>JAQNBH010000017.1:11474621-12074621 GCA_028752905.1 Cladorhizidae sp. MBARI D1340-BT2
TCTTGCTAGAGTCATTGACTAGACTGGTTCTAATAGTGTTTTATATTCTTGCTAGAGTCATTGACTAGACTGGTTCTAATAGTGTTTTATATTCTTGCTAGAGTCATTGACTAGACTGGTTCTAATAGTGTTTTATATTCTTGCTAGAGTCATTGACTAGACTGGTTCTAATAGTGTTTTATATTCTTGCTAGAGTCATTGACTAGACTGGTTCTAATAGTGTTTTATATTCTTGCTAGAGTCATTGACTAGACTGGTTCTAATAGTGTTTTATATTCTTGCTAGAGTCATTGACTAGACTGGTTCTAATGGTGTTTATATTCTTACTAGAGTCATTGACTAGACTGGTTCTAATAGTGTTTTATATTCTTGCTAGAGTCATTGACTAGACTGGTTCTAATAGTGTTTTATATTCTTGCTAGAGTCATTGACTAGACTGGTTCTAATAGTGTTTTATATTCTTGCTAGAGTCATTGACTAGACTGGTTCTAATAGTGTTTTATATTCTTGCTAGAGTTATTGACTAGACTGTTTCTAATGGTGTTTTATATTCTTGCTAGAGTCATTGACTAGACTGGTTCTAATAGTGTTTTATATTCTTACTAGAGTCATTGACTAGACTGGTTCTAATAGTGTTTTATATTCTTGCTAGAGTCATTGACTAGACTGGTTCTAATAGTGTTTTATATTCTTGCTAGAGTCATTGACTAGACTGGTTCTAATAGTGTTTTATATTCTTGCTAGAGTCATTGACTAGACTGGTTCTAATAGTGTTTTATATTCTTGCTAGAGTCATTGACTAGACTGGTTCTAATAGTGTTTTATATTCTTGCTAGAGTCATTGACTAGACTGGTTCTAATAGTGTTTTATATTCTTGCTAGAGTCATTGACTAGACTGGTTCTAATAGTGTTTTATATTCTTGCTAGAGTCATTGGCTAGACTGGTTCTAATAGTGTTTTATATTCTTGCTAGAGTCATTGACTAGACTGGTTCTAATAGTGTTTTATATTCTTGCTAGAGTCATTGAGTAGACTGGTTCTAATAGTGTTTTATATTCTTGCTAGAGTCATTGACTAGACTGGTTCTAATAGTGTTTTATATTCTTGCCAGAGTCATTGACTAGACTGGTTCTAATAGTGTTTTATATTCTTGCCAGAGTCATTGACTAGACTGGTTCTAATAGTGTTTTATATTCTTGCTAGAGTCATTGACTAGACTGGTTCTAATAGTGTTTTATATTCTTGCTAGAGTCATTGACTAGACTGGTTCTAATAGTGTTTTATATTCTTGCTAGAGTCATTGACTAGACTGGTTCTAATAGTGTTTTATATTCTTGCTAGAGTCATTGACTAGACTGGTTCTAATAGTGTTTTATATTCTTGCTAGAGTCATTGACTAGACTGGTTCTAATAGTGTTTTATATTCTTGCTAGAGTCATTGACTAGACTGGTTCTAATAGTGTTTTATATTCTTGCTAGAGTCATTGACTAGACTGGTTCTAATAGTGTTTTATATTCTTGCTAGAGTCATTGACTAGACTGGTTCTAATAGTGTTTTATATTCTTGCTAGAGTCATTGACTAGACTGGTTCTAATAGTGTTTTATATTCTTGCTAGAGTCATTGACTAGACTGTTTCTAATAGTGTTTTATATTCTTGCTAGAGTCATTGACTAGACTGGTTCTAATAGTGTTTTATATTCTTGCTAGAGTCAGTGTTTTATATTCTTGCTAGAGTCATTGACTAGAGGTTCTAATAGTGTTTTATATTCTTGCTAGAGTCATTGACTAGACTGGTTCTAATAGTGTTTTATATTCTTGCTAGAGTCATTGACTAGACTGGTTCTAATAGTGTTTTATATTCTTGCTAGAGTCATTGACTAGACTGGTTCTAATAGTGTTTTATATTCTTGCTAGAGTCATTGACTAGACTGGTTCTAATAGTGTTTTATATTCTTGCTAGAGTCATTGACTAGACTGGTTCTAATAGTGTTTTATATTCTTGCTAGAGTCATTGACTAGACTGGTTCTAATAGTGTTTTATATTCTTGCTAGAGTCATTGACTAGACTGGTTCTAATGGTGTTTTATATTCTTGCTAGAGTCATTGACTAGACTGGTTCTAATGGTGTTTTATATTCTTGCTAGAGTCATTGACTAGACTGGTTCTAATAGTGTTTTATATTCTTGCTAGAGTCATTGACTAGACTGGTTCTAATAGTGTTTTATATTCTTGCTAGAGTCATTGACTAGACTGGTTCTAATAGTGTTTTATATTCTTGCTAGAGTCATTGACTAGACTGGTTCTAATAGTGTTTTATATTCTTGCTAGAGTCATTGACTAGACTGGTTCTAATAGTGTTTTATATTCTTGCTAGAGTCATTGACTAGACTGGTTCTAATGGTGTTTTATATTCTTGCTAGAGTCATTGACTAGACTGGTTCTAATAGTGTTTTATATTCTTGCTAGAGTCATTGACTAGACTGGTTCTAATAGTGTTTTATATTCTTGCTAGAGTCATTGACTAGAGGTTCTAATAGTGTTTTATATTCTTGCTAGAGTCGTTGACTAGACTGGTTCTAATAGTGTTTTATATTCTTGCTAGAGTCATTGACTAGACTGGTTCTAATGGTGTTTTATATTCTTGCTAGAGTCATTGACTAGACTGGTTCTAATAGTGTTTTATATTCTTGCTAGAGTCATTGACTAGAGGTTCTAATAGTGTTTTATATTCTTGCTAGAGTCATTGACTAGACTGGTTCTAATAGTGTTTTATATTCTTGCTAGAGTCATTGACTAGACTGGTTCTAATAGTGTTTTATATTCTTGCTAGAGTCATTGACTAGACTGGTTCTAATAGTGTTTTATATTCTTGCTAGAGTCATTGACTAGACTGGTTCTAATAGTGTTTTATATTCTTGCTAGAGTCATTGACTAGACTGGTTCTAATAGTGTTTTATATTCTTGCTAGAGTCATTGACTAGACTGGTTCTAATAGTGTTTTATATTCTTGCTAGAGTCATTGACTAGACTGGTTCTAATAGTGTTTTATATTCTTGCTAGAGTCATTGACTAGACTGGTTCTAATAGTGTTTTATATTCTTGCTAGAGTCATTGACTAGACTGGTTCTAATAGTGTTTTATATTCTTGCTAGAGTCATTGACTAGACTGGTTCTAATAGTGTTTTATATTCTTGCTAGAGTCATTGACTAGACTGGTTCTAATAGTGTTTTATATTCTTGCTAGAGTCATTGACTAGACTGGTTCTAATAGTGTTTTATATTCTTGCTAGAGTCATTGACTAGACTGGTTCTAATAGTGTTTTATATTCTTGCTAGAGTCATTGACTAGACTGGTTCTAATAGTGTTTTATATTCTTGCTAGAGTCATTGACTAGACTGGTTCTAATAGTGTTTTATATTCTTGCTAGAGTCATTGACTAGACTGGTTCTAATAGTGTTTTATATTCTTGCTAGAGTCATTGACTAGACTGGTTCTAATAGTGTTTTATATTCTTGCTAGAGTCATTGACTAGACTGGTTCTAATAGTGTTTTATATTCTTGCTAGAGTCATTGACTAGAGGTTCTAATAGTGTTTTATATTCTTGCTAGAGTCATTGACTAGACTGGTTCTAATAGTGTTTTATATTCTTGCTAGAGTCATTGACTAGAGGTTCTAATAGTATTTTATATTCTTGCTAGAGTCATTGACTAGACTGGTTCTAATAGTGTTTTATATTCTTGCTAGAGTCATTGACTAGAGGTTCTAATAGTATTTTATATTCTTGCTAGAGTCATTGACTAGACTGGTTCTAATAGTGTTTTATATTCTTGCTAGAGTCATTGACTAGACTGGTTCTAATAGTGTTTTATATTCTTGCTAGAGTCATTGAGTAGACTGGTTCTAATAGTGTTTTATATTCTTGCTAGAGTCATTGACTAGACTGGTTCTAATAGTGTTTTATATTCTTGCCAGAGTCATTGACTAGACTGGTTCTAATAGTGTTTTATATTCTTGCTAGAGTCATTGACTAGACTGGTTCTAATAGTGTTTTATATTCTTGCTAGAGTCATTGACTAGACTGGTTCTAATAGTGTTTTATATTCTTGCTAGAGTCATTGACTAGACTGGTTCTAATAGTGTTTTATATTCTTGCTAGAGTCATTGACTAGACTGGTTCTAATAGTGTTTTATATTCTTGCTAGAGTCATTGACTAGACTGGTTCTAATAGTGTTTTATATTCTTGCTAGAGTCATTGACTAGACTGGTTCTAATAGTGTTTTATATTCTTGCTAGAGTCATTGACTAGACTGGTTCTAATAGTGTTTTATATTCTTGCTAGAGTCATTGACTAGACTGGTTCTAATAGTGTTTTATATTCTTGCTAGAGTCATTGACTAGACTGTTTCTAATAGTGTTTTATATTCTTGCTAGAGTCATTGACTAGACTGGTTCTAATAGTGTTTTATATTCTTGCTAGAGTCAGTGTTTTATATTCTTGCTAGAGTCATTGACTAGAGGTTCTAATAGTGTTTTATATTCTTGCTAGAGTCATTGACTAGACTGGTTCTAATAGTGTTTTATATTCTTGCTAGAGTCATTGACTAGACTGGTTCTAATAGTGTTTTATATTCTTGCTAGAGTCATTGACTAGACTGGTTCTAATAGTGTTTTATATTCTTGCTAGAGTCATTGACTAGACTGGTTCTAATAGTGTTTTATATTCTTGCTAGAGTCATTGACTAGACTGGTTCTAATAGTGTTTTATATTCTTGCTAGAGTCATTGACTAGACTGGTTCTAATAGTGTTTTATATTCTTGCTAGAGTCATTGACTAGACTGGTTCTAATGGTGTTTTATATTCTTGCTAGAGTCATTGACTAGACTGGTTCTAATGGTGTTTTATATTCTTGCTAGAGTCATTGACTAGACTGGTTCTAATAGTGTTTTATATTCTTGCTAGAGTCATTGACTAGACTGGTTCTAATAGTGTTTTATATTCTTGCTAGAGTCATTGACTAGACTGGTTCTAATAGTGTTTTATATTCTTGCTAGAGTCATTGACTAGACTGGTTCTAATAGTGTTTTATATTCTTGCTAGAGTCATTGACTAGACTGGTTCTAATAGTGTTTTATATTCTTGCTAGAGTCATTGACTAGACTGGTTCTAATGGTGTTTTATATTCTTGCTAGAGTCATTGACTAGACTGGTTCTAATAGTGTTTTATATTCTTGCTAGAGTCATTGACTAGACTGGTTCTAATAGTGTTTTATATTCTTGCTAGAGTCATTGACTAGACTGGTTCTAATAGTGTTTTATATTCTTGCTAGAGTCATTGACTAGACTGGTTCTAATAGTGTTTTATATTCTTGCTAGAGTCATTGACTAGACTGGTTCTAATAGTGTTTTATATTCTTGCTAGAGTCGTTGACTAGACTGGTTCTAATAGTGTTTTATATTCTTGCTAGAGTCATTGACTAGACTGGTTCTAATGGTGTTTTATATTCTTGCTAGAGTCATTGACTAGACTGGTTCTAATAGTGTTTTATATTCTTGCTAGAGTCATTGACTAGAGGTTCTAATAGTGTTTTATATTCTTGCTAGAGTCATTGACTAGACTGGTTCTAATAGTGTTTTATATTCTTGCTAGAGTCATTGACTAGACTGGTTCTAATAGTGTTTTATATTCTTGCTAGAGTCATTGACTAGACTGGTTCTAATAGTGTTTTATATTCTTGCTAGAGTCATTGACTAGACTGGTTCTAATAGTGTTTTATATTCTTGCTAGAGTCATTGACTAGACTGGTTCTAATAGTGTTTTATATTCTTGCTAGAGTCATTGACTAGACTGGTTCTAATAGTGTTTTATATTCTTGCTAGAGTCATTGACTAGACTGGTTCTAATAGTGTTTTATATTCTTGCTAGAGTCATTGACTAGACTGGTTCTAATAGTGTTTTATATTCTTGCTAGAGTCATTGACTAGACTGGTTCTAATAGTGTTTTATATTCTTGCTAGAGTCATTGACTAGACTGGTTCTAATAGTGTTTTATATTCTTGCTAGAGTCATTGACTAGACTGGTTCTAATAGTGTTTTATATTCTTGCTAGAGTCATTGACTAGACTGGTTCTAATAGTGTTTTATATTCTTGCTAGAGTCATTGACTAGACTGGTTCTAATAGTGTTTTATATTCTTGCTAGAGTCATTGACTAGACTGGTTCTAATAGTGTTTTATATTCTTGCTAGAGTCATTGACTAGACTGGTTCTAATAGTGTTTTATATTCTTGCTAGAGTCATTGACTAGACTGGTTCTAATGGTGTTTTATATTCTTGCTAGAGTCATTGACTAGACTGGTTCTAATAGTGTTTTATATTCTTGCTAGAGTCATTGACTAGACTGGTTCTAATAGTGTTTTATATTCTTGCTAGAGTCATTGACTAGACTGGTTCTAATGGTGTTTTATATTCTTGCTAGAGTCATTGACTAGACTTGTTCTAATAGTGTTTTATATTCTTGCTAGAGTCATTGACTAGACTGGTTCTAATAGTGTTTTATATTCTTGCTAGAGTCATTGACTAGACTGGTTCTAATAGTGTTTTATATTCTTGCTAGAGTCATTGACTAGACTGGTTCTAATAGTGTTTTATATTCTTGCTAGAGTCATTGACTAGACTGGTTCTAATAGTGTTTTATATTCTTGCTAGAGTCATTGACTAGACTGGTTCTAATAGTGTTTTATATTCTTGCTAGAGTCATTGACTAGACTGGTTCTAATAGTGTTTTATATTCTTGCTAGAGTCATTGACTAGACTGGTTCTAATAGTGTTTTATATTCTTGCTAGAGTCATTGACTAGACTGGTTCTAATAGTGTTTTATATTCTTGCTAGAGTCATTGACTAGACTGGTTCTAATAGTGTTTTATATTCTTGCTAGACTCATTGACTAGACTGGTTCTAATAGTGTTTTATATTCTTGCTAGAGTCATTGACTAGACTGGTTCTAATAGTGTTTTATATTCTTGCTAGAGTCATTGACTAGACTGGTTCTAATAGTGTTTTATATTCTTGCTAGAGTCATTGACTAGACTGGTTCTAATGGTGTTTTATATTCTTGCTAGAGTCATTGACTAGACTGGTTCTAATGGTGTTTTATATTCTTGCTAGAGTCATTGACTAGACTGGTTCTAATAGTGTTTTATATTCTTGCTAGAGTCATTGACTAGAGGTTCTAATAGTATTTTATATTCTTGCTAGAGTCATTGACTAGACTGGTTCTAATAGTGTTTTATATTCTTGCTAGAGTCATTGACTAGAGGTTCTAATAGTATTTTATATTCTTGCTAGAGTCATTGACTAGACTGGTTCTAATAGTGTTTTATATTCTTGCTAGAGTCATTGACTAGACTGGTTCTAATAGTGTTTTATATTCTTGCTAGAGTCATTGACTAGACTGGTTCTAATAGTGTTTTATATTCTTGCTAGAGTCATTGACTAGACTGGTTCTAATAGTGTTTTATATTCTTGCTAGAGTCATTGACTAGACTGGTTCTAATAGTGTTTTATATTCTTGCTAGAGTCATTGACTAGACTGGTTCTAATAGTGTTTTATATTCTTGCTAGAGTCATTGGCTAGACTGGTTCTAATAGTGTTTTATATTCTTGCTAGTGTCATTGACTAGACTGGTTCTAATGGTGTTTTATATTCTTGCTAGAGTCATTGACTAGACTGGTTCTAATAGTGTTTTATATTCTTGCTAGAGTCATTGACTAGACTGGTTCTAATAGTGTTTTATATTCTTGCTAGAGTCATTGACTAGACTGGTTCTAATAGTGTTTTATATTCTTGCTAGAGTCATTGACTAGACTGGTTCTAATAGTGTTTTATATTCTTACTAGAGTCATTGACTAGACTGCTTCTAATAGTGTTTTATATTCTTGCTAGAGTCATTGACTAGACTGGTTCTAATGGTGTTTTATATTCTTGCTAGATTCATTGACTAGACTGGAGACGGACCAAAAAGCTCACTCGTCCAACTACACCGGCGGGGAGAAGGCGGGGCAGAGCTGGACTGACAAAGTGATGGGTGTGAAGCAGACTCAAGAAGTGCCTGCAAGTCTTCCTCAGGACGAGCGGGAAGGGGTGGATGAGGAGGAGTGGGTCAGTGAGGGTTGGGAGGGCAGACAAGTGGGGTAGAGGAGTGGGTCAGTCAGTAGGAATGATGGAGGAGTGAGGTGGGGGAGGGGGTCAGTGAGGGTGGGGAGGGTGGAGGAGTGGGTGAGTGAGGGTGGGGAGGGTGGAGGAGTGGGTGAGTGAGGGTGGGGAGGGTGGAGGAGTGGGTGAGTGAGGGTGGAGGTGTGTGTGAGTGAGGTTGCATGTAGGGAGGGGATGGTGTGAGTGAGGTTGCATGTAGGGAGGGGATGGTGTGAGTGAGGTTGCATGTAGGGAGGGATGGTGTGAGTGAGGTTGCATGTAGGGAGGGGAGGGTGTGAGTGAAGGTGGAGGAGTTACTAAAACCATCCAATCTGAACAGGAGGCTGAGGAGGTGAAGGCTGTCCCAGCATATGACTGAAGGGAGTGTGTTGTGGCACTTGTCTACGGCTCGTATTGCAGCCGGCCTTAACACAGTGCGAAGTGGTGGCCTTGAAGGAGGAGGCTCCACTGGGTGCATTATTCAGCCATTGAGTACGCACCTGACCACATGGGCTACAATGGTGGCTCTCTTTTCAAACTTCACCTTCCTTTGCTAGCTCAGCTCTTCATGTCCTGGGTGTGTGTGCACCATGTCCTGGGTGTGTGTGCACCATGTCCTGTGTGCACCATGTCCTGGGTGTGTGTGCACCATGTCCTGGGTGTGTGTGCACCATGTCCTGGGTGTGTGTGCACCATGTCCTGGGTGTGTGTGCACCATGTCCTGTGTGCACCATGTCCTGGGTGTGTGTGCACCATGTCCTGGGTGTGTGTGCACCATGTCCTGGGTGTGTGAGCACCATGTCCTGGGTGTGTGTGCACCATGTCCTGTGTGCACCATGTCCTGGGTGTGTGTGCACCATGTCCTGGGTGTGTGTGCACCATGTCCTGGGTGTGTGTGCACCATGTCCTGGGTGTGTGTGCACCATGTCCTGGGTGTGCGTGCACCATGTCCTGGGTGTGTGTGCACCATGTCCTGGGTGTGTGTGCACCATGTCCTGGGTGTGTGTGCACCATGTCCTGGGTGTGTGTGCACCATGTCCTGGGTGTGTGTGCACCATGTCCTGGGTGTGTGTGCACCATGTCCTGGGTGTGTGTGCACCATGTCCTGGGTGTGTGTGCACCATGTCCTGGGTGTGTGTGCACCATGTCCTGGGTGTGTGTGCACCATGTCCTGTGTGCACCATGTCCTGGGTGTGTGCGCACCATGTCCTGGGTGTGTGTGCACCATGTCCTGCGTGCACCATGTCCTGGGTGTGTGTGCACCATGTCCTGTGTGCACCATGTCCTGGGTGTGTGTGCACCATGTCCTGGGTGTGTGTGCACCATGTCCTGGGTGTGTGTGCACCATGTCCTGGGTGTGTGTGCACCATGTCCTGTGTGCACCATGTCCTGGGTGTGTGTGCACCATGTCCTGGGTGTGTGTGCACCATGTCCTGGGTGTGTGTGCACCATGTCCTGGGTGTGTGTGCACCATGTCCTGGGTGTGTGTGCACCATGTCCTGGGTGTGTGCGCACCATGTCCTGGGTGTGTGTGCACCATGTCCTGGGTGTGTGTGCACCATGTCCTGGGTGTGTGTGCACCATGTCCTGGGTGTGTGTGCATCATGTCCTGGGTGTGTGTGCACCATGTCCTGGGTGTGTGTGCCCCATGTCCTGGGTGTGTGTGCACCATGTCCTGGGTGTGTGCACCATGTCCTGGGTGTGTGTGCCCCATGTCCTGGGTGTGTGTGCACCATGTCCTGGGTGTGTGTGCACCATGTCCTGGGTGTGTGTGCCCCATGTCCTGGGTGTGTGTGCACCATGTCCTGGGTGTGTGTGCACCATGTCCTGGGTGTGTGTGCGCCATGTCCTGGGTGTGTGTGCACCATGTCCTGGGTGTGTGTGCACCATGTCCTGGGTGTGTGTGCACCATGTCCTGGGTGTGTGTGCACCATGTCCTGTGTGCACCATGTCCTGGGTGTGTGTGCACCATGTCCTGGGTGTGTGTGCACCATGTCCTGGGTGTGTGTGCACCATGTCCTGTGTGCACCATGTCCTGGGTGTGTGTGCACCATGTCCTGGGCGTGCGTGCACCATGTCCTGGGTGTGTGTGCACCATGTCCTGGGTGTGTGTGCACCATGTCCTGGGTGTGTGTGCACCATGTCCTGGGTGTGTGTGCACCATGTCCTGGGTGTGTGTGCACCATGTCCTGGGTGTGTGTGCACCATGTCCTGGGTGTGTGTGCACCATGTCCTGTGTGCACCATGTCCTGGGTGTGTGTGCACCATGTCCTGGGTGTGTGTGCACCATGTCCTGGGTGTGTGTGCACCATGTCCTGGGTGTGTGTGCACCATGTCCTGGGTGTGTGTGCACCATGTCCTGGGTGTGTGTGCACCATGTCCTGGGTGTGTGTGCGCCATGTCCTGGGTGTGTGTGCACCATGTCCTGGGTGTGTGTGCACCATGTCCTGGGTGTGTGTGCACCATGTCCTGGGTGTGTGTGCACCATGTCCTGTGTGCACCATGTCCTGGGTGTGTGTGCACCATGTCCTGTGTGCACCATGTCCTGGGTGTGTGTGCACCATGTCCTGGGTGTGTGTGCACCATGTCCTGTGTGCACCATGTCCTGGGTGTGTGTGCACCATGTCCTGTGTGTGTGGGCACCATGTCCTGGGTGTGCGTGCATCATGTCCTGGGTGTGTGTGCACCATGTCCTGGGTGTGTGTGCACCATGTCCTGTGTGTGTGTGCACCATGTCCTGGGTGTGTGTGCACCATGTCCTGGGTGTGTGTGCACCATGTCCTGGGTGTGTGTGCACCATGTCCTGGGTGTGTGCGCACCATGTCCTGGGTGTGTGTGCACCATGTCCTGGGTGTGTGTGCACCATGTCCTGGGTGTGTGTGCACCATGTCCTGTGTGCACCATGTCCTGGGTGTGTGTGCACCATGTCCTGGGTGTGTGTGCACCATGTCCTGGGTGTGTGTGCACCATGTCCTGGGTGTGTGTGCACCATGTCCTGGGTGTGTGTGCACCATGTCCTGGGTGTGTGTGCACCATGTCCTGTGTGCACCATGTCCTGGGTGTGTGTGCACCATGTCCTGGGTGCACCATGTCCTGTGTGTGTCTGCACCATGTCCTGTGTGCATCATGTCCTGGGTGTGTGTGCACCGTGTCCTGGGTGTGCGTGCACCATGTCCTGGGTGTGCGTGCACCATGTCCTGGGTGTGCGTGCACCATGTCCTGGGTGTGCGTGCACCATGTCCTGGGTGTGCGTGCCCCATGTCCTGGGTGTGTGTGCACCATGTCCTGTGTGTGTGTGCACCATGTCCTGGGTGTGTGTGCACCATGTCCTGGGTGTGTGTGCACCATGTCCTGGGTGTGTGTGTACCATGTCCTGGGTGTGTGTGCACCATGTCCTGGGTGTGTGTGCACCATGTCCTGGGTGTGCGTGCACCATGTCCTGTGTGCACCATGTCCTGGGTGTGTGTGCACCATGTCCTGGGTGTGTGTGCACCATGTCCTGGGTGTGTGTGCACCATGTCCTGGGTGTGTGTGCACCATGTCCTGGGTGTGTGTGCACCATGTCCTGGGTGTGTGTGCACCATGTCCTGGGTGTGTGTGCACCATGTCCTGGGTGTGTGTGCACCATGTCCTGGGTGTGTGTGCACCATGTCCTGTGTGTGTGTGCACCATGTCCTGGGTGTGTGTGCACCATGTCCTGGGTGTGTGTGCACCATGTCCTGGGTGTGTGTGCACCATGTCCTGTGTGCACCATGTCCTGGGTGTGTGTGCACCATGTCCTGGGTGTGTGTGCACCATGTCCTGGGTGTGTGTGCACCATGTCCTGGGTGTGTGTGCACCATGTCCTGGGTGTGTGTGCACCATGTCCTGGGTGTGTGTGCACCATGTCCTGGGTGTGTGTGCACCATGTCCTGGGTGCACCATGTCCTGGGTGTGTGTGCACCATGTCCTGGGTGTGTGTGCACCATGTCCTGGGTGTGTGTGCGCCATGTCCTGGGTGTGTGTGCACCATGTCCTGGGTGTGTGTGCACCATGTCCTGGGTGTGTGTGCACCATGTCCTGGGTGTGTGTGCACCATGTCCTGGGTGTGTGTGCATCATGTCCTGGGTGTGTGTGCACCATGTCCTGGGTGTGTGTGCACCATGTCCTGGGTGTGTGTGCACCATGTCCTGGGTGTGTGTGCACCATGTCCTGGGTGTGTGTGCACCATGTCCTGGGTGTGTGTGCACCATGTCCTGGGTGTGTGTGCACCATGTCCTGGGTGTGTGTGCACCATGTCCTGGGTGTGTGTGCACCATGTCCTGGGTGTGTGTGCACCATGTCCTGGGTGTGCGTGCACCATGTCCTGGGTGTGTGTGCACCATGTCCTGTGTGCACCATGTCCTGGGTGTGTGTGCACCATGTCCTGGGTGTGTGTGCACCATGTCCTGGGTGTGTGTGCGCCATGTCCTGGGTGTGTGTGCACCATGTCCTGGGTGTGTGTGCACCATGTCCTGGGTGTGTGTGCACCATGTCCTGGGTGTGTGTGCACCATGTCCTGGGTGTGTGTGCACCATGTCCTGTGTGCACCATGTCCTGGGTGTGTGTGCACCATGTCCTGGGTGTGTGTGCACCATGTCCTGGGTGTGTGTGCACCATGTCCTGGGTGTGTGTGCACCATGTCCTGGGTGTGT
Source organism: Cladorhizidae sp. MBARI D1340-BT2 (assembly GCA_028752905.1). Classification (NCBI taxonomy): domain Eukaryota; kingdom Metazoa; phylum Porifera; class Demospongiae; order Poecilosclerida; family Cladorhizidae; species Cladorhizidae sp. MBARI D1340-BT2. The sequence goes on from JAQNBH010000017.1 coordinate 11,487,494, forward strand.
GTGCACCATGTCCTGGGTGCACCATGTCCTGGGTGTGTGTGCACCATGTCCTGTGTGTGTGGGCACCATGTCCTGGGTGTGTGTGCACCATGTCCTGGGTGTGTGTGCACCATGTCCTGGGTGTGTGTGCACCATGTCCTGGGTGTGTGCGCACCATGTCCTGGGTGTGTGTGCACCATGTCCTGGGTGTGTGTGCACCATGTCCTGGGTGTGTGTGCACCATGTCCTGGGTGTGTGCGCACCATGTCCTGGGTGTGTGTGCACCATGTCCTGGGTGTGTGTGCACCATGTCCTGGGTGTGTGTGCACCATGTCCTGTGTGCACCATGTCCTGGGTGTGTGTGCACCATGTCCTGTGTGTGTGGGCACCATGTCCTGTGTGTGTGGGCACCATGTCCTGGGTGTGTGTGCACCATGTCCTGGGTGTGTGTGCACCATGTCCTGTGTGCACCATGTCCTGGGTGTGTGTGCACCATGTCCTGGGTGTGTGTGCACCATGTCCTGGGTGTGCGTGCACCATGTCCTGGGTGTGCGTGCACCATGTCCTGGGTGTGCGTGCACCATGTCCTGGGTGTGTGTGCACCATGTCCTGGGTGTGTGTGCACCATGTCCTGGGTGTGCGTGCACCATGTCCTGGGTGTGCGTGCACCATGTCCTGGGTGTGCGTGCACCATGTCCTGGGTGTGCGTGCACCATGTCCTGGGTGTGCGTGCACCATGTCCTGGGTGTGCGTGCACCATGTCCTGGGTGTGCGTGCACCATGTCCTGGGTGTGTGTGCACCATGTCCTGGGTGTGTGTGCACCATGTCCTGGGTGTGTGTGCCCCATGTCCTGGGTGTGTGTGCACCATGTCCTGGGTGTGTGTGCGCCATGTCCTGGGTGTGTGTGCACCATGTCCTGGGTGCACCATGTCCTGGGTGTGTGTGCACCATGTCCTGGGTGTGTGTGCACCATGTCCTGGGTGTGTGTGCACCATGTCCTGGGTGTGTGTGCACCATGTCCTGGGTGTGTGTGCACCATGTCCTGGGTGTGTGTGCACCATGTCCTGGGTGTGTGTGCACCATGTCCTGGGTGTGTGTGCATCATGTCCTGGGTGTGTGTGCATCATGTCCTGGGTGTGTGTGCACCATGTCCTGTGTGCACCATGTCCTGGGTGTGTGTGCACCATGTCCTGTGTGCACCATGTCCTGGGTGTGTGTGCAACATGTCCTGGGTGTGTGTGCACCATGTCCTGGGTGTGTGTGCCCCATGTCCTGGGTGTGTGTGCACCATGTCCTGTGTGCACCATGTCCTGTGTGTGTGTGCACCATGTCCTGGGTGTGTGTGCGCCATGTCCTGGGTGTGTGTGCACCATGTCCTGGGTGTGTGTGCACCATGTCCTGGGTGTGTCTGCACCATGTCCTGGGTGTGTGTGCGCCATGTCCTGGGTGTGTGTGCACCATGTCCTGGGTGTGTGTGCACCATGTCCTGTGTGCACCATGTCCTGGGTGTGTGTGCACCATGTCCTGGGTGTGTGTGCACCATGTCCTGGGTGTGTGTGCCCCATGTCCTGGGTGTGTGTGCACCATGTCCTGGGTGTGTGTGCACCATGTCCTGGGTGTGTGTGCCCCATGTCCTGGGTGTGTGTGCACCATGTCCTGTGTGCACCATGTCCTGTGTGTGCGTGCACCATGTCCTGGGTGTGTGTGCACCATGTCCTGGGTGTGTGTGCACCATGTCCTGTGTGCACCATGTCCTGTGTGTGTGTGCACCATGTCCTGGGTGTGTGTGCACCATGTCCTGGGTGTGTGTGCACCATGTCCTGTGTGCACCATGTCCTGGGTGTGTGTGCACCATGTCCTGGGTGTGTGTGCACCATGTCCTGTGTGTGTGTGCACCGTGTCCTGGGTGTGTGTGCACCATGTCCTGGGTGTGTGTGCACCATGTCCTGGGTGTGTGTGCACCATGTCCTGGGTGTGTGCGCACCATGTCCTGGGTGTGTGTGCACCATGTCCTGGGTGTGTGTGCACCATGTCCTGGGTGTGTGTGCACCATGTCCTGGGTGTGTGTGCACCATGTCCTGGGTGTGTGTGCACCATGTCCTGGGTGTGTGTGCACCATGTCCTGGGTGTGTGTGCACCATGTCCTGGGTGTGTGTGCACCATGTCCTGGGTGTGTGTGCACCATGTCCTGGGTGTGTGTGCACCATGTCCTGGGTGTGTGTGCACCATGTCCTGGGTGTGTGTGCACCATGTCCTGGGTGTGTGTGCACCATGTCCTGGGTGTGTGTGCACCATGTCCTGGGTGTGTGTGCACCATGTCCTGGGTGTGTGTGCACCATGTCCTGGGTGTGTGTGCACCATGTCCTGGGTGTGTGTGCACCATGTCCTGGGTGTGTGTGCACCATGTCCTGGGTGTGTGTGCACCATGTCCTGGGTGTGTGTGCACCGTGTCCTGTGTGCACCATGTCCTGGGTGTGTGTGCACCATGTCCTGGGTGTGTGTGCACCATGTCCTGGGTGTGTGTGCACCATGTCCTGGGTGTGTGTGCACCATGTCCTGGGTGTGTGTGCACCATGTCCTGGGTGTGTGTGCACCATGTCCTGGGTGTGTGTGCACCATGTCCTGGGTGTGCGTGCACCATGTCCTGGGTGTGTGTGCACCATGTCCTGGGTGTGTGTGCACCATGTCCTGGGTGTGTGTGCACCATGTCCTGGGTGTGTGTGCACCATGTCCTGGGTGTGTGTGCACCATGTCCTGGGTGTGTGTGCACCATGTCCTGGGTGTGTGTGCACCATGTCCTGGGTGTGTGTGCACCATGTCCTGGGTGTGTGTGCACCATGTCCTGGGTGTGCGTGCACCATGTCCTGTGTGCACCATGTCCTGGGTGTGTGTGCACCATGTCCTGGGTGTGTGTGCACCATGTCCTGGGTGTGTGTGCACCATGTCCTGGGTGTGTGTGCACCATGTCCTGGGTGTGTGTGCACCATGTCCTGGGTGTGTGTGCACCATGTCCTGGGTGTGTGTGCACCATGTCCTGTGTGTGTGTGCACCATGTCCTGGGTGTGTGTGCACCGTGTCCTGTGTGCACCATGTCCTGGGTGTGTGTGCACCATGTCCTGGGTGTGTGTGCGCCATGTCCTGGGTGTGTGTGCACCATGTCCTGGGTGTGTGTGCACCATGTCCTGGGTGTGTGTGCACCATGTCCTGGGTGTGTGTGCATCATGTCCTGGGTGTGTGTGCACCATGTCCTGGGTGTGTGTGCACCATGTCCTGTGTGTGTGTGCACCATGTCCTGGGTGTGTGTGCACCATGTCCTGGGTGTGTGTGCACCATGTCCTGGGTGTGTGTGCACCATGTCCTGGGTGTGTGTGCACCATGTCCTGGGTGTGTGTGCACCATGTCCTGGGTGTGCGTGCACCATGTCCTGGGTGTGTGTGCACCATGTCCTGGGTGTGTGTGCACCATGTCCTGGGTGTGTGTGCACCATGTCCTGGGTGTGTGTGCACCATGTCCTGGGTGTGTGTGCACCATGTCCTGTGTGCACCATGTCCTGGGTGTGTGTGCACCATGTCCTGGGTGTGCGTGCACCATGTCCTGGGTGTGCGTGCATCATGTCCTGGGTGTGTGTGCACCATGTCCTGGGTGTGCGTGCACCATGTCCTGGGTGTGCGTGCACCATGTCCTGGGTGTGCGTGCATCATGTCCTGGGTGTGTGTGCACCATGTCCTGGGTGTGCGTGCACCATGTCCTGGGTGTGCGTGCACCATGTCCTGGGTGTGCGTGCACCATGTCCTGGGTGTGTGTGCACCATGTCCTGGGTGTGTGTGCACCATGTCCTGTGTGCACCATGTCCTGTGTGTGTGTGCACCATGTCCTGGGTGTGTGTGCACCATGTCCTGGGTGTGTGTGCACCATGTCCTGGGTGTGTGTGCACCATGTCCTGGGTGTGTGTGCACCATGTCCTGGGTGTGTGTGCACCATGTCCTGTGTGCACCATGTCCTGGGTGTGTGTGCACCATGTCCTGGGTGTGTGTGCACCATGTCCTGTGTGCACCATGTCCTGGGTGTGTGTGCACCATGTCCTGGGTGTGTGTGCACCATGTCCTGGGTGTGTGTGCACCATGTCCTGTGTGCACCATGTCCTGGGTGTGTGTGCACCATGTCCTGGGTGTGTGTGCACCATGTCCTGGGTGTGTGTGCACCATGTCCTGGGTGTGCGCACCATGTCCTGGGTGTGTGTGCACCATGTCCTGGGTGTGTGTGCACCATGTCCTGGGTGTGTCTGCGCCATGTCCTGGGTGTGTGTGCACCATGTCCTGGGTGTGTGCGCACCATGTCCTGGGTGTGTGTGCACCGTGTCCTGGGTGTGTGTGCACCATGTCCTGGGTGTGTGTGCACCATGTCCTGGGTGTGTGTGCATCATGTCCTAGGTGTGTGTGTGTGTTCATCATGTCTCTGCTTCACTGCTCCTTCATCAGCTCCATCTGTTGTGCCCAGCAAGTCTCTGCTTCACTGCTCCTTCACCAGCTCCATCTGCTGTCCCCAGCAAGTCTCTGCTTCACTGCTCCTTCATCAGCTCCATCTGCTGAGTTTCTGCTTCACTGCTCCTTCATCAGTTGTTGTGTGTGTGAGCATGGTATGCCTGCTCTTCAAAGGTGCTTCCTCTACCACTAGCTTTCGTGTTGGGTTAAACACCTCCCACCTCAGCCTTCACCAAATGTGGAGGATTGAACTGAACTGAGTTGCAACTTGTGGTTAGAAAAGGAGTTGAGTTAAGTGTGTAAGAGGTAAAAATGTATATGAGTGGAAGGCAATGTGTGAGGGTGGGGTGGAGAGGGAAAGTGTGGGTTGTGTGAGGGTGGAGGAGAGAGTGGGTTGTGTGAGGGTGGAGGAGAGGGAAAGTGTGGGCTGTGTGAGGGTAGGAGAGAGTGGGTTGTGTGAGGGTGGAGGAGAGGGAAAGTGTGGGTTGTGTGTGTAATATATATTTATAATTGATTGCAGGATGATTGAGGTCCTTCAGGCAACAAGTGCAGAGAACAATTCAAAAGCAAGCTAGCAGTCAAGTGTAATTTAGAAGGTGTGTATGTGATGCCTTCTCGTCAGTTTCCTCCTGTCCCCCTCCCTTTCCCCCTGTCACACACACACACACACCAGTCATACGGGCAGTAGTGGTATTACACGAACATTCTCCAGGAACACAAGATTCATATTATATATATTTTCGCTGTTAATTTTTATTGTATAGCAGGTCATTGTTGTTGTTGTTGTTCATCAGGCAGATGCCCAAGTGCATAGATACTTGATAAGTATTAACCCTTTCATGTTCGTAAATACTTGTTAAGTATTAACCCCTTCACTTGCACATTTTTATTGTGCCGTACACATGCAATGCAGCATTCATAAGGGAGTTTTATTCTGTTGTTACGCAAGTGGTTATAATCCAGGAAGCCAGAGTTTGGTAAGGAATACTTAACGAGACTGAAGAACTTCCAGTACAAAGTCATGGATTCCTCATTTAGTATTTGGAACCATCTCAGCTCACTCTGACTAACATTTCTCTCGGGGGCCACTTCTGTCTGTCTGTGTTTCTTTGTCCTCCATTGGCGTTCGCACCAGAGGACCCAAGAACGTTGGAACCAGGAGTTATAGGTGTGCACAGTGTGTGCACAAGTCCACCATAAGATCATAGCCCAAAAACCACTGTTCAGCCAGTACACATATCAAGTCCCGTGTCGGTCCTTATGCACGGCTACGGTTTTGAAGCTAGGGAGCTCAAATTTAGCAGGTTCTATACTTCTGCACATGGACGGACGTTTGCTGTGTTGATTCGGTAGCATTAAACTCTGGACTTAACAGGCCATCACCCCCAAAGATCACTGCGAACATCGACCATTTTGTTTGGGTATATAGGCACCTGTGCATGCATTTTTCACGTTAGCAACGACAGCCCACAAATCAAATAACGTGACATGATGTGACCAACCAACTGCTGGCTATGCTGAACCCCGCCCCTGCATAATGGCTGGAGAGACTACGTGAGCCGCACTCTATTAGAAAAGCGCCACAGCTGCTGAATAGTACGATTTAAAGAGGGCAGACTCGTCTTCAATTTTTTGGGGGTATCTAACAAGAGGTTGGGAGAGCAAAAATGAGGTTCAACACTTAGGGAGAGCAACAGTGAGGTTCAACACTTAGGGAGAGCAACAGTGAGGTTCAACACTTAGGGAGAGCAACAGTGAGGTTCAACACTTAGGGAGAGCAACAGTGAGGTTCAACACTTAGGGAGAGCAACAGTGAGGTTCAACACTTAGGGAGAGCAACAGTGAGGTTCAACACTTAGGGAGAGCAACAGTGAGGTTCAACACTTAGGGAGAGCAACAGTGAGGTTCAACACTTAGGGAGAGCAACAGTGAGGTTCAACACTTAGGGAGAGCAACAGTGAGGTTCAACACTTAGGGAGAGCAACAGTGAGGTTCAACACTTAGGGAGAGCAACAGTGAGGTTCAACACTTAGGGAGAGCAACAGTGAGGTTCAACACTTAGGGAGAGCAACAGTGAGGTTCAACACTTAGGGAGAGCAACAGTGAGGTTCAACACTTAGGGAGAGCAACAGTGAGGTTCAACACTTAGGGAGAGCAACAGTGAGGTTCAACACTTAGGGAGAGCAACAGTGAGGTTCAACACTTAGGGAGAGCAACAGTGAGGTTCAACACTTAGGGAGAGCAACAGTGAGGTTCAACACTTAGGGAGAGCAACAGTGAGGTTCAACACTCAGGGAGAGCAACAGTGAGGTTCAACACTTAGGGAGAGCAACAGTGAGGTTCAACACTCAGGGAGAGCAACAGTGAGGTTCAACACTTAGGGAGAGCAACAGTGAGGTTCAACACTTAGGGAGAGCAACAGTGAGGTTCAACACTTAGGGAGAGCAACAGTGAGGTTCAACACTTAGGGAGAGCAACAGTGAGGTTCAACACTTAGGGAGAGCAACAGTGAGGTTCAACACTTAGGGAGAGCAACAGTGAGGTTCAACACTTAGGGAGAGCAACAATGAGGTTCAACACTTAGGGAGAGGGCATTCTTGTTTAGTGCTCCTCTACTAGAGGTTTTATCCTTAAGACCCGGGCAACACCCGGGCTCCTCTGGTACTGTAAGGCTTTTCAAATGTTTCCTCTTACTAATAAACAGCCTATGCATGGCTGCACACACACTAAGGTGGAGCTTGCTCATTTAATTAATGAAGACAAAACATAAACACACACATATACGGTATACCGGTATATATATACACATATGTATATGTGTATATATGCATACAGTTTATTTGGCAGTGTTGAATGGTATCGGATACAAGTTGAGATAATTGTCAAAGAGCAAAGGTCGCTGCCACACACACACACACAGCCAAGTGCACAAATTGAAGTCTGTGGTGACATTAGCTGGCTGGAGAGTAAACCTTGATGGTGCGATCCCAAGAGCAGTCTGCAATCTAGTGATTTAAAATAGAGAGCACTTCATAAACATCCCTAGATATGTAAAGTTATGTAAAGTTAAGTTATGTGTGTACATGAGAGCAACATTATGTCAAGAAAGACGGGAAGCAGGACTGTACCCACCCTCTTGATGAATGGTAAAGGGTAATCTAATTGCAGTCTACAGGTGGTCAGTCTTGTTTCTAATCCCCCCCCCCCCCCCACCAGTTGGGTTGGGAGGTTGAGGACCGATATCAAGTTAGAAAGTAAGAATAAGTCCAGCTCAAAGGCACACGTACACCATGTCCGTATATACTAGACCCACGTACACCACGTCCCTTCTAGACCCACGTACACCATGTCCCTACTAGACCCACATACAACATGTCCCTACTAGACCCACGTACACCATGTCCCTACTAGACCCACGTACACTGTGTCCATACACAGAGGTCAATACATCCCACATCTTGTTATTGGGGACTACCCTTGTTCGGTCAGTGGCCGAGAGATGAGACAGAATTTGGAAGTAGCCTACCCTGAAGATGGGAAGCACACACCAAGAGTGAGGTCAGCAGTAGTGCTTGCTGGCTGGCCTGAAGATGGGAAGCACACACCAAGAGTGAGGTCAGCAGCATTGCTTGCTGGCTGGCCTGAAGATGGGAAGCACACACCAAGAGTGAGGTCAGCAGCATTGCTTGCTGGCAGGCCTGAAGATGGGAAGCACACACCAAGAGTGAGGTCTTCTGCAGTGCTTGCTGGCTGGCCTGAAGATGGGAAGCACACACCAAGAGTGAGGTCTTCAGTAGTGCTTGCTGGCCGACATCATTGGCAGAGTACTTGAAGGGAAGGCCAAGCAGAAGATGACTAGAAGGCAAACATCTTCTTAAGGAGGTAGTGATTCTATTCATGTGCTTGGTAGCTCTCCATTGTTAGCACCTCTCTCCTCTATTGAAAATATGCCTCGGATGCCAACTACTGTACTGTGTGTAGCCAGACCTCTCTTACTCTCTGTCTGGGGGAGCAGCAGCAAGGCAGTAAGGAACTGTGTTCATTGTCTTGCCAAGCTTGATGCAGTTTCTATGGCCGCCCTCATGACAAATCCACCTCCACGTTGAGGAATTGAAAGAGCTGTCATGATGAAACTCCAGCATCCTTCCCCTGCCAGTATTAACCACACAGCCATTCCTCACTCTTGTGCTGACAGTTCCTTTGCCAATTCCTCAATTTTTTCCTCTTCGCCATTTTAGGTCATGTAAACCTGTTTTATGATTTTGTGCACATGATTATATACGGTAAAGGGTCATCTAACTGGTTGTGGTCTGCATGGGTACAGTTTAGCTTCCATTCTTTTTTAAATTTAATTAGAACAATAGCAACAAGACCAAGCAGTAGACATCTTGGTGTACATGATTATAACTGGTAAAGGATCATCTAACTGGTTGTGGTCTGCATGGGTACAGTTTAGTTTCCTTTCTTTTTTAATTTAATTTGAACAATAGCAACAAGACCAAGCAGTAGACATCTTGGTGTACATGATTATAACTGGTAAAGGATCATCTAACTGGTTGTGGTCTGCATGTTTAAACAAACAAACAAACAATTGAAACAAGAAATGAAAACAGATGAGTACATAATGTATGTATTGACAGGAAAGGAAATGGCCACTGGTCATACCCACCGAAATGTTGTAATAAATCTGCAGCCACCATACCATAACCTTCCCCATCTTCTCTCTGTGCTGGTAATTTTGGTACCAAACTGTTGTTTATTCTGTGTGCCTTCAAGAGGTACAAACAACATCAAGGCACTCAAAAACTGCACTATCTGTTTTGGGGGGGGCCCCAGTGCTATGTAAACGAGCGGCTCTAATTTGGTCTGTAGCTTGTTAAAGCACTTAGCTACGATTACTGTATGAGCGGAAGTGCCCATACTTGATCAAAACCCTTGTCAGCTTGCAGTAACACTCTGAAACCACTCCCACTGCACAGCACTAGTCGAGCTCTCGAGTGACATGGAAATTGAGTGAACTAGTGAAGTTATGACCACCACACATCCCAAAATAAGGGGGGAAGGGGGGGGGGGGGCTGCAGTTTTGAGTGACTTGATGTTGCTAGTGTACATCTTCTAAGAAAATGTTCCTGTAGAGACATTCAACATACTACTTGAAGGCACACAGAATAAGCAACAATTTGGTACCAAAATTACCTGCACAGAGGGAAGAGGAGGAGGTGATGTGGTTGCAGATATATTACAACTCTGTGTTTTGGGTTTTGTTTGACCAGTAGTTACACTTTAACCCTACCCATGCAGGGGCAGCTCCTCCCAGACTTGGTAACAGTTGACAGAGTAAGTCAACAAAACCTTACACACTGCTACATACTACTTATAGCAAAGAAGCGCATCCAGGAGTACTGTCTTTCTCAAGAGCCTGTGTTGCGTTTCTTAGCAGATGAACTTCCAGAAACAGAAGTACAGCCCTGGAAGAGAAGGTACATGAGCAGGTGAGGTTGCCACAGCCCTGGAAGAGAACGTACGAGCAGGTGAGGTTGCTACAGCCCTGGAAGAGAAGGTGCATGAGCAGCTGAGGTTGCCACAGCCCTGGAAGAGAAGGTGCATGATCAGGTGAGGTTGCCACAGCCCTGGAAGAGAAGGTGCATGAGCAGGTGAGGTTGTCACAGCCCTGGAAGAGAAGGTGCATGATCAGGTGAGGTTGTCACAGCCCTGGAAGAGAAGGTGCATGAGCAGGTGAGGTTGCCACATGCCCTGGAAGAGAACGTACGAGGAGGTGAGGTTGTCAGTTATCCTTTGGGTCATGTTTTTTTAATTTTTTATTTTTTTATTATTAATTTTTTATTTTTTTTATTGTATTTTATTATTATTATTATTATTTTTAATATAAATAAACAGAATGACTAATCTTACATACTTCTTTAAAATTTTTTTTTTATATAAAAAATATATATAAAATAAATTAATAATAATAATAATAATAATAATAATAATAATAATAATAATAATAATAATAATAATAATAATAATAATAATAATAATAATAATAATAATAATAATTGAATTTGGACTCTGATGACATTTTCTTTTAATTATAATAATATATGTATAATAATAATAATAATAATAATAATAATAATAATAATAATAATAATAATAATAATAATAATAATAATAATAATAATAATAATAATAATAATAATAATAATAATAATAATAATAATAATAATAATAATAATAATAATAATAATAATAATAATAATAAATAATAAATAAAATAATAATAATTATTATTATTATTCAAAACAAATTATTATAAACAAACAATAATATGCCGAATAACTACCAATAAAGAACTAGCTAGCTAATTTAAGTAAGAAATAGTCATCACTAGTATACTGACTAGTGCCTAACACCGCTGCAGTGTTCCCACGCTGAATTGCAATGGAAATTCTCTGGAGGAGAAAATGATGGGAACGTGGTTCATCGCACTTTGCTTTGAGACGGCCACCTAATTCCCGAAGGAACAAAGATGCCTCCCCTCCAAACACTCCAGTGGTCTCTATCCCAATTGGGACAAAGAAGTGTGTAGCAACAATGTTTCCGTATTTTTCCTTTTTCAATAATTTTCCTTTTTCAATAATAATAATAATAAATTTAAAAAATTTAAAAAATTAAAATAAATTAAGTGAGAATGGTATTTATTTGTTTGCTGCTAATTACGGGGGCAACCTTGATTGAAGACTCGAGTGGGCTTTTATGGGGGGTTAACTTTTCATGAGGAATGTCATGGCAGGTCGGATTTGGGATAGGGGCACCCCCTTTGAATGGCACAGCCTGCCATTTTGTTTTGGGATACACCTGCATTTTCACATTCCCGATAATAGCTCACAAATGATCCAACATGATAGCATGACCAACAAACCATGCTAGCTACTTTAACTTGCAAAACTCAAACAATTTGCTAGTGAGCTCCAAGCCTACTCTATTAGAAAAACACTACAGTTGCTGAAATGGCATGATTTACAGAGGGGGCCAGGTCACCGATATTTCATTATGACTTTTCAACTAGTCACGCCTGTCACTTGGTGTGCATCAACATACCAATCCTGACTAAGCTTGTCGGGTGCATTAGCTCTTGTTGCACGCCTGTCAGTCTGGTGTGCATCAACATACCAATCTTGACTAAGCTTGTCCTATCAAGGGAGCATTAGCTCTTGTTGCATGCCTGTTTATAATGACAAATATGAACTGGTCTAGGAGCTAGAGATCAAAGACGACCCATTACTTTGTTACGAATTTTGGACGTGAAAAATTGTCTTCGAAGTTCATTTCCAAATTCTAGAAAAACAGCTCCTTCATAATTTTCACCGTCTTACAGAATGTTGCTAAATGTCAATTCCCTAGCTGTGTGCTCACTCTTGATGTTCAGCACAGGTATAATACAAAGTGGGTGTTTTGTTACATGCGATTTGATGCAAGTATTGATGGGGAGTGCAGCAAGGTGGCATGAGGGGGCAGCAAGGTGGTACGAGGGGGCAGCAAGGGGGGGGGCAGCAAGGTGGCACGAGGGGGCAGCAAGGTGGCATGGGGCTGTTCTGAGCCTGCAGAGAATGTCCTCTCTGGGTACTGGCGGTTGGTCAGGTTTGAAGGGCCAGTTCTACCTTTTCAGCCCGCAACACATCATGAAATTGATCACACATGTGTAGGGGAGCATTGTACCACCTCGCTGATCCACGCTTCCTGCCGTACACAGCTGCCAAGAAATCTCTAGCTTTGAGTTCAGAGGTTAAAAAATTCTCATCAACGCCCACCTCCATGTCCTCTGCTGCTTGTGTGGCTGGCATTGGAATGGTCTAGTTATACACTCCCAGCCCAGGTCTAGTTATACACTCCCAGCCCAGGTCTAGTTATACACTCCCAGCCCAGGTCTAGTTATACACTCCCAGCCCAGGTCTAGTTATACACCCCCAGCCCAGGTCTAGTTATACACTCCCAGCCCAGGTCTAGTTATACACTCCCAGCCCAGGTCTAGTTATACACTCCCAGCCCAGGTCTAGTTATACACTCCCAGCCCAGGCCTAGTTATACACTCCCAGCCCAGGTCTAGTTATACACTCCCAGCCCAGGTCTAGTTATACACTCCCAGCCCAGGTCTAGTTATATACTCCCAGCCCAGGTCTAGTTATACACTCCCAGCCCAGGTCTAGTTATACACTCCCAGCCCAGGTCTAGTTATACACTCCCAGCCCAGGCCTAGTTATACACTGCCAGCCCAGGCCTAGTTATACACTCCCAGCCCAGGTCTAGTTATACACTCCCAGCCCAGGTCTAGTTATACACTCCCAGCCCAGGTCTAGTTATACACTCCCAGCCCAGGTCTAGTTACACACTCCCAGCCCAGGTCTAGTTATACACTCCCAGCCCAGGCCTAGTTATACACTCCCAGCCCAGGTCTAGTTATACACTCCCAGCCCAGGTCTAGTTATACACTCCCAGCCCAGGTCTAGTTATACACTCCCAGCCCAGGTCTAGTTACACACTCCCAGGCCAGGTCTAGTTACACACTCCCAGCCCAGGTCTAGTTATACACTCCCAGGCCAGGTCTAGTTATACACTCCCAGCCCAGGCCTAGTTATACACTCCCAGGCCAGGTCTAGTTATACACCCCCAGCCCAGGTCTAGTTACACACTCCCAGCCCAGGTCTAGTTACACACTCCCAGCCCAGGTCTAGTTATACACTCCCAGCCCAGGTCTAGTTATACACTCCCAGGCCAGGTCTAGTTATACACCCCCAGCCCAGGTCTAGTTACACACTCCCAGCCCAGGTCTAGTTACACACTCCCAGCCCAGGTCTAGTTATACACTCCCAGCCCAGGTCTAGTTATACACTCCCAGCCCAGGCCTAGTTATACACTCCCAGCCCAGGCCTAGTTATACACTCCCAGCCCAGGTCTAGTTATACACTCCCAGCCCAGGTCTAGTTATACACTCCCAGCCCAGGTCTAGTTATACACTCCCAGCCCAGGCCTAGTTATACACTCCCAGCCCAGGTCTAGTTATACACTCCCAGCCCAGGCCTAGTTACACACTCCCAGCCCAGGTCTAGTTATACACTCCCAGCCCAGGTCTAGTTATACACTCCCAGCCCAGGCCTAGTTATACACTCCCAGCCCAGGTCTAGTTATACACTCCCAGCCCAGGTCTAGTTATACACTCCCAGCCCAGGTCTAGTTATACACTCCCAGCCCAGGCCTAGTTATACACTCCCAGCCCAGGCCTAGTTATACACTCCCAGCCCAGGTCTAGTTATACACTCCCAGCCCAGGCCTAGTTATACACTCCCAGCCCAGGCCTAGTTATACACTCCCAGCCCAGGTCTAGTTATACACTCCCAGCCCAGGTCTAGTTATACACTCCCAGCCCAGGTCTAGTTATACACTCCCAGCCCAGGTCTAGTTATACACTCCCAGCCCAGGTCTAGTTATACACTCCCAGCCCAGGCCTAGTTATACACTCCCAGCCCAGGCCTAGTTATACACTCCCAGCCCAGGTCTAGTTATACACTCCCAGCCCAGGTCTAGTTATACACTCCCAGCCCAGGTCTAGTTATACACTCCCAGCCCAGGCCTAGTTATACACTCCCAGCCCAGGCCTAGTTATACACTCCCAGCCCAGGCCTAGTTATACACTCCCAGCCCAGGCCTAGTTATACACTCCCAGCCCAGGCCTAGTTATACACTCCCAGCCCAGGTCTAGTTATACACTCTCAGCTGACACAGAAGTTTGCATATTTTGGCATATGGCATATGAGATTGCATGCCTTTCCCATCAACAGTGCACAGGCAATGATAACAAGTATTCCAGCGACTGCTGGAGTCAGACTTGAATACAGGACATGAGGTGGGCGTAGACTTTTGAACTTTGTAAGTCCAATCTGAACATCAGATTATTGTGCCAGAAAGAGGGCATGAGTCTCTTTCACAGACACCAAATCGTGTGACAGTTTCTCTTCTCTTCCACCATATGAATAGCTCAGGCATCATTGTGGCCCACAGCCATTCTGCTGATGTCTTCTCTCTCATAGAATGCAATCTCCAAACACTCTTCTGCTCAGAGCACAGACTTTGGCGAGTTTGGATCCATAAAACCAAATTTCTCGGCAAACTGCCTCCTGTTGGTTCAGGTTCTCTGGGGACTGCGCCTGCTCTGCTAGCTGCTCTTGAAAGGTCATCAGCTGAGGTGAAAGTCACTTTAGAAGGGTTGAGAGGGTTCAGGGTTGTCTCTGGTAGTCTCGTTCAACACCAGACAGTGGTACAGTAGGCCCTCACTCAGCACCAGACAGGTACAGTAGGCCCTCACTCAGCACCAGACAGGTACAGTAGCCCCTCACTCAGCACCAGACAGTGGTACAGTAGGCCCTCACTCAGCACCAGACAGTGGTACAGTAGCCCCTCACTCAGCACCAGACAGGTACAGTAGCCCCTCACTCAGCACCAGACAGTGGCCCCTCACTCAGCACCAGACAGGTACAGTAGCCCCTCACTCAGCACCAGACACAGTAGCCCCTCACTCAGCACCAGACAGTGGTACAGTGGCCCCTCACTCAGCACCAGACAGTGGTACAGTAGGCCCTCACTCAGCACCAGACAGTGACCCTCACTCAGCACCAGACAGGTACAGTAGCCCCTCACTCAGCACCAGACAGTAGCCCCTCACTCAGCACCAGACAGTGGTACAGTAGGCCCTCACTCAGCACCAGACAGTGGTACAGTAGGCCCTCACTCAGCACCAGACAGGTACAGTAGCCCCTCACTCAGCACCAGACAGTGGTACAGTACACCCTCACTCAGCACCAGACACAGTAGCCCCTCACTCAGCACCAGACAGTGACCCTCACTCAGCACCAGACAGGTACAGTAGCCCCTCACTCAGCACCAGACAGTGGTACAGTAGCCCCTCACTCAGCACCAGACAGTGGTACAGTAGGCCCTCACTCAGCACCAGACAGTGACCCTCACTCAGCACCAGACAGTGACCCTCACTCAGCACCAGACAGGTACAGTAGCCCCTCACTCAGCACCAGACAGTAGCCCCTCACTCAGCACCAGACAGTGGTACAGTAGGCCCTCACTCAGCACCAGACAGTGGTACAGTAGGCCCTCACTCAGCACCAGACAGGTACAGTAGCCCCTCACTCAGCACCAGACAGTGGTACAGTACACCCTCACTCAGCACCAGACACAGTAGCCCCTCACTCAGCACCAGACAGTGACCCTCACTCAGCACCAGACAGGTACAGTAGCCCCTCACTCAGCACCAGACAGTAGCCCCTCACTCAGCACCAGACAGTGGTACAGTAGGCCCTCACTCAGCACCAGACAGTGGTACAGTAGGCCCTCACTCAGCACCAGACAGGTACAGTAGCCCCTCACTCAGCACCAGACAGGTACAGTAGCCCCTCACTCAGCACCAGACAGGTACAGTAGCCCCTCACTCAGCACCAGACAGGTACAGTGACCCTCACTCAGCACCAGACAGTGGTACAGTAGGCCCTCACTCAGCACCAGACAGGTACAGTGACCCTCACTCAGCACCAGACAGTGGTACAGTAGGCCCTCACTCAGCACCAGACAGTGGTACAGTAGGCCCTCACTCAGCACCAGACAGGTACAGTAGTCCCTCACTCAGCACCAGACAGGTACAGTAGCCCCTCACTCAGCACCAGACAGGTACAGTAGCCCCTCACTCAGCACCAGACAGTGGGACAGTACCCTCACTCAGCACCAGACAGGTACAGTAGCCCCTCACTCAGCACCAGACAGGTACAGTAGCCCCTCACTCAGCACCAGACAGGTACAGTACCCTCACTCAGCACCAGACAGTGGTACAGTAGGCCCTCACTCAGCACCAGACAGGTACAGTAGCCCCTCACTCAGCACCAGACAGGTACAGTAGCCCCTCACTCAGCACCAGACAGGTACAGTAGCCCCTCACTCAGCACCAGACAGGTACAGTAGGCCCTCACTCAGCACCAGACAGTGGTACAGTAGGCCCTCACTCAGCACCAGACAGGTACAGTAGCCCCTCACTCAGCACCAGACAGTGGTACAGTAGCCCCTCACTCAGCACCAGACAGGTACAGTAGCCCCTCACTCAGCACCAGACAGGTACAGTAGCCCCTCACTCAGCACCAGACAGGTACAGTAGCCCCTCACTCAGTACCAGACAGTGGTACAGTAGACTCTTGCAGCATACCCAAACCCAGTGGAACACAAGGTCAAGTATTCTTGGGATGTATTACAGTGTTGTTTGGACTTGCAGCAGCTGCAATAGTTTTAGTGCTAATGACAAAGTATAGCTGAATGTGGTCCTAAGGTCATGTACATACAGTGTATGTACATAAGCAATGCCTTCTAGATGGACAATATGGCGTCTACAGCCAGTATGGGTACAACTTTGAACCACAAAGCCCAAGGTGTATCATTTTTGAAAATGAAACTTGTGTGCAGTGTGTTCAATATAAACTGGAACTTGATAAAAAATGGAAGCTTTCAATTGAAGAAAACAGTGCCTGTAGTCAACTGCCTGGCCTTGCTCAGCAGCTGAGCCAGGGCCCCATCCAGGACACTTTGGTGTTGCTTTAGTTACAAACTTCTAAACTGAAATAGACAAAAATTTGTTCCTGCGATCTTCACCAAATTTTAGGTGTAGATGATGGACATTGTTAGGGAGATCGCATTTAAATTTTATGAGGTTAAGTTTAGAACTCCGTGAGCAATGGCAACTTCTTCAATTAAGCGTTCATTTTGTTACATTAAAACATCGGACCATTGAAACCAGCGTGCAGGCTCAGAGTGCACCCTTGAAACCAGCGTGCAGGCACAGAGTGGACCCTTGAAACCAGCGTGCAGGCTCAGAGTGGACCCTTGAAACCAGCATGCAGCCTCAGAGTGGACCCTTGAAACCAGCGTGCAGCCTCAGAGTGGACCCTTGAAACCAGCGTGCAGACTCAGAGTGGACCCTTGAAACCAGCATGCAGACTCAGAGTGGACCCTTGAAACCAGCATGCAGACTCAGAGTGGACCCTTGAAACCAGCGTGCAGGCCCAGAGGTGTATGTTGTCATGGATTACAGCATGGAAAACATTTCAATTTCTCCCTCTCTCTCTTGATAAGGGTTAAACCTTAACCCCACTTCCAAACCTGTTGTGCGGTGTGTGTGTAGTTATCCTCATGGAACCAACTAATTCTAACATCCCAAGGAGTGTATTTTCAGGTTCATAAAGAGTTTTATCCCTACAACAACAAAAAAAAATTGAGCTTTTCCATATCATAATTCTATGACCTGTCCCAGCATCGTCTTGGACTTGTACGAATTTTTAATTTATTTTTAGCAGAAGTTGGAGAGTAACTTTAGGGGGTGGGGTGACCACGCCCCTCACTCTCATTCTGTGCTCCTCTGTTAGATATTTTATCCTTTCCCGGGTAATGCCGGGAACCTCTGCTAGTTCTGAACAGCCCGTGAGCTGTGCATCATCAAAGAGAAGCCTTACCCACACCTCCTCCCCAATCGAGAAGCAGAGCAGTCGCTGTAATGCATTGGAAGATTGGAGTCCTCTGATACTTTTTGAACAGACTTCTTATACACCAGTAATGCTAGTGAGAAAACAGAGACAAACATAAGCTATGTTGATACGAAGAGACGAAGAGGTGGGGGGGGGGCTTCAACCCGGATTCTAACCCAGGGTTCATATCCTCGACTAAGGACCATCCCTCCCTTTGTAACTCGATGTAACTTAGTTTCAATTGAACCGCCTCTCCGATAGTGACCACGCCTCCCTACAGAGTGACTGCATTAAGTTTATAGTTGGAATAGTCTCTCTAGCCAGTCTAGAACTTTGCTCATGGGAATGTAAATATAAAATGCAGATCTGGTTGAACAGCACCAGTGAAGTAAGCACAATGAGACTTGTGTAGGGCCAGGCCCTCAACGACACTTGTGTGTGGGGCCAGGCCCTCAACGACACTTGTGTGTGGGGCCAGGCCCTCAACGACACTTGTGTGTGGGGCCAGGCCCTCAATGACACCTGTGTGTGGGGCCAGGCCCTCAACGACACTTGTGTCAGGCCAGGCCCTCAATGACACTTGTACAATCAGAAGCTCTAAGGCAAAGGGATTCAGTTCCTGGTACGCAAGAGTGTCTGAGCAGAGAAGAGCTTTCAGAAACAGTACAATTGGCAAGAGAGAGTCCCAAGAAGATGGCAGTTAGGATAGGTGGTTGCAATCGTCAGCTACAAAATAATTGATCCCCCCCTCCCCCCATCTACAACTGGCCTAATAGTAACTAACCATCCTTCCAATAGTAATAGCAGGGAGACATGACTGGAATAATTAGGAGCATGGTTCCTATTAAACAAGATGTGATATAGAATACCTCTAGAGGGTTTGTTATTGGGACTGTGTATGCATCTATTACCCAAGACTACAGTAGTTCACTCAGGTCTGGAAAACACAACACACACCAAAAGAGAGAGAGCATTTGGAGGCTTTCAAAGTGCACAGATGACTGACCTTTCCTGCCTCTAGTGTGCACAAGTCAAGCCCAAAGACAAACTCTGAATGGTGTGCTACAGTTTGTGCCAACTGCTGAGCTGGCGGCCTCCCAACGTCCCAGAACCGAATGGTGAAGTCGTAGGAGCACGAAGCAACTCGCTGTCCTTGGAAAGGGTCGCACTTGATCCTCCGCAAGGCCTGAGTGTGTCCCTCTAGTGTAAGAACAGGAAGAGAGAGCCTTCGAAGGTCCCAGCAACGGAGGGTCCGGTCCACGCCCCCCGTGAAGAGGACGTTCTTGTCATACTTGCTCCAGTCGCAGGCCAGGACCTCGCCGTTGTGGGCCTGCACACAAGCAATGCAGTTCTTCCCCGGAGACTGCGAGGAGTCCCACACGCGGAGAGTCTCGTCGGCTACAAAGGACGAGGAGAGATGATGTCATGAAAGTTGCGAACAAATAATGACACTCCATAGTGACCACACCTTACCTATCACATAAATACCAACGAGTAGTGAAAACAAAATGTACGTACAGATAAAACCATTCGCTAGCTCGTCCCAACCTTTGTCCCCGACTTTCCCACATGTCACGCCCATTTTTCTCAGTGCCTACAAGGGGCTGAGGGATTTACCAGCAACAGAGGCAAATGTGTGGGGGAGTTGAGGGGACCAGCAGGCACCATAGACGTTTCCAACATGGCCGTCAAAGATACCCACACACCTCAGGGCCTGAGAATCCCACAGTCGAGCAGACCCGTCCCATGACGCACTCAGGATGACCTGCTCCTGCCGAGTCACGCTCCACTGGACGCTGGAAACCTGAGGGGGAGAGAAATGCAAGCCCTCAAACAGCAAGTCGCTTGTGATGATATCCACACTTCTGATGGCAGTCACCCAGCGCGGTCATGAATTTTAAGTATTTTTTAAACAAATGACCAAACGGAATTCTCTCGGACACACCATGTAGTGTTGTTCTTGGAGGAGCTACAGTTTCGGAGGATTGCTGTAACCGGATTGCTTCGTGGAATATATTTTAAGGTTATTGTAATCCCTTACCGATTTTAAGGTTATTGCAATCCCTTACGGACCTTACTAATCGGAGGGAAGTCTGCAAAAGAAAACCTTGAAATTTTAGCTCCCCGAGAAAAAAAGGTGCTATACGGTACTTCAGATGAGTGGGAGGGAGCAGCAGAGGGACAAGTCGTCCTCACAAGTACTGCTACGAGAGTGTGTGCACTTGTCTCCACTTCCAACTCATCTTCCTCTCCTCTGCTGTCCACTATATCTATACATCAAGGGAGCTAATTAGTCACTCCCACCGTCAGAACTAATTAACTCTTCATGAGTGCTATCAGTCTTATATTATTGCACGCTTCATATGTCCTCATGGGGCACATGCGCCCACCTCAGCTGCTGCCCACATTTGTCCAGCTGTTCCTTACGTACTTCAGCGGTGTGTCCTGTGAGCACAGCCACCGGCTGTCTCCGGCCAAGAGCTGGGGCTGCGCTCTGATCCATTACCAGCAGACTTCCGTCTCCAGAGCCAGCCACCAGGATGGCCTCGTTCACTTCGCTCCATGTCACGTCAAACAGTCCGTCTTTCCACGGCCAGTGGCCCACCTCTTGGAAGCCTCTCTGAATGTCACCCATCTCTTCGTAGATGATCAATGCCCCCGTACCTAGAGAGAAAGAGGGAGGAGTTTGGTGAATAAAAGTTCATTTCATCTTTGATTTAAACCAGTACAGTAGCAAGAAGTACACACAGAGAGTCATGTCACCTTCACCCCAATCTTGCACAAATTTGGGACTATTACACTCTCTACTGCAGTGCAGTGCTATGAGTATATTACACGTCTACTGCAGTGCAGTGCTATGAGTATATTACACGTCTACTGCAGTGCAGTGCTATGAGTATATTACACTCTCTACTGCAGTGCAGTGCTATGAGTATATTACACGTCTACTGCAGTGCAGTGCTATGAGTATATTACACGTCTACTGCAGTGCAGTGCTATGAGTATATTACACTCTCTACTGCAGTGCAGTGCTATGAGTATATTACACGTCTACTGCAGTGCAGTGCTATGAGTATATTACACTCTCTACTGCAGTGCAGTGCTATGAGTATATTACACGTCTACTGCAGTGCAGTGCTATGAGTATATTACACTCTCTACTGCAGTGCAGTGCTATGAGTATATTACACTCTCTACTGCAGTGCAGTGCTATGAGTATATTACACGTCTACTGCAGTGCAGTGCTATGAGTATATTACACGTCTACTGCAGTGCAGTGCTATGAGTATATTACACGTCTACTGCAGTGCAGTGCTATGAGTATATTACACTCTCTACTGCAGTGCAGTGCTATGAGTATATTACACGTCTACTGCAGTGCAGTGCTATGAGTATATTACACGTCTACTGCAGTGCAGTGCTATGAGTATATTACACTCTCTACTGCAGTGCAGTGCTATGAGTATATTACACTCTCTACTGCAGTGCAGTGCTATGAGTATATTACACTCTCTACTGCAGTGCAGTGCTATGAGTATATTACACGTCTACTGCAGTGCAGTGCTATGAGTATATTACACGTCTACTGCAGTGCAGTGCTATGAGTATATTACACTCTCTACTGCAGTGCAGTGCTATGAGTATATTACACTCTCTACTGCAGTGCAGTGCTATGAGTATATTACACTCTCTACTGCAGTGCAGTGCTATGAGTATATTACACGTCTACTGCAGTGCAGTGCTATGAGTATATTACACGTCTACTGCAGTGCAGTGCTATGAGTATATTACACGTCTACTGCAGTGCAGTGCTATGAGTATATTACACGTCTACTGCAGTGCAGTGCTATGAGTATATTACACTCTCTACTGCAGTGCAGTGCTATGAGTATATTACACTCTCTACTGCAGTGCAGTGCTATGAGTATATTACACGTCTACTGCAGTGCAGTGCTATGAGTATATTACACGTCTACTGCAGTGCAGTGCTATGAGTATATTACACGTCTACTGCAGTGCAGTGCTATGAGTATATTACACGTCTACTACAGTGCAGTGCTATGAGTATATTACACTGTCTACTGCAGTGCAGTGCTATGAGCCAGCTAGAGGAATAAGAATATAATTAAAGTAGGCGTCATCAGTTGTGCTCCAGCTAATAAGCACATCTCCAAACTTTTTTTTTGCAGTGTGAGGTCCTGCAAGATCAGAACACTCGTGGAAGTGTAGGTCCTGCAAGCTCAGAACACTAATGGAAGTGAGGGTCCTGCAAGATCCCAGCCTGCACGGCACTCGTTGTGGATGCATGTGCAGGCAGCTAAATATTGTGTGTTACTATTAATCATTAGTCTCTCTACAGTGTCAGACTCTCTTGCAAATGTGCACAGTGGAGGGACTGGGGGGAAATCTAGTCGAATGCCATACAATGTTTTCTCTCTGATGGTTTGCCACAATTGTCATTGCACAAATAATGAAATTAAATCTGTGAAATCTCGAGTACATTTCTTATTGGTATGTCTAATGAAATGCACGTAACCAAGCAAGCATGAAAATTCTGACTGGGGGGGGGAGGGGGGTTCATAACACTCACAACCTCTGAGGGCAATATCCCCCCACATCCTTTGTCTAAAAAAACAACAACAAAAACATTCTACGGTTTGCTTTGTATGTGTGTGTGTGTGTGTGTTGGTAGTCAACCCCCCCCCCCCCCCCCCCCCCTCCTAAAAGGTCAGAGTCAACAGATTAAAGTATGTACTTATATTTCAATTAATGAAGGGAGAAAATATATTTTTCTAACCGAGGATCTTCGACAACTACCATGTCTCTGAAAACTCATGCACGATTAAGTTTGCAGGATTTAAATATAACGCACAGAAATGCAGCACCTGGCAGGACAAGGGTAAAGCCAACCCGACCTCTAGTTCTCTAGCCCATCATTAGCTCTAGCTTCCCTAGCTCTAACTTTGACAATACGCATGTTGTGACTGTTTCATGAAGGGGATCAGTGGAAATTCAGGATGATATTCTGTGGGTTCAGTGGAATCCTCTTTACTGATGGTCTACACATTTGTCACACCCTTTTGGGGGGTTTTTTCAACAAAGGTTTCTTTTAAAAAGCATGCAATCAACTTCTGGCCTTGCTTTCAAGAGCTTTCAAGAACTAACGTCCAGCTGAGACCACAGCTTAGCAGTTGAATAAAGTTTCTATCTCACTCATCATTTGCCCCTTTTCAAAATTCCTGCATCTGCCAACTGGGTCCACAAGACTAATTTCTGTGCATCATATTCACATCACACAAACTCAGGCATAGGTTCAGCCCAAATTTACCTCATATTATGGCTTCATTACCATTGCAGAGGCAACAGGACACACACGGCCTCTGGTGATTTGATAACAAGATTAGCTATTATTACGTTGCACCTGCCAAGCCGTAGTTGATGGCACCCACGAAGGCTAGTTTGTGAGGTGTATATGGAGAGAAGATGACCTGATAGCCATGAAGAATACCAGTTCGAATCACAGTAGTCCCGGCAGCTTCAGACATTACGACCTGCACACTTCTCTAAAAACCCTTTACCGATCCCCATTGGCCGAAATCTATAAAAATTAAAAAAATTCACGTTTGATAATTTTTTGTGTGAAACCATATTGCGAATTTAAATACAAAGTCAAAGATTAAACATCAGTCACGTAGCGCTACGCTCCTTACAGAACGAGAGACCTAACCACAGCCCAACCTAAACCTAGCTGTGACCATGCTTTGCGATTGGTAAAGGGTCTAGCACTTCCTGGATCCTGCGCAAATGTGGTTATTGCCAGCATTCTGTTAGCCTCAATGCACCAATAACTTGAGTGAGGCTCCAACTATCTTGCCTGAGGTGTGACTTTGCAGCTTATAGCTGCCATAAATGAGTGGGGGGTTAGCTAGTAAGAATTTTAGACCTGGTGGAGGTACCATAGTCTATGTCAAGTTAAGTCTTCCAGCTCTCTCCCATCCATCTCTTCACTTGAACTTCTACTTATCTCCATTAAGCTTCCAAATTCATCCTTTTTATCGCCCAACTTCATTACCCCGATCATCTATTTGCCTCACTTGCTACCCTTCCCTCCACCCCCCACCTGTGCATAAAGGAACTTATTCTGCTTGGGGATTTTAATGTTAATTTTTTTGTTACCTTCACCGCTTCTTGATAAGATCCATGCAATATCTGACCTTTTTTCTCTCTATCAAATTACCCACTATCCAACTCTACTCCCACACTGGTGTCCCCTCTATCATTGATCTTGTGTACCTACCCTCCACCCTTGCTCCCATCTGCTGTGAAGTCTCTCCTCCTGTATCAAACTCCGACCACAACTCCATCCTTCTCCCTCCCTCTCATTTTTGATTCTCCATCTCCCTCACCTCGGGTTATGTGACAGAGCAGACTTCTCTCAAACTAACAACCTAATTAATATCATCCCATGGAATCCTTCCCCCCTTAGACACAAGCCTCTTGGCTCATATTTAAAGAACTCTTTGCTCGCATCATGCACAAAACTATTCCCTCTAAGCTAGTTTACCCTACAACCCGCTGTACCCCTCCCTGGATCTCCTACTCCATTCTCAAACAAATGCAAAATTAGAGGAATAGGTTATACTCCTCTGCCACTCATGATGCCTGGGCAGCCTATCGCCGTTGCCATAACCACACTCTTTCACTCCATTTTCAGCAAAACACTTCTTCTTCCAAAGACTATCATCTTCTCTCCCCACTCGAGTTCTTTTTGGAGAGCCATAAAAAAAAATTAGGTACAAAAACATCTTGCATTCCATCTTTTACTTACCAAGATCAAACTTGTGCTTCCCCTCAGTCTAAAGCCGAGGTTCTAAATCACTTCTTCTCCAGAAGTTTTAACAAGTCTTCTCCACCTCTCTGTAATCACACACCATCTCCTCCGCCCTTCACTTGCCCACCCGAGCTCCTCTGCTCACCGGACGAGATTGTAAGTCTTCTAACTTGCATTCCCTCTGAGAAATCGACTGGCCCTGATACTACCTCTGCCAGAATGCTTAGATCCACAGCTGCATCCATATCAATTCCTCTTTCTCTTATCTTTAATTCCTCCCTCTCTACTGGTGTACTACTACCAACTGACTGGAAGCATTCCTTTGTAGTTCCTATCCCCAAAACATCTCCACCCTCGTCTTTCCCCAAGGATTATCGTCCAATCTCTTTATTATAAGCAAGGTATTAGAAACTGAACTTACATGTTTTGTCAAACGTTCAGTTCGGATTTCGTTGAGGTCTGTCTACTGAAATAGCAATACTTAACGTAATTTACTCAATCCTGGTTTGCTTCCCTGGATGCCCACAAGTCTGTCTGTCTAGACGTTAAGAAAGCTTTTGACTCTGTGCCGTATAGACCACTCTTAAACTCTCTATCCTTACTTTAATATTCCTTCTCACCTCCTCTGTTGGCTCACTTCCTATCTTACGGCCCAGTCACAGAGAGTCGCTATCTCTGGTGCTCTCTCTTCTTCATGTCATGCATCCTCTGGAGTACCTCAAGGACCCATTCTTGGTCCTCTTCTCTTTGTTCTTTACATTAACGACATTGCAAAGCTCCCATTCTCGACATCTTCTACACTTACTCTTAAGCAGACGACATCTTCCCTCTCCCATCCCTTCTCTTTCACCTCTTCTTTAGATTCAGCGCAATCAGACATTGACATTATATCATCATGGCTAGCTTCCCATCTCCTAATAATTAACACTGATAAAAACAAGTCATGATGATCGGTCGTAAACCCCTTGCATCCTCATCCACTGTATTAGTCCTCAATAGTACTCCCCTTATCTCATTTACATACTTATGAGCTACTTTCACCTCTAACCTCCTCTGGAATCTGCACATTAGCAAAGTACGCACTAAATCAAGGAAAACAATAGTTATGGCAGCTATTACCATCACTTATCCTCTCATACACTAATTAATATTTACACCACATTTACACCACATTAGTTCTCCCTCATCCAAGTTACTGTTCCTCCGTGTGGTCACCTCCCTCTTCTTGTAATTCCAAATCCAACACGTTCAGCACTTTGCACTCAGACTCTGTACTCATCAATGGACTTCTGACTATGCATCCCTCCTTTCCACCTTTAAACTTCCTACACTCTCAAATAGACGTGCTCGGGCCAAGCTCCTTCCAATTTACAAAATAATAAACGATTACATCTACTTTCCTCCAGACTCCATCCAATTAGCTCCTACTCCACTCATGTCTTCTCGCCAATACCACCCATCGAACATCATAATCCCATTGTCCCGCACTGTAGCCATGCAGTCTTCCTTCGTTCCCTCTGCCACAGCTCTCTGGAACTCACTCCCAACCTCATTAGATCATCTTCCTCACTCACTTCCTTCAAACAATTTATTAAACAATTCATCTCCTAACTTCAACCTTCCACCCCCCCATCTACATTATCATGTTATCATGTATATATGTAAAGCTCTAAATAGCTCTTGCTACTCTCATTTAAAAACAAAAACAACAACGACAACAACAAATCATTTAATAAACTCACAACACTTGATTTCAAAGGAAGGATAATCGGAAGGCATGAAGAGAAAATAAGATAGAAAGAGAGAGGTTGAAAGAGAAGCTATCTCATAGCATACAAGTTGTGACAAAGACGTTTGTGTGTGGGATGGGTATTGCAGATGGAATTGTTTCTGTCTTCTGGTCACTTCTTGGGTTCCTTCCTTTCCCACCTCCACACAGTCCCACTGTCACACACACTCACCATACACCTACACAGTCACACACACACATGACAGGGGGTGGTGAGACACAGTATGTATCATACCCACATGTAGAGGTCTTCATTCCATGGCAACTATATACTCTCTTATCAACTTCAAATTGTATTCACTCAATCTTTCGACTAGATGCTCTACCTTCATCAGGATGATTACATTATTATGTCAACCGAAAGTTCATGGAATACACTAGACACAGTTTTCAGTTATCTACCGTATATCCGTTATTAGGAGTTGCCCAGTAAAACATTAGTGGATGATTTTGAATGGTAAAGGGTCATCTAACTGGTTGTGGTCAACATGGGTACGGTCTCGTTTCCTTCCCTTAAATATATATATACTCTCAATGAACTCTCAGCTGACGTAATACGTAACATTATAATCACCTTCTCAATAATCAACTTCAAATTGTATTCACTCGATGTTTGGACTAGATGCTCTAGCCTTCATCAGGAATAATGAGACGCTTCGCGTGAGCCTGGTATATACCAGTAGCTAGCTATCCACCACGTGCCAGTACACGCGCCTAGCACATCAACCAGCACACGCGTCCAACATGTTAATCGGCACACATGCCTAGCATGTGTACGGATGTAAAAATAATAATAATAAAATTATAAAATAAAACATAAAATAAATTAATTAATAATAGTAATAGCAATAAAATAAATAGTAATAATAATAATAACAACAACAATAATAATAAATAAAAATTAATAAAAACAAAGAGTAATTATGGTGGTCTCGGCTTCAAGTTCAGGCTCTTCAGAGTAGCTACCCAGCAGCAAGTCCATTCCACATTCTCGATTGAACCACTCACACTTTGGTGCTAGGCTGATGTGCAATGCCTCCTTCACTAGCAGTTCCTTCTGTCTTCTGGCCTGGTCTAAGATGGTTGCTTCCTCCAACAAAATAAGATGTCCATTATCCCATGCATGCTAAGCAATTGCCGACTTTGTTTAATACACTTTTTACAGGCACCTTGATGTTCTTTCACTCTGGTCTCCAGTCTTCTGATGGTCTCCCCTATGTAGTATTTCCCACAGCTACAAGGGATGTGGTACACAACACATGAGTACATATTAGCTGGTAAAACATCCTTCACTCTGCTCAGTTGTGTCCTCAAAAGTTCTTCCAAATCTGAAGACGACTTTGATGTTGAACTTCCTGTAGACCCTCCTGATGTCCTCACTCATCCCTGCTGCATAAGGGATCACTATCATAGGATCCAACCCTCATTGCCTGTACTGGTGTAGTCATCTTCCTTTCTGTGTTTAGATGTATCTGTAGACGAAAGGTTGATGAAGGCTTGGGAAATACTACACAGGGGAGACCATCAGAAGACTGGAGACCGAGTGAAACAGCATCAAGATGCCTGTAGAAAGTGTACTAAAGAGAAGTCTGAGCATGCATGGGAATGAAAGAGAAGTCTGAGCATGCATGGGAATGGACATCCTATTTTGTGGGAGGAAGCAACCATCTCGGATCAGGCCAGAAGACAGAAGAACTGCTAGTGAAGGAGGCATTGCACATCAGCCTAGCACATCAGCCTAGCACCAAAGTGTGAGCGGTTCAATCGAGACTGTGGAATGGACTTGCCTGGCTGCTGGGGAGCTACTCTGAAGAGCCAAAACTTGAAGCCACGACCAAATATAATTCCTCTTTATTTATTTGCTCTCTCTTTATTTATTTGCATTATTTATTTATATATATAATTAATTAATTAATTATTAATTATTATTAATTAATTAAATATTTTTTTACATCCAGTGCACGTGCCAGGTGCGTGTGCTTGTTCATGTGCTAGGCGCGTGTACTGGCACATGGTGGATCGCTAGCTACCGGTATATAGCAGGCTCACGCGAGTCCTAGCGTCTCATTATTCTTGATGAAGGCTAGAGCATCTGTCCAAACCTGGATTGAATACAATTTGAATTTGATTATTGAGGTGATTATAATATATATATATAATATATATATAGAAAAGTACTGGGATGGCTAGTCCTACTGCAGTTTCATGCTAATGCAATCATCAGGGACATGTCCCTGATGCAGCATTAGCATGAAACTGCAGTAGGACTAGCCATCCCAGTACTTTTCTATATTTAATAGCTCTGCCTTAATACAGCATTGAGCACTATTTGTAGCCTTCTCAGCAAACTACCTTCTAAGTATTTGTATAATATATATATATGTAGTTGTTAACAATATATATATAACTAGAATACATAACTAATAACTAATAAATAAATACACACATAATTAAAGATATAACTAAAAAGCTAATGACAAGTTCAATTCCTGTCCAACCCCAATACAGACAAGGCATTCCCCTGCTGGACTGCCACCGAGAGACGCTGAAGGAGGTAAGCATGGGCATTCATCTCCCCAGTTCTTACCTTATCCTGAGGCTGAACTCCTTCAGGAAAGCCATCGACCTGGCCCCGATGGCACCCAATGGCTCGATGGCCACGGGCACAAAAATGTGGCATGGTTATATATATTGTTAATTAGTAGAATAACGATAATAGTAATAAATAAAAACTTTGCATACTACTAATACAAGTCTAACAAATATATGTTATTGATAAGAACAACACTATAGTTGTTCTTGTTTATTTTGTTTCTATGTATTATAATTGAGCGGAGGAGGACTTCATCCAGTGTGAGCTTCAGGGTCTCCTGGGCTTCATTCAGTGTGAGCTTCAGGGTCTCCTGGGCTTCATTCAGTGTGAGCTTCAGGGTCTCCTGGGCTTCATCCAGTGTGAGCCTCAGGGTCTCCAGGACTTCATCCAGTGTGAGCATCAGGGTCTCCAGGCTTCATCCAGTGTGAGCCTCAGGGTCTCCAGGGCTTCATCCAGTGTGAGCTTCAGGGTCTCCAGGCTTCATCCAGTGTGAGCTTCAGGGTCTCCTGGGCTTCATCCAGTGTGAGCTTCAGGGTCTCCAGGGCTTCATCCAGTGTGAGCTTCAGGGTCTCCTGGGCTTCATCCAGTGTGAGCCTCAGGGTCTCCAGGACTTCATCCAGTGTGAGCATCAGGGTCTCCAGGACTTCATCCAGTGTGAGCTTCAGGGTCTCCAGGGCTTCATCCAGTGTGAGCTTCAGGGTCTCCAGGGCTTCATCCAGTGTGAGCTTCAGGGTCTCCTGGGCTTCATCCAGTGTGAGCCTCAGGGTCTCCAGGACTTCATCCAGTGTGAGCATCAGGGTCTCCAGGCTTCATCCAGTGTGAGCCTCAGGGTCTCCTGGGCTTCATCCAGTGTGAGCTTCAGAGTCTCCTGGGCTTCATCCAGTGTGAGCCTCAGGGTCTCCTGGGCTTCATCCAGTGTGAGCTTCAGGGTCTCCAGGACTTCATCCAGTGTGAGCATCAGGGTCTCCAGGCTTCATCCAGTGTGAGCCTCAGGGTCTCCAGGACTTCATCCAGTGTGAGCATCAGGGTCTCCAGGCTTCATCCAGTGTGAGCCTCAGGGTCTCCAGGACTTCATCCAGTGTGAGCTTCAGGGTCTCCAGGACTTCATCCAGTGTGAGCCTCAGAGTCTCCAGGACTTCATCCAGTGTGAGCATCAGGGTCTCCAGGCTTCATCCAGTGTGAGCCTCAGAGTCTCCAGGACTTCATCCAGTGTGAGCCTCAGGGTCTCCTGGGCTTCATCCAGTGTGAGCTTCAGGGTCTCCAGGACTTCATCCAGTGTGAGCTTCAGGGTCTCCTGGGCTTCATCCAGTGTGAGCCTCAGGGTCTCCTGGGCTTCATCCAGTGTGAGCTTCAGGGTCTCCAGGACTTCATCAAGTATGGGCTTCAGGGTCTCCTGGGCTTCATCAAGTATGGGCTTCAGGATCTCCTGGGATTCATCCAGTGTGAGCTTCAGGATCTCCTGGGATTCATCCAGTGTGAGCTTCAGGGTCTCCTGGGCTTCATCCAGTGTGAGCTTCAGGGTCTCCTGGGATTCATCCAGTGTGGGCTTCAGGGTCTCCAGGACTTCATCCAGTGTGGGCTTCAGGGTCTCCTGGGCTTCATCCAGTGTGAGCTTCAGGGTCTCCTGGGCTTCATCCAGTGTGGGCTTCAGGGTCTCCAGGACTTAATCAAGTATGGGCTTCAGAGTCTCCAGGGCTTCATCCAGTGTGAGCTTCAGGTTCTCCTGGGCTTCATCCAGTGTGAGCGTCAAGGTCTCCTGGGCTTCATCCAGTGTGAGCCTCAGAGTCTCCAGGACTATTAAAACGCTTGCCTTGTTTATTGTTGTTTTATACTAAACATATCACATGTGCCAGGTCTTGTTCCACTTGTAACGACACTGCACCTCGACATCAAGTTTGTTTTTCCTGATTTATTTTATGCAAGATGCGGTCACACACACACACACACACAAACACACACACATGCACACACACACATGCACACTCACACACACCCACACACACAGCTGAAGTGAAGCAAACAAAAACTGTGTTGGATTAGAGGGCTACATCAAAACACACACTAAAAACCCATCCAGGAGTGCCTACTTTCTCAAAGGAGAAGGGAGCCAGAATGTTTTAATTTACATCAGCCACTCTGACTGCAGGGCCTGGCCTGGCCTACATCAGCCACTCTGACTGCAGGGCCTGGCCTACATCAGCCACTCTGACTGCAGGGCCTGGCCTGGTACATCAGCCACTCTGACTGTTACTTGATCATTTTTTCAAATGTATGATATTCAACTAACCCATAAAAATAAAAATAAAATAATAATAATAATAATAATAATAATAATAATAATAATAATAATAATAATAATAATAATAATAATAATAATAATAATAATAATAATAATAATAATAATAATAATAATAATAATAATAATAATAATAATAATAATGATAATAATAATAATAATAATAATTTTAATAATAATAACAACAACAACAGCAGCAGCAGCAGCAGCAACAACAACAATAATAATAACAATTTTAAAAAAACACAACTTCCCTTTTTCTTTCTCGTGGGCTACTTTGTATATATATAAATTTAAAACCTATCAGCCAAAGAGAATTCCAGAGTCACGGTGTGTGCATTTTGACAGCACACACGATTATTACTTACATTCCGTCTTTACTTATGGCCACCTGTCGTATTGCCGAGTTGCACTTGTTGTGTGAGAGCTGGTGTGCTCTATATAGAGTAAAACAAAACATATTTATCATCGTTACGATGGAGAAAAAAATTAACAGTACGGGCTTGAGGCCTGCTGCACACGTTTCCACCCACCCAGAATTCCAAACTACGCAACAAGGAAATGCCGGTCTGTGTATAAAGAGCTAAGGCTAATTTGAGCCACCTAGAAGCTTCCAGACAACTCAAATAGACATCCTGGAACTACATTGGGCAGCTCCACCTCTCTGTACATATCACCTTGGATACTTTCTACATTCGTCTTTCACCATGAATTCATATATTCCCAAGTGGGGTGTAGGAAGTGGGGTGTAGGAAGGTTGTTTGGTTCACACTATAGCTCAAGCTTAAGAACACCACCCATCCCAACATCGTCACGAACACATAGATTTGTTGACAGAGAAGACCTGGACTCCGAGGGACGAGTAAGGCCATGGGACTATGTTAGTACACATACATGTATTCGAATATCTCCATCAATAGAAATCCTTCCAATGGTCAGGTTCAAATGACCTTGTTGTGAATCCACCACGTCTCTCCTTTTAAATTAGCCACACCTTCATTTTAATAAACCACACCCTCTTTAAAACACCCCCCTTTAATTCACCACACTTCTCCTTCCTTCACTTATCTAGACCCTTCAATAAAGGGGAGGGGCTATGAAGGTTTAAAATATGATGGTAGGCAAGCAAACTTGCTTCATTTTGTGGGGGTCACTGGTAGTGAGGTCCCAGTAGAACAGCTTCCCCAGAGTGTTGCCTAGTACCAACAACTTGTGATGGAAGTCCAGGCAGAACCGGATGAACCAGATATCACAGTGTGACACCTCAAACCTAGGCACACACACACACACACACACACACGTGTACGCACACAGCTGCATGGCCTGGACACCAAAGTACACACTGTAAATCATGCGAATATTCTAAATTGTACGACTTGGTGCACAAATTAAAAACCATGATTTTCTATTTATTGAACATGTGCACAAATTGGCACAAGTGGCACACCAAAATAAAAATAAAACACACGTATCGAACACATCTAGTGGAAGAATAAGTCTATTCAAACACTTCAAGAAGAAAGCCACCTTGTCAACAGCTGAACAAACGCATGGAGGGAGTGCTAGATGATGGCTCCAGAAAAGGAAGCTTCTGCAGCAGCACTCTGAAGTGATGAGAACCTTTTGAGGCATTCTAACATTAGCTATTTGCAGGAATGGTTTTGATCAAGCTAGAATCACCCAGGCTCTATCAAATTCTACTCTCGTACATAAAATCTCTTATCTAATGAAGATGACTCTTTTGAAGGACTGACATTACGACATTAGCTTTAGGTATTCTTTAATTAGTGACTGACATTCAACTACTTGATCATGTGACATGCAATCCCGACATTATGATGGTCATAATATAATTATATATTTATAGAAATTGTCATTAATATGGCTGATTTAATCATCCTCAACTTGATAGATTTGTTAGGATCTTCGCAATTGTTGTGTTGTAAATCAGTACCTGCAGCATACTGCAATATGGGTCTGCTGATATGCACACGCACGCACGCAATGCTAACAAAATATTCATTGTATATATTCATGGCAAACATGAATTTTGTTTTACCAACCTGTACCCATGAACATCTGAATTACTTGAACACTGAATTAGCGTGAATTGACCCCAAGATTTTATTTTGAAGTCAATTTCACCCACAAATCACACAAATTTAGTGTAGCATGAATTTCATGACATGGGTCAAAAAGATGTACACACACTCACACTGTATGTCAGGCAGTGTAGTAGTGCTCCCTGTATTGTACACACACACACACACACTGTATGTCAGGCAGTGTAGTAGTGCTCCCTGTATTGTACACACACACACACACACTGTATGTCAGGCAGTGTAGTAGTGCTCCCTGTATTGTACACACACACACTCACACACACACTGTATGTCAGGCAGTGTAGTAGTGCTCCCTGTATTGTACACACACACACTCACACACTGTATGTCAGGCAGTGTAGTAGTGCTCCCTGTATTGTACACACACACTCACACTCACACTGTATGTCAGGCAGTGTAGTAGTGCTCCCTGTATTGTACACACACACTCACACTCACACTGTATGTCAGGCAGTGTAGTAGTGCTCCCTGTATTGTACACACACACACTCACACTGTATGTCAGGCAGTGTAGTAGTGCTCCCTGTATTGTACACACACACACTCACACTGTATGTCAGGCAGTGTAGTAGTGCTCCCTGTATTGTACACACACACACTCACACTGTATGTCAGGCAGTGTAGTAGTGCTCCCTGTATTGTACACACACACACTCACACTGTATGTCAGGCAGTGTAGTAGTGCTCCCTGTATTGTACACACACACTCACACTGTATGTCAGGCAGTGTAGTAGTGCTCCCTGTATTGTACACACACACTCACACACACTGTATGTCAGGCAGTGTAGTAGTGCTCCCTGTATTGTACACACACACTCACACACACACTGTATGTCAGGCAGTGTAGTAGTGCTCCCTGTATTGTACACACACACTCACACACACACTGTATGTCAGGCAGTGTAGTAGTGCTCCCTGTATTGTACACACACACTCACACACACACTGTATGTCAGGCAGTGTAGTGCTCCCTGTATTGTACACACACACACTCACACACACACTGTATGTCAGGCAGTGTAGTAGTGCTCCCTGTATTGTACACACACACACTCACACTGTATGTCAGGCAGTGTAGTAGTGCTCCCTGTATTGTACACACT
Organism: Cladorhizidae sp. MBARI D1340-BT2; assembly: GCA_028752905.1. NCBI lineage: Eukaryota > Metazoa > Porifera > Demospongiae > Poecilosclerida > Cladorhizidae > Cladorhizidae sp. MBARI D1340-BT2. The sequence continues at coordinate 11,522,260 of JAQNBH010000017.1, forward strand.
CACACTCACACTGTATGTCAGGCAGTGTAGTAGTGCTCCCTGTATTGTACACACACACTCACACTGTATGTCAGGCAGTGTAGTAGTGCTCCCTGTATTGTACACACACACTCACACTGTATGTCAGGCAGTGTAGTGGTGCTCCCTGTATTGTACACTCACACACACACTGTATGTCAGGCAGTGTAGTAGTGCTCCCTGTATTGTACACACACACACTCACACTGTATGTCAGGCAGTGTAGTAGTGCTCCCTGTATTGTACACACACACACTCACACACTGTATGTCAGGCAGTGTAGTAGTGCTCCCTGTATTGTACACACACACACACTCACACACTGTATGTCAGGCAGTGTAGTAGTGCTCCCTGTATTGTACACACACACTCACACTGTATGTCAGGCAGTGTAGTAGTGCTCCCTGTATTGTACACACACACACACACACTCACACTGTATGTCAGGCAGTGTAGTGCTCCCTGTATTGTATACACACACACTCACACTGTATGTCAGGCAGTGTAGTAGTGCTCCCTGTATTGTACACACACACTCACACTGTATGTCAGGCAGTGTAGTAGTGCTCCCTGTATTGTACACACACACACTCACACTCACACTGTATGTCAGGCAGTGTAGTAGTGCTCCCTGTATTGTACACACACACACACTCACACTGTATGTCAGGCAGTGTAGTAGTGCTCCCTGTATTGTACACACACACACTCACACACACACTCACACTGTATGTCAGGCAGTGTAGTGCTCCCTGTATTGTACACACACACTCACACTGTATGTCAGGCAGTGTAGTAGTGCTCCCTGTATTGTACACACACACACTCACACACTGTATGTCAGGCAGTGTAGTAGTGCTCCCTGTATTGTACACTCACACTCACACTGTATGTCAGGCAGTGTAGTAGTGCTCCCTGTATTGTACACACACACACTCACACTGTATGTCAGGCAGTGTAGTGGTGCTCCCTGTATTGTACACACACACACACTCACACTGTATGTCAGGCAGTGTAGTAGTGCTCCCTGTATTGTACACACACACACTCACACTCACACTGTATGTCAGGCAGTGTAGTAGTGCTCCCTGTATTGTACACTCACACACTCACACTGTATGTCAGGCAGTGTAGTAGTGCTCCCTGTATTGTACACACACACACTCACACTGTATGTCAGGCAGTGTAGTAGTGCTCCCTGTATTGTACACACACACTCACACTCACACTGTATGTCAGGCAGTGTAGTAGTGCTCCCTGTATTGTACACACACACACTCACACTCACACTGTATGTCAGGCAGTGTAGTAGTGCTCCCTGTATTGTACACTCACACACTCACACTGTATGTCAGGCAGTGTAGTAGTGCTCCCTGTATTGTACACACACACACTCACACTGTATGTCAGGCAGTGTAGTAGTGCTCCCTGTATTGTACACACACACTCACACACACACTGTATGTCAGGCAGTGTAGTAGTGCTCCCTGTATTGTACACACACACTCACACACACACTGTATGTCAGGCAGTGTAGTAGTGCTCCCTGTATTGTACACACACACACACACTCACACTGTATGTCAGGCAGTGTAGTAGTGCTCCCTGTATTGTACACACACACACTCACACACTGTATGTCAGGCAGTGTAGTAGTGCTCCCTGTATTGTACACACACACACTCACACACTGTATGTCAGGCAGTGTAGTAGTGCTCCCTGTATTGTACACACACACACACACACTCACACTGTATGTCAGGCAGTGTAGTGGCACTCCCTGTATTGTACACACACACTCACACTGTATGTCAGGCAGTGTAGTAGTGCTCCCTGTATTGTACACACACACACTCACACTGTATGTCAGGCAGTGTAGTAGTGCTCCCTGTATCGTACACACACACACTCACACACACACTGTATGTCAGGCAGTGTAGTAGTGCTCCCTGTATTGTACACACACACACTCACACACTGTATGTCAGGCAGTGTAGTAGTGCTCCCTGTATTGTACACACACACACTCACACTGTATGTCAGGCAGTGTAGTAGTGCTCCCTGTATTGTACACACACACACACTCACACACTGTATGTCAGGCAGTGTAGTAGTGCTCCCTGTATTGTACACACACACACTCACACTGTATGTCAGGCAGTGTAGTAGTGCTCCCTGTATTGTACACACACACACTCACACTGTATGTCGGGGAGTGTGTAATATATTATACTGAGCAACTTCTTGAAGGAGGCTGCTTGTCTACTGAAATACTTGTCAGAATAGAAAGGAAACAAGATTTTACTAATGTACCCTTACATGTGACCCTTTACCTTCTGAAATAGTACATTACACCGCTTTTTTAAAATCTGCATTTTAAAAGAAAGGTAAAGGGTCCTCCTATAAAATCAGTCTATGTTAGTAAATGATGTGGTCTTTGTTGGTAAAGGGTCCTATAAATGTGGTCCAATGTCTTGACAGTTTTTAGTTCACTTCCTAAGGCTAACATCAGTAATGTATCATATTGTGCACGGTTCATGATATAATATTTACATCACAGAAGCAATCTTGAACGACCTAACCTCCACTATCAAAGGACAGCAGCGACAGCAGATCCAGTTGGACCACTCGGTCGTAAGAGAACTTATTCGGTTTTAGCTATTTATCCATCGCTAGCTAGCAAGCTATGTAGTAGCACAAAACTAGCTGAACCACTGTGCTTGGAGGCAAACCACTAGCTAACAAAGTCGATCTGGTTGCAAAACCACCAACATCAGTCTAAAAAATACACACTTAAACACTTGTTTCCAGATGTCGTCCTTTGTTCTTTAGCAGATACCTGCCACTAGCAGGGGAAGGTCTTCATGGCTCCAGTGAGAGCAGATACCAGGGGGAGGTCTTCATGGCTCCAGTGGGAGCAGATACCTACCACTAGCAGGGGGAGGTCTTCATGGCTCCAGTGAGAGCAGATACCTACCACTAGCAGGGGGAGGTCTTCATGGCTCCAGTGGGAGCAGATACCTGCCACTAGCAGGGGAAGATCTTCATGGCTCCAGTGAGAGCAGATACCAGCCACTAGCAGGGGGAGGTCTTCAGGCTCCAGTGAGAGAAGATACCTACCACTAGCAGGGGAAGGTCTTCATGGCTCCAGTGAGAGCAGATACCTGCCACTAGCAGGGGGTGGTCTTCAGGACCCCAACGAGCTTGATGCCTTTATGTTTACTTAAAGCTAAACAGTTGTCGGTAAAACAGTTCATCACATACCAAATTCTAGCATTTTGATTGGTCAGGAGCTCAACGCTGGAATGAAGAAATTCTTATCCCATCCTGTTGTGACATCATAATGTTGCTAGTTCACATGACGAAAACACGGTATCATGATAAAGATGCGATACATTCAGCGAGCGTCAGATTATGAATCAGCCCTTCACAGAGGATTCAAGGCACATTGGTGGAGTTAAAAAAAAGCAAGGATTAAGAAGCTGCTAGATGAGACCGTTCTTTGCTCTTATCATTTTGGGATCTGCCATTTTCAAATATGGGTCAACCCAAGAGAGAGAGAGAGTACTACTGCACCCTCCTACCTACGTATACCTGAACAGCATGCAACATTTGGCTCCTCTGCCTCTAGTCTTAAGCTTCTGGAGTACTTGTACTGTAAAGACACGGAACATTAGGACCTATGTAGTTCAGCTAACACAGTAATTAGGATAGAAGTTGTTCACAAGGTACATTAGGATCTATGTAGTTCTCCTAATAAGTAGTTTGACTAACACAAGTTCTTACATCACTAATTACAGGTGGTTCAGATTCTAAATACAAGAAAAGAAAATGTTGACCTTGAAAGTTATCACGTACGTAACATTGCACCATGGCATTTTAACATCACGGAGACACCAACATCACCACAGATGTATGCATGTACGCACCTATGCAAGACTGTGGGAGGAGTCCCATCCTTCCATACCTCCCCTTCTAGGGGTGGTTTCCATAGCACCACAGAGTTCTCGCAGGACTTGGAGAGAGCCAGATTCCCTAGCCAGTGTACGCAGTCCACATAGTTACGATGGATGCCACGAGTGGAGAAAGATGGAAAGTGGATGGATACCGTCTGGAAGCTTCTGAAAAGGAGAGGACCAAACTATCAAGTTGACAACAGAGGATATCTGGAAGGAGTCCAACAGGTGTTTATAAAGAGGGAAACGGTTTAATCCGTGGAGCTTCCATGAAAGTGGGGAGGTTTTATCCTGCCCTTCCAGCCCTTCCATTCAATAATAAAATATGTGTTCAATGGTCTATTTCTTCTTGTCACAATCCTAGCATCACACCTTCTCTTAGCATCATCAATGCTGTACACATATACCCTGGATTGGTAGGGCCAGGGCCAGGGTAATGGCTGGGGTTAGGACAAGGCTATGGCTATGGTTGGGACCAGGGCTATGGCTAGAGTTAGTGCAATGGTTATGGTTAGGACCAGGACTGTGGCAATGACCAGGGCTATGGCTATAGTTAGGTTTCAGGGCTATGGCTATGGTTGGGACCAGGGCTATGGCTAGAGTTAGTGCAATGGTTATGGTTAGGACCAGGACTGTGGCTATGACCAGGGCTATGGCTATAGTTAGGTTTCAGGGCTATGGCTATGGTTGGGACCAGAGCTATGGCTAGAGTTAGTGCAATGGTTATGGTCAGGACCAGGACTGTGGCTATGACCAGGGCTATGGCTATGATTGGGACCAGGGCTATGGCTAGAGTTAGTGCAATGGTTATGGTTAGGACCAGGACTGTGGCAATGACCAGGGCTATGGCTATAGTTAGGTTTCAGGGCTATGGCTATGGTTGGGACCAGAGCTATGGCTAGAGTTAGTGCAATGGTTATGGTCAGGACCAGGACTGTGGCTATGACCAGGGCTATGGCTATGGTTGGGACCAGGGCTATGGCTAGAGTTAGGAATGGTTATGGTTAGGACCAGGAGACTGTGGCTATGACCAGGGCTATGGCTATAGTTACATAGGTTTCAGGGCTATGGCTATGGTTAGGACCAGGGCTATGGCTAGAGTTAGTGCAATGGTTATGGTTAGGACCAGGACTGTGGCAATGACCAGGGCTATGGCTATAGTTAGGTTTCAGGGCTATGGCTATGGTTGGGACCAGAGCTATGGCTAGAGTTAGTGCAATGGTTATGGTCAGGACCAGGACTGTGGCTATGACCAGGGCTATGGCTATGATTGGGACCAGGGCTATGGCTAGAGTTAGTGCAATGGTTATGGTTAGGACCAGGACTGTGGCAATGACCAGGGCTATGGCTATAGTTAGGTTTCAGGGCTATGGCTATGGTTGGGACCAGAGCTATGGCTAGAGTTAGTGCAATGGTTATGGTCAGGACCAGGACTGTGGCTATGACCAGGGCTATGGCTATGATTGGGACCAGGGCTATGGCTAGAGTTAGTGCAATGGTTATGGTTAGGACCAGGACTGTGGCAATGACCAGGGCTATGGCTATAGTTAGGTTTCAGGGCTATGGCTATGGTTGGGACCAGAGCTATGGCTAGAGTTAGTGCAATGGTTATGGTCAGGACCAGGACTGTGGCTATGACCAGGGCTATGGCTATGGTTGGGACCAGGGCTATGGCTAGAGTTAGGAATGGTTATGGTTAGGACCAGGAGACTGTGGCTATGACCAGGGCTATGGCTATAGTTACATAGGTTTCAGGGCTATGGCTATGGTTAGGACCAGGGCTATGGCTAGAGTTAGTGCAATGGTTATGGTTAGGACCAGGACTGTGGCTATGACCAGGGCTATGGCTATAGTTAGGTTTCAGGGCTATGGCTATGGTTGGGACCAGGGCTATGGCTAGAGTTAGTGCAATGGTTATGGTTAGGACCAGGACTGTGGCTATGACCAGGGCTATGGCTATAGTTACTGTAGGTTTGGCTATGGTTGGGACCAGGGCTATGGCTATGGCTATGGTTGGGACCAGGGCTATGGCTAGAGTTAGTGCAATGGTTATGGTTAGGACCAGGACTGTGGCTATGACCAGGGCTATAGTTACATAGGTTTCAAGGCTATGGCTACGGTTAGGACCAGGGCTATGGCTAGAGTTAGTGCAATGGTTATGGTTAGGACCAGGACTGTGGCTATGACCAGGGCTATGGTTAGGTTTCAGGGCTATGGCTATGACCAGGGCTATGGCTATGGTTAGGACAAGGGCTATGGCTATGGTTAGGACCAGGGCAATGGCTAAAGCAATCTAACAACACAACAACAGCTGATGACAATAATGTAATCCTAAGCCAAGTGGCACAAGGTCTTGTGCTCAAGTGCTCTGCTAGAGCCAGCGAATGCCATCCTTGAAAATCATATATTTGTGGAATTCATTCATTAATCAACCATCTGGAAAGGTGTTAGCAGGGGACTATAATTAGAGCAATGACTGTATAGCAACCCGTCTTCCTCACTGTTTGGCAGTTCTCTGGTATTCAAACGACTCCTTGATGGCTTTCTGCAGCTTGGGAGTGTCCATCTCCCACACCTTGAGGGCATGGTCCATGCCGCAGGAGAGGATGCGCTCTCCCTCCAGGTTGAAATCTGCTCCCAAGACCTCATCCCGGTGTCCATCTACTCCTCCCAAGATGGCGATGCACACGTTGGTCTTCAAGTTCCACAGTCGCAGGGCGTGGTCTAGGAATGGCAAGGAAATTAAGAGAACAGCGTTTAATTTAAAAAGAACTCTTCTGTTGAAGTACATGTAATGATGTCATCGAATAGAGATCATAATTATAGTTTGGAGGGCAATTGTCAGACAATGACTCTTGTTGTACAAGTCTAGCACCACGATGAGCTATCTATGATTCATCTTGGGTGGTCGATCACTATTACCCAGTCACTTGTATGTTCAAACCTTTCTTTGTCCAGGGAGGGAATAGATATCCCTCAACAAGGCACTTTCCCTTAACACCTGGTCAGTGACTGCAGGAACCCACATGGGGGCACTCTCCTCCAACACTGGTGACTGCAGGAACCCACATAGGGGGCACTCTCCTCCAACACTGTCGACTGCAGGAACCCAGATGGGGGCACTCTCCTCCAACACTGGTCAGGAACTGCAGGAACCCAAATGGGGGGCACTCTCCTCGACTGCAGGAACAGCTGAAGCACTTATTCCAAGCCCTTGAAGGCAGCAAATATCTCCACTTTGGGACCAATCCACCTTTTCAGTTTGGATGTTGCAATAAGAAACCTCATACCGCTTTTGTACCGTGTCCTGGTGCACCCTGTCCTCTTGCACCCTGTCCTCTTACACTCTTGCACTGTGTCCTCTTGCACTCTTGCACTGTGTCCTCTTACACTCTTGCACTGTGTCCTCTTGCACTCTTGCACTGTGTCCTCTTGCACTCTTGCACTGTGTCCTCTTGCACTCTTGCACTGTGTCCTCTTACACTCTTGCACTGTGCCCTCTTGCACTCTTGCACTGTGCCCTCTTACACTCTTGCACTGTGTCCTCTTACACTCTTGCACTGTGCCCTCTTGCACTCTTGCACTGTGTCCTCTTACACTCTTGCACTGTGTCCTCTTGCACTCTTGCACTGTGCCCTCTTACACTCTTGCACTGTGTCCTCTTACACTCTTGCACTGTGCACTCTTACACTCTTGCACTGTGTCCTCTTGCACTCTTGCACTGTGTCCTCTTGCACTCTTGCACTGTGTCCTCTTACACTCTTGCACTGTGCCCTCTTGCACTCTTGCACTGTGTCCTCTTGCACTCTTGCACTGTGTCCTCTTGCACTCTTGCACTGTGTCCTCTTGCACTCTTGCACTGTGTCCTCTTGCACTCTTGCACTGTGTCCTCTTGCACTCTTGCACTGTGTCCTCTTACACTCTTGCACTGTGTCCTCTTACACTCTTGCACTGTGTCCTCTTGCACTCTTGCACTGTGTCCTCTTACACTCTTGCACTGTGTCCTCTTACACTCTTGCACTGTGTCCTTTTGCACTCTTGCACTGTGTCCTTTTGCACTCTTGCACTGTGTCCTCTTGCACTCTTGCACTGTGTCCTTTTGCACTCTTGCACTGTGTCCTTTTGCACTCTTGCACTCTGTCCTCTTGCACTCTTGCACTGTGTCCTCTTACACTCTTGCACTGTGCCCTCTTACACTCTTGCACTGTGTCCTCTTGCACTCTTGCACTGTGTCCTCTTGCACTGTGCCCTCTTGCACTGTGTCCTCTTGCACTCTTGCACTGTGCCCTCTTACACTCTTGCACTGTGCCCTCTTGCACTGTGTCCTCTTGCACTGTGTCCTCTTGCACTCTTGCACTGTGTCCTCTTACACTCTTGCACTGTGTCCTCTTACACTCTTGCACTGTGCCCTCTTGCACTGTGTCCTCTTGCACTCTTGAACTGTGCCCTCTTGCACTGTGTCCTCTTGCACTCTGTCCTCTTACACTGTCCTCTTGCACTCTTGCACTGTGTCCTCTTGCACTCTTGCACTGTGTCCTCTTGCACTCTTGCACTGTGCCCTCTTACACTCTTGCACTGTGCCCTCTTGCACTGTGCCCTCTTGCACTCTTGCACCGTGTCCTCTTGCACTCTTGCACTGTGCCCTCTTACACTGTGCCCTCTTGCACTGTGCCCTCTTGCACTCTTGCACTGTGTCCTCTTACACTCTTGCACTGTGTCCTCTTACACTCTTGCACTGTGTCCTCTTGCACTGTGCCCTCTTACACTCTTGCACTGTGTCCTCTTGCACTGTGCCCTCTTGCACTCTGCCCTCTTGCACTGTGCCCTCTTGCACTGTGTCCTCTTACACTCTTGCACTGTGTCCTCTTACACTCTTGCACTGTGCACTCTTGCACTGTGTCCTCTTGCACTGTGTCCTCTTGCACTGTGTCCTCTTGCACTCTGTCCTCTTGCACTCTTGCACTGTGTCCTCTTACACTGTGTCCTCTTGCACTCTGTCCTCTTGCACTCTTGCACTGTGCCCTCTTGCACTCTTGCACTGTGTCCTCTTGCACTCTTGCACTGTGTCCTCTTGCACTCTTGCACTGTGTCCTCTTGCACTCTGTCCTCTTACACTCTTGCACTGTGTCCTCTTACACTCTTGCACTGTGCCCTCTTGCACTGTGTCCTCTTACACTCTTGCACTGTGTCCTCTTACACTCTTGCACAGTGTCCTCTTGCACTCTTGCACTGTGCCCTCTTACACTCTTGCACTGTGACCTCTTGCACTCTTGCACTGTGTCCTCTTGCACTCTGTCCTCTTACACTCTTGCACTGTGTCCTCTTGCACTCTGTCCTCTTAGACTCTTGCACTGTGTCCTCTTGCACTCTTGCACTGTGCCCTCTTACACTCTTGCACTGTGTCCTCTTACACTCTTGCACTGTGTCCTCTTGCACTCTGTCCTCTTGCACTGTGTCCTCTTACACTCTTGCACTGTGTCCTCTTACACTCTTGCACTGTGCCCTCTTACACTCTTGCACTGTGTCCTCTTGCACTCTTGCACTGTGTCCTCTTGCACTCTTGCACTGTGTCCTCTTACACTCTTGCACTGTGTCCTCTTGCACTGTGCCCTCTTGCACTCTTGCACTGTGCCCTCTTGCACTGTGTCCTCTTACACTCTTGCACTGTGTCCTCTTGCACTCTTGCACTGTGTCCTCTTGCACTCTTACACTGTGTCCTCTTGCACTGTGCCCTCTTGCACTGTGCCCTCTTGCACTGTGTCCTCTTACACTCTTGCACTGTGTCCTCTTGCACTGTGTCCTCTTGCACTGTGTCCTCTTGCACTCTTACACTCTTGCACTGTGCCCTCTTGCACTGTGTCCTCTTACACTCTTGCACTGTGTCCTCTTACACTCTTGCACTGTGTCCTCTTGCACTGTGTCCTCTTACACTCTTGCACTGTGTCCTCTTGCACTGTGCCCTCTTGCACTGTGTCCTCTTGCACTGTGTCCTCTTGCACTCTTGCACTGTGCCCTCTTACACTCTTGCACTGTGCCCTCTTGCACTGTGTCCTCTTGCACTGTGTCCTTTACACTCTTGCACTGTGCCCTCTTACACTCTTGCACTGTGTCCTCTTACACTCTTGCACTCTGTCCTCTTGCACTCTTGCACCCTGTCCTCTTACACTGTGCCCTCTTACACTCTTGCACTGTGCCCTCTTACACTCTTGCACTGTGCCCTCTTGCACTGTGTCCTCTTGCACTCTTGCACTGTGTCCTCTTACACTCTTGCACTGTGCCCTCTTACACTCTTGCACTGTGTCCTCTTACACTCTTGCACTGTGTCCTCTTGCACTCTTGCACTGTGTCCTCTTACACTCTTGCACTGTGTCCTCTTACACTCTTGCACTGTGTCCTCTTACACTCTTGCACTGTGTCCTCTTACACTCTTGCACTGTGTCCTTTTGCACTCTTGCACTGTGTCCTTTTGCACTCTTGCACTGTGTCCTCTTGCACTCTTGCACTGTGTCCTTTTGCACTCTTGCACTGTGTCCTCTTACACTCTTGCACTGTGTCCTCTTGCACTCTTGCACTGTGTCCTTTTGCACTCTTGCACTGTGTCCTCTTGCACTCTTGCACTGTGTCCTTTTGCACTCTTGCACTGTGTCCTCTTACACTCTTGCACTGTGTCCTCTTACACTCTTGCACTGTGTCCTCTTACACTCTTGCACTGTGTCCTCTTGCACCGTGTCCTCGTCTGATATTTATCCATGCATGACTGATATTTATCCATGCCTGACTGATATTTATCCATGCCTGACTGATATTTATCCATGCCTGACTGATATTTATCCATGCCTGACTGATATTTATCCATGCCTGACTGATATTTATCCATGCCATGACGGGTTGTGACACGACTTCTCATATTATCAGTGTTGGCAAAAAGAGTGCTCTCCAGAAGTTGGTAAAAGAAGACCCTGCCCATCGGTCTTGTGACAACGCATTCACCGTCCCAAACAAGACCACATCGAAGATCTTGGGTGCCAAGTAACGGCTGTCCTCTTTGGTGGCAAGTGCACAGATCATGATATAACACCTTCTGCAAGAAGGTTGTCTCTGCATCGTTTATAACACCCAAACGTCTACCCCCAACTGAATCTGCCAAACCTCACTGTCGTAGAGCATACTAGCAGATCATGGTCTGGATGGGACAAGAAGATTCGTCCAACTATGTCAACAATGAATGCTGCTCCAGACAGTCTCTTGAAGGTCATTCATTATACCTGCTCCACCGCTTGCAAGACACATCACTGCTCTTGTAGAAGATATGGACCACCATGTACTGCTGCCTGTGGACCATGCTAACTTGAAGAACGTGACAATCCACATAACAATTTCTTCCAGAGGAGTCGGAGGACTATGAATAGTGACTAGACAACTTTGATTGCTTTGATTACTGTCGAATGCAACACTTACTTATGCAACACTTATTTATGGCCATTTGAGTGAATTGGCGGCCCGTTTGTGACACTATCTTGGATTTGTCAATAAATAATTAACTGACGGTAATGTCACCGGACTCCCTGAGCCCTAAACCCTATTGGAGACACCAAAACGGCCTTTCTATGTTGAATAATAATAGAGATATAGCCATTTTAAGCACCCGGTGGCCATCTTGGACGCCATCTTCAAAGTGTCGGGATCAGAATCACTAGATTTTTATCATGTTATTTAGCATGCCCAATAGTACCAGAATCCATTGAAAAATCTTTTGTATTTTGGGGGAGAGGAGGGGGGGGGGGTTCAACCATATATTGACCCGTCTAGAGTACTACAGAGCACATGTCTTCATGGTCCTGTGCATATATAATCAAGTACACATGTCTTCATGGTCCTGTGCATATATAATCAAGTGCACATGTCTTCATGGTCCTGTGCATATATAATCAAGTACACACGTCTTCATGGTCCTGTGCATATATAATCAAGAGCACATGTCTTCATGGTCCTGTGCATATATAATCAAGTGCACATGTCTTCATGGTCCTGTGCATATATAATCAAGTACACATGTCTTCATGGTCCTGTGCATATATAATCAAGTGCACATGTCTTCATGGTCCTGTGCATATATAATCAAGTACACATGTCTTCATGGTCCTGTGCATATATAATCAAGTACACACGTCTTCATGGTCCTGTGCATATATAATCAAGTACACATGTCTTCATGGTCCTGTGCATATATAATCAAGTGCACATGTCTTCATGGTCCTGTGCATATATAATCAAGTACACATGTCTTCATGGTCTTGTGCATATATAATCAAGTGCACATGTCTTCATGGTCCTGTGCATATATAATCAAGTACACATGTCTTCATGGTCCTGTGCATATATAATCAAGTGCACATGTCTTCATGGTCCTGTGCATATATAATCAAGTACACATGTCTTCATGGTCCTGTGCATATATAATCAAGTGCACATGTCTTCATGGTCCTGTGCATATATAATCAAGTACACATGTCTTCATGGTCCTGTGCATATATAATCAAGTACACATGTCTTCATGGTCCTGTGTATATATAATCAAGTGCACATGTCTTCATGGTCCTGTGCATATATAATCAAGTACACATGTCTTCATGGTCCTGTGCATATATAATCAAGTACACATGTCTTCATGGTCCTGTGCATATATAATCAAGTACACATGTCTTCATGGTCCTGTGCATATATAATCAAGTACACATGTCTTCATGGTCCTGTGCATATATAATCAAGTGCACATGTCTTCATGGTCCTGTGCATATATAATCAAGTGCACATGTCTTCATGGTCCTGTGCATATATAATCAAGTACACATGTCTTCATGGTCCTGTGCATATATAATCAAGTACACATGTCTTCATGGTCCTGTGCATATATAATCAAGTACACATGTCTTCATGGTCCTGTGCATATATAATCAAGTGCACATGTCTTCATGGTCCTGTGCATATATAATCAAGTACACATGTCTTCATGGTCCTGTGCATTTAGAATCAAGTACACATGTCTTCATGGTCCTGTGCATATATAATCAAGTACACATGTCTTCATGGTCCTGTGCATATATAATCAAGTGCACATGTCTTCATGGTCCTGTGCATATATAATCAAGTGCACATGTCTTCATGGTCCTGTGTATATATAATCAAGTACACATGTCTTCATGGTCCTGTGCATATATAATCAAGTACACATGTCTTCATGGTCCTGTGCATATATAATCAAGTACACATGTCTTCATGGTCCTGTGCATATATAATCAAGTGCACATGTCTTCATGGTCCTGTGCATATATAATCAAGTGCACATGTCTTCATGATTCTGTGCATTTATAATCAAGTGCACATTTCTCTTAATGGTCCGAGTACTGCTCTGATATTTCTTTGCAGCAAGTCCATGAGTAAGATGAGGGTGTGTGTGTGAATGTTCATTGAGTAAGATGAAGGGGGTGAATGTTCATTGAGTAAGATGAAGGGGGTGAATGTTCATTGAGTAAGATGAAGGGGGTGAATGTTCATTGAGTAAGATGAAGGGGGTGAATGTTCATTGAGTAAGATGAAGGGGGTGAATGTTCATTGAATAAGATGAAGGGGGTGAATGTTCATTGAATAAGATGAAGGGGGGTAAATGTTCATTGAGTAAGATGAAGGGGGGTGAATGTTCATTGAGTAAGATGTCCAACAGTGAGAGTTGAACTTTGTAGACATGCATGTAGTCCAACAGTGTAAGTTGAACTTTCTAGACATGCATGTAGTCCAACAGTGAGAGTTGAACTTTCTAGACATGCATGTAGTCCAACAGTGAGAGTTGAACTTTGTAGACATGCATGTAATCCAACAGTGAGAGTTGAGAAGGGGGGTGAATGTTGAGTTAAATTAAGGAGGGAGAAGGGGTTAAGTTATTTGGAGAGGAATGTGCTAAAGTAGAGATGAGAGACTGCTAGAAAGCTTTGGTAGAAAGCTTTGGATGCTGATGGCTGCTGGTAATATTAGGGCAGATGACATATCGCTGCTTACCATCTTCATTATAACTCAAGCATGGACATCTTCCATCTCTGTCTGTCTCCCTGAACATTGCCTCCATCTCCAGCCATCTTTGGTCTCCTCGAGAAACTTTGTTTCCATGTTCTCAAGTATTGTAGGGCTCAGTGTTTGTAGTGGCCAGCTATAGCTAGTCAGGTAAGAATTGCATGGCTATAGCTTGCTAAGTACTGTGCTCTGGGTCAAATGCTTGACCTCTGTTCTGCACTGCTGCCAGGCTCCTCGCTCCCTTGGTCAGCTACTGCACCTTCTAATGCTCCATCCTGTTCCTGGGAACACCACCCTGCTGTTCTTTGGACATCTTCCTTTCTCCAGACCTCCAACAAAACCTTTGTCTCTATCTAGCCAGATGCCATGGTCAGCATTTGAACTTTGTATCCAAGGATTGGATCATCCTACGGTACCCATACACAAAAAAAGGTGACACAGTGCGGACGGGATTAGGTAGAATGAGATGCGCATCAGAGGTCTAGAGAGGTCACAGATCAAGTTGAAGAAATGGAAAATTATATTTTCCATTATTTTCCATCACACATGTGTAAAATAGTCTTTTCGGTAGTACTTTGGAGAAGTTAATTATTTGAGTGATCCCTATTCCATGAAATACAGTGTGTGTGTGTGTGTGTGTGTGTGTGTGTGTGTGTGTGTGTGTGTGTGCATGTATACACAAGGTTCAGACTGTGCCACACACAGTAGATAAGGTGTGTACCTTTGCTAGCTGAGAGGAGGAAGTGCTGATTAGAAGGATGGATCTTGAGTTCGTTGATTGAGTTCCCATGACCAAGATATGACTGAGCACAATAAGAAAGTCATGACTTGAATTGTTTGGTTATAACCCTTGCACTCCTATACTAATAGACCAAGCAAACAAACAAACAAATGTTTGTACAAAACATCCCTGGCTTTAACCCTCTGCACAAAAGGACCTAGGCTTTAACCCTCTGTACAAAAGGACCTAGGCTTTAACCCTCTGCACAAAACAACCTTGGCTTTAACCCTCTGCACAAAACAACTCTGGCTTTAACCCTCTTCATGAAACAACCTTGGCTTTAACCCTCTGCACAAAGGGGCCTAGGCTTTAACCATCTGCACAAAACAACCCTGGCTTTAACCCTCTGCACAAAAGGACCTAGGCTTTAACCCTCTGCACAAAACAACCCTGGCTTTAACTCTCTGCACAAAAGGACCTAGGCTTTAACCTTTTGCACAAAACAACTTTGGCTTTAACCTTTTGCACAAAACAACCCTGGCTTTAACCCTCTGCACAAAAGAACCTAGACTTTAACCCTCTGCACAAACCAACCCTGGCTTTAACCCTTTGCACAAAACAACCTTGGCTTTTAACCCTTTGCACATTTGCACAAAATTACCCTGGCTTTAACCCTTTAACCCTTTGCACAAAGAAAACCTGGCTTTAACCCCCTAACCCCATGCACAATCACGCACCCCAACTTTAACCCCCTGCACAAAAACTTAGGGCTTTACCCCTTCAAATAACCCCCTGCCTTTGGCATGCTGCACACAACCCCTTCACCCCTGTACATAACCCCCTTGACCATAGCCCTAATCATAGGGCATTCTTAAACAGAACTCACTGCCTTGCAATTGACTGTGCTGGTACCAAGCACTCTGATGATGCCTTTTAGTCCAGCCACAATCAGCAAACTCTCGTATGTCTCGCTGTCATAGCTCCACGTGCACGTGTAGAAGTTCTCATCAGGCTGACGACACATAAAAACATTTCCATAGCTTGTGTAGAGCAAGTAACAATGTAATTATGATCACCATATTTGCCTAAACAAAAGTTGTTCGCAGACACCTGCATCTAGCTACACCTAGACTATAGGTTCTGTATCTAGCTACACTTAAGACTATAAGTTCTGTATCTAGCTACACTTAGACTATAAGTTCTGTATCTAGCTACACTTAAGACTATAAGTTCTGTATCTAGCTACACTTAGACTATAGGTTCTGTATCTAGCTACACTTAGACTATAAGTTCTGTATCTAGCTACACCTAGACTATAAGTTCTGTACCTAGCTACACTAAGTTCTGTATCTAGCTACACTTAGACTATAAGTTCTGTATCTAGCTACACTTAGACTATAAGTTCTGTATCTAGCTACACTTAGACTATAAGTTCTGTATCTAGCTACACTTAGACTATAAGTTCTGTATCTAGCTACACTTAAGACTATAAGTTCTGTATCTAGCTACACTTAGACTATAAGTTCTGTATCTAGCTACACTTAGACTACAAGTTCTGTATCTAGCTACACTTAGACTATAAGTTCTGTATCTAGCTACACTTAGACTATAAGTTCTGTATCTAGCTACACTTAGACTATAAGTTCTGTATCTAGCTACACTTAGACTATAAGTTCTGTATCTAGCTACACTTAGACTATAGGTTCTGTATCTATTCCTTAGACCTGGGCAATGCTGAGTACATCTGCTAGTATACTTATATCATATTAAATTTTAAAAAGGGAGAATAAATGGCTGACTGGTTTGTCAGTGACCTTTTTGTCTGTTTTGAACACAAAGTCTCAAATGTATAGATGCAGGCTGGTCCAGTGGTGCCTGCTCCCTGATCCAGTGGTGCCTGGTCCAGCGGTGCTGGTCCCTGATCCAGTGGTGTCTAGTCCAGTGGTGCCTGTTCCAATGATGCCTGATCCAGTGGTGCCTGGTCCAGTGGTGCCTGGTCCAGTGGTGCCTGGTCCAGTGGTGCCTGGTCCAGTCCAGTGGTGCCTGGTCCAGTGGTGCCTGGTCCAGTCCAGTGGTGCCTGGTCCAGTGGTGCCTGGTCCAGTGGTGCCTGTTCCAGTGGTGCCTGGTCCAGTGGTGCCTGGTCCAGTAATGCCTGGTCCAGTGATGCCTGGTCCAGTGGTGCCTGGTCCAGTAATGCCTGGTCCAGTAATGCCTGGTCCAGTGATGCCTGGTCCAGTGGTGCCTGGTCCAGTGGTGCCTGGTCCAGTGGTGCCTGGTCCAGTGGTGTCTGGTCCAGTAGTGCCTGGTCCAGTGGTACCTGGTCCAGTGGTGCCTGGTCCAGCGGTGCCTGTTCCAGTGGAGGATCAACCACGGTGATCCAGAGTTCAAAGTTGTTGCCCCCCCCCCCCCTAATCCTAGCTCTCTAACCCTACATGTAGCTCTTCCTGGTATTAACTCTGCAAGAACTCTAGAACTTGGGACAGCCGTGCCTGATTCCGGGATCCTCCACGACGTCCAAAGGTAAGCAAACCACACAAAGGTCAAGCACAAGATTAATCACACATGGACGTTCCCGTAGCAGTGATACCTTTCTCGGGATCTGAACCAAGCATGGATCAAGCACCCCTCAAACTTACCCGTGACCCTTCAGCTATTAGTCTATGTGCTCTCTCACAGACAAATCTATAAACCCCAGCTGCCCAATCCTTATTCCTCCCCGCCAATTATTAATCTCTTACATCTGCATCTTTGTAGGCCTGGAGAGATTTTATGGACCCATCGTCACTGCATTTATAAATGGTTGCCTGCACACACACACACACACACACACACACAATCATAACCAACAACAATGTGCTTTATATAGCGTATCTGTCAAAGGGAACCACTTTTAAAGATACTATAATAAGAGACAAATACTAGGTTATTAAATGAGGTTCACGCAGGGTTTCATTTAGGGGGGGGGCAGCTGCCCCCCCCCTTGGAACCTTTTTGCCCCCCCCCCCCCCTTGGAAATTGTATTATTAAAATTCATTAGAAACTTTGTCACATCTTTAACCATCATGAACCCCCCCCCCCCCCCCCCCCCCCCTTATATCCAGTTGCCCCCCTTTGGACAATTTTCTAAATGAAACCATGGGGTGGTTACTAATACAGGGGCAACTACGATTAGAAGATCGATTAGGAATGAAGGAGGTTACTAAATGAGGGTAAATGCTATTATTGGTTACTATTCCCAATTAGAAGGAGGCTATCTAATGAAGGAGCTACTATTAGAGGGAGGTTATTTACTATCATAGAAGCAACTACAATTGGAGGCTACTAAATAAAGGAGGAGGTTATGAAATGAGGGAGGCCTCTACGTTAAGGCCTGTCCACACTGCACACTCAATGTGCATTGGTCACATTCACACTGAATTTGAATTAGGAAATTGCTCGAATTAGGAAATTGTGTCCCAATTGTGCATCGGATCCAATGTGCTGGGCGGAGACAATTCAGAGCAATATATATATATATACATACATGAGTGTGCATTAATCCCCTCGCTATGGTTGCGGGTCGGAGCTTGCGCTAACCCGGTATTACTTGCTAGAAACTACCTATAAGACATAGGCTTAGCTAGATCTAGAATAACTTGCACTGCAGCTACTGTCGCAGCTAGCGAATAGCCTCTGAAGCTACTGTCGCAGCTAGCGAATAGCCTCTGAAGCGACATTACAGCTAGCAGATTCGTGGAGCGCCATCCTTCAACAATACTGCCTTTCCCTCAGCTATTCTCTTTCTGTTCTGCAGCAGGTCCCCGTCACAATAAAGCTTTATTTCTTCCTTTCCCCCCCTCCCCAGCATGTGTAGTTAATTAAGAATGCCAGTGTGGACACAACCACCACGCATTGATTCAAATTCATGAAGAACTCAATGCAATCCCTATACGTGAAGGACTCAATGCAATCCCTATACGTGAAGGACTCAATGCAATCCCTATACGTGAAGGACTCAATGCAATCCCTATACGTGAAGGACTCAATGCAATCCCTATACGTGAAGGACTCAATGCAATCCCTATACGTGAAGGACTCAATGCAATCCCTATACGTGAAGGACTCAATGCAATCCCTATACGTGAAGGACTCAATGCAATCCCTATACGTGAAGGACTCAATGCAATCCCTGTACGTGAAGGACTCAATGCAATCCCTATACGTGAAGGACTCAATGCAATCCCTATACGATTTCATTTTTACATAGTAGTGGACAGGCCTGTGATGAAGGTACAGGTATGGCCTTTAATGACAGGTATGGCCTTTGATGAAGGTACAGGTATGGCCTTATGAAGGCACAGGTATGGCCTTATGAAGGCACAGGTATGGCCTTATGAAGGTACAGGTATGGCCTTATGAAGGCACAGGTATGGCCTTATGAAGGCACAGGTATGGCCTTATGAAGGTACAGGTATGGAAGGTACAGGTATGGCCTTATGAAGGCACAGGTATGGCCTTATGAAGGTACAGGTATGGAAGGTACAGGTATGGCCTTATGAAGGCACAGGTATGGCCTTATGAAGGTACAGGTATGGCCTTATGAAGGTACAGGTATGGCCTTATGAAGGCACAGGTATGGCCTTATGAAGGCACAGGTATGGCCTTATGAAGGCACAGGTATGGCCTTATGAAGGCACAGGTATGGCCTTATGAAGGCACAGGTATGGCCTTATGAAGGCACAGGTATGGCCTTATGAAGGCACAGGTATGGCCTTATGAAGGTACAGGTATGGCCTTATGAAGGCACAGGTATGGCCTTATGAAGGCACAGGTATGGCCTTATGAAGGCACAGGTATGGCCTTATGAAGGCACAGGTATGGCCTTATGAAGGTACAGGTATGGCCTTATGAAGGCACAGGTATGGCCTTATGAAGGCACAGGTATGTACACAAGGCAACTATAGCTCCTAAATGGAACGTCGAGTGAAGGTATTTTTGGCCACACCTTTATTCTCCTTTCTCTCCTTGACAAAACAAACAAACAACAAGCACCAGCCAATCATTGGTCATTACCACGCGCATTCTGATGCATACCCGGTTGCTTCCAACTGTGGCAAAAATTTTGTCATCCTCCAGCCACCAGTTGAACTGGACTCCAAACAAAGGCGTGCCATGTTCCTCCTGTACAAGTCAATGATACAGACAGCTTCTTTCAACATCTCTCCTCTCACTTCAGACACATGCACACACACACACACGGGGACACAAACATACACACACACAAACACACACACATACAGATGGACGGGGACACATACATACACACACATGTACAGACGGGAATACACACACACACATGGACAGACGGGAATACACACACACACACACACACACACATACAGATGGACAGTGACACATACACACACACACATGGACAGACGGGAATACATACACACACACACACATACAGATGGACAGTGACACATACACACACACACATGGACAGACGGGAATACATACACACACACACACATACAGATGGACAGTGACACATACACACACACACATGGACAGACGGGAATACATACACACACACACACATACAGATGGACAGTGACACATACACACACACACATGGACAGACGGGAATACACACACACACACACACATACAGATGGACAGTGACACATACACACACACACATGGACAGACGGGAATACACACACACACATGGACAGACGGGAATACACACACACACACATACAGATGGACGGGGACACATACATACACACACATGTACAGACGGGAATACACACACACACATGGACAGACGGGAATACACACACACACACATACAGATGGACGGGGACACATACATACACACACATGTACAGACGGGAATACACACACACACATGGACAGACGGGAATACACACACACACACACACACACACATACAGATGGACAGTGACACATACACACACACACATGGACAGACGGGAATACATACACACACACACACATACAGATGGACAGTGACACATACACACACACACATGGACAGACGGGAATACACACACACACACACACACACACACACATCATTTCTGTAGCTAGCTAGTAGACCCTCCCCTCCTAGCAATTATAAATACTTGGCTCACTCAGGGCTCAATATAAAATATGCTCTAGTTCCAGACAGACACGTTCTTCAACGAGAACTACCATGTTGACCACAACCGCTTAAAATCATATTCAACAATCAGGGCTTAATACAGGATTTTTCTGTAGGGGGGGGGGGACCACAACTAGACTGGGGCCGCCCTTTTCATGACCACACCCACTTTCATGCCGTGTGCTGTCTTTGAAGTGAATTACCATTGTAATGACTTCTGTAGATAATAGCTAAAGATAATGTTGCATATTCTTAAAATATTTAATATTGGATTCTCTAGAGAAGTTGTACTATGACTTAAAGATCATTCCCTCTACTGAATAGGTAGTATCTATTGTAAGGAGTGCCAATGAAAAGTGAGCAAATAACAGGGCAATACTTCTAAAATTGCTGCGCTCGGTCTACTTGCTCAAACACAGAATTCCACGTACCACCACCTTTCACGATCTCCTAGCTCTTCAAGTTGCTAATGGTGACGAACTTCTTCAGCAGCACATTAATGGGGCCCCTGCAAATGCACGGAACACCTCTAAATTCTGTGACATCCCTGCTATTGACCTGGATCGATAGAAAGCTTTTGGTTAGAAGGAGAGCCCGTACTTTTCGATCCTTGCTGATGAGTGTGAGGATATTAGCACACAAGAAGAACTTTCTGTGTGTTGCCGATGGATTGTAAATGGCCAGCCAGAGGAACATTTCCTAACAATCCTACACATTCTCGCTTGTAATGCTGCAACCATCACAGAGTCACTGGAATCCTTTATTGACTCAAGACATCTTGATTACCACAAATTGGTTGGCCAAGGATATGATGGTGCAGCGGTGTTTGCAGAAAGTAAAACTGGAGTGCGTGTAAGGATGCAGACTGACTCTGCACATGCCATGTACGTCCATTACTCTCGCCACAAGCTACAGCTAGCAAGTGTACAAGCAGCTGAGAGTGTTCCTGAGATAAAGAAGATTTTTGGTTTGATAGGAAATTTATGGTAATTTTTGTTCTACTCTCCCCCAAAAACTCGAGCCTTAAAAGAAGTACAGGCTGCTCTCAGAGTGCCTGAATTAAAAGATCGTGAAGCCTAGTGATACGCATTGGCTTTCGAATGAGAGGTGTATGAGAGCAATTGGAAATGATTTTCCTGCTCTTATAACCACCTGCAACAACTTTACGAGACCACAGGTAATGCAGAAGCATTCGGCTCGAGTACACTTCTTGCTAACTTCACTGCAATAGCCAGTATTGGCTTTCTTTCAGAGGTTCTTGATACCTTGGCAAGAATGAATGCTTCCATCAAAGAAAAGTGGCTGATTTCAGTCAGTTACAGTTTTTATTGACGTGTACACTTGATGAATTGAAGTCACTGAAGAATGAAAAAGCACAATGGTGTTCTTCCACTAAATTAACTTGTACAAAGTTAGAGACTGAGTGTTGCATAGATATTGGAAGACATATTTCTGGATCACCCTGTTCAAGATTCATGTCCATCACCAATACAAAGGAGAATCTTGATCACATTGCCATCCCATACATTGATGTTTTGATTGACAACATCAAGGGGCGATTTTCTGATAAAGCAGTTCAACTACTAGTTGCCACATCCATCTTCAATCCTGCCTTGCTACCCACAGAAGAGTCCTTATCTTCCTATGGCCGTGAAGTGATTCAGAATTTGGCTGGGTTCTATGGTAATGAAGCCTCAGTGAAGTACAATGGTGTAACTTACACATCACCTCCGCTACTAGATCCAGAAGAATTTGTGTCCGAATGTAAATTTTTCAGGAGGGCACTTCGCAAAGAAAAGGAGCTGATAATGCATTCGAAGAAGCTAGCAAAACCTCCTCGCATGCAAAATGTAATTCAATCATGGAAGCTACTGAAGCATATGAAGGCATATTTCCACAAACCTTTGTCCTCCTTCAAATCATTTTGGTCTTGCCAATCGGGACTGCAACAGTGGAACGATCTTTCAGTGACATGAAAGTGATCAAGACCAGGCTTAGAAATCGCCTATCTGATTGTAACCTGTCTAGGTTAATGAAGATTGGACCAGAACTGATGAATGTGAAATTTGAAGAAATTCTTGACGTTTTTAAAGAAACTAATAGAATAATTGATCTTTAATTAGCTGCACTTAGTACATACTGTTATAATACACATGCATGCACAAGCAATATTTTGTTTTCCTCTCCTCTCCATGGCATTTAATTATAAATTTGCTAGGGGAACTTGGGTTAGGGGGGAATATCCCCCCCCCCCGTATGAAACCATGCCAATGTTCAAGTTCTGTTTGTTTGTTTCTTTGTTGTTTCTGGTTTGGTGGTGGAGGACTACACCAAGTCATGGCTTCATGGTCCCCAGGCTTTCTCCAACTTATTTATTGTTGTCCTCTGCACATACCATATCCTGTTGCTGTTGTTGACTCTACCATGCAGGATCAGTGCTACAGGATCAGTGCTACAGCCTTCAAGGACCTTGGTAACAGTTGCACAGGAGAACTCCACCAACCAAACATCAGATGTTTTGGTAGAGGATCAGCTACAGCCTCCTTCTCAAGGACTTGGTGAGAGTTGCACAGGAGAACTCCACCAACCAAACAGCAGATGTTTTGGTAGAGGATCAGCTACAGCCTCCTTCTCAAGGACTTGGTGAGAGTTGCACAGGAGAACTCCACCAACTAAACATCAGATGTTTTGGTAGAGGATCAGCTACAGCCTCCTTCTCAAGGACTTGGTAAGAGTTGCACAGGAGAACTCCACCAACCAAACAGCAGATGTTTTGGTAGAGGATCAGCTATAGCCTCCTTCGGACTGCCCCCGAGTGAGAACTCCAGAACCAAACAGCAGAACTGAGCTCGGGTCTCTGGTTCATCTTATAACCCAGCATACGGGTTAGCTTGATTTGCATCACTGACAAAATTAGTCACCAGATGATCCTTACCAACTACTATATTTTGCAATGAGCAAACAGTGGTCGTGATGTGCATTGGAACATCTTCTGCTAGTTTTTATGAGTGGACCTTTCTGTGCAAGTATGTGTGTGTGTGTGCAAGTATGTGCAGAGAAAAGAGTTGAAGATGAACTTCAAAGTTTTTTCACACTTTCCATGGTTTTTTGGGGGTCTTCCAGTTTACTACCTCAGCAAAGGATTCAAAGCACACATTTTGGGGGAGTTAATATCAGCCTAAACCACCATTTAGCAACTATAAGAAGCTGCTCATGCGAGTTTTAGCTGAGATATGAGCTTTTTGGGTTTTTTAGTTTTTTTTGTTAATTTTTTTTGGTTAATTATTATTTTGTTGGCCAGCTTCCAAACATAGGGAGTGCTACTACAATTCCCAATGAACAGTATATCTATTGGTGGAAAAGAAAAGGGGAGATGTCCAAACCCTGGGTCTGTCTCTGGAGATGACTTTGGCTGCTGAAAGATGGCAGTCTAGAACCTTGGTGTTGGACTAGTTTTACATCTCTAGCAGAAATTGCAACAATTTTCCCGTTGAAGTAGAAATTGTATCTCTAGCATCCATACACCCAGCAACACTTAGTACGTGCTAACAATGGTGTGTAGACATGTGTGATGCTGTTGTATGTATCTATCTGACCCCTATTTTAAAATGGAGGCCAAAAACAAAAACTAAGTTTGTATCTCGGCTAAAACTCACTTTGGCAGCTCCTTAGCATCGGTGTCTTCAGCCAATGCTGACCCTTCAAGAATGCCTTGAATGGATCCTTCATGAAGGTAGTAAACCGGCAGCCCCACAAACTGTTTAAATTTCATCTTCAAGATCTTGTATTAATATACTCCCCCCCCCCCCACACACACACAAAACTTCCCTACAGTAGGCCAGTTCGTCATAATGAAGATCGCAAAGAATCTGTTTCTTAATTTAGCACCTCTATGTGTGTATATTTCTACTTTTCCCATGCATAACTTTGTAAAATATTTCCATTTGTCGTAATTTTACTACAGAAAGACTCCAACTGTGCAACGACTCTATTCAATGGGAAAAAACGGGAAAAGTTTTCATAAAACACACTAGAGTAGCTAGTATAGACTCAACAAAAATGGGCATGTGTCTATGAATACACAAGCACATGTCGAATAAATATAAAATCTATGATTGGCTAGCTGGATAGTGCTGGTAGGTGGATGTCAGTCTGTAAATAAAAAATAATAATATATCTTGGATTGACTTGTGAAAGAAAACAAATGTGTAAACAAATACAGGACCCTACCAATACACTGCTTTTTTCTCTTTTTTCTTGAGTTCATTTTTATTAATAGGTAAAGGGTCATGAAAATGTTTACATTGGTAACTCCTCATTCTTTGTCTTGCCTATCTACATATCTCCAGATGCACATGCAAAATAATGGCATGGTGAAAAATTTTTACCCCGCCTGTACAAGTGCATGTGCACTTTTTAAGTGTTGTTTAATTTGTGCAGCATGCACATTATAGTCGAAAGTGCAAGTTTAGTGAACATTTCACATCAAATTGCCTCACGTACACATACCTTCACATAGCTAACAAGCTTGAACCCTACACCTAGTTGCTGCTGCCATGCTGTATGTGCCTCGTCGTTGTCCACACGACTCTCCCTCTCCTTCTCGGGCCGCTTCTGTTGCTGTAGCTGCAGTCTTTTTGATTGAGGTCCCTCCTCCACTGCGCCTCTCCTCTTAGAGGAATCATTTTTACGAGTCCTACAAGCTAGGTAACGCAGAGACAACATTTTTAACACCGAAACTATGGCTAGCTAAGCCTAAGCAGAGGCCGCTTGCTAGCCGACCCTTACCAAATCACTAGCTAAGTGATGGGTGCATGTGTATCATTTACGTTGATTACCAATATCTTTCTTTTCGCTCATGGTTATCTTCAGAACTGTTTTCTACGCCATTTCCACTTTATTCGCTGATAGCCGCACCCACTAATTTGCTGTTTCCTCCACCCAGCTAGAGCGTCATCACAGACACATGCTCCATCCGCCACAAGCTCTAATTAGTGACACGCTGGAGAAGAGACTGGTGCAGAGGTAACTCATCCCAGTGTTGCCATGTAATTTCCAAATTACTCGCCTGTGTTATCAAAAAAAATTGGCAACAAAAATCCAAACAAAATCCAACAACAATTTCATGAGAAATAACATACTAAAGTGTGTTCATAGCATTTACACATGTCTTTAGTTCAGTGTTCGGTTTAAATTCATCGCATTTTTTAGGAACATTGAATTGCACTGTTAAAAGTGAATTTAATGTAGAAATTCCTAGTCTGTTTCTGTGCTTCGTTTTGTTGAGACCAATGTGGCTGAATAAACGTTCGTATCAGCATTGCCATGGGGTATATATAACTAGAATGGCTTTTGCGAGTTTTGCCAATGTGGAGTAGCGATACGTTTCCAAGCAGTCTTTGATTTGGCTGATTGCATGCCAATACTTATCCACCTCTGTGATGGCCGTAACTTTAGGAGGTAATGGCAACGTGCAGAAATCCATAAATTCCTCTTGAAGGCTGGGACTTGAACTACCCACTCTGCTGCAGCAAGCACCTGACCAGCCATACTGTATTGTTGTAAGCCTGGTTGAAGCCATTTCAGATTGGAGAGTAACTTGTGACTCATAGGTAATCGTTTGACAGCTCCCTTGGCTGCAGCAATCCACCAAGCTTGGATAGTCTCCCTAAATTTTCTCACATCTTCAGATGATAATCTATCCTCTTCTTCAAGGTATGATAGTGTGTTGTGACCTATGAAAACTTCGTGTAAAGGGAGATACTCTTCTGAGTTATCAATACACACTTGTGAAACATGTTCAGCAGCACACACATACTCAGAATTCATGAACCGCAACAGAAATTTGTATTAAGCCATCGAGCTCTTGGTAGAGAACATGAAGAATTGGAGATTGCTGCTGCATGTATATACCTGTTGAAATTATTAACAATTGGTAATGCAGAACATAGAAAGAGCAAGTAAGCTTTGGTCAGAGGCTTTTCAAGTACAATTTTTACTCTTCTCACTACTGTCTTATCCTCAGTACTTCGAAAGTATGAGATAAGGCTTCATATTGCTCGATAAGACGATTTACACAAGCTTCAAGGCTGAGCCATTGTGTTTGGCATGCTTTTAACAACTTGTGTGGCTTGCATTCCACAAAACTCTGACATTCTTCCTGTCGCAGCCTCCCTGGGCTCTTCTGGAAATAATACCATACATCAGTTGTCAGATCTTCCAATTCATCAGGCAAGACTTTGCAGCCTCATTTGCTATTAGTGCTGCTATGTGACAATGACAATGAAGAGCAACTAAAGCTGGCTGCTTACATCGTAGCTGTGACATCACTGAATTTCGTGCTCCCAACATTACATTGGCCCCATCTGTACCTAATCCAATAAGATTATCATAAAGGAGGGTAGTGGATTCTTGAAAATGCTTATCGATTGCGTTAAATAGCAGCTCTGCAGTTGCCCTCTCTACACTCTGTAGGGTAAAGAAGACACATCTCACCACCTGTCCTTGGGTGTTATCGAAGAATCGAAGCATAATAGTAATAATTTATTAGTTGTCTCATCAGTTTGGAGGCTGAAGTATTGTCTCTCTAACTGCTGCAGAAATGGTTTTCCAACAATCCTGGGGAATAACTTTCAACACTTTAGTACGACTGCACTTAATTAAAGTCTTTAGCAATAGAAGAATCAGGAAACATCAACTTGAATAGTTTGGTACAATGATCTCCCTGAAAGGCAAAATGGTGCTCTCCAAGGAAATATGCGAAGAGTACTTCTGCACAGATTACAGACTTCTCTCTTATTGGCCCAAAGTAGGACTGTAGAGGCAGTACACCCACACCATCTTTTTCTGAGTGTTTGTGTAATTTTGTTTCCTGATATCTCCTGAGATCTCTAGTACCACCTCTTCCAAGGTTTATATCACGAGAGCACTTCATACAGTAGGCAAAAGAAGATCCCTTTCTCGAAGTTGTGGCCTATGGGAAAGTCTTTGCATACTGTCTACGATACACACACACAATCCCTTTTTTTGTGGAAGACTTAGAAGCCTGATAGATGTAGAGATTTGACTGTCAATGTCAATTTGTGAAACCTCATTATCAGAGTCAGAATCCATATCTGAAGAATCTTCTTCTGTAACCTTGAAGTACTGGGTTCTGAAGATGCCATAGGCCCATAGCTAACTCTCTCCGACACTCACTGTGAAAGATTCTATATAACTCTTGCACAAATCAGGCTTTAAATACCCAACCAGATAGCTCATGCATGAGCATGCACATAGATCAAAGGGTTCTGGCTCTGCAGGCATATTCCTGCACAGATCTGGGTGAACACAGGACAGTGCAGGAATATTCCTGCACAGACCAGGTGACCACATAATAACACAGGACTGTGCAGGAATATTCCTGCACAGACCAAGTGACCACATGAATAGTTCTGCCCAACCAGGTGACCACACTCAGCTAATATATAACACAGAGTGGTTTTGAAATAGGCTGCACATGGTCTGATATGCACGAAATGTCAAACAATTTTCTAATGATGAAAAATCCAAACATTTATTGAAAGAATCCAAACTGAAAATTTAAGTCAAAAATCCAAACAGTTGGATAAAATCCAACACTATGGCAACACTGCAGTCATCACACCTTAAAAGTTAACTTGGGGTAACTAACTGTCCTTGTCAGTATGGTCTGTCTGTTAGTACATACTTGCCTGCATTTCATTATAGCTCTAAGTGGAACATTCAAAAGTGTGTCCTGTGGTTTACTTGACTTCACTTGTCTTCAATTTTGGCAGAGAAAGTGCACTTGAAGACCCTCCCCTCCTTTCATGGAGCTAGATTGTATGAAATTCAGCCAAGTCCAATCTACCTTTCATTGACATAATCACATCTACTTGACTTAAATCACCATGGCTTGAAGAAAGTTTACAAGAGGAAACAAACACGTTTGAGCCGAATATCATTGAGGATATCACCGAGATAAGCTTGCTGGGCTGTTTGGACACATCTGATGTTGTATGCAAGCATGACATATTTACAATAAAAAAGCTGCGAGTTGTAAATGAGGTAACCAAAACTGCAACCATACCCACAACAAATATTTCTGGTGTGTACCACCTCAGCTAAGCTGTGTACTCACCTTACTTAATTAATTCACTATTATATTATTATCCAATGACAGGACATAATTATATACTTCATTAGTTATTATTCCCAATCTGCACTCAAGCATTTCTCGATGCTCATAAGCACTTCATTTATTGCACTATGTCAACTGAGTTTGTTTAAGTTCACACTAATATATATGCTTGTGTAATAAGGTTCGTTTCCTAATAAG
The DNA here is from genome assembly GCA_028752905.1 of Cladorhizidae sp. MBARI D1340-BT2. Taxonomy (NCBI): domain Eukaryota; kingdom Metazoa; phylum Porifera; class Demospongiae; order Poecilosclerida; family Cladorhizidae; species Cladorhizidae sp. MBARI D1340-BT2. The sequence goes on from JAQNBH010000017.1 coordinate 11,551,510, forward strand.
GTTCGTTTCCATTTGAACTGAATATCATTGAGGATATCGCTTGCTAGGCTGTTTGGACACATCTGATGTTGTATGCAAGCATGACATATTAATAACCAAAAAGCTGCGAATTGTAAATGAGGTAACTAATACTGCAACCATACCCACAACTGGTGTGTACCACCTCAGCTAAGCTGCTTACTCACCTTACTTAATTAATTCACTATTATATTATCATCCAATGGCAGGACACAATTATATTTATCACTCCTAATCTGCATTTGTTCATTTCAAGCATTTCTCGATGCTTATGGCACTTCATTTATTGCACTATGTCAACTGAAAGTTTGTTTTAAGTTCACACTAATATGCTTAAATGTAATAAGGTTCGTTCCCCCTCCTACCCGTCTCTGGGAGGGGGAGGAGGGGAAGAAAGGCTTTTAGACTGCAACAGTCAAGTAGCGTGGAAGAGCTGGCAAGGAATGTATATTATATATAATTATACGTATACACATTACAAACAAACTTAATTAAATATACAACACATCCAATAACCCACCATCCTTTCTTTCATATACTGACTACATATATACCCACTAATATACAGAGGCAAATTGAATTCCATCACGTATAAAATATACACACATATATGTATATCAAAATCAGGCACAAAAAAAATAAAATAAAACATTAGTTAGCGTCTGTCACATATATTCTTGAAAAAAATTGTATCATATACAGTACAAATTAAAAGTATGTACATGTATGGACCATAATTTATAATAAAACCAGAAAAGGATTTTCTCTACGTACGATTATTATTGACAGCCGTCAATACATAAGAGCCTACTGGCCTGTGGAACTCTTTTGCTTCCGTCGCTTCGCCAAGAAAGACTTGCCCACCGGCTCTAGCTGGGCAGCTGGGGTTCCTTTGTTCAAGGCTATGAAGGTCGCTTCCACTGCGTCCTACAGGACAAAAGGATTAATGAATAGGTAAAAGGTGATTAGCAGTGGTAAAAGTCGTAAAATAATGGTCGTCCTCCTCCCCACAAGCATATGTCCCGCAATTGGACACATCAATGCTCGACTACCTAATCCGTCATTCACAAATCTAGTCATCCATCAGAGTGTCTGGCCATTAAGATGAGAGAGGATTAGCAGAAAAGAGCCCCACACTCACCACTACATAGAAGTGGTTGTTGTACGCAACCCAGCACATGCAATTGCTGTGGAGGTGAGCTCCACTCTGCCCCATGAATACAGTGTTGATATGATTGGTTGGGAGGTTGCTACTCTACTGTGAATGTATGTACTACATACAGTATAGACGAAGTGAAGGAATGAATGAAAAGTTGTCTTCTAAATAATATATGCTATACCACATCATTCACCACCCTACCCCCCCCCCCTTTCCTTTTCTCCCTTTGTTGTGCCCAATGAAAGGAGTACCTCTGGAATCATCCTTGTTTCGTTGTGGTCCTTTTGAAGAACACTTCCAGACAGAAAAAAGAAAAACCACACATTAAAAATAAAAGATTAAATTAAATTAAAGGTAAATGCTGTGAACAAGGCCGGGGAAAACTGCTGTGAACGGTTCTACTACGATGAAGTAAGGCACTGGACTACGATACAGTATAGAAACCACTTCCTGTCAACAAGCTTGAGAAGATGTTAAAGAGTAACAAAAAAATCACTTCCTGAGCTGGTGTTATGCAATTAACTACACCAGGTATGTACGCCCACACACAAAAATTGGATAGGCAACGCTGAAACATTTATTTTTGCAAGTGAAGTGGCAGAGGAAACTCTCGCACGCTACCTTGATTTTGTTCTACCTTGATTTTGTTGTCGTTGATGGATAGTTTGAAGTCTGGGAGGGAGTCGCGTGAGACGACCCAGGGGTGAGAGAGAACCTGAGCGGCGGTCCAGCGCTGCATGGGGTCGACGTGGAGCATGCGCAACACCAGGTCCTTGGCCGAGTGGGACACCGAGTCCCAATTGCCCCCTGCCAGGGGGATCTTTCCCTCACCAATTCTGGCGAGGATCTGCTTGGGTGTGTCCTCAGGTCCGGTGGCAAACGGAGTACAGCTGCAACATGACAACAACAACAACAAACAGTCAAAGAAAATAAACTTGAACTACCAAATATGACTATGAGATCACCCCCTCCCCTCCCCCCTCCAAAAAACTCGAAAACAAGCCTACAACCAACACTTTCTCCAACTAGTGATTCTGTGCGGTTCAAGCAAAGCAAATCATTTTTGTTGCCCCCACCCCACACAAAAATAAAATAAAATACCTTGGTCATCACAGGAACTGTATGTGGGTACATACGTATATATGTTCACTCCCAGTCACACCCCTTTCCCCTACCACACCCCTTTTCTCACCCTGCCAGCATGGTGTAGAGCAGCACGCCGAGACTCCAGATATCAATGGCCGCATCATATCCCTGCTTTTTCAGCACCTCAGGGGCCACAAAGTTGGCAGTGTAGCAAGGAGTCATGAGCAACCCGTTCTCTGCTCTCAGCTGCTTGGCAAAGCCAAAGTCTGCAATCCGCAGAGTCTCGTGGGAGCCGTTGGGCTTGGCGTAGAGGATATTGGAGGGCTTCAAGTCTCTGTGAACCACCCCTTGTTGGTGCAAATACTGGATAGTGGACGTCTATGGGAAAGCAGAATGGAGAAGATAGGGATCAATGATGTAATTGCTGCGTCAAAATTAGGGCCAAGGCTAGGCATAGGTTGAGTACAGTTATCACAGAGGTTTGTTTATTGCTGCAAAATAGCTCCAGTTGTAGATACGATGAGGACCAAAACATAGTTATATACATTGTCCCTGATGATTGCATTCGCATGAAACTATATAGTAGGACTAGCCATCCCAGTACTTTTCTATTACTACTATTCAATAGCTCTGCTTTAACATAGCATTGAGCACTATTTGTAGCCTTCATCAGCAAACTACCTTCTAAGTATACATATATGTATATATATATATAATGTGATTCTGAACAACTTTAAGAACAAAAAATGTTTCACTTACTAACACTAGCAAGATTGTACCCATGTATAGTTAGATGTCCCTTTACCATTTAAAATCATGTACACCACAAAGCCAGTGTGATGTACATGATTGACCTAAATGTCTTTAACAAATCAACCTCTCTCTGTTGACATAACGAATTAAATGACCTTCTCATCGACATTATTCCTGATCAAGGCTATAGCATCTAGCTGAAATGACGAGAGAGTCAATTGATTATTGAGGTCATTGCAACCTAATATAGTGAAGGCATAGCAACCTAATATAGTGAAGGCCTAGCAACCTAATATAGTGAAGGTCGTAGCAACCTAATATAGTGAAGGCATAGCAACCTAATATAGTGAAGGCCTAGCAATCTAATATAGTGAAGGCATAGCAACCTAATATAGTGAAGGTCATAGCAACCTAATATAGTGAAGGCATAGCAACCTAATATAGTGAAGGTCATAGCAACCTAATATAGTGAAGGCATAGCAACCTAATATAGTAAAGGCATAGCAACCTAATATAGTGAAGGTCATAGCAACCTAATATAGTGAAGGTCATAGCAACCTAATATAATTGAATGTTCACATCTTTGTCCTTGTTTCAAGTTGTCATCTTTATGGTTGCTTGTTTATTTGTTTTGTTATTTCTGTACATTAAAGTTGAGCGGTGGGGAGGACTATATGAAGTGTGAGCTTCAGCGTCTTCATCAAATACACACAATTTGTTTATCACATGCCATGTCTCATGGCTCTTGTCGACTCGACCCATCCAGGGCCAGCTACAGGCACCTTCAAGGACTTGCTAACGGTTGTAAAGGAGAACTCCACAAAAGCATACAGCAGAAATGAGTGTGGGTTATTATTTCTGCTAGTAATACATCACGTCAACATGTGAGCTAGCTGGATTGCATCGTCAACCAACACTTCCATCCACACCTTACCTTTTAAAATAATAAACAGAATAGTCATTGGAAAATTTGGTATTATTTTTAATTATGAATGGACTAGTATCCAACACAAGTTATGTGTGGGAGGAAGGATAGAGGTCAACTCCCAATGAACTCTGCCAGTGTGGGAGGAAGGATAGATGGGTACAGAGGTCAACTCCCAATGAACTCTGCCAGTGTGGGAGGAAGGATAGATGGGTACAGAGGTCAACTCCCAATGAACTCTGCCAGTGTGGGAGGAAGGATAGATGGGTACAGAGGTCAACTCCCAATGAACTCTGCCAGTGTGGGAGGAAGGACAGATGGGTACAGAGGTCAACTCCCAATGAACTCTGCCAGTGTGGGAGGAAGGACAGATGGGTACAGAGGTCAACTCCCAATGAACTCTGCCAGTGTGGGAGGAAGGAAGGATAGATTGGTACAGAGGTCAACTCCCAATGAACTCTCATCTGGCAAAGTGACTTTCTCAACAATTAAAAGTTTTGTTTCTGAATGTTTTGATCTTGAAAATGAATTTCAAGGTTCGCCATCTGCCCCCCCCCCCCCCCCGCCCCCCAAACACACGTTCAGTCATATATATTTTTGGCATTGCCCGTTTACTACCTTAGTGAGGGATTCTAGACACGCTTGGAGTCTTTTCGGAGCTAATACCCCACAATCTAAAATAGGGGGATGTAGGGGGAATGTAGGGGCTTAGGGGCTGATATTTTTTTTTGTTTGTTTGCCAGTTTTGCAAGTTATTATAATTATTTATCTGTGCAAAATTATCTGCAAAATAATTGAGATGAAGATCTGAGGAGAGATGTCCTCGTATTTTACTCCAATCTTGGGCTAGGACCCTATTCTATATTGTTTGTGCCTCTCTCACATACTCTTCTATCATCCTGTGCTACAAAAAATAATATAAAATAAAATATAAATAAATGAAATCCCCTTACTTCGTGCAGTGACTGGCAGTGCAGAGGGGAAACTATTTCTGTTTGGGGATCCATTGGTGGGTAATGTTACCTTAGTTATTATTTACCTAAAAGGTCACAGTTAGGAAGTATTAGTTATTAATTAATTAATATAAATAAATTAATATAAATAATAATAATAATAATAATAATAATAATAATAATAATAATAATAATAATAATAATAATAATAATAATAATAATAATAATAATAATAATAATAATAATAATAATAATAATAGTGGTGGTGGTGTTGGTAATAATAATAATAACAACAACAACAACAACAACAACAACAACAATGACACTTCTTCGTGTACTAAACCCAAGGATCGATATAATATACTAACAAGTGTGCCAATCCCTTACCAGTACAAACATGACATTTGAAGCTTCTTTTTCTGAAAAGAACTTTTGGTAAAGTATGCGATCCAGAAGTTCCCCTCCTTTCATAAGTTCCATCACCATGTACACCTTACCCCCATCATCATATACCTGCATGGGTCACATGACATCAAAACTGTGATCACATGATCATAAGTAAACTGCATGGATGTATCATGAACCACACAGCGGTCACGTGAATGCAGACATCATCATCACCATACGTCATCATTACATACTCCCTTACGTACATCTCGAAGTTCAATGATATTTGGATGTCTGCCATATCTCAATAAAATCTGCAACGAAAAGTGAAAATCAAATATTCAAAAACTTCTCTCATTGAACAAATACGATCGTTTCATCTGCCACCTTCTACCAAGCAAGTGCCCACGTGCTTCTACCAAGCAAGTGCCCACGTGCTTCTACCAAGCAAGTGCCCACGTGCTTCTACCAAGCAAGTGCCCACGTGCTTCTACCAAGCAAGTGCCCACGTGCTTCTACCAAGCAAGTGCCCACGTGCTTCTACCAAGCAAGTGCCCACGTGCTTCTACCAAGCAAGTGCCCACGTGCTTCTACCAAGCAAGTGCCCACGTGCTTCTACAATAATTAGGGCTTCCTCTAGTGGATCATTTGCATCCAAGGGGTAAATATCATATAATGCACGCCAATCTAGAATTCTGTAATTATTCTTATTTTGTATAACACATACTAAAGCTATTGATGGCTGCGGCTAAAACAGGAGAGATAGAAGAGAGAAAAGTGCCACCGCAGTGTGTGCGAGTTGACTGCATTATACAGACTCAGTGGTTCTATGGTTCCATGGAAAATGGATGGAATCCATGGGAAATACTCATTGACAGGATTGGGAGGGAGTGTGTCTTTCAAAGTGCACGGGAACTTCGACACTTAATGCGCCAGCTTTGTACGTATGAGAGAAAATTAACAGGTAGGGGTCAGAGGTCAGATTCCTGAGAAATTGAAGGCATCAAGTCCTTACTAGGCCTTCATGGCAGAAGCTTGTCACCGACCTCCACATGTCAGGATGCCCAGACATTTAAACAACTCCCCACCACAGGCCAGAACATTGATGAGAATGAGCAAGAGAGCAAGGCTTTAAGAAGCCCAATGCCAGAGCTAATGGAAGAATGGCCGAGGGGAGACCGATTGCCAACAACACTGGAATCGCCATTGTCGTACAGAAGGTTTCCAAACCCACTCAGATGCTATATCGATGCCAGTGACCTCTTCTCCATGCAGAATACCATCTCTCACAATGCAAGCCGAAAACAGAGTCGACCAACACTGAAAGAAGATGCGTCAATCTCTGAAGCCCCACGGGGGAAATGCACCCACATCGTGTGTGCTGGTGAAATGTGACACTCAAGGAAGTGATGTAGCACTGGGCTCCAGCTCGTTCAGAGCTAGGACCACACGGTACGAAAGGTAGCAAGTGCCAGACGAACAGAAGCCACACTCGACTAATTATGAAGTGTCAGGAAACACGTATTGACAAAATCCTTTATCTTCTTGTGTGTGTGTGTGTGTATGTGTGTCTCTCTCTCTCTCTCTCTGTGTGTGTTGTATGTGTGTACATATTAGCAAAATATAATTAATTTGGTCAAAAGTTAATGTAATTTGTTTTCAGCCACATGGCCTGCCAAGGTCGTACAGAAGCAACACACAAGAGACCGAGCCACCAAACATAACCTAACAGAGACACGTCTGGAGTTGATGTTTGGCAAGGGAGGTGTTCCTATCGATCAGGAGGACACAAGTCTTTGAGTGGATACTGGTGGGTCGCTTTGAAGGGAAAAGCTGGAAATTTTGGAAGGGACACGAAACAGTGCTTGGATGGAGATCGTAGCAGATACCGTGCTGCCACCTCCTTCCTTCTCCCACCACGTGCCACCTCCTTCCACCACCATGTGCCACCTCCTTCCTTCTCCCACCACGTGCCACCTCCTTCCTCCTCATCTTGTGACGCCTCCTTCCTCCGCCGCCTCCTTCCTTCTCCCACCACGTGCCACCTCCTTCCTCCTCATCTTGTGACGCCTCCTTCCTCCTCATCTTGTGCCGCCTCCTTCCTTCTCCCACCACGTGCCGCCTCCTTCCTCCTCATCACGTGCCACCTCCTTCCTCCTCATCTCGTGAAACCTCTTCCTCCTCCAACAACGTGCCACCTCCTAAACTAGGAACATGCATCTGGCATGCAACCATGTACCTATAAATTGCCACCGACAATTAAACTCTTAGCTTAGCAGTGCACATCAAAGATCTGCCAGCCACAACTGAAGCTACAAACTCGCTGACGTCTTCAGAAAACTTGCAAACAAAAAAATAATCAAGAATGTAATATTAAAATCACCTTCTCAATAATCAACTTCAAATTTTATTCACTCAATTTCGACTAGGTGCTCTAGCCTTCATTGAATGTAATATTTATTCCTGGCATGCGGGACAGCTTTGCCCACCAACACGAACAGCCATGTAAAAATTGTTCCCAGCATGCGGGACAGCTCTGCCCACCAACACGAACAGTCATGTAAAAATCGTTCCTAGCATGCGGGACAGCTCTGCCCACCAACACGAACAGCCATGTAAAAACCGTTCCCAGCATGCGGGACAGCTCTGCCCACCAACACGAATAGCCCCATCAGAATCAGCAGCAGTATGGGGTCAGATGAAGCTTGAAAGGTGGGAAACATTCTTCTCATTCTTGTTCCCTTTTTTTGAAGTCACGAGATGGTCAAGTGCAGGCAAGTTTAATTATAATCTCCCAATGAACTCTAGTTGACATAATAACATTACAATAGCCTTCTCAATAATCAACTTCAAATTGTATTCTCTCGACGTTTCGACTAGATGCTCCAGTATATACCGGTATATAGCAGGCTCACGCAAGTCCTAGCATCTCATTATTCCTGATGAAGGCTGGAGCATCTAGTCGAAACGTCGAGAAAATACAATTGAAGTTGATTATTGAGAAGGTTATTGTAAAGTTGAAACAGCGCTATGCGAAGGCTTTCTGTCCTTATCATTATTAATACTGCTACTGTATTAACTAACACTAATATTATTACTACTACTCCATCTACTACTACTACTACTACTTATGTTGCCAGTAGTCTTTGAAAATTTCTTTCTCTACTTACTCTGCCATTTTCAGAGTTGCCAAATGTCTTCAACGAGGGGGGGACAAGTCCCATCCCTGAACCTCATTCCAGCGTTCCAGTTATAAATCATTATCACAGCAAACTCAGCATGAAGATGCACTAGATCCTCGCATATCCAAATGCATTGGGATCTCCCCTAGTTCAGATAAGGATGGATACATGAAAATCATGAATCTCATTATATAAAACGTGAATACTGACTCGCGGTGTTTGAATAGTTGCTAATATCATTAGCGATTCTTTTCTTTCTCTGCCGGGCCTTGTGCTGTGAGCAGCTTACTTCCTGGTCCTAGGAGGAGAAGCAGCGTATCCCTCAGTAGCTGCCATGCTGTCTTGCACACACATACACACACACTACAGTGGTGTTGTATGTATTGTGTATAAGCAATTGTTGATCACAACTATGTAGGTTCTGTACATACAGTGCTATTACAGATCCAAGAGTTGTTGGCTCCAGGTCATCATGCCTCTCTGTGCATGTGAGATGCCTCAGGACCACCAGTGATATCTCAGAGGATTCAGAACATGCTGTCTGCAACACCTGGCGGTCTACCTCATCATCGGTAGCCAGCCTGCACTGCCAGTAAATGGTGATTCTCCTTCATGCAACTTTTCGTGGAATTCTGCTGCCTTCTCTCTTAGCAATGGCCCAGTGACTGCAGTGCCTTGCCTGCTTTTCCTGACATATAGAGCACTTTCAAGCTGGTCGCCTTCAGCAAGGTGCATGACATCACAACTTGAACCCATCCCCCAACTATCAAGTGTGCTTGCAAACTCTCCAAGTTTGGCTTCCTTCTTTTTAATCTTGTATTTCCAACGCCACACTCTTTTGTGAGTCCAGCTGGAGTGGCTTCTTCAGATAACTTGCCAAGAATAGCAAACTACGACTCAACAAATAAAACTACGCTCGTCCTTTTGCTGGCCCTAGCGAAGTGATTCGGCTTTCACATGCAAATCTCTAGCCCACACCAACTCCCCCCAAAAACCTCCATGCTGACGATCATTGCCATATTGTATGAGTTAGGTTAACCACCTAGGTTCGGGTCTACTGTACAACATTTAGTCAAGGGTGAATATTTACCTGCACAAACATTACCAGAAGAGCTGGAGTCAACCCATCCCACATTACCAGAAGAGCTGGAATCAACCCATCCTAATACTAACATTACAGAAGAGCTGGAGTCAACCCATCCTAATACTAACATGACCAGAAGAGCTGGAGTCAACCCATCCCAATACTAACATGACCAGAAGAGCTGGAGTCAACCAATCCCAATACTAACATGACCAGAAGAGCTGGAGTCAACCCATCCTGATACTAACATGACCAGAAGAGCTGGAGTCAACCCATCCTGATACTAACATGACCAGAAGAGCTGGAGTCAACCCATCTTGATACTAACATGACCAGAAGAGCTGGAGTCAACCCATCCTGATACTAACATGACCAGAAGAGCTGGAGTCAACCCATCCCAATACTAACATTACCAGAAGAGCTGGAGTCAACCCATCCCAATACTAACATTACAGAAGAGCTGGAGTCAACCCATCCTAATACTAAAATTACAGAAGAGCTGGAGTCAACCCATCCCAATACTAACATGACCAGAAGAGCTGGAGTCAACCCATCCTAATACTAACATGACCAGAAGAGCTGGAGTCAACCCATCCCAATATACTAACATTACAGAAGAGCTGGAGTCAACCCATCCTAATACTAAAATTACAGAAGAGCTGGAGTCAACCCATCCTAATACTAACATGACCAGAAGAGCTGGAGTCAACCCATCCTAATACTAACATGACCAGAAGAGCTGGAGTCAACCCATCCCAATACTAACATTACAGAAGAGCTGGAGTCGGAGTCAACCCATCCCAATACTAACATTACAGAAGAGCTGGAGTCAACCCATCCCAATACTGACCAGAAGAGCTGGAGTCAACCCATCCTAATACTAACATGACCAGAAGAGCTGGAGTCAACCCATCCTAATACTAACATGACCAGAAGAGCTGGAGTCAACCCATCCTAATACTAACATGACCAGAAGAGCTGGAGTCAACCCATCCCAATACTAACATTACAGAAGAGCTGGAGTCAACCCATCCCAATACTAACATGACCAGAAGAGCTGGATTCAACCCATCCCAATACTAACATTACAGAAGAGCTGGAGTCAACCCATCCTAATACTAAATCACTCAACTCAAGTCACGAGAGCTCATAGGATTTGAGCAGTCGGGTACCTGCTCACAGCTAACAACAAAATATATGTCAACCTTTTAGCATTTACAGACATAACCAACGGCTAATAGCACGCACCTAAAACCAGGTCACACACATACATACCTCTATTTCCTCATCTACGTCACGTGTCGAGCTCGCCTTGTCGATGATCTAAGTGAAGGGGACAAGAGGAGGAGGCAGACAATGTGAGTACCAAGTGTGAACATCAAGGAGTGTTTAGAAAACCCACACACACCCACTTGTGTCTGTTGAGGCTGAACAGTGCAGGCTCTCAGAACCAGAACTAATGCAATGTTAATTTCTCTTTTCCATACAAAGGCAGTGGCCAATTCCTTGGCCTGGTTGCCACATCTTGCAGCAGTGGAATAGCAACGTACAATGTGTTGGCAGTCCCCTACATGTGTCATGTAAATGACAACATTATCTTGGAGGAGTTGCCTGGAAATAACTGGGCAAGTTTGCACGCTCCACAGTGAGGAAAACATAGGCACATCACCATGTTCCACTCTTCCCCCTCTCACCATCTTCCAGTCCCTCCCTTCACCCCCCCCCCCCCCCCCCCCCCTCCCCAATCCTCTTCTACCTACTCACCTTGACGGCCATTTCTTGTCCAGTGCCACATTGGATACACCTCTTGCAGGTGGAGTAGGAGCCGTAGCCAAGGATATCCTCCTTGATGTCGTAGTCGTCACGGATAGATGAAGTACGCACGGGAAGAGGAGAGCCAAGCTGGAGAACAGGAATGATGATAATGATGATAATAATAGTAGTAGTACAGTAATAATAATAACAACAACAATAATAACACTAGCAGTACCTGCAGACTCTGCGAGATATATAAATGTTTGTGTTGTGGTTGGAAGGTGTTAACTATAGTCTATTAGGTGTTTGTGATTAAAAGATTTGTGATTAAAAGATGTTTACAGTTATTTCAAGAAGACCCTTCTATAAATAATTACCATTGTGCTCTAGTCTATTCTTTGTTTGTGAATTAATTTACTACCATAATCATAATACATAATAAACACCAAACATGCCCTCAGTTCTCTCCTCCTACTGGTATTGGATGTTCTCTCCTACTGGTATTGGATGTTCTCTCCTCCTACTGGTATCGGATGTTCTCTCCTCCTACTGGTATTGGATGCTCTCTCCTCCTACTGGTATTGGATGTTCTCTCCTCCTACTGGTATTGGATTTTCTTCCCTCCTACTGGTATTGGATGTTCTCTCCTCCTACTGGTATTGGATTTTCTTCCCTCCTACTGGTATTGGATGTTCTCTCCTCCTACTGGTATTGGATGCTCTCTCCTCCTACTGGTATTGGATGCTCTCTCCTCCTACTGGTATTGGATGCTCTCTCCTCCTACCGGTATTGGATGTTCTCTCCTCCTACTGGTATTGGATGCTCTCTCCTCCTACTGGTATTGGATGCTCTCTCCTCCTACTGGTATTGGATGCTCTCTCTTCCTACTGGTATTGGATGTTCTCTCCTCCTACTGGTATTGGATGTTCTCTCCTCCTACTGGTATTGGATGTTCTCTCCTCCTACTGGTATTGGATGTTCTCTCATCCTACTGGTATTGGATGTTCTCTCCTCCTACTGGTATTGGATGTTCTCTCCTCCTACTGGTATTGGATGTTCTCTCCTCCTACTGGTATTGGATGCTCTCTCCTCCTACTGGTATTGGATGTTCTCTCCTCCTACTGGTATTGGATGTTCTCTCCTCCTACTGGTATTGGATGTCCTCTCCTCCTACTGGTATTGGATGTCCTCTCCTCCTACTGGTATTGGATGCTCTCTCCTCCTACTGGTATTGGATGCTCTCTCCTCTTACTGGTATTGGATGTTCTCTCCTCCTACTGGTATTGGATGTTCTCTCCTCCTACTGGTATTGTTCTCTCCTCCTACTGGTATTGGATGTTCTCTCCTCCTACTGGTATTGGATGTTCTCTCCTCCTACTGGTATTGGATGTTCTCTCCTCCTACTGGTATTGGATGTTCTCTCCTCCTACTGGTATTGGATGCTCTCTCCTCCTACTGGTATTGGATGTTCTCTCCTCCTACTGGTATTGGATGTTCTCTCCTCCTACTGGTATGGGATGTTCTCTCCTCCTACTGGTATTGGATGTTCTCTCCTCATCCCCTTGCACTTGCTTTAAATTAAATTAAATTTCTGCTCTGTGATGTATCATCTCTGATACACGTAGATCTTCAGTTTCTCTGTTGGCATCAGTTCTCCACTCCCTTTGTCTTTCCCAGTCAACTTTTCTTGCAGTTTCTCGTGCAGTCTCATTTGCTTCATCCCTTTTCCTTCTCCATCTTTCTTCTGCAGCTCTCCTGCTTTCTGTTACGTGCCTGTATAGTTGTTGTTCTATGCTGCACAGCTCGCAGAGTAGCCATTCTGCAGGATTCCGAAGGTGTGCATGCGTATAACCTTATCGCACACACAGACTGACAGACAGTTTTCCAGGATTCCCTGTAGTCATGATGAAGTGATCTGCGCATGCATATATAAGCATGACATGCTAATGGACAGATGGACGGACAAGCCCTATTATTGTATAGAGAGCAACAATAGTGACAACAATAATAAATAACAACGACAATAATAAATAATAATAACAACAATAATAATAATAACAGCTAATAACAATAATCTCAGTCATAACTTTTATCAGGTCAAACAAGACCCCATTTAAACAAGGGAGCACACGACCGTGTGTATGTATGTACACATGGTAACGTGCTTGGACACATTGCGTGTGTGCAAACATGCATCCAGGACACCAGGAAGATCGTAGATACGTCCGACTATTCTCCTAGAGTTCAACAGTCAGTCACGCCTCGTTAGCTACGCTTCCGTCCAGCACATGCACAAATGCCTCTCTATATAGAGAACACCACACTGCCATTATTTCTCGCCGGGGTGGCCAGTGCTAGTAGGCTGCCTCAAACAAAACACTGATCATTGCTGTCTGCGTCGTCCCTCTAAGAGTGGTGGTACTTGCCCAATAAGTACTCAACTCACACGCACACATATATAGCATGTATATATATATATAGTTTGTATTCCCTCAGCAAATGGGGCGGGGGGGGGGGGGGGGGGGGGGGGTCACTGCTATTGAGATGAACTATGTATAGTAGGGTCCCCTCTAGACTGTGACCAGTCATCGTGTTCCGTGGGTGCTTGCCCTTGGCAAACTCCCACCCCCCCTATTGGTTTACCATGAGCTACTCTCACGCTGGGATTCCTGGAATTCACAGAACCCTTAGCCGCATCATTTCGAGGAAGTTGAGATCTCTAGGGCAAGAGCACAGAGTAGGATACAACAAGCATCCGTGTCCACAACGAGGATCTAGTCGTGAAGCAGTTCCCAATGATGCATTTCTTCCCCTCCCAAGGAACGACATGTCTCTCTGTTACAGTTTGTTGCCAAGGGCCATTGGCACTTGCGGGTTGGTGACCTGCACGAGGAGAATACTTGCTACGGTGTAGGGCTGGCATGCAGGCAGCTTGTTGCCGCAGCCACCCATTACCTTCACAATCCAACAATGCATGAATGCAGCTGCACATCGATCCGGCAGTAACCAAGTCCTGTTTCCGTTACGCTATTCGCTATGTACACAGACTATTCAACGTTCCAAAACGTTATATACAAAAGATGTCCTCTTTAATCTGGAGGACTGGCATGTTGCTGCACACCCCAGAATTAGATTAACTCTGATTTCAATTTCAGGGATCGTACGTGTGTTTCCTGTGTATATAACTGATTGTGTCAAAGTCCTACTACCAATGAAGTGTAAGCAAGTTTATTAAGGGTAAGCCCACCATGGGTCGCTGAGGGACCTCATGCATAATGCATGGGCTGTCCTGGCATTGACACTATAATGAGTGTGCTAGCTTATTGTGCCTAAGTCATGCACTGCCAATGAAGGAACCAGTGCAACACACACACACACACACTGTTGAGATGAACTATAAAAGTTTCTTTCTCTAGATTCTGAAAGTCCAGTTAGTCATAGTCTTATGGCGGCACAGCCGAAGAGACAGCAGCAGACAAATTGGGTGGGAGTCCAGCAGTAATATAATAATGATAATAATAACAATAATGTGAGCCCACATCATTCCTGATGAAGGCTAGAGCATCTAGTCGAAACGTCGAGAGAATACAATTTGAAGTTGATTATTGAGAAGGTTATTGTAATGTTATTATGTCAACTGAGAGTTCATTGAGAACAACAATTATTAATAAAAATTTAAAGTAGTTTCGGTGGGTTTTTAAAATAAACGACTTGGTATCTTTCACACTGATGTCTACCATCTTTCATGCCTGGCTCGATTGCCGTAAAACTGCCAAGAAAACCTCCCACACAGAGCCTAATCAACACATTTCTCTAGCATGGCTCTCTATGGGGGATGTTTCCTATTTCCCAGAAATTGAGCTGGACAAGTTAATGCCATGCCCCCATCCCACCCCCATAAGCTTACTTACACCAGGCAAGCCCACACGGCTGGCGGCAGGGGGACCTCTCATGCATAATGCATGAGCTGTCCTGGCATTGAACTGTACTAAGTGTGCTGGCTTGTGTAAGCTTGAAGACAAGTAGACAGCTTAACCTAAGTCCCTCGAGGACCTAGTTTAGTTATGATTTTAACTCTAACTCTGTGACAAAATTTCTTTTTGAAGTCAGTATATAGGTGTCAATTCGCTTAGTCACTTTAACCTAAGACTGTAAGTATAAGATGCCTGGCTAAATTAAGTTGCTCGAGTAAAATTAGCCTTGCTATAAGTTCCTTGAGGATATGTAGTCTACCCAGTTGAGATCACTACACTCAAACACGGGGACAGAGCATCAACAAACACATCACATTCCAAAGCCAGCCAGGAAGCATGTATGTAGTTCCTGCTTTCATAATTATAAACACAGTTAGCGCATGTTTTCACTTCAAGAGTGTTGGCATTTATTATTGCTGATCAACAGCTTTCTCCCTGCAACTATGTACAAGCATTAATGGGGTCACCTCCCTGCAACTACAGGCATTAATGGGGTCTCCTCCCTGCAACTACAGGCATTAATGGGGTCACCTCCCTGCAACTACAGGCATTAATGGGGTCACCTCCCTGCAACTACAGGCATTAATGGGGTCTCCTCCCTGCAACTACAGGCATTAATGGGGTCTCCTCCCTGCAACTACAGGCATTAATGGGGTCTCCTCCCTGCAACTACAGGCATTAATGGGGTCACCTCCCTGCAACTACAGGCATTAATGAGGTCACCTCCCTGCAACTACAGGCATTAATGGGGTCTCCTCCCTGCAACTACATGCATTAATGGGGTCACCTCCCTGCAACTACAGGCATTAATGAGGTCACCTCCCTGCAACTACAGGCATTAATGGGGTCACCTCCCTGCAACTACAGGCATTAATGGGGTCTCCTCCCTGCAACTACAGGCATTAATGGGGTCTCCTCCCTGCAACTACAGGCATTAATGGGGTCTCCTCCCTGCAACTACAGGCATTAATGGGGTCTCCTCCCTGCAACTACAGGCATTAATGGGTCCTCCTCCCTGCAACTACAGGCATTAATGGGTCCTCCTCCCTGCAACTACAGGCATTAATGGGGTCTCCTCCCTGCAACTACAGGCATTAATGGGGTCTCCTCCCTGCAACTACAGGCATTAATGGGGTCTCCTCCCTGCAACTACAGGCATTAATGGGGTCTCCTCCCTGCAACTACAGGCATTAATGGGTCCTCCTCCCTGCAACTACAGGCATTAATGGGTCCTCCTCCCTGCAACTACAGGCATTAATGGGTCCTCCTCCCTGCAACTACAGGCATTAATGGGGTCTCCTCCCTGCAACTACAGGCATTAATGGGGTCTCCTCCCTGCAACTACAGGCATTAATGGGGTCTCCTCCCTGCAACTACAGGCATTAATGGGGTCTCCTCCCTGCAACTACAGGCATTAATGGGGTCTCCTCCCTGCAACTACAGGCATTAATGGGGTCTCCTCCCTGCAACTACAGGCATTAATGGGGTCTCCTCCCTGCAACTACAGGCATTAATGAGGTCACCTCCCTGCAACTACAGGCATTAATGGGGTCTCCTCCCTGCAACTACAGGCATTAATGGGGTCTCCTCCCTGCAACTACAGGCATTAATGGGGTCTCCTCCCTGCAACTACAGGCATTAATGAGGTCTCCTCCCTGCAACTACAGGCATTAATGGGGTCCCTGCAACTACAGGCATTAATGGGGTCTCCTCCCTGCAACTACAGGCATTAATGGGGTCTCCTCCCTGCAACTACAGGCATTAATGGGGTCTCCTCCCTGCAACTACAGGCATTAATGGGTCCTCCTCCCTGCAACTACAGGCATTAATGGGGTCTCCTCCCTGCAACTACAGGCATTAATGGGGTCTCCTCCCTCAAACTACAGGCATTAATGGGGTCTCCTCCCTGCAACTACAGGCATTAATGGGGTCTCCTCCCTGCAACTACAGGCATTAATGGGTTCTCCTCCCTGCAACTACAGGCATTAATGGGTCTCCTCCCTGCAACTACAGGCATTAATGGGGTCTCCTCCCTGCAACTACAGGCATTAATGGGGTCTCCTCCCTGCAACTACAGGCATTAATGGGGTCTCCTCCCTGCAACTACAGGCATTAATGGGGTCTCCTCCCTGCAACTACAGGCATTAATGAGGTCACCTCCCTGCAACTACAGGCATTAATGGGGTCTCCTCCCTCAAACTACAGGCATTAATGGGGCACCTCCCTGCAACTACAAGCATTAATGGGGTCTCCTCCCTGCAACTACAGGCATTAATGGGGTCTCCTCCCTGCAACTACAGGCATTAATGGGGTCTCCTCCCTGCAACTACAGGCATTAATGGGGTCTCCTCCCTGCAACTACAGGCATTAATGGGGTCTCCTCCCTGCAACTACAGGCATTAATGGGGTCTCCTCCCTGCAACTACAAGCATTAATGAGGTCTCCTCCCTGCAACTACAGGCATTAATGGGGTCTCCTCCCTGCAACTACAGGCATTAATGGGTCTCCTCCCTGCAACTACAGGCATTAATGGGGTCTCCTCCCTGCAACTACAGGCATTAATGGGGTCTCCTCCCTGCAACTACAGGCATTAATGGGGTCTCCTCCCTGCAACTACAGGCATTAATGGGGCACTTCCCTGCAACTACAGGCATTAATGGGGTCTCCTCCCTGCAACTACAGGCATTAATGGGGTCTCCTCCCTGCAACTACAGGCATTAATGGGGTCTCCTCCCTGCAACTACAGGCATTAATGGGGTCTCCTCCCTGCAACTACAGGCATTAATGAGGTCTCCTCCCTGCAACTACAGGCATTAATGGGGTCTCCTCTCTGCAACTACAGGCATTAATGGGGTCTCCTCCCTGCAACTACAGGCATTAATGAGGTCTCCTCCCTGCAACTACAGGCATTAATGGGGTCTCCTCCCTGCAACTACAGGCATTAATGGGGTCTCCTCCCTGCAACTACAGGCATTAATGGGGTCTCCTCCCTGCAACTACAGGCATTAATGGGGTCACCTCCCTGCAACTACAGGCATTAATGGGGTCTCCTCCCTGCAACTACAGGCATTAATGGGGTCTCCTCCCTGCAACTACAGGCATTAATGGGGTCTCCTCCCTGCAACTACAGGCATTAATGAGGTCTCCTCCCTGCAACTACAGGCATTAATGGGGTCCCTGCAACTACAGGCATTAATGGGGTCTCCTCCCTGCAACTACAGGCATTAATGGGGTCTCCTCCCTGCAACTACAGGCATTAATGGGGTCTCCTCCCTGCAACTACAGGCATTAATGGGTCCTCCTCCCTGCAACTACAGGCATTAATGGGGTCTCCTCCCTGCAACTACAGGCATTAATGGGGTCTCCTCCCTCAAACTACAGGCATTAATGGGGTCTCCTCCCTGCAACTACAGGCATTAATGGGGTCTCCTCCCTGCAACTACAGGCATTAATGGGGTCTCCTCCCTGCAACTACAGGCATTAATGGGTCTCCTCCCTGCAACTACAGGCATTAATGGGTCTCCTCCCTGCAACTACAGGCATTAATGGGGTCTCCTCCCTGCAACTACAGGCATTAATGGGGTCTCCTCCCTGCAACTACAGGCATTAATGGGGTCTCCTCCCTGCAACTACAGGCATTAATGAGGTCACCTCCCTGCAACTACAGGCATTAATGGGGTCTCCTCCCTCAAACTACAGGCATTAATGGGGCACCTCCCTGCAACTACAAGCATTAATGGGGTCTCCTCCCTGCAACTACAGGCATTAATGGGGTCTCCTCCCTGCAACTACAGGCATTAATGGGGTCTCCTCCCTGCAACTACAGGCATTAATGGGGTCTCCTCCCTGCAACTACAGGCATTAATGGGGTCTCCTCCCTGCAACTACAGGCATTAATGGGGTCTCCTCCCTGCAACTACAAGCATTAATGAGGTCTCCTCCCTGCAACTACAGGCATTAATGGGGTCTCCTCCCTGCAACTACAGGCATTAATGGGTCTCCTCCCTGCAACTACAGGCATTAATGGGGTCTCCTCCCTGCAACTACAGGCATTAATGGGGTCTCCTCCCTGCAACTACAGGCATTAATGGGGTCTCCTCCCTGCAACTACAGGCATTAATGGGGCACTTCCCTGCAACTACAGGCATTAATGGGGTCTCCTCCCTGCAACTACAGGCATTAATGGGGTCTCCTCCCTGCAACTACAGGCATTAATGGGGTCTCCTCCCTGCAACTACAGGCATTAATGGGGTCTCCTCCCTGCAACTACAGGCATTAATGAGGTCTCCTCCCTGCAACTACAGGCATTAATGGGGTCTCCTCTCTGCAACTACAGGCATTAATGGGGTCTCCTCCCTGCAACTACAGGCATTAATGAGGTCTCCTCCCTGCAACTACAGGCATTAATGGGGTCTCCTCCCTGCAACTACAGGCATTAATGGGGTCTCCTCCCTGCAACTACAGGCATTAATGAAGGTGAAGCATTTCTTCACTCGCACACCAGTGCGTGTTCATTATATTTTTGTCTCAGCACATTGTGCTGGAGATGCCGAGGTGTGGCTATAAGGGGTGTGGCCACGAGAGGTGTGGCTACGAGACGTGTGTGAGTGATTAAACAATAACAGCGATATAACATTTCTTTCTTTTAGTGCATGTCCTAGACACCTCACCATTCCCTCCAGATGCCCGCTCCTCTCACACCTCACCATTCCCACACCTCACCATTCCCTCCAGATGCCCGCTCCTCTCACACCTCACCATTCCCTCCAGATGCCCCTCCTCTCACACCTCACCACTCAGATGCCCCCTCCTCTCACACCTCACCACTCCCTCCAGATGCCCCCTCCTCTCACACCTCACCACTCCCTCCAGATGCCCCCTCCTCTCACACCTCCCTCCAGATGCCTGCTCCTCTCACACCTCACCACTCCCTCCAGATGCCCATCCTCCCACACCTCACCACTCCCTCCAGATGCCTCCTCCTCTCACACCTCACCACTCCCTCCAGATGCCCCCTCCTCTCACACCTCACCACTCCCTCCAGATGCCCCTCCTCTCACACCTCACCATTCCCTCCAGACAAGAGAGGCAACACTGACATGGAAGACCTCATACTAAGACCACACCCTCCCTAATTACTTTTACTTACAGTGGACATGTGTACGATGGAGGTGTTTTGATGGGTGTGACTTAAACTGGCCCTACGTTCCTCGTCCAGGAGGGTGGGGTCAACGTAACTGAAGCCTCGGAACACTTCCCGTGAGGTCGCACTCACAGGAACACCAGGGGAATCTGGAGAGCAGCATAGAGGAAGAGGAAGGATGGGAGAAAGAACATCAAATAATCTCCCAAATGTCTACATTGAACCACATATTTCACATACAAATTTCTCTACAGGGGGAGAGGAGAAATACCCCCTCCTAGAACTAGAAAACAACCCCCCCCCCCCCACTCCAGCCAGAGAGTGGCCGACAACTCACACAAATACACTCCCCAGGAGTAGCCAAAGCCAGTAAGAGCAAGTACACACACAACTCCCTCTCTCTCTTGCTTTGGTACGTTCAATAATAAAAGTTTTGTAGTGTCTGCGAGTTATTTGCAACATCAATCTTTAGTACCTGGAAATGCAGGGTTCAGGAAACACACGCACATACCAACAGGCATGTGCTGTGTATGGTACATAAACAGCGTACAAACAGGGCAGTCTCCCACACAAAAGGGTTCAGGAGCAGCTGTTCCTTGCATGCATTCTCATGGAGAGCCGGGAGATCACGATTACACCACACAAACAATTTCCTGCTAAAAAGGAAAGGAATCTCAAATCAACCGCCTACAACACCAGAGTGCACAACAGCCACCTACAATACCAGAGTGCACAACAGCCTCCTACAATACCAGAGTGCACAACAGCCACCTACAATACCAGAGTGCACAGCAGCCCCCTACAATACCAGACAGCCCCCTACAATACCAGAGTGCACAACAGCCTCCTACAATACCAGAGTGCACAACAGCTCCCTACAATACCAGAGTGCACAACAGCCACCTACAATACCAGACAGCCTCCTACAATACCAGAGTGCACAACAGCCCCCTACAATACCAGAGTGCACAACAGCCTCCTACAATACCAGACAGCCTCCTACAATACCAGAGTGCACAACAGCCACCTACAATACCAGAGTGCACAACAGCCCCCTACAATACCAGAGTGCACAACAGCCCCTACAATACCAGAGTGCACAACAGCCTCCTACAATACCAGAGTGCACAACAGCCCCCTACAATACCAGAGTGCACAACAGCCCCCTACAATACCAGAGTGCACAACAGCCCCCTACAATACCAGAGTGCACAACAGCCCCCTACAATACCAGAGTGCACAACAGCCACCTACAATACCAGAGTGCACAACAGCCAACTACAATACCAGAGTGCACAACAGCCCCCTACAATACCAGAGTGCACAACAGCAACCTACAATACCAGAGTGCACAACAGCCCCCTACAATACCAGAGTGCACAACAGTCCCCTACAATACCAGAGTGCACAACAGCCCCCTACAATACCAGAGTGCACAACAGCCCCTACAATACCAGAGTGCACAACAGCCACCTACAATACCAGAGTGCACAACAGCCTCCTACAATACCAGACAGCCTCCTACAATACCAGAGTGCACAACAGCCACCTACAATACCAGAGTGCACAACAGCCCCCTACAATACCAGAGTGCACAACAGCCCCTACAATACCAGAGTGCACAACAGCCTCCTACAATACCAGAGTGCACAACAGCCCCCTACAATACCAGAGTGCACAACAGCCCCCTACAATACCAGAGTGCACAACAGCCCCCTACAATACCAGAGTGCACAACAGCCCCCTACAATACCAGAGTGCACAACAGTCCCCTACAATACCAGAGTGCACAACAGCCCCCTACAATACCAGAGTGCACAACAGCCCCCTACAATACCAGAGTGCACAACAGCCAACTACAATACCAGAGTGCACAACAGCCCCCTACAATACCAGAGTGCACAACAGCCCCCTGCAATACCAGAGTGCACAACAGCCTCCTCTAGTGCCAGAGCAAAAGAAAGCATTCCCGACATGCAGCTCACAGCAGAAACTCACTCCCATGCATGCAGCATCTGGAAGTGGGATTAGGCAGCTCATAAAAAAATAATAATAAGGTCCAGACCGATATTTTTTGGCACAGGTCTCTAATATACATTCATCAGCTAATGACACAGCTACATTAAGAACACGTATACTCACACATGTATGTATGTATAAATACATATACAACACAAGCATATACAGAGACATATAACTACAGGTACATTTAGAACACATGAACATACAGACACATGTATATGCATAGCTACATTTAGAACACATGAACATACAGATATATGTATATGTATAGCTACATTTAGAACACATGAACATACAGATATATGTATGATGTATGTATGTATAACTACATTTAGAACACAATACAGACACACAATATAGACACATATTATGTATATGTTGCCACACCTTAGACGGGCCCATAGCAGAGCCTGAGGTACTCAAGACAAAAAGGAAGTTTATGCTTTAGTGATGGGTATGACTCCAGGTACAGCCCTGAAAGACCATGGGTGTGGCCATGAATGATCTCGGGGTATGGCCATGAATGATCTCGGGTATGGTCCTTAAGATATCGGGGTATGCTCCTGAAAGATCTTGGGTGTGGCAATGAATGATCTCGGGTATGGTCCTGAAAGATCTTTGGTGTGGCAATGAATGATCTTGGGGGTATGGGCCTGAGTGATCTCGGGGTATGGCATTGTGATCTCAGGTATAGTCCTGAAAGAACTCTGGTATAATATCAAATTATGTGTAAACATCGTGGCTGTATCAGTGACATGGAGAACCATATTGGGAGTTTATATTAGATCCAGATGACAAAGCAGTTGTGACCCACAGTGTCAATGTTGTTTCATGTCTGAGTGGGAGTTTATATTAGATCCAGATGACAAAGCAGTTGTGACCCACAGTGTCAATGTTGTTTCATGTCTGAGTGGGAGTTTATATTAGATCCAGATGACAAAGCAGTTGTGACCCACAGTGTCAATGTTGTTTCATGTCTGAGTGTTGATATTCAACTACTCAAGTTCTGCAGGTAATTGCTTCAGATTTTCTCTCTGGCTTAGCGTAACAGTTACTTAGCAACCAGGAAATAACATGCTGTCCAGAGCATTATGTTTCATGTCTGAGTGTTGATATTCAACTACTCAAGTTCTGCAGGTAATTGCTTCAGATTTTCTCTCTGTCTTAGCGTAACAGTTACTTAGCAACCAGGAAATAACATGCTGTCCAGAGCATTAAAAGATGTTCCTATCAACCTCTTTACAGGGAAATTAATCCTAGCTCTTCGAGAGATAGAGACATCCATTACGACCTGATCTCTGTAAATGAGACTGACCTTTTGTGAGTTTCAACTTCTCCCCGAATTTTCAAAGCCTTTACAGTAAATGGATATTTGCTCTCAATTAAAAACCAATAGTGGCTGTAGACATACCAACAGTACAAACAGAACTCCCGTCTCGACTGTCACACATATGCTGAGCCAACGGGAATAATAATAAAACCTTCAGGGGTGTGATAGCATTCCCTATATGGTTTGACTCTTACATTTTGAAATGGAGGAGAGCAAAAAAAACACCCACACATCAGCAGCTTCTTGGCTGCCTAAATGAAGGTAGTAAACCAGCAGACCTAAACACTTCCAGCCTGCCTTGAATCCTTCACTAAGGTAGTAAACCAGCAGACCTAAACACTTCCAGCATGCCTTGAATCCTTCACTAAGGTAGTAAACCAGCAGACCTAAACACTTCCAGCATGCCTTGAATCCTTCACTAAGGTAGTAAACCAGCAGACCTAAACACTTCCAGCATGTCTTGAATCCTTCACTAAGGTAGTAAACCAGCAGACCTAAACACTTCCAGCCTGCCTTGAGTCCTTCACTAAGGTAGTAAACCAGCAGACCTAAACACTTCCACCATGCCTTGAATCCTTCACTAAGGTAGTAAACCAGCAGACCTAAACACTTCCAGCATGCCTTGAATCCTTCACTAAGGTAGTAAACCTGCAGACCTAAACACTTCCACCATGCCTTGAATCCTTCACTAAGGTAGTGAACCTGCAGACCTAAACACTTCCAGCATGCCTTGAATCCTTCACTAAGGTAGTAAACCAGCAGACCTAAACACTTCCAGCATGCCTTGAATCCTTCACTAAGGTAGTAAACCTGCAGACCTAAACACTTCCACCATGCCTTGAATCCTTCACTAAGGTAGTAAACCAGCAGACCTAAACACTTCCAGCATGCCTTGAATCCTTCACTAAGGTAGTAAACCTGCAGACCTAAACACTTCCAGCGTGCCTTGAATCCTTCACTAAGGTAGTAAACCTGCAGACCTAAACACTTCCAGCATGCCTTGAATCCTTCACTAAGGTAGTAAACCTGCAGACCTAAACACTTCCAGCGTGCCTTGAATCCTTCACTAAGGTAGTAAACCTGCAGACCTAAACACTTCCAGCCTGCCTTGAATCCTTCACTAAGGTAGTAAACCAGCAGACCTAAACACTTCCAGCATGCCTTGAATCCTTCACTAAGGTAGTAAACCAGCAGACCTAAACACTTCCAGCATGCCTTGAATCCTTCACTAAGGTAGTAAACCTGCAGACCTAAACACTTCCAGCATGCCTTGAATCCTTCACTAAGGTAGTAAACCAGCAGACCTAAACACTTCCAGCATGCCTTGAATCCTTCACTAAGGTAGTAAACCTGCAGACCTAAACACTTCCAGCATGCCTTGAATCCTTCACTAAGGTAGTAAACCAGCAGACCTAAACACTTCCAGCATGCCTTGAATCCTTCACTAAGGTAGTAAACCAGCAGACCTAAACACTTCCAGCATGCCTTGAATCCTTCACTAAGGTAGTAAACCAGCAGACCTAAACACTTCCAGCATGCCTTGAATCCTTCACTAAGGTAGTAAACCAGCAGACCTAAACACTTCCAGCATGCCTTGAATCCTTCACTAAGGTAGTAAACCAGCAGACCTAAACACTTCCAGCATGCCTTGAATCCTTCACTAAGGTAGTAAACCAGCAGACCTAAACACTTCCAGCATGCCTTGAATCCTTCACTAAGGTAGTAAACCAGCAGACCTAAACACTTCCAGCATGCCTTGAATCCTTCACTAAGGTAGTAAACCAGCAGACCTAAACACTTCCAGCATGCCTTGAATCCTTCACTAAGGTAGTAAACCAGCAGACCTAAACACTTCCAGCATGCCTTGAATCCTTCACTAAGGTAGTAAACCTGCAGACCTAAACACTTCCAGCATGCCTTGAATCCTTCACTAAGGTAGTAAACCAGCAGACCTAAACACTTCCAGCATGCCTTGAATCCTTCACTAAGGTAGTAAACCTGCAGACCTAAACACTTCCAGCATGCCTTGAATCCTTCACTAAGGTAGTAAACCAGCAGACCTAAACACTTCCAGCCTGCCTTGAATCCTTCACCAAGGTAGTAAACCAGCAGACCTAAACACTCCCAGCATGCCTTGAATCCTTCACTAAGGTAGTAAACCTGCAGACCTAAACACTTCCAGCCTGCCTTGAATCCTTCACCAAGGTAGTAAACCAGCAGACCTAAACACTCCCAGCATGCCTTGAATCCTTCACTAAGGTAGTAAACCAGCAGACCTAAACACTTCCAGCATTGAATCCTTCACTAAGTTTCAAGGTTTTCGCAGACTTGATCCTATGGAATAATTTTCGCGGTTATATCCGCCCTTACCAGAACTAATTTTGTTATTATTGTGTTGAACAGTCGACTACATCGAAAACTTTAGCTCCTCGTAAAAACCAAGCACTAATCCAAGCGCTAATCCAAGCACTAATCCAAGCACTAAACCAAGCACTAATCCAAGCACTAATCCAAGCACTAATCCAAGCACTAATCCAAGCACTAATCCAAGCACTAATCCAAGCACTAAACCAAGCACTAAACCAAGCACTAATCCAAGCACTAATCCAAGCACTAATCCAAGCACTAATCCAAGCACTAATCCAAGCACTAAACCAAGCACTAATCCAAGCACTAATCCAAGCACTAAACCAAGCACTAATCCAAGCACTAATCCAAGCACTAAACTAAGCACTAAACCAAGCACTAATCCAAGCACTAATCCAAGCACTAATCCAAGCACTAAGCCAAGCACTAATCCAAGCACTAAACCAAGCACTAATCCAAGCACTAATCCAAGCACTAAACTAAGCACTAAACCAAGCACCACTAAACTAAGCACTAATCCAAGCACTAAACCAAGCACCACTAAACTAAGCACTAATCCAAGCACTAATCCAAACACTAATCGGTGTGTCCAAAAGAGGCTTTAGCTGATTCTCTACCAAAACATCTGCTGTTTGGTTGGTGGAGTTCTCCTGTGCAACTCTTACCAAGTCCTTGAGAAGGAAGCTGTAGCTGACCTTATGCGGAGTCAACAACCTCACCTGGCATGTTGTGTAGTGTATAACAGCAACAGCAATAAAGCTTTGTGAATTGGACTGTGTAGATCTCTGTGCAGTTCCTCCCCACCCCCTCCCTCAACTCGGAACTATACATAAACTATGCAACAACCACGTGAACAGACAACACTTCAAACAAGAGCAAAAATGTACAATTATTTTCAGCTGACATCAGATACTTTGTAGGTGTCTCTAATTCCCCTGATGAAGCCGACAAAGTATCTCGGTTGAAACGAATAAAAAAAATAAAGATGATTGAAAGAAATGGTCTACAAAGAGTTTTTATTTAAAAACAAACAAGTCTATTTGTTAACAAGAAAGGAAACAAGATGGCCGCATGTAGACCACAACCAGTCCTTACCATATAAAACCATGTGCACCACTATCGCAATGACTGGTGCGTACGATTATAAATGGTAGAGGGTCACCTTACTGGTTGTGGTCTAACATCGGGGGTGGGTGGGGTTGTGGGGTTGTTTCCATATATATTTTAACAGGTCAACCCAATAGAGTTGTTTGCTTGCCTCCAGATTCTGTTTGCAAATCTTCAGAGTCACAAGATTCAAGTCCATGTCACTAGAGCTTCTATTCTGTCCCTATACAGTCGCAGTTCATGTTTATACATGTATATATACCTCCTCTCCTGCCCGCTGATAAAAGAGTCAACCACAGTTGCTTTGCCTGTTTTTCCACTCGTATAGGCTAGGTGGAGACCAATTGCTTGACCTTTGACTTTACATGCATGCCACTGCTACCCATGTTATGTTTTATTTATTATTATTTCTGGGGGGGAGGGGAGGGGAGGGAGGGGCGGGAGGGAGGAAGGGGGGAGGTCAGTAAAATCAAGTTCAAGTCATACTGCTCTGAAATCTCCCAAGTATGCAGACTTTTCTCTGCATGTGTGATTCCTGATGACGGCTGGAGCATCTAGTCGAAACATCGAGAGAATACAATTCCAAGTTGATTATTGAGAAGGTTATTGTCAACTTTTGTGTTGTTTTGTTTTGGTGGTCTCTGCACTTGCCAAATATCATGATACTGTCGGATCATCTTATTAGCCAAATATCATACCCGCCGCAAACTTTCTGAGAAACTTGAACCATTCTACTGTAGTTTACACTCATCACCCAGCTAGGATCACCAAAACAGCTGCTCAGCTAGACAGGTATTGAAGCAATAATTCACTATATGTATGTATATATACACACACATCAGCAGCAGCCACTTCCCACCATGATGGGCAGGAGCTTTGTTGCTCAGGCCAGACAAAACGACTAACAACTGATGCCATAATAAACAGTTACATTTCTCATTAAGTCGACTTAGAAGTGATTAGTTAGCTGAAGTTTCCACCAACATGCTTCTGCCTTCTCCAGGGCGACGGTCAGCTGACGATGCGAGGTGAGGTGCTTTAAGTAAACTAGCTAACATGTGCCAGAAAGTCACATGAGGTGCACATGACCCATGCCGTGTCGGACTGCTGCGGTGTTTCTACACCACAGCAGATCAGATAGATGTTGATGAGCGAGGTTTCACATGCATTCTTGAGAGTTGAGAGCAAGCAAGCAGATAGCTCCAGCCCTACACCCCTGTGGAATGGCTGACTCCCAGGTGAGAGAGGACCTAGCAACCAGTGGCTCCAGCCCTACACCCCTGTGGAAGGGCTGACTCCCAGGTGAGAGAGGACCTAGCAACCAGTGGCTCCAGCCCTACACCCCTGTGGAAGGGCTGACTCCCAGGTGAGAGAGGACCTAGCAACCAGTGGCTCCAGCCCTACACCCCTGCGGAAGGGCTGACTCCCAGGTGAGAGAGGACCTAGCAACCAGTGGCTCCAGCCCTACACCCCTGCGGAAGGGCTGACTCCCAGGTGAGAGAGGACCTAGCAACCAGTGGCTCCAGCCCTACACCCCTGTGGAAGGGCTGACTCCCAGGTGAGAGAGGACCTAGCAACCAGTGGCTCCAGCCCTACACCCCTGTGGAAGGGCTGACTCCCAGGTGAGAGAGGACCTAGCAACCAGTGCCTACACCCCTGTGGAAGGACTGACTCCCAGGTGAGAGAGGACCTAGCAACCAGTGGCTCCAGCCCTACACCCCTGTGGAAGGACTGACTCCCAGGTGAGAGAGGACCTAGCAACCAGTGCCTACACCCCTGTGGAAGGGCTGACTCCCAGGTGAGAGAGGACCTAGCAACCAGTGGCTCCAGCCCTACACCCCTGTGGAAGGACTGACTCCCAGGTGAGAGAGGACCTAGCAACCAGTGCCTACACCCCTGTGGAAGGGCTGACTCCCAGGTGAGAGAGGACCTAGCAACCAGTGGCTCCAGTCCTACACCCCTGTGGAAGGGCTGACTCCCAGGTGAGAGAGGACCTAGCAACCAGTGCCTACACCCCTGTGGAAGGGCTGACTCCCAGGTGAGAGAGGACCTAGCAACCAGTGGCTCCAGTCCTACACCCCTGTGGAAGGGCTGACTCCCAGGTGAGAGAGGACCTAGCAACCAGTGGCTCCAGCCCTACACCCAGGGCTGTTGAAGTGCAGATCCCCAGGTGAGGGAGGACCCTGCAGCAGGTAGCTCCATCCCCACTGAAGTGCTGATCCATAGGTACAAGGTGGGTGTGCAGTGCCTCCTTCACAAACAGCTTCCTCCATCTGCTGGGCTGTATCACTAAGGTCTCCTGCCACAAGATAGGTCAACATCTAGCAAGCCAGGCCCTCCACACTACAACACCAGCCCAAGTTATGGTGCTCAAGGAGGACTTGAGCATGGTCCAGCGTGCAGTATGCTAATACATTGTAGGTAGCAAATTTAAAGGTTCTACTTGGCCTGTGTATGTGCACATGCATGTATGAGTATGTGTGCATGCATGTATGAGTATGTGTGCTAGTGTCCTTCAACACACAAGCACCCAGTCGTTGAGATGCCACATAGCCAGACATCTTTCCAAGCACTTACTCGGAGTAAGTCTCTGAAGATATAGGACATCATTCTGTGGTCCACACCAGCCATGTCGGTGGAGCCAATCATATTGCAGCGATGCCGGGAAATACCAATGCACACATTAGAGATCTCAGACATGGTCACGGCACAGAGAAATATAACTCGGAGAGGATTTTGTCTGCTGTGGCAAGTTTCTCAGAGTTGCAAGCGAAGCAGAAGGAAGCCACTCCCCCTCCCCACCCCTCCCCCGGGTAATTACATGTGGACTTTAAATTCCTCATGACTTGGCAATTCCCCACAATGGAAGCATGTCTAAAACCCACATACATACTTTTCCCTAGCATAGTGCTTGGTAAAGGGTTTGTTTTCGTAAGACACTCTTATTGAGACAGTAAGTGATTAAAAATACCACCTTGGCCCTGAGCTGAAGGCGTGAATCAGCGCTGATCCGTGTACATTCTAGCACTATTAGATCTCATCGTAGCTCTTACTGCTGCCCTGGCTCTGCCAAGCTGAAGGCGTGAATCAGCGCTGATTCGTGTACATTCTAGCACTATTAGATCTCGTAGCTCTCGCTGCTTCCCTGGCCATGCCAAGCTGATCTGTATCATTATGATGTCATCACAATGCATGTATTACTTGGATCGTGATATGGAGAAGTAGCCGAGAAGAATTGTAAGTATTTATATGTTCTTTACGGAACTGGTGCAAGGTTGAACAACCTGATGCCCGCAACATCATGGGATGGCAATTTCTAAAACAAGAGATGTGCACCTGGAAGGACGCTGTGAGGGGAGTTCTGTCTTCCCTCGAAGATGGGAAGCATACTGCATTATCCACTACCAGGCAACACTTGCTGGAATAAACACTTGCTGGAATACTCAGAGTCGTGTATAGGGAAAACCAGCAGAGACTGACAAGAACTCTGACATCATGGGAAAGTGCCACGTTTGCATTCTTGACACTCTTTGGTGCTTTCAATATACTCTCCACCATTATCATAGCTCTCCTCTCTTCATCAGTTACCCTTCCATGGCTGCCAACACAGTGTACCCTGCTCTTGCGCTGTCTGACGGAGAGCGGCAATACATGGAAGGGATTGTGTACTTACAGATCCATAGTTGCTCTGCACTGTCAAGACAAACAACGTGTACACCTCCAACGCTGGAGCATGCTGATGAGCTACACCAGAACGAAACTCCAGCATCCTTTCCTATCAGCTACATCCATGATTAACCATGAGCAGTAAGCCTCACTCACTCGCATGTGCATCCAGTTCTCTTTCCTCAATGTTCGAACCTGCAGCTTTTTTTTAAATCCTTCTCTTCACCATGACGACCATTTAGAATATAAATAGGCCCGTTTAATTAAGTCAGGTGGCCCATACATCGGTGCATCATGCCCAGTGATATCAAGGTTCCTGTAACTCACCAACTAGCTAGAAATGAAGATGCAAAAATAACTTTTCCGAGACAATTACAAGTAGATAGCCTCACTTATCTCCAGTATAGAATAGTAGTACAAGTAGATAGCCTCATATACATCTCCAGTATAGAATAGTAGTACAAGTAGATAGCCTCATATACATCTCCAGTATAGAATAGTAGTACAAGTAGATAGCCTCATATACATCTCCAGTATAGAAGAGTAGTACAAGTAGATAGCCTCATATACATCTCCAGTATAGAATAGTGGTACAAGTAGATAGCCTCATATACATCTCCAGTATAGAATAGTGGTGTGGTACAAGTAGATAGCCTCATATATATACATCTCCAGTATAGAATAGTGGTACAAGTAGATAGCCTCATATACATCTCCAGTATAGAATAGTGGTACAAGTAGATAGCCTCATATACATCTCCAGTATAGAATAGTGGTACAAGTAGAGAGCCTCATATACATCTCCAGTATAGAATAGTGGTACAAGTAGATAGCCTCATATATATATATATATATATATATCCAGTATGGCTAGTTTCAGTTGGCCTGATAAAACATCCGGTGACGTGCATCGCTCACTAGCTATTGAAGGTATTCTGTCTACGTCAACCATTGTCACTTGCAACTTCCCACCTGACACACACCCAGCTCAATTAATCACATCATCATCCTCCACCCCCCCTGCACAAGCCACCCTCCTCTTCTCTCCACCCCACCACCCTCCCTACCATGCCACACACCCTCCACCGCCCCCCATGAGTCATGCGTGACGCACCTCTTGGAGTCCTGGACGTGAACTCTGAGTCAAAGTAAAAAGCATCGTCGGCCCTGGCACAGGCTGGCTTGAAAGGGGGAGGAGTTTCTTTCTTCATCAGCTTAGCCCAGTCAATAGTTTTGAAGAAGGCGTGTGCCTTGACATTCTCGATGCCGTTGATGCCATGGCCCAATCTATTCTGAGGGTTCCTCTTGAACAGTACCCGCAGTAACGACTGTGCCTCGGCAGAGAGGAACTGGGGCATGCCCAGCTTAGCTCTAAACAAATTTTAAAAAAACAAATAAAAAAACAAAACAAGATCACATCAAGTCAAGAGCATAACCGCCTCAAGTTCTGCCCGAGATCCATGACAGGACAGGAAATAAAGGGGCTAAGAAGGAGGAAGTGAGAGAAGGTGAGCTGTGAAGCCAGTGTATGACCACTTCAAAGCATTGTAATTGACCACTAGGTCAACAAAATCTTTTCCAGCTGTGAACATGCACAACATGAGCCA
This sequence comes from Cladorhizidae sp. MBARI D1340-BT2, assembly GCA_028752905.1. NCBI lineage: Eukaryota > Metazoa > Porifera > Demospongiae > Poecilosclerida > Cladorhizidae > Cladorhizidae sp. MBARI D1340-BT2. The sequence goes on from JAQNBH010000017.1 coordinate 11,584,028, forward strand.
AGGCAATGTAAAAATAATGTAGCCCAAGGCAATAGTAGCCCAAGGCAATAGCATGTGCTGTAGTCCATGGCAATAACATGTATATACTGTAGCCCAAGGCAATAACATGTATACTGTAGCCCAAGGCAATAACATGTATACTGTAGCCCAAGGCAATAACATGTATACTGTAGCCCATGGCAATAACGTGTATAATGTTGCTAACATGTAAACATGTATACTGTAGCCCAAGGCAATACTGTAGCCCAAGGCAATACTGTAGCCCAAGGCAATAATGTTTATACTGTAGCCCAAGGCCATGTATATGGCCTAAGGCGTATATGTGCTGTAATAACTATGGCTACCCACTGGTGCTTGGAACAAACTTGAAAATAAACACTCCTCTTCCACTAACTGTGCCTTCGGTCCTTAGACTTGGAGCATCTTCAAGTAGCAAGTAACTGCAGCTTCTTTATGCACTAGCTACTAACATCTTCAAGCACAATCCATTGTTCTATACTTTCACTGACAAACAGTGTTTCAATTTTCAGCCCATTATTGTTAACCATTCTTGAGTTATGATACTTTTTATGCTTCCGTTTCATCATATACCGGTTGAGAAATGGATGAGAAGAAGCATGAGTAACATGTCTTCCCACAGGAGAGCATACGACATAAATGTTTATATCATCTGAAAGCTCTTTATCACATAAATTATCAGGTTTTCTTGAGATACAGTGTCACTTCACATGATGGTATTTAGTTGGTCTATGATTCATCCATTGTATCTGTGGTCACTCTGCAAGCACCATAAATGACAAGTGTTGATGACCCACCCTTAGGTTGTAAAGTGATTTCTAAGTGTGTGTTTTAATGACCTCAGTGATGGTTGATTGCAACAGCACTATATCTCATTGCAAAGTACACTATCCTCTGACACCAGAACTATGAAAATTGAAGAAGCATTAAAAAATAATAGCGTTTTTTAAAGAAAAAACAACAAAAATGGTCGGATCATCCCAGCACTAGCTACATATCTTCAAGCAGTACAATAACCTTCTCAATAATCAACTTCAAATTGTATTCTCTCGACGTTTTGACTAAATGCTCTAGCCTTAATAAGTAAGTCTAGTACAGTTCATACACGAGAGTGGTATCTGGATATGGTCCTGCCACACCAGCAAGACTGTGTCAGCCACCCTGACCACCTCTATATCCTGCACCAGCTACCACACCAGTGTGCAGCCACCCTGACCACCTCTATATCCTGCACCAGCTATTATACCAGCAAGACTGTGTCAGTCACCCTGACCACCTCTATATCCTGCACCAGCTACCACACCAGCAAGACTGCCCTTGCCCTGATCACCTCTATATCTTGCATTAGCTACCACATCAGCAAGACTGTGTCAGCCACCCTGACCATCCTCTATATCCTGCACCAGCTACCACACCAGCAAGACTGTGTCAGTCACCCTGACCACCTCTATATCCTGCACCAGCTACCACACCAGTGTGCAGCCACCTGACCACCTCTATATCCTGCACCAGCTATTATACCAGCAAGACTGTGTCAGTCACCCTGACCACCTCTATATCCTGCACCAGCTACCACACCAGCAAGACTGCCCTGATCACCTCTATATCTTGCATTAGCTACCACATCAGCAACACTGTGTCAGTCACCCTGACCATCCTCTCTGGGGATACAGCCATTGTTGACAAAACACAGCCACCAGAAACTAAACTGACAAAGCAAGCACATGACCTAAACACATGACCTAAACACATGACCTAAACACATGGTTTCCTAATGGGACAGTGTGAGCGTAAGTGCACAGCACGATGCATACAGGACGACCAAGTTAATAATACAAGCCGTGCCCAACAATGCGACTATTTTTAGTATAGAATTCCTACTGGGATAGCTAAATGGGTTTAATATGTGCGTATTATATCAGTTTATATATCAGTGTATATTTAAGTGTGTATGTGTGTGTGTGTGTGTGTTGTGTGTATGTGTGTGGGTGTGTGTATGTGTGTGTGTGTGTGTGGGTGTGTGTGTTGTATCACTGTAATCATCATGTCACAATTAGTGTTGGGTTATCTGATGCCAAACGGGATCACCTGACTATAGTGATTAACACTGTTAATTTATATTCTAAACATCATTCTCATTCCAAAGAGGAATCTGTGAGTGGTTGACTGTTTAGCTGTAGCTAGTAGCACTAGGAAGAGTGCAGCTGTGGGAGACCAAAGACTTCTTATAGCTAGTAGCACTAGGAAGAGTGCAGCTGTGGGAGACCAAAGACTTCTTATAGCTAGTAGCACTAGGAAGAGTGCAGCTGTGGGAGACCAAAGACTTCTTATAGCTAGTAGCACTAGGAAGAGTGCAGCTGTGGGAGACCAAAGACTTCTTATAGCTAGTAGCACTGGGAAGAGTGCAGCTGTGAGAGACCAAAGATTTCTTATAGTTAGTAGCACTAGGAAGAGTGCAGCTGTGGGAGACCAAAGACTTCTTATAGCTAGTAGCACTAGGAAGAGTGCAGCTGTGGGAGACCAAAGACTTCTTATAGCTAGTAGCACTAGGAAGAGTGCAGCTGTGGGAGACCAAAGACTTCTTATAGCTAGTAGCACTGGGAAGAGTGCAGCTGTGAGAGACCAAAGATTTCTTATAGTTAGTAGCACTAGGAAGAGTGCAGCTATGGGAGACCAAAGACTTCTTATAGCTAGTAGCACTGGGAAGAGTGCAGCTGTGGGAGACCAAAGACTTCTTATAGCTAGTAGCACTAGGAAGAGTGCAGCTGTGGGAGACCAAAGACTTCTTATAGCTAGTAGCACTAGGAAGAGTGCAGCTGTGGAAGACCAAAGACTTCTTATAGCTAGTAGCACTAGGAAGAGTGCAGCTGTGGGAGACCAAAGACTTCTTATGGCTAGTAGCACTAGGAAGAGTGCAGCTGTGGGAGACCAAAGACTTCTTATAGATAGTAGCACTAGGAAGAGTGCAGCTATGGGAGACCAAAGACTTCCTATAGCTAGTAGCACTAGGAAGAGTGCAGCTGTGGGAGACCAAAGACTTCTTATAGCTAGTAGCACTAGGAAGAGTGCAGCTGTGGGAGACCAAAGACTTCTTATAGATAGTAGCACTAGGAAGAGTGCAGCTATGGGAGACCAAAGACTTCCTATAGCTAGTAGCACTAGGAAGAGTGCAGCTGTGGGAGACCAAAGACTTCTTATAGCTAGTGTAGCACTAGGAAGAGTGCAGCTGTGGGAGACCAAAGACTTCTTATAGCTAGTAGCACTAGGAAGAGTGCAGCTGTGGGAGACCAAAGACTTCTTATAGCTAGTAGCACTAGGAAGAGTGCAGCTGTGGGAGACCAAAGACTTCTTATAGCTAGTAGCACTAGGAAGAGTGCAGCTGTGGGAGACCAAAGACTTCTTATAGCTAGTAGCACTAGGAAGAGTGCAGCTGTGGGAGACCAAAGACTTCTTATGGCTAGTAGCACTAGGAAGAGTGCAGCTGTGGGAGACTAGCTATAGCTAGTAGCTACTACCACATTGACCAAGCACTAAGATGCAGGCCAGAATAGGCAGACTTACCACTGAAAACAGCATTTAATGCAGTTATGAAGCCTTTCAAGTCGGACACAGATGTTACTGGAGAGAGACAAGGATAAACCAGTGAACAAAGGCCATCAGTGGAGACTTGCAGCTACAGTCCAACACACAAACACAACTAACTGTCTTGGAACCTCAAGAATTAAGCACAGGCAAGATGAAAACTAACGCATCACTCGCTGTGTGGTGAATGTGTTCCAAAACAATCTCCACTCCCTCCACCACCTAATCAGTCCCTTGTCTTCCCCCAGTGTGAAATGGCATAGACCACACCCAATTATGTCTACATACAGACTCCTAAATGCACCTCAACACTCAACAAGAACTCACCGACCTACTTACTTCAGAATCATGGTCATGGTTGCCTTTCTGTTCTCTCCTTGAAAAGGAAGTGTGCCCGTCAGCATCTCGTACTAGAAAACAACAACAACAAACACAGCAATCACTCTTGTACAAACACAAACCACTCACAATCATGTAAACCCCATATTCCATTAGCACTGTACCCGGACAGGAATGGTCATTAATGACTATTAATGACCATTAATGACTAGGTGTTGTGTGGGAGCTTTGCACCTTGACAAGCATGGCTTGCCAGTATCATATTCTAGCCTCTAAACCTCATTAATTAACAGGGTCTCACCATTATAATAACCTGGAGTCTTGCATGGGCCTGTTCATTTCTGTGACCAGTCTGCTTCCCCCCATCATCAGCACCTCTCTCCTCTACAGACTATGCAGCCATTTCTCTCCTCTACTGACTATGTAGCCATTTCTCTCCTCTCTAACTATGCAGCCATTTCTCTCCTCTCTAACTATGCAGCCATTTCTCTCCTCTACTGACTATGCAGCCATTTCTCTCCTCTACTGACTATGCAGCCATTTCTCTCCTCTACTGACTATGCAGCCATTTCTCTCCTCTACTGACTATGCAGCCATTTCTCTCCTCTACTGACTATGCAGCCATTTCTCTCCTCTACTGATTATGCAGCCAGTTCTCTCTCCTCTACTGACTATGCAGCCATTTCTCTCCTCTACTGACTATGCAGCCATTTCTCTCCTCTCTAACCAGCCATTTCTCTCCTCTCTAACTATTCTCCTCTACTGACTATGCAGCCAGTTTTCTCTCCTCTACTGGCTATGCAGCCATTTCTCTCCTCTACTGACTGCAGCCATTTCTCTCCTCTACTGGCTATGCAGCCAGTTCTCTCTCCTCTACTGACTATGCAGCAATTCTCTCTCCTCTACTGACTTTGCAGCCAGTTTTCTCTCCTCTACTGACTATGCAGCAATTCTCTACTGACTTTGCAGCCAGTTTTCTCTCCTCTACTGATGTGGCTAGTTCTCTCTTGTACACTCGGTCTGCCATCAACAACTGGTCCTCAACCAATTCATGTTTGGTGGGACAATGCTGGCTCTCTCTCAAGCTACATAAGTACGTGCAAGCTACATAAGTGCGTGCAAGCCCGGTCATATTAGGGACGGGTGGATTCCTAGATAGAAGCACATGGTCATGAGCAGCAAGACTAACATTTCCGTCACATGTGACAAGTAAAACTTCTGATAGAGAGTGTTCAATGTCAAATTACATCAACCACACAGATGGCATGCAAGACACATGCAAGACACATGCACGCATGTGCACACACATACACACACAATCAGCTCAGCATGAACCAGTTTGTTTTCAGTATGCATAGAGAACTTGTTCTATGAGCTAGTGACGACTAGTTTTGAAAGTCCACATACAAGGTCAAGGCCTGTCAACACTGCACCTAAACTGATGTGCATTAATGCGCATTGGGTCCTAGGGGGAAACACTTCAAGTCAATGCACATTCATCTTGTCCACACTAGCACCGAAATAAACTGTGCGAAGCAAAAATAATAAATTAATCACGCCTATCAAAGTCAGGAGAAGTCAGTCAAGATCATATGCTGTAGTTGAGGTGGAGTTTGTTGTGTGCGTCCCTTTCTTGCTGATTAGCTACCTACAGATGCGCAGGAGGCATCTGTGCAGAGAAGGAAAAGGAGAGAGCTGAAGGCAGAACCAACGAAGGTTGCGACTGCATGAACCTCATAAGTTCAGATGCAGGACGTATAAACATAGCAACAGATCTCTAGCTATGCAGCTAGTCTAGCTAGCTAGTTTGGCCACAGATAGTCAACAGCGTAGCTCCAAAGTTTTCCAACCTGCGGCCATTGCAAATACGCAAGTGAATGAAATTCTTTTCAATGCGCACTCGCATAGTTAGCCAATTTAATGCTCTTTTCAACTGGAACCATCTATTGAGGTTGACCAGATCAATGCGCATTAACACATATTAATCTAATTTGAATTCAGTGTGGACACGACCAATGCGTATTAATGCACATTGACTTGACTTGTGCAGTGTGAACAGACCGTAATCTCCTTCACCCCACCCCACACACACACTCAATCACAATATTCACATCACACGACTCATAACTCACACGCTCAACAACTAACTTTTTGGTTCTCACTCACTCAACACCACCAATAAATGGTGCCACACACACACCACTTCTCACACCTCACTCACCATGAGCACACACACTTCTCACCCCCCTGCCTCACCAGCACACACCACTTCTCACCCCACCCCCCCTGCTCACCACGAGCACACACACACTCCCACTTCTCCCCCCCTGCCTCACCATGAGCACACACACTCCACTTCTTATCCCCCCTGCCTCACCATGAGCACACACACACTCCACTTCTCATCCCCCCTGCCTCACCATGAGCACACACACAGTCCACTACTCACCCCCCTGCCTCACCACGAGCACACACACACTCCACTTCTCACCCACCCACCCTGCCTCACCATGAGCACATACACACACTCCACTTCTCACCCCACCCCCCTGCCTCACCATGAGCACATACACACACTCCACTTCTCACCCCCAACCCCCTGCCTCACCATGAGCACATACACACACTCCACTTCTCACCCCCTGCCTCACTATGAGCACACACACACTCCACTTCTCACCCCCTGCCTTACCATGAGCACACACACACTCCACTTCTCACCCCCTGCCTTACCATGAGCACACACACACTCCACTTCTCACCCCCTGCCTCACCATGAGCACACACACACTCCACTTCTCACCCCCCTGCCTCACCATGAGCACACACACACTCCACTTCTCACCCCCCTGCCTCACCATGAGCACACACACACTCCACTTCTCACCCCACCCCCCTGCCTCACCTTGAGCACATACACACACTCCACTTCTCACCCCCTGCCTCACCATGAGCACATACACACACTCCACTTCTCACCCCCTGCCTCACCATGAGCAAACACACACACTCCACTTCTCACACCCCACTCACCATGAGCACCCCGAAAGACCACCAGTCAGCAGTAGTGCCATGACCTTTCCTATTGACCACCTCGGGGGCCATGTACTCCACTGTACCACAGAAGGAGAAGGTCTTCCGGTCCTCTACCGCCTCCTTACTCAGGCCAAAGTCTGTCAACGAAGAAAGGAAAGAAAGAGAGGAAGGAACGTCATAATCCTCCAGAATGCAGTGCACTGTACGTCAGGTGGCATGCATTACATCTAATAATTATTACTTCAACCAATTGAAGGGGTCCTGAGTCTGAGTCAAGAAAAAGGCTTAAGGCTTCGCAATATCTCGCAAAATTAATGCAATGCATCAGCCCCCCTCCTGCTAGGACTAAGAGATAGGATAGGTCTACAGCATATATGGCTGGGACACAGCTGAGGCGGATAGGTCTATAGCTAGGTATATGTAGGTAGCTAGGGCTACAGCTAAGGCTGGGAGATAGGGACAGGTCTATAGCTAGGTATATATGGCTAGGACTACAGCTAAGGCTGGGAGATAGGGACAGGTCCATAGCTAGGTATATATGGCTAGGACTACAGCTAAGACTAGGAGATAGGGACAGTGGCTAGGACTACAGCTAAGGCTAGGAGATAGGGACAGGTCCATAGCTAGGTATATATGGCTAGACAGCTAAGACTAGGAGATAGGGACAGGTCTATAGCTAGGTATATATGGCTAGGACTACAGCTAAGGCTGGGAGATAGGGACAGGTCTATAGCTAGATATATATGGCTAGGACTACAGGTAAGATAGGAGATAGGGACAGTGGCTAGGACTACAGCTAAGACTAGGAGATAGGGACAGGTCCATAGCTAGGTATATATATCTAGGGCTACAGCTAAGGCTAGGAGATAGGGACAGGTCAATAGCTACGTATACAGAAAAGGGCCAGGTCTAGGATTAGGCAAGAACACAGCTTCGAACCTCCATTGATATTTTGTCCTGGACATGATTGGGCCACCCTGTGGCTTTCTGTTTTGGTTGTTTCTTTCACATACACGAGTCTACTATATAACCACGTGGTGTGGCATGTTGCTGCACATCTCTGTGCCATTTTCCTTTCTTTCTTCCTTTATTCATATTGCGTACCGACCTTCACACAGCATACAAAGTACAATAACGCACGCTTTAATAGATGGCAAAAAATCCAGCAAGGCTAATCATATGTTGCACTACTGGTTGACGAGGATATCTCATCAGTGAACGAGACAGACTTAAGAAGCGACTACCGGAGGCTGTGAGTAGCAACTACCGGAGGCCGACTAGGACTACCGGAGGCTGTGAGTAGCGACTACCGGAGGCCAACTAGGACTACCAGAGGCTGTGAGTAGCGACTACCGGAGGCTGTGAGTAGCGACTACCGGAGGCTGTGAGTAGCGACTACCGGAGGCCAACTAGGACTACCGGAGTTTGTGAGTAGCGACTACCGGAGGCTGTGAGTAGCGACTACCGGAGGCTGTGAGTAGCGACTACCGGAGGCCAACTAGGACTACCGGAGGCTGTGAGTAGCGACTACCGGAGGCCAACTAGGACTACCGGAGGCTGTGAGTAGCGACTACCGGAGGCTGTGAGTAGCGACTACCGGAGGCTGTGAGTAGCGACTACCGGAGGCTGTGAGTAGCGACTACCGGAGGCCAACTAGGACTACCGGAGGCTGTGAGTAGCGACTACTGGAGGCCGACTAGAACCCTGAATCAGAGCCAGCATAGGACAGAGTGTCTCAACGTGTCTGAATCAGAGCCAGCATAGGACAGAGTGTCTCAACGTGTCTGAATCAGAGCCAGCATAGGACAGAGTGTCTCAACGTGTCTGAATCAGAGCCAGCATAGGACAGAGTGTCTCAACGTGTCTGAATCAGAGCCAGCATAGGACAGAGTGTCTCAACGTGTCTGGTCTCCAAACAGCGAATCACTAATACAGAGAAGAGTACGGGGTTGGATTACAACCACGAGTATGGCAAACAAGATAGGCTTCTTTTTGCAGTGCAGTTTCTTTCTTTGTGAAGGAAGCACAGGTGTGCCAGTTGTCTAGATGGTGCTGGGGCAATATAGCCAAGTGGTACTCACAGTCTGCGATGTGGAGAAAATTAGAGCTGCACTGCCCTCGCAAACATGTTCATACATCACTTCATGTCTTATTGCACGAGGTAGTCGTCTATATATGTGTGAACATGGCAGTGGGTGCATCAGAGTTGTGAAGATTTGTGTAGACTCCGTGCCTGTCTTTTTCTTGTCTGGTTGCTCAAAACTGCTGCTTAGTTGAGATGTGACACTGTGCAGATGTTCCCAAACAACTCTTGTCTTCCACCATCGCCAAAGCTCCTCCACGTGGCCTAGCATAACTGCTATAACTACCAGCCATGCTGAGAGTGATACAAAGGTTCTTGTGAGTGCATTCTTCAGGTATGTTACAAACTGTATACCCTTGCCCTTTTGCACTGGGGGACAAAGCACGGCACATCGTTTGCCCCCCCAGGTGAGTCCAAGCTTGTCAACACAGCCACCTATAGGCACAATGTATATAGCAGCGAAGAGGTCAAAGGAGCTATCCATGCTGCCCAAGTATGTACAGGATGTGCTGTAATGAGATTCATACAGTAATAATCCCACAAACTCTGACCCCATGTAAATGAAAACGGCAAACCCACACAATGATTGTAGTTTGTCTACTTCTTCTGGGGCCATGGACCACGCTGGTGGTGGGCAGAGATGAAGGCCTACGGTGATCAAGCTGCAGCTGCAAGCATTTGCTGCAAGCCTAAGAAGGAGCCAAGCAGGAAACCTTGCGATCACCAACAAGGAGACAGTTGGCATGGTCAGACAGGTCACTTGGTTTTTAGCAACTGGTTTTCAAGATTTGTATGATAGCTCCTATAAACTGTAGGAATTATATATAGAGACAGCCAGGGGAGAGAGTTCAGTGTGTAGGAATTATATATAGACAGCCAGGGGAGTGAGTCCAGTGTGTGTATGAACTATATATAGAGGCAGCCAGGGGAGAGAGTTCAGTGGGGAGTGAGTCCAGTGTGTAGGAACTATATATAGAGGCAGCCAGGGGAGAGAGTTCAGTGTAGGAACTATAAATAGAGACAGTCAGGGGAGCGAGTCCAGTGTGTAGGAACTATATAGAGACAGCCAGGGGAGTGAGTTCAGTGTAGGAACTATATATATAGAGGCAGCCAGGGGAGAGAGTTCAGTGTAGGAACTATATATATAGAGGCAGCCAGGGGAGAGAGTTCAGTGTAGGAACTATATATATAGAGGCAGCCAGGGGAGTGAGTTCAGTGGTGGGAATCCACTCGCAACACACATGGCTACATCTACAAAGGTTTCAACAATACATTATGAAGACCTGAGGCATGAAGAACACGAGTATGACTGCTTACCTGAATCACTCCCACTTCTCATGTGCTGCTCTCTTCCTTCTTGTGATTCGCTGGTGCAGGCTCCCTCTCCAGAGATGCGGAGAAGTTCAGCTGCCGGAGGCTTCCTCTCCAGAGATGCTGGCTCATGGAAGAAGCTCAGCTGCCGGAGGCTTCCTCTCCAGAGATGTTGGCTCGTGGAAGAAGCTCAGCTGCTGGGGGTTCCTCTCCAGAGATGCTGGCTAGTGGAAGAAGCTCAGCTGCTGGGGACTTCCTCTCCAGAGATGCTGGCTCATGGAAGAAGCTCAGCTGCTGGGGGTTCCTCTCCAGAGATGTTGGCTAGTGGAAGAAGCTCAGCTGCTGGGGCTCTCCAGAGATGCTGGCTCATGGAAGAAGCTCAGCTGCTTTGGGACTTCTTCTCCAGAGATGTTGGCTCGTGGAAGAAGCTCAGCTGCTTTGGGACTTCTTCTCCAGAGATGTTGGCTCGCGGAAGAAGCTGGAGTCTTCCTCTCCAGAAATGCTGGTTCGTGGAAGAAGTGGGGCTTCCTCTAGAGATGCTGGCTCATGGAAGAAGCTCAGCTGCTGGGAGCTTCCCCTCCAGAGATGTTGGCTTGTGGAAGAAGCTCAGCTGCTTGGGGATTCCGTGCTGGGCTAGTGGATCGAGTTGGTACAGCATCTGGCTTCAAACGACATTTCACAAGCCCATACCTTATGAAGTTTATTGCCCAGCTCAAAACACCTGCATTCAAAATGCTTGCTGCATAGTGCAGAACACTTTCTCCATGCTCCTACTCACTTGACAGCCCACTTCTTCCTCGAAACAGGATTAAAAAAATGTACTACACCATCATTGTAAGTACCACTACAGCTGCCACATACCTCCACACCACAGAGCACTAGCAGTGTGTAGTGTGTAACTTGCTACACCTCTAGCTAACTACACCTGCTACACACCATCCCAACCTCAGAGCACTAGCTGTATGTATTGTGGTGACTTGCTCAGGACATCTCCTCTAGCTAACTACAGGACCATCTCCTCTAGCTAACTACAGGACCATCTCCTCTAGCTAACTACACCTGCTACACACGATCCCAACCTCAGAGCACTAGCTGTACATATGTATTGTGGTGACTTGCTCAGGACATCTCCTCTAGCTACTAACTACAGTGGTTATGATAACAGCCTGTCCACCTAAAATATAGTGCTGTGGCTGTATTTCTAGGAAAAGCTTTTTTTCAAGATTCCTGGAAGGAGGTAACTTGTTTGTTATAGCCAACCTCAGAGGAGAAAACTTCTATTATAGTACTGTAATTCTAGGAATTGGAAGGGGGGGGGGGGGGAAAAACACTACAGGGAATTCCCCAGTTATTTTTAGAGTTATTACAGCCTGTAAATATGGAGCCTGCTCCTGGGAAGCAGGGCTGGAGCATCAGACCTCCTTGCAGCTAAAAAGAGAGCTGTGACTAAAAAGCAGTGGAGAAATGGATTGCAGATAATGACAAGAAGTTCGACATACTTCTTGGTTGAAGTTTGACAAAGCTAACCATGAATGTGCATAGCCTCTAAAGTGTTCGGTCTGTATTCTATTTCAAAAGATAAGCTTCATGGCTGCAGAAACTACAACCCAGCATTTATCCAGGATTACACCAATCTCTGCTGCTCTTCTTTCAAAGCTCATGCCAAAGCTGCCATGAAAGTTCGACATACTTCTTGGTTGTAGTTTGACAAAGCTAACCATGAATGTGCATAGCCTCTAAAGTGTTCGGTCTGTATTCTATTTCAAGATAAGCTGCAGAAACTACAACCCAGCATTTATCCAGGATTACACCAATCTCTGCTGCTCTTCTTTCAAAGCTCATGCCAAAGCTGCCATGCACCAGAGAGCCATGCTTCTGCTTAGGAAGGAACAGTTCAAACCAGTCGATCAATACAACCAGCAATATGCACCAGTTGTAAGAACTCTTTCAACTCTTGATATACTGAGGCAGAAGGAAGGCTGAAAAGGAAGTTTTATTTTTTATCAAAAGAAAACCTTCCTTTCAGTAAGATGTCTTTCCTGTGCATGGACTTGGGTTGCCAACATTAAGTCATGTTTTCTTTGTCCTGTCAGAAATAAGGACAAATTATGAATACCCGACTCGTCTGAGCAACTTTCAACAACCGTGTGCCGACCTGCCACACACCATCCCACCTCAGAGCACTAGCTCAGTGTGTAGTGTGTGACTTGCTACAGGACCATCTCCTCCAGTTAAACTACCTCCTACACACAATCCCAAACTCAGAGCACTTGAAATGTGGTGAATTCACAACCTTCTGCTCTAGCTTTATTCCACTTGGCTTCAAGCAACCATGCTTCCCCCAGGCTTCTGTTTCCCCCAGGCTTCTGTGCACCAGTAGCTCATAAAAGTGCCCCCATTTTTTTTTTTTTTTAACCCTCTCGAAAAATTCTAAACACATACAACATGCAAGGGTCATGCGATCCCAGGTTCACTTAGTTTCAAAAGTGTTTAGCTGTTAAGACAAGCATGACAGTTCAAGTGCAGCAAATTACCTGATGAAGACTATAGCATCTGGCTGAAACATCGAAAAACTAACTTTTATGTTGATTGTTGAAAAGGTCATTCTTCTCCTAAGCATCATCCATCTGACATCTAGTTTCAAATTCAACCTGTTGCCTTATGCTCTGATAATAGCTAGTATTATTATTACTATCATTACTATTTATAATTTTCATTTTCACGTTTGTGAGGTCATTTTGCAATGTAGTTGGCCAGTTGCTGCAGCTCTCTGTGAGGATTTTCTGGTTGTTCTAATGTCCAGCTGCAGTGTCTGCTTCAGCTCGTGATCCTCAGGTTCTCTAAAACTCCCAACTCCTCGACTTCAGCTCCACCCAGGTCTGAAAATGGGTCGTCATCACTATCCTTCTCGTCAGCTTCGCTTACAATTTCGACAAAATCCTTACACTGGGTGACAGCTCATGTGCCATACCTCAATCCTAGATTGCTGGAAAGAGCATAATGGGTGCTTGCTTCATGGAGGGTGCTGACTACATACTCCACAGAATTGTTATTATTTGCCCATGGCCTGGTTATTATCTGCCCATGACCTGGTTATTATTTGCCCATGGCCTGGTTATTATTTGCCCATGGCCTGGTTATTATCTGCCCATGGCCTGGTTATTATCTGCCCATGGCCGGGTTATTATTTTCCCATGGCCTGGTTATTATTTGCCCATGGCCTGGTTATTATTTGCTTATTTGCCCATGGCCTGGTTATTATTTGCTTATTTGCCTGTGGCCTGGTTATTATTTGCCCATGGCCTGGTTATTATCTGCCCATGGCCGGGTTATTTGCCCATGGCCTGGTTATTATTTGCTCATTTGCCTGTGGCCTGGTTATTATTTATTATTTGCCCATGGCCTGGTCATTATTTGCCCATGGCCTGGTTATTATTTGCCCATGGCCTGGTTATTATCTCCCATGGCCTGGTTATTATCTGCCCATGGTCTGGTTATTATTTGTCTGTGGCCTGGTTATTATTTGCCCATGGCCTGGCTATTATTTCCCCACGACCTGATTAATTGTCGAGACACTGTGTGATTATGAAAACCCTTTTTGCCTCGGGCATACACATGTACGGCATGTACGGTATGTTCATTACACGGAGCAATAAATCACCTCTGTATACATGTGTACAAACTGCAACATTGTAATTCTACGCATGCGCTAAGTTGCATGCTAAGAGACAGTCCAGTGTAACGATGGAAGCAAGGGAAACAAAGTGGGAGGCAAGAAATGAGTGAGAAAGAGCAAAGTCTGTTGCAGAGACGGAGGAACAGAGGAGAGCAACTCTAGGGCAAGGACAAGATGAGAGGAACAGAGGAGAGCAACTCTAGGGCAAGGACAAGGACAAGAAGAGAGGAACAGAGGAGAGCAACTCTAGGGCAAGGACAAGATGAGAGGAACAGAGGAGAGCAACTCTAGGGCAAGGACAAGATGAGAGGAACAGAGGAGAGCAACTCTAGGGCAAGGACAAGATGGGAGGAACAGAGGAGAGCAACTGTAGGGCAAGGACAAGATGAGAGGAACAGAGGAGAGCAACTCTAGGGCAAGGACAAGATGGGAGGAACAGAGGAGAGCAACTCTAGGGCAAGGACAAGATGGGAGGAACAGAGGAGAGAAACTCTAGGGCAAGGACAAGATGAGAGGAACAGAAGAGCTAGGCTATGGAAAACCCTTTTTGTCTCGGCATGTGTGCGTACGTACGTTCACTACAAGGAGCAATAAACGGCCTCCATGAGTGCATGAACTTTAACTGTTCTCATAAATTTTGGTTTCTATTGCCATGCACCTCTGCTCGACGCCCTATGTTTGAACATTGCTAGTGTCATTATGAAACAGGCTGGAGTTGGAATCTAATGGCAGATATTAGAACATAAGAGGCAGTTTATATTGGGCATTAGTAAACTAATACGATGTGGCTCCCCACACTAACACAACGCTAACAAAACCATTGACCTTCCACAATTTCATTTCAAAGGACAGATCAAATTTAGAAAGTGAAAGAGAAAAGGTAAAACATGATTAGCAACAATCGGGTGTGTCTGGGAGGGGGGAGGGTGTTTGGATTAACTTGCCTGTTAACTTAATGTGGCCATCAGAGTCCAACAGAATGCTGAGGTAATAGAGAAATAGATTCATATTCAACACACATCAGAGTCAAGACAAGCTCACAGCATGAAGACAGGCACACAGCATGAAGACAGGCACACAGCATGAAGACAGGCACACAGCATGAAGACAGGCACACAGCATGAAGACACACACAGCATGAAGACAGGCACACAGCATGAAGACAGGCACACAGCATGAAGACAGGCACACAGCATGAAGACACACACAGCATGAAGACAGACACAGCATGAAGACTGACACACAGCATGAAGACAGGCACACAGCATGAAGACACACACAGCATGAAGACTGACACACAGCATGAAGACAGGCACACAGCATGAAGACACACACAGCATGAAGACTGACACACAGCATGAAGACTGACACAGCATGAAGACTGACACACAGCATGAAGACAGACACAGCATGAAGACAGGCACAGCATGAAGACTGACACACAGCATGAAGACTGACACACAGCATGAAGACACACACAGCATGAAGACAGGCACACAGCATGAAGACAGGCACACAGCATGAAGACAGGCACAGCATGAAGACTGACACACAGCATGAAGACTGACACACAGCATGAAGACAGGCACAGCATGAAGACTGACACACAGCATGAAGACTGACACACAGCATGAAGACACACACAGCATGAAGACAGGCACAGCATGAAGACTGACACAGCATGAAGACTGACACACAGCATGAAGACTGACACACAGCATGAAGACACACACAGCATGAAGACAGGCACACAGCATGAAGACAGGCACACAGCATGAAGACAGGCACACAGCATGAAGACACACACAGCATGAAGACACACACAGCATGAAGACACACACAGCATGAAGACACACACAGCATGAAGACACACACAGCATGAAGACAGGCACACAGCATGAAGACAGGCACACAGCATGAAGACACACACAGCATGAAGACACACACAGCATGAAGACAGGCACACAGCATGAAGACACACACAGCATGAAGACTGACACACAGCATGAAGACTGACACAGCATGAAGACAGGCACACAGCATGAAGACACACACAGCATGAAGACAGGCACACAGCATGAAGACAGACACAGCATGAAGACACACACAGCATGAAGACACACACAGCATGAAGACAGGCACACAGCATGAAGACTGACACACAGCATGAAGACACACACAGCATGAAGACAGGCACACAGCATGAAGACACACACAGCATGAAGACACACACAGCATGAAGACAGGCACACAGCATGAAGACTGACACACAGCATGAAGACACACACAGCATGAAGACAGGCACACAGCATGAAGACAGGCACACAGCATGAAGACAGGCACACAGCATGAAGACACACACAGCATGAAGACAGGCACACAGCATGAAGACAGGCACACAGCATGAAGACACACACAGCATGAAGACACACACAGCATGAAGACTGACACACAGCATGAAGACAGGCACACAGCATGAAGACTGACACACAACATGAAGACACACACAGCATGAAGACTGACACACAGCATGAAGACAGGCACAGCATGAAGACTGACACACGGCATGAAGACACACACAGCATGAAGACACACACAGCATGAAGACACACACAGCATGAAGACTGACACACAGCATGAAGACACACACAGCATGAAGACACACACAGCATGAAGACACACACAGCATGAAGACACACACAGCATGAAGACACACACAGCATGAAGACACACACAGCATGAAGACACACACAGCATGAAGACAGGCACACAGCATGAAGACAGGCACACAGCATGAAGACACACACAGCATGAAGACACACACAGCATGAAGACAGGCACACAGCATGAAGACAGGCACACAGCATGAAGACAGGCACACAGCATGAAGACTGACACACAGCATGAAGACACACACAGCATGAAGACACACACAGCATGAAGACACACACAGCATGAAGACACACACAGCATGAAGACACACACAGCATGAAGACACACACAGCATGAAGACACACACAGCATGAAGACACACACAGCATGAAGACACACAGCATGAAGACACACACAGCATGAAGACACACACAGCATGAAGACACACACAGCATGAAGACACACACAGCATGAAGACACACACAGCATGAAGACACACACAGCATGAAGACACACACAGCATGAAGACACACACAGCATGAAGACACACACAGCATGAAGACACACACAGCATGAAGACAGACACACAGCATGAAGACACACACAGCATGAAGACACACACAGCATGAAGACACACACAGCATGAAGACACACACAGCATGAAGACACACACAGCATGAAGACACACACAGCATGAAGACACACACAGCATGAAGACACACACAGCATGAAGACGCACACAGCATGAAGACACACACAGCATGAAGACGCACACAGCATGAAGACACACACAGCATGAAGACACACACAGCATGAAGACACACACAGCATGAAGACACACACAGCATGAAGACACACACAGCATGAAGACAGGCACACAGCATGAAGACAGGCACACAGCATGAAGACAGGCACACAGCATGAAGACAGGCACACAGCATGAAGACACACACAGCATGAAGACAGGCACACAGCATGAAGACAGGCACACAGCATGAAGACACACACAGCATGAAGACACACACAGCATGAAGACAGGCACACAGCATGAAGACAGGCACACAGCATGAAGACAGGCACACAGCATGAAGACAGGCACACAGCATGAAGACACACACAGCATGAAGACACACACAGCATGAAGACAGGCACACAGCATGAAGACAGGCACACAGCATGAAGACACACACAGCATGAAGACAGGCACACAGCATGAAGACAGGCACAGCATGAAGACACACACAGCATGAAGACAGGCACACAGCATGAAGACTGACACAGCATGAAGACAGCCACAGCATGAAGACACACACAGCATGAAGACAGACACAGCATGAAGACAGCCACAGCATGAAGACACACACAGCATGAAGACACACACAGCATGAAGACAGGCACACAGCATGAAGACAGGCACACAGCATGAAGACACACACAGCATGAAGACACACACAGCATGAAGACACACACAGCATGAAGACACACACAGCATGAAGACAGACACACAGCATGAAGACGCACACAGCATGAAGACAGGCACACAGCATGAAGACTGACACACAGCATGAAGACACACACAGCATGAAGACACACACAGCATGAAGACACACACAGCATGAAGACACACACAGCATGAAGACACACACAGCATGAAGACACACACAGCATGAAGACTGACACACAGCATGAAGACACACACAGCATGAAGACACACACAGCATGAAGACACACACAGCATGAAGACACACACAGCATGAAGACTGACACACAGCATGAAGACACACACAGCATGAAGACACACACAGCATGAAGACACACACAGCATGAAGACTGACACACAGCATGAAGACACACACAGCATGAAGACAGGCACACAGCATGAAGACACACACAGCATGAAGACACACACAGCATGAAGACACACACAGCATGAAGACACACACAGCATGAAGACACACACAGCATGAAGACACACACAGCATGAAGACACACACAGCATGAAGACACACACAGCATGAAGACAGGCACACAGCATGAAGACAGGCACACAGCATGAAGACACACACAGCATGAAGACACACACAGCATGAAGACAGGCACACAGCATGAAGACAGGCACACAGCATGAAGACACACACAGCATGAAGACACACACAGCATGAAGACAGGCACACAGCATGAAGACAGGCACACAGCATGAAGACAGGCACACAGCATGAAGACACACACAGCATGAAGACACACACAGCATGAAGACAGGCACACAGCATGAAGACAGGCACACAGCATGAAGACACACACAGCATGAAGACACACACAGCATGAAGACAGGCACACAGCATGAAGACTGACACAGCATGAAGACACACACAGCATGAAGACACACACAGCATGAAGACACACACAGCATGAAGACACACACAGCATGAAGACACACACAGCATGAAGACACACACAGCATGAAGACAGGCACACAGCATGAAGACTGACACAGCATGAAGACACACACAGCATGAAGACAGACACAGCATGAAGACAGCCACAGCATGAAGACACACACAGCATGAAGACACACACAGCATGAAGACACACACAGCATGAAGACACACACAGCATGAAGACACACACAGCATGAAGACACACACAGCATGAAGACACACACAGCATGAAGACACACACAGCATGAAGACAGGCACACAGCATGAAGACAGGCACACAGCATGAAGACACACACAGCATGAAGACACACACAGCATGAAGACACACACAGCATGAAGACTGACACAGCATGAAGACACACACAGCATGAAGACACACACAGCATGAAGACACACACAGCATGAAGACACACACAGCATGAAGACACACACAGCATGAAGACTGACACACAGCATGAAGACACACACAGCATGAAGACACACACAGCATGAAGACGCACACAGCATGAAGACACACACAGCATGAAGACTGACACACAGCATGAAGACACACACAGCATGAAGACACACACAGCATGAAGACACACACAGCATGAAGACACACACAGCATGAAGACACACACAGCATGAAGACACACACAGCATGAAGACACACACAGCATGAAGACAGGCACACAGCATGAAGACACACACAGCATGAAGACACACACAGCATGAAGACAGGCACACAGCATGAAGACACACACAGCATGAAGACACACACAGCATGAAGACACACACAGCATGAAGACACACACAGCATGAAGACACACACAGCATGAAGATCTTGTGAATTAGTTACAACTTTTTGAAATTTCTTATTCGCCTAACAAAATCGAGAGGTTGAAGGATTATTTTTGCCCCACCCCCCTCCCTCCCTCCCCCTCTCTGTTTAACGTCATACCTTCCCCCTCTCATCCCCTCCCCCTTAAGATACTGAACTATTTACTTCTCCGGCTTTAGGTCCCGATAGACGATTCCCAAGTGGTGCAGATGATCTAGCGCCAGAGCCAACTCAGCCAAATAGAACTTGACATCTTCCTCTGTGAACATGACCTGCCAGCAAGACACACACAATGCACCATTGAGATTCTCACCAGCTCTTCAAACACGTAACTATTCAATATTAAAAACAGGGAGTCAGGGTTGCTCAATTAAGCATGACATAACATTGCTCTCATTCCATACCCCTCAATTCCCTCCCCCCCCCCCCCCCCCACGCCCACCCCCCCCCCCCCCCATGCACAAGACCTACATACATGTACTGTACTCCTCATTGAAAACCTGCCTCAACCCAAAAGTGTGATATTGACACAAGTTACAGCATTAATTAACAACCAATCAGATTACATATCCTCTTTGACTGCTAGAACCACCTTCTGCTGCTCCTCGACCGAGCCTCTTCTCCACTCATAATGAATAGAAATTAAAAATGCCAAGTGCAGGCCAAGTCCCCAGCCAGCCTGAAGACTCTCCGTCCAAGGAAACGAGTTCAAGCACATGCCATTCACATTCTTACCATGCACACGCTCACGCAGGACCAGGAATGCAAATCAGGTCACCGGGTGGACCACATGCAGACAGGAATGCTAGCAAGCTTGCCTGCAGCTGGAGCATCCAACGCCCCACTGCACCCCCACAAGCCTGTGACACACCACATCCAACTTCTGCGGTCGAAACGAGCACACAATGCTCATTTGCACTTCGGCAGACAAAACCACCAATTAAAAACAAGAGCATAGGCCCTGCCCATTGACATTTCGAAATTAAACGAACTGTTCCTTAGTACATGCTTCATATCTGCCTACGAAGTTGGGTACAGTTCCGTCAAGCCATTCTCAAGTATATTTGTTAACATAGAGACCAGAAAATAGATGGGCCGGGGAAAAAAACGGGGAAAAACGGGAAAAAACAAGGGGAAAAACACTACAATTGCTGCAGGCAGGCAGGGGTTTAAAAAATTAATTAACAAAGGGAAGAGAGAGAGCAAGAATAGCAACAACATGGGCAACATGGGTACAACCAGCCAATATTGACACTGGCGCCCACTGCGACCCAATTCTGCTGCAAAACAATAAACACCATCAGGCACGCACTGCTCGTTTGCATTTCCGCAGACAAAAAAAACTAACAATGAAAACCAAGAACAGCTTGCCGGGCCTGTTGCCGGGCCTGTATCCAACCTTGTAGGCAGATGAAGTAAGTACTAAGGATCAGTTGTTGAATTTTGGAAACGTCAATGGCCAGGGCCTGCGTCCTATTGCTCCTGTTCTATTGGTTGTTTTGTCTGCAGAAACTTCAACGAGCAATGTGTGCCTGCTATGTCTCCATGAACAAAACCAACGAAAGAATAGAGGAAAGAAGAAGACCAATAACATCGGTAAAACGAGCCAATATTGACAGCACCAACATGGTCAGTGAGGACAAACATCCTTTGATGGTGCCACACCCCCTAGCTGTCCCCCATCCCATGGACGACAAGAATTTGGCAGTGCAGGGCACAGGGCGTGATTGCTCTCACCTCCTTGGACAGGCGGGTGAAGAGATCTCCACCTCTCAGAAACTCCAGCACCAGGTACAGCTTGCCTTCTGTCTGGAAAGCTAGACAAGGAGGAGAGAAAAGAATTGGCCAGATAAAGATTTTTGTGGGTTGATAATAATGGAATAATGGTAACAGTAATACTAATAATTTTTTCACTTAAATTTTTTATTATTATTATTATTATTATTATATTATTTGAGAAAATAATTAGTCTGAGTTGGGTGTGCATTGTTCAAGGGGTGGTGGGAAACAGGTGCTTATTTGATTACTACCTGAAAGTGCTTGGCTAACTAATAAACTGTTGTTAAAAACCATAGCACATTGCTTCTGTCCCAAAGACACTCTTGTGTACATACAGACAGACATTATTGCACTGCTACCAATTACAACAGATGTTTTCCTGTTTATATCATCATGTAACCACTTCCTGAACTGCTCTTGGAAGTCATTGACCTATGACCATATGCTGACACCAGCCATGAATATTGTTCCTCATCTGAGGTTAGAAGTTGCTGATTGCCACACTATGAACCTTACGGCCAAATCACTGCCTGCATTTAAAAACTCGGCTATGGAGAACGCTACCTCCCTGAACTGACCGTATTCTAAGTGGACGATGAACGGATGTCTGACGTCCACCAAGATGTCCCTCTCCATCTTCGTGCGAACTCTGTCCCTCACTGCCACGGGAGAAGAGTACGTATACAT
The DNA here is from genome assembly GCA_028752905.1 of Cladorhizidae sp. MBARI D1340-BT2. Lineage (NCBI taxonomy): Eukaryota > Metazoa > Porifera > Demospongiae > Poecilosclerida > Cladorhizidae > Cladorhizidae sp. MBARI D1340-BT2. Next base: position 11,606,452 of record JAQNBH010000017.1, read on the forward strand.
AAAGACATTTCATAAAGCGGATATTATTGTATTTCTTGTATATTCTCTCACTCATCCACCTAATCACTTTCCTATAGATATGCAATACTATGCCAGACTGCTCACTATTACATTGCGGGGTGTCCCTCGTGAAGGAAACACGACTACTCAGCATGGATACCGGTATCCCGGGATACCCCTCGTGAGGACTTGTATCCCAGGATGTGTACCTAGCCCTAGAATACCCCTAGACCTGCTTCTATCTCAAGCCCTAACCTCGGCCATTTGCCGATTCTAAGATACATTGCCCTAGCCCTGATCCTAGGATTCATGATGTATAGCCAGTCACTATCATTACGGACATGTCGGGGGTTGTAACAACGTTGGACAATACCTCTCTTCTTCCAAAGTTGTCCCCGAATCTCACCTCACCCTCCTGCACTAAATATCTCTCTAATCCACTTCCCTTCTCAACTTCCTCTCCTCATATCACTCGTCCTCTCCTCACACTTCTCTCAGTCTCCTCGCACTACCCCTCTCTCTCGCTCTCCTTCATTCCTCTAAATAACCTCTCTCTACAGTAATGTTGTAAACTCAATTACATGCATCAACTTCAATTGGGTTTACCTTTGAGAGATGCTTTCTTCAGAACCTTCATAGCATACAGCTTACCAGCATCTTTCGCTACCACTTTTCTCACCAAAAAAACCTGCAAAAAAGAAAATCGATAATTAGGAAATATAAAATTTAAAACGCCACAAAAAAAACACAGCCAGTTGGGGTGCTCTCCCTGGCCAGGGTTTCATTTAGGGGGGGAGGCAGCTGCCCCCCCCTTGGAACCTTTTTGCCCCCCCCCCCCCCTTGGAAATTGTATTATTAAAATTCATTAGAAACGTTGTCACATCTTTAACCATCATGCTCCCCCTTAATATCCAGATTCCTCCAGTTGCCCCCCTCCTTGGACAATTTTCTAAATGAAACCCTGCTGGCCATAATTCTCAGGAACTAGGGGGCAGGGGATCTCCACTTCATTACACATAATTGGGAGGAGGGGGGAATCCTAGGTTAGCTTATCTTCCTCTTCTCACTAATACCCTTTGACGTACCTTCCCAAACGATCCTTGACCAAGAACCTTCAGTAGCTCAAACTGTGAAGGCTCTCCCTTGGGAATGGCTTTGCTGTTCTCCACCATCGTAGCAAGGTTGTACTCTGTCTCGTGTTCCTGGCACATGCACGCCACACAGGAGAGAGTTGGGAGAGAAAGGTGAAGAAGAGACAGGAGAAAATAGTATCGTTCAGCAGAGAACCAGCAGGCCAAATGTGTCAGGTGTAAAAAAAAATGGCCTAGAAGTCCCACAAGGTGTGAAATTATGAATCCTGGTACGTTTATGTCACATGATGTTGTATTCAAGGGCAACAGTGTCTATTCCATTTTGTATCAGTTGAGTGAGGTGCTTATGAAAACAAACAAAGAAGATCCAAAAAAAAAAAATTGCACCCGACACAAGTGTAATGCATTAATCAAGGTGATGGAGTCATAACAACCGTTCTTCGTTACAAAGCCTTCGCAACACAAAACAAGAGAGATGGACAGACAAGGCAGTGTGCTACGATACCTACATACATTGTGTGCCCAGTATGTGTGAATAGGAATTTGTACAGCTATTCAGCATACTTTGGTCAAAACTATTCACTTAAGAATAACAACTGTGGTCAGACAACTGCCACAAAAACACACACTGCAGCCACATGAGGCACTAATTAACAGGTCTACTGCACAAGCTTACCTACACACCAGTCACTCAACTCACACAACACTCACCACTACACATGCACACACTCACCTCGAATGGATGAGGGGCTGGCTGTTCCTTGTCTGTAATCATATCTTCACTCTGCAGAGGAAGAGTGGATGGCGGTGTAGCATGACAGGGTTGAACTGGGGAGAGCGATATCTGTTCCAGGGCAGACACCACAGGGTATACCATTCTGGTCAAGGGCATGCTATGGAGAGCTAAACTAGTCTGTGTCTCTAAGCTAAGCATTTGGTAACTATTCTTTTTCTTTCCAGGTGCAGTCAATGCACTCTTTAAAATAAGTTGACTGGAATTATGCTGGGCTGAAGGTATGACTATCTACAAGTTAGGAAAATAAAAACTAGAGCTAGATGCTTTTTCCCCAGTACGACTAGCTTTACATATTACTGACATCAGGCGTATTTAACTTCCCCGCACGGCAGGAAGCCAAGGGAAATTCAGTCGAGTATACAACGGAAAACGGGAAGTACAACATAAAACAGAACCGACCTCGAGCATTTCTTCTTCGTGAGTTACCGCCATCGGTTGGAAGGGGTGGGCTTGGGCTAGAGGCATCCTTACGCCACCTGCAGTAGCACGCAAGCAGAGCGAGAGTGCTTTAAATTTAGGTCTAACAGTGATCATATGCAACACTCTACAAACAGCTCTAGTAGCTGTCTGCACTTTAAACTTCGTGGGGTGTGCTCTAATTAAACAAACAATTATTCCAAACAGGAAGTTAGTAAATGATTTCCAGGTACCACTCCCAATTGTTTGAATAGTGCGTGGTTTTTTAACGTAGAACTTTTAAGGATTCTCTTGATTCTCTTCTATTTGATGTCAGCTGAAAGTAATCCCCGACTATAATAATAACAATGGAACTCCAAAACGGCATTGAAAAGAACTGAGAATTCGAATACCATTGCCATATTGTACAAGTGAGACAAGTTATTGAGCTCAAAAAGGCCAGGACATCTGTTACCTATATTATGGTGAAGACTTCTCAAGGGCAGCCATTATTTGGGGAAAGACACTGTCTTCAATTTAGTCTTGTGTGATGCAGTGTCACTCCACGCCTAGCAGCATCGCATGACGTTTACTCCTACTTAGTACGATGGCAAATTCTTAAGTCTGGCTCACAATATGCCAGACTGTGTCACATCACATTATTTTTTATTCTACTCATGCAATGCAATGCGACGTGTTCGATGTTAAAAATGGTGTGGTGCATTGCAACACACATCGCCAGTGCATGGGCCACATTGTGAACCAGCCTATACTCTTAACAATGCCATGGGGAAACGTGTAGCAAATGTGGCTTGAGCATATCCTTGAGGAATAATTAAGTGGATAATTTTTCCTTGGTTCTAGCCCACACATGACCAAGCACATGTTGCGACTATTCCTCCATTGCTTGAGAGTGACAAGAGAGGGAGAAGGAGTTGCTCCACCTCCTAAGCCTGACGAGCTGTGATATCCACACGTGTGTGGTGATGCTCTCCTGGTCTACAACAGTCCAACCTTCCATGGTTATTCTCACTAAGCATGAGAATGGACTTGTTGATCCATGTCTACAAAACATTGATTACGTAATGCATATGGACACTGATCGTGAAGTGTGGCCACTGCTAGGTCTCAAGTGCCCATTTTCTTTCTGACTGATGCCATAAACTCCAAACCATGACAACTGGTGTCTATAGTGCATGGCTAGGTGAAATTGGAACAGTTTGGACCAATGCCAATGTCATGCATGGGCCCCATTCCACTCTAGCCAATGCCATGGGCTCCATTCCACTCTAGCCAATGCCATGGGCTCCATTCCCATTCTTGATGGGTATTTCACCGAAAGCCACAGCACAATTTTTTTTTAATTTCCTTCCAGTTAATCTGAGAAGTTTAGAATATAATTCATCTTTGTACATACATACATATATAGACCAGAGAACCTTGTTTTAATGTAACAAATAGTTTGTAATGCTCCTTGGTCTTTTTCACGCTTAAAAAAATTAATTAAACCTTTATGCTCACTGATCACCTACCGCTCTTTCCTTTCACTAGCAAGACAAGTCGGAGATTTACCCCCCAAGGGCAATGAATGTTAACCCAAATGATCATTCTTGCCAGCCAGTGAAAAGGAGGAATGAAAACAGTACAAGTTCAAGCCCAATTGCTCGGTGCCTGCCAAGCAGGATATCCTCAGTATACATCCTGTCATTTGGCCCTTACATCCTATACCCTACATACTGCCACAATGATGTACTTCAAACTTTAAAATTAAATTAAACCCAGTTGAGAGGGTTTTTTGAGGGGGAAACACATGAGGGGGGGGGGGAAGGGAACTTGCTTATAGTATAGTTGGAGAATCAGTCCCTAGGAGCTGTGGAATATACCAGGTAGCGCTGCAGCACTGGCAAGGAAGTTGATTCATTCCTACCCACCGGGATGCAAACCACACTTGCGAAAAATGCTCATCACCTATGTGCTAACACACATGTCTTGGTGTAAATTCACACACCCCAGTTTTTGACAAGTTGCTGGCTTGACCAAGAGTAAGGGTCATTAATTAATAATTATTACACTGTTGTCTTCTAACTCCTGGGAAAGAACATTGGGAAATGCAAACCCACCCCTCCCCGTCCAGAAACAACAAGACATTCCATTGCTGCAAGGTCATTCTCAGTATGGCACATATCTCTCTGCCTTTACTAGCTGGGACCTCAGCAATAAGATGCATAATGGAACAACATGTGACAAAGAGCTTCAACTGAAGAGTGAAGATGTAATCAATCTGTGCAAAAGCATTTTTGGAACTTGCCCTGCAGTGCTTTACAATCCGTAGCACAGCCGATGAAGTGTATCTGGGAGAGTGAAGGCAAGAGTTGGCCAGTATGGCCACTTCTGTACTTCTTCAAAACATAAAGCACTTCAGAAGATTTAGCACTTCAGAAGATTTCTGTTGGGCAAGGAGAAGAAGAGGAGGGACTTATATGAGAAAAATGAAGCACTGGCTATATAAAGCTGACATCTCTACAGGAATACACATCTCTACAGGAATACACTAGGCAACGCTTACAAGCACAACTATTTAGAAATGTAATACATGTACATGCTTTCAAAAAAAGGAAATATAGGTCTGCCTGTATCGGTTTTCAACTGATGAAGGCTAGAGCATCTAGTTGAAACATCGAGGGATACAATTTCATTGGGAAGGTTATTGTAAGGTTCGTCATATTTGTTATTCCTGGGAAAGAAAGAAAATCGCCATAAGTGATTGTAAGTAGGAATAGAGTGTATTCATTCGTTTCTCAAGGCCTGCATATGGCCAAGGTCCACTTACAGTGGAGGAGAAAGTAAAGAGGGAAGAGGGAGAGAAACCAAGAGAACTATCATAGCTGACTATCTGGGGGCGTGGGGGGGGGGGGGTCATAATGATACTAGGCCCTGCTTATTTTTGTTTTAGTACTTCTCAACTTAATGCTGAGCATGAATACAAGCAGACCTGTATTGTAGTGCTGTTCATTCCTGCAGTGTTTACCTCTTCTCAAGTGAATAGTACATGGCATTGGTCAGGTCTCCTTGTATGATTCACTTCATTATGTTAATTGTACATTGCATTGGGCATGCTCATCTTAAGTGATCTGTAATGAGCATGCTCAGGCATGGGCATGCTCCTCTTAAGTGATCTGTAATGAACATGCTCATGCAAAGTGATCTGTAATAAGCATGGCCACAACACCCATGCTAATGTTGATAAGAGTAGGTCCTCCATTTCTATTCACCCTTGTACATGAAATCACTAGTACACATGCCCTTTAATAGTGCAATACAAAACTCTTAGACATTTGTCCACCTCAATCATGCTTGATTGAAAAGCAGCATGCTGCATTCATATTGGTAATGGTAATACTGCACAGCAAATAACGCATAGATGGATATTTTCAATGGGTTCAATACTCACAGTTTTTACAATTAGAATCCAATCTGCGAATAGGTAGGATGAAGAGCAGTAGAGAAGGGTGTGGCTTCCACTCTACGTCACACAATTCACGAATACTTCTTCTGTGAATCCATCTGTTAGTCACCATGGTGAATATATTACCCCTCGAAAATATCCTACTATGTCGTACTTAATTTAAATTTAAAAAGACTGTCCCTGCACTTTGCTCAACTCACCCCCAACCCAGCCAAGTGAGCAGAGGATATGACAGTTAGAAAAACACTGCCTCTTTACCAGCATCACCTGGCCTGGGGTACTTTACAGAAAGTGCACCTGCAGATGACCGAGTCGCAGGCAAAGAGTTTTTGATAAATTTCTAGCCTCCCTAGCTGGCCAATAGCAATGAGATGTTCAGCTGCCCATGCAGTCTATCTTTCTGCTATATAGAGTTATGGAGTTTCAATAAGAGGGGAAGGCTCAATTGTCCATTCAAGCTGTGAGACGATAAACAAACCCAGAATATTATGCCATAGCTTGGGGCAGCAATGAAGAACTACCATCCTCTGCTTCTGCTGAAAAGGTGAGCTATATGGTCAAAGACACCATCATGTAACTTGACACATCAATTATCCAGTTGATGCTAAATTAAAACATAGATACCGACATCCCACAATTTAACATTTCAACTCTGATCAACTCTGATCATGTGACAACTCCTTGCTTATTGGCTGCATCAAAAGTCTTGTAGAGAACATGGAATCATACCAAGTGACCCCAGACTCTTTGTAGGTGCTCATGACAACCAGTAAGTACTGCAGGAAGAAAGGCTAGTTTTCAACACTAAAGTTATGACTGCACTAAACTGGACTACCTTTGAAAAATCACCTCTTGTACTTTGATTCTAGATAATAAGTGTGTATGACCAGGATTTACCAAATTTGGCCATTGTTATGGTGTGTGAATTTTCAAGTTGCCTACATAAGTAGAGACACTACAATTATCAATTATCAGCTAGAATCTGTAGTTACAGAACATGCTAATGTAGACTACGTACACAACAGGATGAACGCACCAAAACAAAGTAGAATTCGGTGCTGGGTCACTTTGTCTTCGTCTAGTCTCTCCAGCAGACCACTTTTAACACTACGTAGGTCGCAATTACGCAGAAATTATAATTTGGAACTGATTTTCATTTAGAGAGCACTTTCTTAGGCGTAAATAAAAGGGGAGAAATGTCCCAGCCAAAGGTATGCGTGTCTCTACTTCCCACTCCCTACGTTCCTTTGTTGTTCCATTCCTTCCATGCAGACAGAATCGAAAAGAGAAGATTTTAGAAAGTATTTGGAGGGTGCTGGTGTACTTGATGCCTTGACTAAAGGTGTGTAGTGTTAACTCTTAAAGAATACATGTTGTAGCTAGTCCATTCATGCAGGTCTTGTGGGGCTTTATGAAGAGCCAGACAAGCCTAGAGATCCATTAGAGTGAGCTTATTGGCACCTGAATATCGTGCATACGTCTATTGGGTAAACCAGTTGATGTGTTCTGTTTTGGTTGCTCCATAGGTTTCTGAAACATCACCTTCATGCAGGGATGCCAGAAAGTATTGACATTGAAGCACTCAAGAAGGAAGTGGAAGAGTTAAAACAGAAGAATTTGGACTTGGAAGGCCAGGTCTCGCAGCTACAAGCAGAAGTGAGACAAAGCATGATGTGATAAATGTCCTAGGGTAATCTTGTGTGAACTGTGTTTGTGCATTACATTTGCAGCTCTCCAAGTATACAGACACAGAGGTATGTTCCATCATGTTGACACCAAGTTCACATCATATATTTTACACGTTTTAAATTTTTTTCTCTGTAGGCTAGCACAAACTGACCAACCTTGACACTTCATCTGATACTGTTATATAGCCACTGTATTGTAACTGCCACTTCATATTACTAATACTGTTAACAGGGTGAACTTTGGTAGTATCACCCCAAGCTCTCTCTCTCTGACACACACACATGCATGCAACACCAAATGTTTGTCCTCATGACCACACTGAACAGTTTTGTTCTTCCTGTTCCAAGATGGTACATACGCACCACACAAAACAGTGAAATAAGTTCTCCTTATGAGCATACTCAACATCTTTGCTGATCCATGACGAGAGGGCATGTTGCATGTTATTTAACTATAACATAATTGCCTTGTATTCCAAGTGCAGAAGGGTATAATGGTTTCTTGTGAAGGCAGTGAAATCTTCCAAGGTGTTTTCGTTTTCAGCAGCAAGGAAGCGTATTTCATGGACATGTCCTACATTACAAGTTCTGAGAGACCTTTCAGATGCTTTGTAATATAAAGACCCAACATGGAATTGTCTAACTGTGGTCATCCTTGCAGGTGAGAGGAGCTTTTGTCTAAGGGGTTAAACGACTTGAATTACATGGTGAACAAGAACTCTCGTGTAATATAATGTAATGGCCTTGGACTATAACGTTGCATATAAAGAGAGATGGTCTTGGCAAGAGCTACCTGAGAACAGACCGGTCTTCTATACTAGCTTCCTCCTACCATGAAGGCTGTGTGTGCAAAGCAGATGCAGCTGTTTTGCAAACTGGCATCCTAGCACTCGGCTTCAAAAGTGTACCTCGGGGTAACGTGATCTCAGAGAGAGTGTCCCAGAGCTCTAATCTGAATTGCCAAGAGAATGACTGACTATACTATAGTCTGCACAGAACTAGCAACAACAGACAACTTTACAGCAGCACTCTAAAAGGCTCGTCCTAAGCCGACGGGTACCGCTACGAGGTTCTGATTGAACGCATGCGCGAGGATAAGCAGCGATCGAAGATGAGTAGTTCTGGATGGAGTCAGTCCTCATTGTTAGATGAGGTTGATTTTGCTAACGCGGGCGAGAATGAGCTATGTTCCAACCTGAGAGTCATGGAGGTCAATGATCAAGTCAGGGAGTTACAAACCATCATCAGGGATAAGTAAGAACCTCACTACTGATGAATAGCCAACACGGAGCTATAGAAGCTTACTGTGTATTACAGAAGTGTAAAACCACTAAGCCTTTAGCTAATAATATCTCTAAGCGCACTTGGGGGCCCCTTCCTCCCTAGCTTCAGGAGAGTACTTCCTCCCTTGGATGACCAGAGAACTTGTTAACTGCTCTGGTACTAAACTTGTACTCCAAGTTTAATCCCAAAGGTAGGTAGCTAAGCAGCGAAAGTCTAACCTAGCCTTTAGCTGAACTGTCACTAAACTCTAGTCCCTATAAAACCAACAATTGGTAAAGGGTCTTCACAATGTGTGCGGTAAAGGGTCCGCATGTGTACAAGCAATAGTATGTGATAAAGTGTCTGCATACACACTGGTACACTAATGTATAGTGAAACAATAATATGTGGTAAAGGGTCTGCCCCACACTCGGGTACTTGGCTAACTTTCCCTTGACCTTCCAGCACATGGGAGAAAGGTATAACTGAAATTCTGAAGAGTTATGCACACATGGCTCTGAAAGTGTTGAGTCCTACCTCACTAAGTATCCCAGGTGCTACTAAAGTGACCATCTGTCTGCTCACTTGGATATAGACCCAGAGAAGCTACTGCTTGCTCAGATACCCTCACGGCTCAGGCCTACATATTTTCTTGTCACTTGGTTTATATAGTTCTGTTACTCCTATTGCATGATTGCCTGTGGATATTTTGGTGGAGGAGGGGGGGGGGGATTTGGTGTTTGGGGGGATTGATGGAGGCACTGCCCGATTAAAACTCTGCCAATATTTTGTCATGATGCCATCGTTATCTGGCAGTTGGAACCTACAACTGGTGCTGTTTAAATACTGTGCTAGACAGAGAAAGGCTTCCAACAAGCGTTTTAGTTTAATTGCCGAATATTTTCCAAGGTCCATGGCAGACGATGGCTTTCCTTCACAACACAGCCACCATGTACAGTGGGTGTGTGTTTTTATTTTTATTTTTTATTGCCACTCTCTCTCTCTCACCGGACAATTCTGCACCTTCGCTCAGATTTCTAACGTTCTTACAGATATGATGTCCTGAACGATGCTGAGTTTAGACTCCATGAGATATCAACCCAATTTTGCACCTGCCACTGCACTCGCTATGCCAAGCACTAAATGTGACCACACCTTTTCTCAGCTCTTGAGCCGAGTTTAATTTCCACCTTGATCTGGTGTGATGTGCAGTGCTTCTTACAGGTTGCTGATGATTATAATTATGTTGATTGTCTTTGTGTTCGTGTAATGCAGAAACACATCAAGAAGTGACTTTATTTTCTATTCCAACAGACTGGTAGGGAAACAGTTTTTGTAATATTGTTGGTACAACCATTGGGTGAATGGAATCATGACTTGTGCAGATACGACTGGTAGTGGAAGAAGGGTTAAACTGCTTGCCATCTTTCAAGCAGGTGGTGACTACCCCTACAGGTAAGGTTCTAGTTAGGTGTGGGTTACCGGTTGTGACCCAGTACACTTGCCTTGCCTCAAAACTGATCAGTTTTGCAGTTCTTTTATTGGAGTGATTAAATATTTGGTGGAGCATGATTGACAATCAATTCTATTGATTGATGGGGGTTCAACTCCACATTGGATGGGTGCTTCTTGGTCAGAGTAGATGTGGCTATGGGGTTAGTAGCCGGACACTGGCCCATGTAACACAGATGCACGAGAGTGCATCAGAAGCTAGCACACAAGGGAGAGCTATCTTCATCTAGTACTAGCAATACTCAACTCCTTCATGCTAGAATACAAGCAGTTGTAGTTAATTCATGGACATTTTTTCTGGGTATATCCTAGAACTGAGAGACACCTCGTAAAAATTGGAGTGGCTGTCCCTAAATGGACCAAAAATGGCTGAATTGGGGCTTTCGTAGCTAGATCTACGAGTTATCTAGCCGAGATGATGATGAGACAATTTAAGTTGATTGTTGAGAAATCGTTATTGATCTAATCAGAAGCAAAAGAAATATCTTAACAATAAATTCCTCACCTCCATTTCTAAAAACATCATTTTTGCATGCTTGTTTGTGTGTGGAGCGGGTGGATCATAGCCAGTGTACTCTGCTTAGCTTTAGTAGTGATCAATATATAGCAGGTCCATGCTCAACGACTATTTATCAACTCTGACTGATATGTAGGGTTTGAGTGAGTGCCCCTACATTGGGGAGCACAGTAGCACTCCCACTTGACCCCCCTATTTTAAATATTGTGGACAGCAAAAACCAAAACTCGTGTTCCCACATCATCAGCCCCCCCCCCCCCCCCCCCCCCCCCCCAAATGAGTCAAAAGTAGAAAGTGTGAAGAAAACCTCCCTGGAAATTCATTTTCAAGGCTCTACCATGTTTCTTGTATATATAGATAATACAGAAACATGGTAGATCCTAGAAAATGAATTTCAAGTGAGGTTTCCCCCCCTCCCCACTCAACCTGCATACAATAGCTCCCTTCATAACGACTTGAGTTGTATAGCAGAGCACTCCAATGCATGGCCATGACTACTCTGCTGATCGATTGCGGAATAAAGTGTTTGTAAGGAACTTCCAGCGAGTGATTTCATCGGTGATGGGATCAAGCTAACGTGTGTGCTGAGCGGAACGAATGACCCGTGCCCATTTCTGCTGTTTGGTTTGAGGAGTTTTCCGCTCCTAGACAACTGTTACCATGTCCAAAGGAGGATGTAGCTCGCCCTAAATGGATGCAGTCGACAATAGCAACAAGACATGGCATGTGCCGATATGTGTAGTAGTGTCTAACAGCGCCATCGCAGAACTCTGTCGCTCAACTATAACAAACAGAAACAAACAGAAGGGGGCGGGGAATAAACATAAGGGGGCGGGGGAATAAACAGAAGGGGGTGGGGGAACAAACAGAAGGGGGTGGGGGAACAAACAGAAGGGGGAGGGGGGACAAACAGAAGGGGATGGGGTAACAAACAGAGGGGGGCGGGGGAACAAACAGAAGGGGTGGGGAAAAAACAGAAGGGGACGGGGTAACAAACAGAGGGGGGCAGGGGAACAAACAAAAATTGGAATAAGAATGAGGAATAAGGATGTTGATACTGGACTCATGTGGACTGCAACCGATTATATAAATGACCCTTTACCACTTAAAATGATAGATAATCCTTCTATATCTGATTGTGTGCATTTTGGTAAAGGGTCATCTAACTGGTTGTGGTCCACATGTGTACAGTGTTTGTTTCCTTCTTGAAACAGGTCACTTTTTTTTGGTGTGTGTGTTTTGAATAGCTGTAGATATTGAGGTTCTCTTCAGTTGACATAAGTACAGATGCAATAACTTTCTCGGTATCAACTCACTCAACATTTCGGCAAATGCTCTAGCCATGAGATTCACGTGAGCTTGACATATACCTGTAGCTCTCCACCATGTGATGAAAACCACACCCTGGCACACGTGTGATTTACTAGACTAGGATGTGGCGGCTATGAAGGGAAGGGAGGGGGCGGGGAAGAGGGAGGGATAATAGAATAAAATAATATATAACAGATGGGATAAACCAATGAAGAAAGCGTGCTATCAAATTTAAATTAAATAACTAATAACACCCACTTAACAAAGTCAATAACACAGAAATATAATGTGAGGGAGTGGCTTCAAATTCGGCTCTTGAGAGTGGCCTCCCAGCAGCCAGGCAAGTCCATTCCACAGTCTCGATTGAACCGCTCACACTTTGGTGCTAGGCTGATGTGCAGTGCTACTTTCACTAGCAGTTCCTTCTGTCTTCTGGCCTGGTCCAAGATGGTGGCTTCCTCCCACAAAATAAGATGTCCATCTGTCCCGTGCATGTTCAGCAATTGCAGACTTTCCTTTAGCAAACTTTTTTCAGGCATCTTGTTGTTCTTTCATTCTGGTCTCCAGGCCTCCCCTATGTAGTACTTCCCACATCTGCAAGGGATGCGGTACACAATGCATGAGTGCATACTACATGTAGCTGGTAATACATCCTTCACTCTGCTAAGTTGTTCCCCAAACTTCTTCTTGATCTGGAAACAACTCTTGATGTTGAACTTCCTGCAGACTCTCCTGATGTGTCAGTAGTTGTGTGGCACCTTTATTAATACTGACTCATGTATAGAATATGTGAGCACCCCTAGAGAGAGGGAGATGGCCCATTATTAACACTGACTCATGTGTACAATATGATGTGAGCACCCCTAGAGAGAGTGAGATGGCCCATTATTAATACTGACTCATGTGTAGAATATGTGAGTACCCCTAGAGAGAGTGAGATGGCCCATTATTAACACTGACTCATGTGTAGAATATGTGAGCACCCCTAGAGAGAGTGAGATGGCCCATTATTAACACTGACTCATGTGTAGAATATGTGAGCACCCCTAGAGAGAGTGAGATGGCCCATTATTAATACTGACTCATGTGTAGAATATGTGAGCACCCCTAGAGAGAGTGAGATGGCCCATTATTAACACTGACTCATGTGTAGAATATGTGAGCACCCCTAGAGAGAGTGAGATGGCCCATTATTAACACTGACTCATGTGTAGAATATGTGAGCACCTCTAGAGAGAGTGAGATGGCCCATTATTAACACTGACTCATGTGTAGAATATGTGAGCACCCCTAGAGAGAGTGAGATGGCCCATTATTAACACTGACTCATGTGTAGAATATGTGAGCACCCCTAGAGAGAGTGAGATGGCCCATTATTAACACTGACTCATGTGTAGAATATGTGAGCACCCCTAGAGAGAGTGGGATGGCCCATTATTAATACTGACTCATGTGTAGAATATGTGAGCACCCCTAGAGAGAGTGAGATGGCCCATTATTAACACTGACTCATGTGTAGAATATGTGAGCACCCCTAGAGAGAGGGAGATGGCCCTTTATTAACACTGACTCATGTGTAGAATATGTGAGCACCCCTAGAGAGAGTGAGATGGCCCATTATTAATACTGACTCATGTGTAGAATATGTGAGCACCCCTAGAGAGAGTGAGATGGCCCATTATTAACACTGACTCATGTGTAGAATATGTGAGCACCCCTAGAGAGAGTGAGATGGCCCATTATTAATACTGACTCATGTGTAGAATATGTGAGCACCCCTAGAGAGAGTGAGATGGCCCATTATTAATACTGACTCATGTGTAGAATATGTGAGCACCCCTAGAGAGAGTGAGATGGCCCATTATTAACACTGACTCATGTGTAGAATATGTGAGCACCCCTAGAGAGAGTGAGATGGCCCATTATTAATACTGACTCATGTGTAGAATATGTGAGCACCCCTAGAGAGAGTGAGATGGCCCATTATTAACACTGACTCATGTGTAGAATATGTGAGCACCCCTAGAAAGAGGGAGATGGACCATTATTAATACTGACTCATGTGTAGAATATGTGAGCACCCCTAGAGAGAGTGAGATGGCCCATTATTAATACTGACTAATGTGTAGAATATGTGAGTACCCCTAGAGAGAGTGAGATGGCCCATTATTAACACTGACTCATGTGTAGAATATGTGAGCACCCCTAGAGAGAGTGAGATGGCCCATTATTAATACTGACTCATGTGTAGAATATGTGAGCACCCCTAGAGAGAGGGAGATGGCCCATTATTAACACTGACTCATGTGTAGAATATGTGAGCACCCCTAGAGAGAGTGAGATGGTCCATTATTAACACTGACTCATGTGTAGAATATGTGAGCACCCCTAGAGAGAGTGAGATGGCCCATTATTAATACTGACTCATGTGTAGAATATGTGAGCACCCCTAGAGAGAGTGAGATGGCCCATTATTAATACTTACTCATGTGTAGAATATGTGAGCACCCCTAGAGAGAGTGAGATGGCCCATTATTAACACTGAGTCATGTGTAGAATATGTGAGCACCCCTAGAGAGAGTGAGATGGTCCATTATTAACACTGACTCATGTGTAGAATATGTGAGCACCCCTAGAGAGAGTGAGATGGCCCATTATTAATACTGACTCATGTGTAGAATATGTGAGCACCCCTAGAGAGAGTGAGATGGTCCATTATTAACACTGACTCATGTGTAGAATATGTGAGCACCCCTAGAGAGAGTGAGATGGTCCATTATTAACACTGACTCATGTGTAGAATATGTGAGCACCCCTAGAGAGAGTGAGATGGTCCATTATTAACACTGACTCATGTGTAGAATATGTGAGCACCCCTAGAGAGAGTGAGATGGCCCATTATTAATACTGACTCATGTGTAGAATATGTGAGCACCCCTAGAGAGAGTGAGATGGCCCATTATTAATACTGACTCATGTGTAGAATATTTGAGCACCTCTAGAGAGAGGGAGATGGTCCATTATTAACACCGACTCATGTGTAGAATATGTGAGCACCCCTAGAGAGAGTGAGATGGCCCATTATTAACACTGACTCATGTGTAGAATATGTGAGCACCCCTAGAGAGAGTGAGATGACCCATTCAGGGTTGTATACAGAAATTTTGCCAAGGGGGGGCGAACTTGAGATATGGAAAAATAAGGGGGGGCGAGAATGATACAATGATGGTGTATGTAATGTATAAGGGTGGTGTCTAATTTCAAGGGGGGGGGGGCGAGAATGATACAAGGGGGGGCGAATGCCCCCCCCCGCCCCCCCCTAAATACACCCCTGCCATTATTAACACTGACTCATGTGTGGAATATGTGAGCACCCCTAGAGAGAGTGAGATGGCCCATTATTAACACTGACTCATGTGTAGAATATGTGAGCACCCCTAGAGAGAGTGAGATGGCCCATTATTAATACTGACTCATGTGTAGAATATGTGACACCCCTAGAGAGAGTGAGATGGCCCATTATTAACACTGACTCATGTGTAGAATATGTGAGCACCCCTAGAGAGAGTGAGATGGCCCATTATTAACACTGACTCATGTGTAGAATATGTGAGCACCCCTAGAGAGAGTGAGATGGCCCATTATTAACACTGACTCATGTGTAGAATATGTGAGCACCCCTAGAGAGAGTGAGATGGCCCATTATTAATACTGACTCATGTGTAGAATATGTGAGCACCCCTAGAGAGAGTGAGATGGCCCATTATTAATACTGACTCATGTGTAGAATATGTGAGCACCCCTAGAGAGATTGAGATGGTCCATTATTAACACTGACTCATGTGTAGAATATGTGAGCACCCCTAGAGAGAGTGCGATGGCCCATTATTAATACTGACTCATGTGTAGAATATGTGAGCACCCCTAGAGAGAGTGAGATGGCCCATTATTAACACTGACTCATGTGTAGAATATGTGAGCACCCCTAGAGAGAGTGAGATGGCCCTTTATTAACACTGACTCATGTATAGAATATGTGAGCACCCCTAGAGAGAGTGAGATGGCCCATTATTAACACTGACTCATGTGTAGAATATGTGAGCACCCCTAGAGAGAGTGAGATGGCCCATTATTAACACTGACTCATGTGTAGAATATGTGAGCACCCCTAGAGAGAGTGAGATGGCCCATTATTAACACTGACTCATGTATAGAATATGTGAGCACCCCTAGAGAGAGTGAGATGGCCCATTATTAACACTGACTCATGTGTAGAATATGTGAGCACCCCTAGAGAGAGTGAGATGGCCCATTATTAACACTGACTCATGTGTAGAATATGTGAGCACCCCTAGAGAGAGTGAGATGGCCCATTATTAACACCGACTCATGTGTAGAATATGTGAGTACCCCTAGAGAGAGGGAGATGGCCCATTATTAACACTGACTCATGTGTAGAATATGTGAGCACCCCTAGAGAGAGTGAGATGGCCCATTATTAACACTGACTCATGTGTAGAATATGTGAGCACCCCTAGAGAGAGGGAGATGGCCCATTATTAACACTGACTCATGTGTAGAATATGTGAGCACCCCTAGAGAGAGTGAGATGGCCCATTATTAACACTGACTCATGTGTAGAATATGTGAGCACCCCTAGAGAGAGTGAGATGGCCCATTATTAACACTGACTCATGTGTAGAATATGTGAGCACCCCTAGAGAGAGTGAGATGGCCCATTATTAACACTGACTCATGTGTAGAATATGTGAGCACCCCTAGAGAGAGTGAGATGGCCCATTATTAACACTGACTCATGTGTAGAATATGTGAGCACCCCTAGAGAGAGTGAGATGGCCCATTATTAACACTGACTCATGTGTAGAATATGTGAGCACCCCTAGAGAGAGTGAGATGGCCCATTATTAACACTGACTCATGTGTAGAATATGTGAGTACCCCTAGAGAGAGTGAGATGGCCCATTATTAACACTGACTCATGTGTAGAATATGTGAACACCCCTAGAGAGAGTGAGATGGCCCATTATTAACACTGACTCATGTGTAGAATATGTGAGCACCCCTAGAGAGAGGGAGATGGCCCATTATTAACACTGACTCATGTGTAGAATATGTGAGCACCCCTAGAGAGAGGGAGATGGCCCATTATTAACACTGACTCATGTGTAGAATATGTGAGCACCCCTAGAGAGAGGGAGATTGCCCATTATTAACACTGACTCATGTGTAGAATATGTGAGCACCCCTAGAGAGAGTGAGATGGCCCATTATTAACACTGACTCATGTGTAGAATATGTGAGCACCCCTAGAGAGAGTGAGATGGCCCATTATTAATACTGACTCATGTGTAGAATATGTGAGCACCCCTAGAGAGAGTGAGATGGCCCATTATTAACACTGACTCATGTGTAGAATATGTGAGCACCCCTAGAGAGAGTGAGATGGCCCATTATTAACACTGACTCATGTGTAGAATATGTGAGCACCCCTAGAGAGAGTGAGATGGCCCATTATTAACACCGACTCATGTGTAGAATATGTGAGTACCCCTAGAGAGAGGGAGATGGCCCATTATTAACACTGACTCATGTGTAGAATATGTGAGCACCCCTAGAGAGAGTGAGATGACCCATTATTAACACTGACTCATGTGTAGAATATGTGAGCACCCCTAGAGAGTGAGATGGCCCATTATTAATACTGACTCATGTGTAGAATATGTGAGCACCCCTAGAGAGAGTGAGATGGCCCATTATTAACACTGACTCATGTGTAGAATATGTGAGCACCCCTAGAGAGAGTGAGATGGCCCATTATTAACACTGACTCATGTGTAGAATATGTGAGCACCCCTAGAGAGAGTGAGATGGCCCATTATTAACACTGACTCATGTGTAGAATATGTGAGCACCTCTAGAGAGAGTGAGATGGCCCATTATTAATACTGACTCATGTGTAGAATATGTGAGTACCCCTAGAGAGAGGGAGATGGCCCATTATTAACACTGACTCATGTGTAGAATATGTGAGCACCCCTAGAGAGAGTGAGATGGCCCATTATTAACACTGACTCATGTGTAGAATATGTGAGCACCCCTAGAGAGAGTGAGATGGCCCATTATTAACACTGACTCATGTGTAGAATATGTGAGCACCTCTAGAGAGAGTGAGATGGCCCATTATTAATACTGACTCATGTGTAGAATATGTGAGCACCCCTAGAGAGAGTGAGATGGCCCATTATTAACACTGACTCATGTGTAGAATATGTGAGCACCCCTAGAGAGAGTGAGATGGCCCATTATTAACACTGACTCATGTGTAGAATATGTGAGCACCCCTAGAGAGAGGGAGATGGCCCATTATTAACACTGACTCATGTGTAGAATATGTGAGCACCTCTAGAGAGAGTGAGATGGCCCATTATTAATACTGACTCATGTGTAGAATATGTGAGTACCCCTAGAGAGAGGGAGATGGCCCATTATTAACACTGACTCATGTGTAGAATATGTGAGCACCCCTAGAGAGAGTGAGATGGCCCATTATTAACACTGACTCATGTGTAGAATATGTGAGCACCCCTAGAGAGAGTGAGATGGCCCATTATTAACACTGACTCATGTGTAGAATATGTGAGCACCTCTAGAGAGAGTGAGATGGCCCATTATTAATACTGACTCATGTGTAGAATATGTGAGCACCCCTAGAGAGAGTGAGATGGCCCATTATTAACACTGACTCATGTGTAGAATATGTGAGCACCCCTAGAGAGAGTGAGATGGCCCATTATTAACACTGACTCATGTGTAGAATATGTGAGCACCTCTAGAGAGTGAGATGGCCCATTATTAACACTGACTCATGTGTAGAATATGTGAGCACCCCTAGAGAGAGTGAGATGGCCCATTATTAACACTGACTCATGTGTAGAATATGTGAGCACCCCTAGAGAGAGTGAGATGGCCCATTATTAATACTGACTCATGTGTAGAATATGTGAGCACCCCTAGAGAGAGTGAGATGGCCCATTATTAACACTGACTCATGTGTAGAATATGTGAGCACCCCTAGAGAGAGTGAAATGGCCCATTATTAACACTGACTCATGTGTAGAATATGTGAGCACCCCTAGAGAGAGTGAGATGGCCCATTATTAACACTGACTCATGTGTAGAATATGTGAGCACCCCTAGAGAGAGTGAGATGGCCCATTATTAACACTGACTCATGTGTAGAATATGTGAGCACCCCTAGAGAGAGTGAGATGGCCCATTATTAATACTGACTCATGTGTAGAATATGTGAGCACCCCTAGAGAGAGTGTGATGGCCCATTATTAACACCGACTCATGTGTAGAATATGTGAGCACCCCTAGAGAGAGGGAGATGGCCCATTATTAACACTGACTCATGTGTAGAATATGTGAGCACCCCTAGAGAGAGTGAGAAGTGAGATGGCCCATTATTAACACTGACTCATGTGTAGAATATGTGAGCACCCCTAGAGAGAGTGAGATGGCCCATTATTAACACTGACTCATGTGTAGAATATGTGAGCACCTCTAGAGAGAGTGAGATGGCCCATTATTAACACTGACTCATGTGTAGAATATGTGAGCACCCCTAGAGAGAGTGAGATGGCCCATTATTAATACTGACTCATGTGTAGAATATGTGAGCACCCCTAGAGAGAGTGAGATGGCCCATTATTAACACTGACTCATGTGTAGAATATGTGAGCACCCCTAGAGAGAGTGAGATGGTCCATTATTAACACTGACTCATGTGTAGAATATGTGAGCACCCCTAGAGAGAGTGAGATGGCCCATTATTAACACTGACTCATGTGTAGAATACTGTATGTGAGTACCCCTAGAGAGAGTGAGATGGCCCATTATTAACACTGACTCATGTGTAGAATATGTGAGCACCCCTAGAGAGAGTGAGATGGCCCATTATTAATACTGACTCATGTGTAGAATATGTGAGCACCCCTAGAGAGAGTGAGATGGCCCATTATTAATACTGACTCATGTGTAGAATATGTGAGCACCCCTAGAGAGAGTGAGATGGCCCATTATTAACACTGACTCATGTGTATAATATGTGAGTACCCCTAGAGAGAGTGAGATGGCCCATTATTAATACTGACTCATGTATAGAATATGTGAGCACCCCTACAGAGAGGGAGATGGCCCATTATTAACACTGACTCATGTGTAGAATATGTGAGCACCCCTAGAGAGAGTGAGATGGCCCATTATTAACACTGACTCATGTGTAGAATATGTGAGCACCCCTAGAGAGAGTGAGATGGCCCATTATTAACACTGACTCATGTGTAGAATATGTGAGCACCTCTAGAGAGAGTGAGATGGCCCATTATTAATACTGACTCATGTGTAGAATATGTGAGCACCCCTAGAGAGAGTGAGATGACCAATTATTAATACTGACTCATGTGTAGAATATGTGAGCACCCCTAGAGAGAGTGAGATGGCCCATTATTAACACTGACTCATGTGTAGAATATGTGAGCACCCCTAGAGAGAGTGAGATGGCCCATTATTAACACTGACTCATGTGTAGAATATGTGAGCACCCCTAGAGAAAGTGAGATGGCCCATTATTAATACTGACTCATGTGTAGAATATGTGTGCACCCCTAGAGAGAGTGAGATGGCCCATTATTAACACTGACTCATGTATAGAATATGTGAGCACCCCTAGAGAGAGTGAGATGGCCCATTATTAACACTGACTCATGTGTAGAATATGTGAGTACCCCTAGAGAGAGTGAGATGGCCCATTATTAACACTGACTCATGTGTAGAATATTTGAGCACCCCTAGAGAGAGTGAGATGGCCCATTATTAACACTGACTCATGTGTAGAATATGTGAGCACCCCTAGAGAGAGTGAGATGGCCCATTATTAACACTGACTCATGTGTAGAATATGTGAGCACCCCTAGAGAGAGTGAGATGGCCCATTATTAACACTGACTCATGTGTAGAATATGTGAGCACCCCTAGAGAGAGTGAGATGGCCCATTATTAACACTGACTCATGTGTAGAATATGTGAGCACCCCTAGAGAGAGTGAGATGGCCCATTATTAACACTGACTCATGTGTAGAATATGTGAGCACCCCTAGAGAGAGTGAGATGGCCCATTATTAACACTGACTCATGTGTAGAATATGTGAGCACCCCTAGAGAGAGTGAGATGGTCCATTATTAATACTGACTCATGTGTAGAATATGTGAGCACCCCTAGAGAGAGTGAGATGGCCCATTATTAACACTGACTCATGTGTAGAATATGTGAGCACCTCTAGAGAGAGTGAGATGGTCCATTATTAATACTGACTCATGTGTAGAATATGTGAGCACCCCTAGAGAGAGTGAGATGGTCCATTATTAACACTGACTCATGTGTAGAATATGTGAGCACCCCTAGAGAGAGTGAGATGGCCCATTATTAACACTGACTCATGTCTAGAATATGTGAGCACCCCTAGAGAGAGTGAGATGGCCCATTATTAACACTGACTCATGTGTAGAATATGTGAGCACCCCTAGAGAGAGTGAGATGGCCCATTATTAACACTGACTCATGTGTAGAATATGTGAGCACCCCTAGAGAGAGTGAGATGGCCCATTATTAACACTGACTCATGTGTAGAATATGTGAGCACCTCTAGAGAGAGTGAGATGGCCCATTATTAACACTGACTCATGTATAGAATATGTGAGCACCCCTAGAGAGAGGGAGATGGCCCATTATTAACACTGACTCATGTGTAGAATATGTGAGCACCCCTAGAGAGAGTGAGATGGCCCATTATTAACACTGACTCATGTGTAGAATATATGAGCACCCCTAGAGAGAGTGAGATGGCCCATTATTAATACTGACTCATGTGTAGAATATGTGAGCACCCCTAGAGAGAGTGAGATGGCCCATTATTAACACTGACTCATGTGTAAAATATGTGAGCACCCCTAGAGAGAGTGAGATGGCCCATTATTAACACTGACTCATGTGTAGAATATGTGAGCACCCCTAGAGAGAGTGAGATGGCCCATTATTAACACTGACTCATGTGTAGAATATGTGAGCACCCCTAGAGAGAGTGAGATGGCCCATTATTAACACTGACTCATGTGTAGAATATGTGAGCACCCCTAGAGAGAGTGAGATGGCCCATTATTAACACTGACTCATGTGTAGAATATGTGAGCACCCCTAGAGAGAGTGAGATGGCCCATTATTAATACTGACTCATGTGTAGAATATGTGAGCACCCCTAGAGAGAGTGAGATGGCCCATTATTAACACTGACTCATGTGTAGAATATGTGAGCACCCCTAGAGAGAGTGTGATGGCCCATTATTAACACTGACTCATGTGTAGAATATGTGAGCACCCCTAGAGAGAGTGAGATGGCCCATTATTAACACTGACTCATGTGTAGAATATGTGAGCACCCCTAGAGAGAGTGAGATGGCCCATTATTAACACTGACTCATGTGTAGAATATGTGAGAACCTCTAGAGAGAGTGAGATGGCCCATTATTAACACTGACTCATGTGTAGAATATGTGAGGACCCCTAGAGAGAGTGAGATGGCCCATTATTAACACTGACTCATGTGTAGAATATGTGAGCACCCCTAGAGAGAGTGAGATGGCCCATTATTAACACTGACTCATGTGTAGAATATGTGAGCACCCCTAGAGAGAGTGAGATGGCCCATTATTAACACTGACTCATGTGTAGAATATGTGAGGACCCCTAGAGAGAGTGAGATGGCCCATTATTAACACTGACTCATGTGTAGAATATGTGAGCACCCCTAGAGAGAGTGAGATGGCCCATTATTAACACTGACTCATGTGTAGAATATGTGAGCACCCCTAGAGAGAGTGAGATGGACCCATTATTAACACTGACTCATGTGTAGAATATGTGAGCACCCCTAGAGAGAGTGAGATGGCCCATTATTAATACTGACTCATGTGTAGAATATGTGAGCACTCCTATAGAGAGTGAGATGGCCCATTATTAACACTGACTCATGTGTAGAATATGTGAGCACCCCTAGAGAGAGTGAGATGGCCCATTATTAACACTGACTCATGTGTAGAATATGTGAGCACCCCTAGAGAGAGTGAGATGGCCCATTATTAACACTGACTCATGTGTAGAATATGTGAGCACCCCTAGAGAGAGTGAGATGGCCCATTATTAATACTGACTCATGTGTAGAATATGTGAGCACCCCTAGAGAGAGTGAGATGGCCCATTATTAACACTGACTCATGTGTAGAATATGTGAGCACCTCTAGAGAGAGTGAGATGGCCCATTATTAACACTGACTCATGTGTAGAATATGTGAGCACCTCTAGAGAGAGTGAGATGGCCCATTATTAACACTGACTCATGTATAGAATATGTGAGCACCCCTAGAGAGAGGGAGATGGCCCATTATTAACACTGACTCATGTGTAGAATATGTGAGCACCCCTAGAGAGAGTGAGATGGCCCATTATTAACACTGACTCATGTGTAGAATATGTGAGCACCCCTAGAGAGAGTGAGATGGCCCATTATTAATACTGACTCATGTGTAGAATATGTGAGCACATCTAGAGAGAGTGAGATGGCCCATTATTAACACTGACTCATGTGTAGAATATGTGAGCACCCCTAGAGAGAGTGAGATGGCCCATTATTCATTATTAACACTGACTCATGTGTAGAATATGTGAGCACCCCTAGAGAGAGTGAGATGGTCCATTATTAACACTGACTCATGTGTAGAATATGTGAGCACCTCTAGAGAGAGGGAGATGGTCCATTATTAACACTGACTCATGTGTAGAATATGTGAGTACCCCTAGAGAGAGTGAGATGGCCCATTATTAACACTGACTCATGTGTAGAATATGTGAGCACCCCTAGAGAGAGTGAGATGGCCCATTATTAACACTGACTCATGTGTAGAATATGTGAGCACCCCTAGAGAGAGTGAGATGGCCCATTATTAACACTGACTCATGTATAGAATATGTGAGCACCCCTAGAGAGAGTGAGATGGCCC
Source organism: Cladorhizidae sp. MBARI D1340-BT2 (assembly GCA_028752905.1). Lineage (NCBI taxonomy): Eukaryota > Metazoa > Porifera > Demospongiae > Poecilosclerida > Cladorhizidae > Cladorhizidae sp. MBARI D1340-BT2. The sequence goes on from JAQNBH010000017.1 coordinate 11,630,627, forward strand.
ATTATTAATACTGACTCATGTGTAGAATATGTGAGCACCTCTAGAGAGAGTGAGATGGCCCATTATTAACACTGACTCATGTGTAGAATATGTGAGGACCCCTAGAGAGAGTGAGATGGCCCATTATTAATACTGACTCATGTGTAGAATATGTGAGCACCCCTAGAGAGAGTGAGATGGCCCATTATTAACACTGACTCATGTGTAGAATATGTGAGCACCCCTAGAGAGAGTGAGATGGTCCATTATTAACACTGACTCATGTGTAGAATATGTGAGCACCCCTAGAGAGAGTGAGATGGTCCATTATTAATACTGACTCGTGTGTAGAATATGTGAGCACCCCTAGAGAGAGTGAGATGGCCCATTATTAACACTGACTCATGTGTAGAATATGTGAGCACCCCTAGAGAGAGTGAGATGGTCCATTATTAACACTGACTCATGTGTAGAATATGTGAGCACCCCTAGAGAGAGTGAGATGGCCCATTATTAACACTGACTCATGTGTAGAATATGTGAGTACCCCTAGAGAGAGTGAGATGGCCCATTATTAACACTGACTCATGTGTAGAATATGTGAGCACCCCTAGAGAGAGTGAGATGGCCCATTATTAACACTGACTCATGTGTAGAATATGTGAGCACCCCTAGAGAGAGTGAGATGGTCCATTATTAACACTGACTCATGTGTAGAATATGTGAGCACCCCTAGAGAGAGTGAGATGGCCCATTATTAATACTGACTCATGTGTTGAATATGTGAGCACCCCTAGAGAGAGGGAGATGGCCCATTATTAACACTGACTCATGTGTAGAATATGTGAGCACCCCTAGAGAGAGTGAGATGGCCCATTATTAACACTGATTCATGTGTAGAATATGTGAGCACCCCTAGAGAGAGTGTGATGGCCCATTATTAACACTGACTCATGTGTAGAATATGTGAGCACCCCTAGAGAGAGTGAGATGGCCCATTATTAACACTGACTCATGTGTAGAATATGTGAGCACCCCTAGAGAGAGTGAGATGGCCCATTATTAATACTGACTCATGTGTAGAATATGTGAGCACCCCTAGAGAGAGTGAGATGGCCCATTATTAATACTGACTCATGTGTAGAATATGTGAGCACCCCTAGAGAGAGTGAGATGGCCCATTATTAACACTGACTCATGTGTAGAATATGTGAGCACCCCTAGAGAGAGTGAGATGGCCCATTATTAATACTGACTCATGTGTAGAATATGTGAGCACCCCTAGAGAGAGTGAGATGGCCCATTATTAACACTGACTCATGTGTAGAATATGTGAGCACCCCTAGAGAGAGTGAGATGGCCCATTATTAACACTGACTCATGTGTAGAATATGTGAGCACTCCTAGAGAGAGTGACATGGCCCATTATTAATACTGACTCATGTATAGAATATGTGAGCACCCCTAGAGAGAGTGAGATGGCCCATTATTAACACTGACTCATGTGTAGAATATGTGAGCACCCCTAGAGAGAGTGAGATGGCCCATTATTAACACTGACTCATGTGTAGAATATGTGAGCACCCCTAGAGAGAGTGAGATGGCCCATTATTAACACTGACTCATGTGTAGAATATGTGAGCACCCCTAGAGAGAGTGAGATGGCCCATTATTAACACTGACTCATGTGTAGAATATGTGAGCACTCCTAGAGAGAGTGACATGGCCCATTATTAATACTGACTCATGTGTAGAATATGTGAGCACCCCTAGAGAGAGTGTGATGGTCCATTATTAACACTGACTCATGTGTAGAATATGTGAGCACCCCTAGAGAGAGTGAGATGGCCCATTATTAACAGTGTAGAATATGTGAGCACCCCTAGAGAGAGTGAGATGGCCCATTATTAACACTGACTCATGTGTAGAATATGTGAGCACCCCTAGAGAGAGTGAGATGGCCCATTATTAACACTGACTCATGTGTAGAATATGTGAGCACCCCTAGAGAGAGTGAGATGGCCCATTATTAACACTGACTCATGTGTAGAATATGTGAGCACCCCTAGAGAGAGTGAGATGGCCCATTATTAACACTGACTCATGTGTAGAATATGTGACCACCCCTAGAGAGAGTGAGATGGCCCATTATTAACACTGACTCATGTATAGAATATGTGAGCACCCCTAGAGAGAGTGAGATGGCCCATTATTAACACTGACTCATGTGTAGAATATGTGAGCACCCCTAGAGAGAGTGAGATGGTCCATTATTAACACTGACTCATGTGTAGAATATGTGAGCACCCCTAGAGAGAGTGAGATGGCCCATTATTAACACTGACTCATGTGTAGAATATGTGAGCACCCCTAGAGAGAGTGAGATGGCCCATTATTAACACTGACTCATGTGTAGAATATGTGAGCACCCCTAGAGAGAGTGAGATGGCCCATTATTAACACTGACTCATGTGTAGAATATGTGAGCACCCCTAGAGAGAGTGAGATGGCCCATTATTAACACTGACTCATGTGTAGAATATGTGAGCACCCCTAGAGAGAGTGAGATGGCCCATTATTAACACTGACTGACTCATGTGTAGAATATGTGAGCACCCCTAGAGAGAGTGAGATGGCCCATTATTAACACTGACTCATGTGTAGAATATGTGAGCACCCCTAGAGAGAGTGAGATGGCCCATTATTAACACTGACTCATGTGTAGAATATGTGAGCACCCCTAGAGAGAGTGAGATGGCCCATTAGTAATACTGACTCATGTGTAGAATATGTGAGCACCCCTAGAGAGAGTGAGATGGCCCATTATTAACACTGACTCATGTGTAGAATATGTGAGCACCCCTAGAGAGAGTGAGATGGCCCATTATTAACACTGACTCATGTGTAGAATTTGTGAGCACCCCTAGAGAGAGTGAGATGGCCCATTATTAACACTGATTCATGTGTAGAATATGTGAGCACCCCTAGAGAGAGTGAGATGGCCCATTATTAACACTGACTCATGTGTAGAATATGTGAGCACCCCTAGAGAGAGTGAGATGGTCCATTATTAATACTGACTCATGTGTAGAATATGTGAGCACCCCTAGAGAGAGTGAGATGGTCCATTATTAATACTGACTCATGTATAGAATATGTGAGCACCCCTAGAGAGAGTGAGATGGCCCATTATTAACACTGACTCATGTGTAGAATATGTGAGCACCCCTAGAGAGAGTGAGATGGCCCATTATTAACACTGACTCATGTGTAGAATATGTGAGCACCCCTAGAGAGAGTGAGATGGCCCATTATTAACACTGACTCATGTGTAGAATATGTGAGCACCCCTAGAGAGAGTGAGATGGCCCATTATTAACACTGACTCATGTAAAGAATATGTGAGCACCCCTAGAGAGAGTGAGATGGCCCATTATTAACACTGACTCATGTGTAGAATATGTGAGCACCCCTAGAGAGAATGAGATGGTCCATTATTAATACTGACTCATGTGTAGAATATGTGAGCACCCCTAGAGAGAATGAGATGGTCCATTATTAATACTGACTCATGTGTAGAATATGTGAGCACCCCTAGAGAGAGTGAGATGGTCCATTATTAACACTGACTCATGTGTAGAATATGTGAGCACCCCTAGAGAGAATGAGATGGTCCATTATTAATACTGACTCATGTGTAGAATATGTGAGCACCCCTAGAGAGAGTGAGATGGCCCATTATTAACACTGACTCATGTGTAGAATATGTGAGCACCCCTAGAGAGAGTGAGATGGCCCATTATTGACACTGACTCATGTGTAGAATATGTGAGCACCTCTAGAGAGAGTGAGATGGCCCATTATTAACACTGACTCATGTGTAGAATATGTGAGCACCCCTAGAGAGAGTGAGATGGTCCATTATTAACACTGACTCATGTGTAGAATATGTGAGCACCCCTAGAGAGAATGAGATGGTCCATTATTAACACTGACTCATGTGTAGAATATGTGAGCACCCCTAGAGAGAGTGAGATGGCCCATTATTAACACTGACTCATGTGTAGAATATGTGAGCACCCCTAGAGAGAGTGAGATGGCCCATTATTAACACTGACTCATGTGTAGAATATGTGAGCACCTCTAGAGAGAGTGAGATGGCCCATTATTAACACTGACTCATGTGTAGAATATGTGAGCACCCCTAGAGAGAGTGAGATGGCCCATTATTAATACTGACTCATGTGTAGAATATGTGAGCACCCCTAGAGAGAGTGAGATGGCCCATTATTAACACTGACTCATGTGTAGAATATGTGAGCACCTCTAGAGAGAGTGAGATGGCCCATTATTAACACTGACTCATGTGTAGAATATGTGAGCACCCCTAGAGAGAGTGAGATGGCCCATTATTAACACTGACTCATGTGTAGAATATGTGAGCACCCCTAGAGAGAGTGAGATGGCCCATTATTAACACTGACTCATGTGTAGAATATGTGAGCACCCCTAGAGAGAGGGAGATGGCCCATTATTAACACTGACTCATGTGTAGAATATGTGAGCACCCCTAGAGAGAGTGAGATGGCCCATTATTAACACTGACTCATGTGTAGAATATGTGAGCACCCCTAGAGAGAGTGAGATGGCCCATTATTAACACTGACTCATGTGTAGAATATGTGAGCACCTCTAGAGAGAGTGAGATGGCCCATTATTAATACTGACTCATGTGTAGAATATGTGAGCACCCCTAGAGAGAGTGAGATGGCCCATTATTAATACTGACTCATGTGTAGAATATGTGAGCACCCCTAGAGAGAGGGAGATGGCCCATTATGAACACTGACTCATGTGTAGAATATGTGAGCAGCCCTAGAGAGAGTGAGATGGCCCATTATTAACACTGACTCATGTGTAGAATATGTGAGCACCCCTCGAGAGAGTGAGATGGCCCATTATTAACACTGACTCATGTGTAGAATATGTGAGCACCCCTAGAGAGAGTGAGATGGCCCATTATTAACACTGACTCATGTGTAGAATATGTGAGCACCCCTAGAGAGAGTGAGATGGCCCATTATTAACACTGACTCATGTGTAGAATATGTGAGCACCCCTAGAGAGAGTGAGATGGTCCATTATTAACACTGACTCATGTGTAGAATATGTGAGCACCTCTAGAGAGAGTGAGATGGCCCATTATTAACACTGACTCATGTGTAGAATATGTGAGCACCCCTAGAGAGAGTGAGATGGCCCATTATTAACACTGACTCATGTGTAGAATATGTGAGCACCCCTAGAGAGAATGAGATGGTCCATTATTAATACTGACTCATGTGTAGAATATGTGAGCACCCCTAGAGAGAGTGAGATGGCCCATTATTAACACTGACTCATGTGTAGAATATGTGAGCACCTCTAGAGAGAGTGAGATGGCCCATTATTAACACTGACTCATGTGTAGAATATGTGAGCACCCCTAGAGAGAGTGAGATGGTCCATTATTAACACTGACTCATGTGTAGAATATGTGAGCACCCCTAGAGAGAATGAGATGGTCCATTATTAATACTGACTCATGTGTAGAATATGTGAGCACCCCTAGAGAGAGTGAGATGGCCCATTATTAACACTGACTCATGTGTAGAATATGTGAGTTCCCCTAGAGAGAGTGAGATGGCCCATTATTAACACTGACTCATGTGTAGAATATGTGAGCACCCCTAGAGAGAATGAGATGGTCCATTATTAATACTGACTCATGTGTAGAATATGTGAGCACCCCTAGAGAGAATGAGATGGTCCATTATTAATACTGACTCATGTGTAGAATATGTGAGCACCCCTAGAGAGAGTGAGATGGTCCATTATTAACACTGACTCATGTGTAGAATATGTGAGCACCCCTAGAGAGAATGAGATGGTCCATTATTAATACTGACTCATGTGTAGAATATGTGAGCACCCCTAGAGAGAGTGAGATGGCCCATTATTAACACTGACTCATGTGTAGAATATGTGAGCACCCCTAGAGAGAGTGAGATGGCCCATTATTAACACTGACTCATGTGTAGAATATGTGAGCACCTCTAGAGAGAGTGAGATGGCCCATTATTAACACTGACTCATGTGTAGAATATGTGAGCACCCCTAGAGAGAGTGAGATGGTCCATTATTAACACTGACTCATGTGTAGAATATGTGAGCACCCCTAGAGAGAGTGAGATGGCCCATTATTAATACTGACTCATGTGTAGAATATGTGAGCACCCCTAGAGAGAGTGAGATGGCCCATTATTAACACTGACTCATGTGTAGAATATGTGAGCACCCCTAGAGAGAGGGAGATGGCCCATTATTAACACTGACTCATGTATAGAATATGTGAGCACCCCTAGAGAGAGTGAGATGGCCCATTATTAACACTGACTCATGTGTAGAATATGTGAGTACCCCTAGAGAGAGTGAGATGGCCCATTATTAACACTGACTCATGTGTAGAATATGTGAGCACCCCTAGAGAGAGTGAGATGGCCCATTATTAACACTGACTCATGTGTAGAATATGTGAGCACCCCTAGAGAGAGTGAGATGGCCCATTATTAACACTGACTCATGTGTAGAATATGTGAGCACCCCTAGAGAGAGGGAGATGGCCCATTATTAACACTGACTCATGTGTAGAATATGTGAGTACCTCTAGAGAGAGTGAGATGGCCCATTATTAACACTGACTCATGTGTAGAATATGTGAGTACCCCTAGAGAGAGTGAGATGACCCATTATTAACACTGACTCATGTGTAGAATATGTGAGCACCTCTAGAGAGAGTGAGATGGCCCATTATTAACACTGACTCATGTGTAGAATATGTGAGCACCCCTAGAGAGAGTGAGATGGCCCATTATTAACACTGACTCATGTGTAGAATATGTGAGCACCCCTAGAGAGAGTGAGATGGTCCATTATTAACACTGACTCATGTGTAGAATATGTGAGCACCCCTAGAGAGAGTGAGATGGCCCATTATTAACACTGACTCATGTGTAGAATATGTGAGCACCCCTAGAGAGAGTTAGATGGCCCATTATTAATAATGACTCATGTGTAGAATATGTGAGCACCCCTAGAGAGAGTGAGATGGCCCATTATTAACACTGACTCATGTGTAGAATATGTGAGCACCCCTAGAGAGAGTGAGATGGCCCATTATTAACACTGACTCATGTGTAGAATATGTGAGCACCCCTAGAGAGAGGGAGATGGCCCATTATTAACACTGACTCATGTGTAGAATATGTGAGCACCCCTAGAGAGAGTGAGATGGCCCATTATTAACACTGACTCATGTGTAGAATATGTGAGCACCCCTAGAGAGAGTGAGATGGTCCATTATTAACACTGACTCATGTGTAGAATATGTGAGCACCCCTAGAGAGAGTGAGATGGCCCATTATTAACACTGACTCATGTGTAGAATATGTGAGCACCCCTAGAGAGAGTGAGATGGCCCATTATTAACACTGACTCATGTGTAGAATATGTGAGTACCCCTAGAGAGAGTGAGATGGCCCATTATTAACACTGACTCATGTGTAGAATATGTGAGCACCCCTAGAGAGAGTGAGATGGCCCATTATTAACACTGACTCATGTGTAGAATATGTGAGCACCCCTAGAGAGAGTGAGATGGCCCATTATTAACACTGACTCATGTGTAGAATATGTGAGCACCCCTAGAGAGAGTGAGATGGCCCATTATTAACACTGACTCATGTGTAGAATATGTGAGCACCCCTAGAGAGAGTGAGATGGCCCATTATTAACACTGACTCATGTGTAGAATATGTGAGCACCCCTAGAGAGAGTGAGATGGCCCATTATTAACACTGACTCATGTGTAGAATATGTGAGCACCCCTAGAGAGAGTGAGATGGCCCATTATTAACACTGACTCATGTGTAGAATATGTGAGCACCCCTAGAGAGAGTGACATGGCCCATTATTAACACCGACTCATGTGTAGAATATGTGAGCACCCCTAGAGAGAGTGAGATGGCCCATTATTAACACTGACTCATGTGTAGAATATGTGAGCACCCCTAGAGAGAGTGAGATGGCCCATTATTAACACTGACTCATGTGTAGAATATGTGAGCACCCCTAGAGAGAGTGAGATGGTCCATTATTAACACTGACTCATGTGTAGAATATGTGAGCACCCCTAGAGAGAGTGAGATGGCCCATTATTAATACTGACTCATGTGTAGAATATGTGAGCACCCCTAGAGAGAGGGAGATGGCCCATTATTAATACTGACTCATGTGTAGAATATGTGAGCACCCCTAGAGAGAGTGAGATGGCCCATTATTAACACTGACTCATGTGTAGAATATGTGAGCACCCCTAGAGAGAGTGAGATGGCCCATTATTAACACTGACTCATGTGTAGAATATGTGAGCACCCCTAGAGAGAGTGAGATGGCCCATTATTAATACTGACTCATGTGTAGAATATGTGAGCACCCCTAGAGAGAGTGAGATGGCCCATTATTAATACTGACTCATGTGTAGAATATGTGAGCACCCATAGAGAGAGTGAGATGGCCCATTATTAACACTGACTCATGTGTAGAATATGTGAGCACCCCTAGAGAGAGTGAGATGGCCCATTATTAACACTGACTCATGTGTAGAATATGTGAGCACCTCTAGAGAGAGTGAGATGGCCCATTATTAATACTGACTCATGTGTAGAATATGTGAGCACCTCTAGAGAGAGTGAGATGGCCCATTATTAACACTGACTCATGTGTAGAATATGTGAGCACCCCTAGAGAGAGTGAGATGGCCCATTATTAACACTGACTCATGTGTAGAATATGTGAGTACCCTTAGAGAGAGTGAGATGGCCCATTATTAATACTGACTCATGTGTAGAATATGTGAGCACCCCTAGAGAGAGTGAGATGGCCCATTATTAACACTGACTCATGTGTAGAATATGTGAGCACCCCTAGAGAGAGTGAGATGGCCCATTATTAACACTGACTCATGTGTAGAATATGTGAGCACCCCTAGAGAGAGTGAGATGGCCCATTATTAACACTGACTCATGTGTAGAATATGTGAGCACCCCTAGAGAGAGTGAGATGGCCCATTATTAACACTGACTCATGTGTAGAATATCTGAGCACCCCTAGAGAGAGTGAGATGGCCCATTATTAACACTGACTCATGTGTAGAATATGTGAGCACCCCTAGAGAGAGTGAGATGGCCCATTATTAATACTGACTCATGTGTAGAATATGTGAGCACCCCTAGAGAGAGTGAGATGGCCCATTATTAACACTGACTCATGTGTAGAATATGTGAGCACCCCTAGAGAGAGTGAGATGGCCCATTATTAACACTGACTCATGTGTAGAATATGTGAGCACCCCTAGAGAGAGTGAGATGGCCCATTATTAATACTGACTCATGTGTAGAATATGTGAGCACCCCTAGAGAGAGTGAGATGGCCCATTATTAATACTGACTCATGTGTAGAATATGTGAGCACCCCTAGAGAGAGTGAGATGGCCCATTATTAACACTGACTCATGTGTAGAATATGTGAGCACCCCTAGAGAGAGTGAGATGGCCCATTATTAACACTGACTCATGTGTAGAATATGTGAGTACCCCTAGAGAGAGTGAGATGGCCCATTATTAATACTGACTCATGTGTAGAATATGTGAGCACCCCTAGAGAGAGTGAGATGGCCCATTATTAATACTGACTCATGTGTAGAATATGTGAGCACCCTTAACACTGACTCATGTGTAGAATATGTGAGCACCCCTAGAGAGAGTGAGATGGTCCATTATTAACACTGACTCATGTGTAGAATATGTGAGCACCCCTAGAGAGAGTGAGATGGCCCATTATTAACACTGACTCATGTGTAGAATATGTGAGCACCCCTAGAGAGAGTGAGATGGCCCATTATTAACACTGACTCATGTATAGAATATGTGAGCACCCCTAGAGAGAGTGAGATGGCCCATTATTAACACTGACTCATGTGTAGAATATGTGAGCACCCCTAGAGAGAGTGAGATGGCCCATTATTAACACTGACTCATGTGTAGAATATGTGAGCACCCCTAGAGAGAGTGAGATGGCCCATTATTAACACTGACTCATGTGTAGAATATGTGAGCACCCCTAGAGAGAGTGAGATGGTCCATTATTAACACTGACTCATGTGTAGAATATGTGAGCACCCCTAGAGAGAGTGAGATGGCCCATTATTAACACTGACTCATGTGTAGAATATGTGAGCACCTCTAGAGAGAGTGAGATGGCCCATTATTAACACTGACTCATGTGTAGAATATGTGAGCACCCCTAGAGAGAGTGAGATGGCCCATTATTAACACTGACTCATGTGTAGAATATGTGAGCACCCCTAGAGAGAGTTAGATGGCCCATTATTAACACTGACTCATATGTAGAATATGTGAGCACCCCTAGAGAGAGTGAGATGGCCCATTATTAACACTGACTCATGTGTAGAATATGTGAGCACCCCTAGAGAGAGTGAGATGGCCCATTATTAACACTGACTCATGTGTAGAATATGTGAGCACCCCTAGAGAGAGTGAGATGGCCCATTATTAACACTGACTCATGTGTAGAATATGTGAGCACCCCTAGAGAGAGTGAGATGGCCCATTATTAACACTGACTCATGTGTAGAATATGTGAGCACCCCTAGAGAGAGGGAGATGGCCCATTATTAACACTGACTCATGTGTAGAATATGTGAGCACCCCTAGAGAGAGTGAGATGGCCCATTATTAACACTGACTCATGTGTAGAATATGTGAGCACCCCTAGAGAGAGGGAGATGGCCCATTATTAACACTGACTCATGTGTAGAATATGTGAGCACCCCTAGAGAGAGTGAGATGGCCCATTATTAACACTGACTCATGTGTAGAATATGTGAGCACCCCTAGAGAGAGTGAGATGGCCCATTATTAACACTGACTCATGTGTAGAATATGTGAGCACCTCTAGAGAGAGGGAGATGGCCCATTATTAACACTGACTCATGTGTAGAATATGTGAGCACCCCTAGAGAGAGTGAGATGGCCCATTATTAACACTGACTCATGTGTAGAATATGTGAGCACCCCTAGAGAGAGTGAGATGGCCCATTATTAACACTGACTCATGTGTAGAATATGTGAGCACCCCTAGAGAGAGTGAGATGGCCCATTATTAACACTGACTCATGTGTAGAATATGTGAGTACCCCTAGAGAGAGTGAGATGGCCCATTATTAACACTGACTCATGTGTAGAATATGTGAGCACCCCTAGAGAGAGTGAGATGACCCATTATTAACACTGACTCATGTGTAGAATATGTGAGCACCTCTAGAGAGAGTGAGATGGCCCATTATTAACACTGACTCATGTGTAGAATATGTGAGCACCCCTAGAGAGAGTGAGATGGCCCATTATTAATACTGACTCATGTGTAGAATATGTGAGCACCCCTAGAGAGTGAGATGGCCCTTTATTAACACTGACTCATGTGTAGAATATGTGAGCACCCCTAGAGAGAGTGAGATGGCCCATTATTAACACTGACTCATGTGTAGAATATGTGAGCACCCCTAGAGAGAGTTAGATGGCCCATTATTAACACTGACTCATGTGTAGAATATGTGAGCACCCCTAGAGAGAGTGAGATGGCCCATTATTAACACTGACTCATGTGTAGAATATGTGAGCACCCCTAGAGAGAGTGAGATGGCCCATTATTAACACTGACTCATGTGTAGAATATGTGAGCACCCCTAGAGAGAGTGAGATGGCCCATTATTAACACTGACTCATGTGTAGAATATGTGAGCACCCCTAGAGAGAGTGAGATGGCCCATTATTAACACTGACTCATGTGTAGAATATGTGAGCACCCCTAGAGAGAGGGAGATGACCCATTATTAACACTGACTCATGTGTAGAATATGTGAGCACCCCTAGAGAGAGTGAGATGGCCCATTATTAACACTGACTCGTGTGTAGAATATGTGAGCACCCCTAGAGAGAGTGAGATGGCCCATTATTAACACTGACTCATGTGTAGAATATGTGAGCACCCCTAGAGAGAGTGAGATGTCCCATTATTAATACTGACTCATGTGTAGAATATGTGAGCACCCCTAGAGAGAGTGAGATGGCCCATTATTAACACTGACTCATGTGTAGAATATGTGAGCACCCCTAGAGAGAGTGAGATGGCCCATTATTAACACTGACTCATGTGTAGAATATGTGAGCACCCCTAGAGAGAGTGAGATGGCCCATTATTAATACTGACTCATGTGTAGAATATGTGAGCACCCCTAGAGAGAGTGAGATGGCCCATTATTAACACTGACTCATGTGTAGAATATGTGAGCACCCCTAGAGAGAGTGAGATGGCCCATTATTAATACTGACTCATGTGTAGAATATGTGAGCACCCCTAGAGAGAGGGAGATGGCCCATTATTAACACTGACTCATGTGTAGAATATGTGAGCACCCCTAGAGAGAGGGAGATGACCCATTATTAACACTGACTCATGTGTAGAATATGTGAGCACCCCTAGAGAGAGTGAGATGGCCCATTATTAACACTGACTCATGTGTAGAATATGTGAGCACCCCTAGAGAGAGTGAGATGGCCCATTATTAATACTGACTCATGTGTAGAATATGTGAGCACCCCTAGAGAGAGTGAGATGGCCCATTATTAACACTGACTCATGTGTAGAATATGTGAGCACCCCTAGAGAGAGGGAGATGGCCCATTATTAACACTGACTCATGTGTAGAATATGTGAGCACCCCTAGAGAGAGTGAGATGGCCCATTATTAACACTGACTCATGTGTAGAATATGTGAGCACCCCTAGAGAGAGTGAGATGGCCCATTATTAACACTGACTAATGTGTAGAATATGTGAGCACCCCTAGAGAGAGGGAGATGGCCCATTATTAATACTGACTCATGTATAGAGTATGTGAGCACCCCTAGAGAGAGTGAGATGGCCCATTATTAACACTGACTCATGTGTAGAATATGTGAGCACCCCTAGAGAGAGTGAGATGGCCCATTATTAACACTGACTCATGTGTAGAATATGTGAGCACCCCTAGAGAGAGTGAGATGGCCCATTATTAATACTGACTCATGTGTAGAATATGTGAGCACCCCTAGAGAGAGTGAGATGGCCCATTATTAACACTGACTCATGTGTAGAATATGTGAGCACCCCTAGAGAGAGTGAGATGGCCCATTATTAATACTGACTCATGTGTAGAATATGTGAGCACCCCTAGAGAGAGGGAGATGGCCCATTATTAACACTGACTCATGTGTAGAATATGTGAGCACCCCTAGAGAGAGGGAGATGACCCATTATTAACACTGACTCATGTGTAGAATATGTGAGCACCCCTAGAGAGAGTGAGATGGCCCATTATTAACACTGACTCATGTGTAGAATATGTGAGCACCCCTAGAGAGAGTGAGATGGCCCATTATTAATACTGACTCATGTGTAGAATATGTGAGCACCCCTAGAGAGAGTGAGATGGCCCATTATTAACACTGACTCATGTGTAGAATATGTGAGTACCCCTAGAGAGAGTGAGATGGCCCATTATTAACACTGACTCATGTGTAGAATATGTGAGCACCCCTAGAGAGAGTGAGATGGCCCATTATTAACACTGACTCATGTGTAGAATATGTGAGCACCCCTAGAGAGAGTGAGATGGCCCATTATTAACACTGACTCATGTGTAGAATATGTGAGCACCCCTAGAGAGAGTGAGATGGCCCATTATTAATACTGACTCATGTGTAGAATATGTGAGCACCCCTAGAGAGAGTGAGATGGCCCATTATTAACACTGACTCATGTGTAGAATATGTGAGCACCCCTAGAGAGAGTGAGATGGCCCATTATTAACACTGACTCATGTGTAGAATATGTGAGCACCCCTAGAGAGAGTGAGATGGCCCATTATTAACACTGACTCATGTGTAGAATATGTGAGCACCCCTAGAGAGAGTGAGATGGCCCATTATTAATACTGACTCATGTGTAGAATATGTGAGCACCCCTAGAGAGAGTGAGATGGCCCATTATTAACACTGACTCATGTGTAGAATATGTGAGCACCCCTAGAGAGAGTTAGATGGCCCATTATTAACACTGACTCATGTGTAGAATATGTGAGCACCCCTAGAGAGAGTGAGATGGCCCATTATTAACACTGACTCATGTGTAGAATATGTGAGCACCCCTAGAGAGAGTGAGATGGCCCATTATTAACACTGACTCATGTGTAGAATATGTGAGCACCCCTAGAGAGAGTGAGATGGCCCATTATTAACACTGACTCATGTGTAGAATATGTGAGCACCCCTAGAGAGAGTGAGATGGCCCATTATTAACACTGACTCATGTGTAGAATATGTGAGCACCCCTAGAGAGAGTGAGATGGCCCATTATTAATACTGACTCATGTGTAGAATATGTGAGCACCCCTAGAGAGAGTGAGATGGCCCATTATTAACACTGACTCATGTGTAGAATATGTGAGTACCCCTAGAGAGAGTGAGATGGCCCATTATTAACACTGACTCATGTGTAGAATATGTGAGCACCCCTAGAGAGAGTGAGATGACCCATTATTAACACTGACTCATGTGTAGAATATGTGAGCACCTCTAGAGAGAGTGAGATGGCCCATTATTAACACTGACTCATGTGTAGAATATGTGAGCACCCCTAGAGAGAGTGAGATGGCCCATTATTAATACTGACTCATGTGTAGAATATGTGAGCACCCCTAGAGAGTGAGATGGCCCTTTATTAACACTGACTCATGTGTAGAATATGTGAGCACCCCTAGAGAGAGTGAGATGGCCCATTATTAACACTGACTCATGTGTAGAATATGTGAGCACCCCTAGAGAGAGTTAGATGGCCCATTATTAACACTGACTCATGTGTAGAATATGTGAGCACCCCTAGAGAGAGTGAGATGGCCCATTATTAACACTGACTCATGTGTAGAATATGTGAGCACCCCTAGAGAGAGTGAGATGGCCCATTATTAACACTGACTCATGTGTAGAATATGTGAGCACCCCTAGAGAGAGTGAGATGGCCCATTATTAACACTGACTCATGTGTAGAATATGTGAGCACCCCTAGAGAGAGTGAGATGGCCCATTATTAACACTGACTCATGTGTAGAATATGTGAGCACCCCTAGAGAGAGGGAGATGACCCATTATTAACACTGTCTCATGTGTAGAATATGTGAGCACCCCTAGAGAGAGTGAGATGGCCCATTATTAATACTGACTCATGTGTAGAATATGTGAGCACCCCTAGAGAGAGTGAGATGGCCCATTATTAACACTGACTCATGTGTAGAATATGTGAGCACCCCTAGAGAGAGTGAGATGGCCCATTATTAACACTGACTCATGTGTAGAATATGTGAGCACCCCTAGAGAGAGTGAGATGGCCCATTATTAACACTGACTCATGTGTAGAATATGTGAGCACCCCTAGAGAGAGTGAGATGGCCCATTATTAACACTGACTCATGTGTAGAATATGTGAGCACCCCTAGAGAGAGTGAGATGGCCCATTATTAATACTGACTCATGTGTAGAATATGTGAGCACCCCTAGAGAGAGTGAGATGGCCCATTATTAACACTGACTCATGTGTAGAATATGTGAGTACCCCTAGAGAGAGTGAGATGGCCCATTATTAACACTGACTCATGTGTAGAATATGTGAGCACCCCTAGAGAGAGTGAGATGACCCATTATTAACACTGACTCATGTGTAGAATATGTGAGCACCTCTAGAGAGAGTGAGATGGCCCATTATTAACACTGACTCATGTGTAGAATATGTGAGCACCCCTAGAGAGAGTGAGATGGCCCATTATTAATACTGACTCATGTGTAGAATATGTGAGCACCCCTAGAGAGTGAGATGGCCCTTTATTAACACTGACTCATGTGTAGAATATGTGAGCACCCCTAGAGAGAGTGAGATGGCCCATTATTAACACTGACTCATGTGTAGAATATGTGAGCACCCCTAGAGAGAGTTAGATGGCCCATTATTAACACTGACTCATGTGTAGAATATGTGAGCACCCCTAGAGAGAGTGAGATGGCCCATTATTAACACTGACTCATGTGTAGAATATGTGAGCACCCCTAGAGAGAGTGAGATGGCCCATTATTAACACTGACTCATGTGTAGAATATGTGAGCACCCCTAGAGAGAGTGAGATGGCCCATTATTAACACTGACTCATGTGTAGAATATGTGAGCACCCCTAGAGAGAGTGAGATGGCCCATTATTAACACTGACTCATGTGTAGAATATGTGAGCACCCCTAGAGAGAGGGAGATGGCCCATTATTAACACTGTCTCATGTGTAGAATATGTGAGCACCCCTAGAGAGAGTGAGATGGCCCATTATTAACACTGACTCATGTGTAGAATATGTGAGCACCCCTAGAGAGAGTGAGATGGCCCATTATTAATACTGACTCATGTGTAGAATATGTGAGCACCCCTAGAGAGAGTGAGATGGCCCATTATTAACACTGACTCATGTGTAGAATATGTGAGCACCCCTAGAGAGAGTGAGATGGCCCATTATTAACACTGACTCATGTGTAGAATATGTGATCACCCCTAGAGAGAGTGAGATGGCCCATTATTAATACTGACTCATGTGTAGAATATGTGAGCACCCCTAGAGACACTGACTCATGTGTAGAATATGTGAGCACCCCTAGAGAGAGTGAGATGGCCCATTATTAACACTGACTCATGTGTAGAATATGTGAGCACCCCTAGAGAGAGTGAGATGGCCCATTATTAATACTGACTCATGTGTAGAATATGTGAGCACCCCTAGAGAGAGTGAGATGGCCCATTATTAACACTGACTCATGTGTAGAATATGTGAGTACCCCTAGAGAGAGTGAGATGGCCCATTATTAACACTGACTCATGTGTAGAATATGTGAGCACCCCTAGAGAGAGTGAGATGGCCCATTATTAACACTGACTCATGTGTAGAATATGTGAGCACCCCTAGAGAGAGTGAGATGGCCCATTATTAACACTGACTCATGTGTAGAATATGTGAGCACCCCTAGAGAGAGTGAGATGGCCCATTATTAACACTGACTCATGTGTAGAATATGTGAGTACCCCTAGAGAGAGTGGGATGGCCCATTATTAACACTGACTCATGTGTAGAATATGTGAGCACCCCTAGAGAGAGTGAGATGGCCCATTATTAACACCGACTTATGTGTAGAATATGTGAGCACCCCTAGAGAGAGTGAGATGGCCCATTATTAATACTGACTCATGTGTAGAATATGTGAGCACCCCTAGAGAGAGGGAGATGGCCCATTATTAACACCGACTCATGTGTAGAATATGTGAGCACCCCTAGAGAGAGTGAGATGGCCCATTATTAACACTGACTCATGTGTAGAATATGTGAGCACCCCTAGAGAGAGGGAGATGGCCCATTATTAACACCGACTCATGTGTACAATATGTGAGCACCCCTAGAGAGAGTGAGATGGCCCATTATTAATACTGACTCATGTGTAGAATATGTGAGCACCCCTAGAGAGAGTGAGATGGCCCATTATTAACACTGACTCATGTGTAGAATATGTGAGTACCTCTAGAGAGAGTGGGATGGCCCATTATTAACACTGACTCATGTGTAGAATATGTGAGCACCTCTAGAGAGAGTGAGATGGCCCATTATTAACACTGACTCATGTGTAGAATATGTGAGTACCCCTAGAGAGAGTGAGATGGCCCATTATTAACACTGACTCATGTGTAGAATATGTGAGCACCTCTAGAGAGAGTGAGATGGCCCATTATTAACACTGACTCATGTGTAGAATATGTGAGCACCCCTAGAGAGAGTGAGATGGCCCATTATTAACACTGACTCATGTGTAGAATATGTGAGCACCCCTAGAGAGAGTGAGATGGCCCATTATTAACACTGACTCATGTGTAGAATATGTGAGCACCCCTAGAGAGAGTGAGATGGCCCATTATTAACACTGACTCATGTGTAGAATATGTGAGCACCCCTAGAGAGAGTGAGATGGCCCATTATTAATACTGACTCATGTATAGAATATGTGAGCACCCCTAGAGAGAGTGAGATGGCCCATTATTAACACTGACTCATGTGTAGAATATGTGAGCACCCCTAGAGAGAGTGAGATGGCCCATTATTAACACTGACTCATGTGTAGAATATGTGAGCACCCCTAGAGAGAGTGAGATGGCCCATTATTAACACTGACTCATGTGTAGAATATGTGAGTACCCCTAGAGAGAGTGGGATGGCCCATTATTAACACTGACTCATGTGTAGAATATGTGAGCACCCCTAGAGAGAGTGAGATGGCCCATTATTAACACCGACTCATGTGTAGAATATGTGAGCACCCCTAGAGAGAGTGAGATGGCCCATTATTAATACTGACTCATGTGTAGAATATGTGAGCACCCCTAGAGAGAGTGAGATGGCCCATTATTAACACTGACTCATGTGTAGAATATGTGAGCACCCCTAGAGAGAGTGAGATGGCTCATTATTAATACTGACTCATGTGTAGAATATGTGAGCACCCCTAGAGAGAGTGAGATGGCCCATTATTAACACTGACTCATGTGTAGAATATGTGAGCACCCCTAGAGAGAGGGAGATGGCCCATTATTAACACCGACTCATGTGTAGAATATGTGAGCACCCCTAGAGAGAGTGAGATGGCCCATTATTAATACTGACTCATGTGTAGAATATGTGAGCACCCCTAGAGAGAGTGAGATGGCCCATTATTAACACTGACTCATGTGTAGAATATGTGAGCACCCCTAGAGAGAGTGAGATGGCCCATTATTAACACTGACTCATGTGTAGAATATGTGAGCACCCCTAGAGAGAGTGAGGTGGCCCATTATTAACACTGACTCATGTGTAGAATATGTGAGCACCCCTAGAGAGAGTGAGATGTCCCATTATTAACACTGACTCATGTGTAGAATATGTGAGCACCCCTAGAGAGAGTGAGATGGCCCATTATTAACACTGACTCATGTGTAGAATATGTGAGCACCCCTAGAGAGAGTGAGATGGCCCATTATTAACACTGACTCATGTGTAGAATATGTGAGCACCCCTAGAGAGAGTGAGATGGCCCATTATTAACACTGACTCATGTGTAGAATATGTGAGCACCCCTAGAGAGAGTGAGATGGCCCATTATTAACACTGACTCATGTGTAGAATATGTGAGCACCCCTAGAGAGAGTGAGATGGCCCATTACTAACACTGACTCATGTGTAGAATATGTGAGCACCCCTAGAGAGAGTGAGATGGCCCATTATTAATACTGACTCATGTGTAGAATATGTGAGCACCCCTAGAGAGAGTGAGATGGCCCATTATTAATACTGACTCATGTGAAGAATATGTGAGCACCCCTAGAGAGAGTGAGATGGTCCATTATTAATACTGACTCATGTGTAGAATATGTGAGCACCCCTAGAGAGAGTGAGATGGCCCATTATTAACACTGACTCATGTGTAGAATATGTGAGCACCCCTAGAGAGAGTGAGATGGCCCATTATTAACACTGACTCATGTGTAGAATATGTGAGCACCTCTAGAGAGAGGGAGATGGCCCATTATTAACACTGACTCATGTGTAGAATATGTGAGCACCCCTAGAGAGAGTGAGATGGCCCATTATTAACACTGACTCATGTGTAGAATATGTGAGCACCCCTAGAGAGAGTGAGATGGCCCATTATTAATACTGACTCATGTGTAGAATATGTGAGCACCCCTAGAGAGAGTGAGATGGCCCATTATTAACACTGACTCATGTGTAGAATATGTGAGCACCCCTAGAGAGAGTGAGATGGCCCATTATTAATACTGACTCATATGTAGAATATGTGAGCACCCCTAGAGAGAGTGAGATGGCCCATTATTAACACTGACTCATGTGTAGAATATGTGAGCACCCCTAGAGAGAGTGAGATGGCCCATTATTAACACTGACTCATGTGTAGAATATGTGAGCACCCCTAGAGAGAGTGAGATGGCCCATTATTAACACTGACTCATGTGTAGAATATGTGAGCACCCCTAGAGAGAGTGAGATGGCCCATTATTAACACTGACTCATGTGTAGAATATGTGAGCACCCCTAGAGAGAGTGAGATGGCCCATTATTAACACTGACTCATGTGTAGAATATGTGAGCACCCCTAGAGAGAGTGAGATGGCCCATTATTAACACTGACTCATGTGTAGAATATGTGAGCACCCCTAGAGAGAGTGAGATGGTCCATTATTAACACTGACTCATGTGTAGAATATGTGAGCACCCCTAGAGAGAGTGAGATGGCCCATTATTAACACTGACTCATGTGTAGAATATGTGAGCACCCCTAGAGAGAGTGAGATGGCCCATTATTAACACTGACTCATGTGTAGAATATGTGAGCACCCCTAGAGAGAGTGAGATGGCCCATTATTAATACTGACTCATGTGTAGAATATGTGAGCACCCCTAGAGAGAGTGAGATGGCCCATTCAGGGTTGTATACAGAAATTTTGCCAAGGGGGGGGCGAACTTGAGATATGGAAAAATAAGGGGTGGCGAGAATGATACAATGATGGTGTATGTAATGTATAAGGGTGGTGTCTAATTTCAAGGGGGGGGGGGGGGCGAGAATGATACAAGGGGGGGCGAATGCCCCCCCCGCCCCCCCCTAAATACACCCCTGCCATTATTAACACTGACTCATGTGTAGAATATGTGAGCACCCCTAGAGAGAGTGAGATGGCCCATTATTAACACTGACTCATGTGTAGAATATGTGAGCACCCCTAGAGAGAGTGAGATGGCCCATTATTAACACTGACTCATGTGTAGAATATGTGAGCACCCCTAGAGAGAGTGAGATGGCCCATTATTAACACTGACTCATGTGTAGAATATGTGAGCACCTCTAGAGAGAGTGAGATGACCCATTATTAACACTGACTCATGTGTAGAATATGTGAGTACCCCTAGAGAGAGTGAGATGGCCCATTATTAACACTGACTCATGTGTAGAATATGTGAGCACCCCTAGAGAGAGTGACATGGCCCATTATTAACACTGACTCATGTGTAGAATATGTGAGCACCCCTAGAGAGAGTGAGATGGCCCATTATTAATACTGACTCATGTGTAGAATATGTGAGCACCCCTAGAGAGAGGGAGATGGCCCATTATTTACACTGACTCATGTGTAGAATATGTGAGCACCCCTAGAGAGAGTGAGATGGCCCATTATTAACACTGACTCATGTGTAGAATATGTGAGCACCCTTAGAGAGAGTGAGATGGCCCATTATTTACACTGACTCATGTGTAGAATATGTGAGCACCCCTAGAGAGAGTGAGATGGTCCATTATTAACACTGACTCATGTGTAGAATATGTGAGCACCCCTAGAGAGAGTGAGATGGCCCATTATTAATACTGACTCATGTGTAGAATATGTGAGCACTCCTAGAGAGAGTGAGATGGTCCATTATTAATACTGACTCATGTGTAGAATATGTGAGCACCCCTAGAGAGAGTGAGATGGCCCATTATTAACACTGACTCATGTGTAGAATATGTGAGCACCCCTAGAGAGAGTGAGATGGTCCATTATTAACACTGACTCATGTGTAGAATATGTGAGCACCCCTAGAGAGAGTGAGATGGTCCATTATTAATACTGACTCTTGTGTAGAATATGTGAGCACCCCTAGAGAGAGTGAGATGGCCCATTATTAACACTGACTCATGTGTAGAATATGTGAGCACCCCTAGAGAGAGTGAGATGGCCCATTATTAACACTGACTCATGTGTAGAATATGTGAGCACCCCTAGAGAGAGTGAGATGGCCCATTATTAACACTGACTCATGTGTAGAATATGTGAGCACCCCTAGAGAGAGTGAGATGGCCCATTATTAACACTGACTCATGTGTAGAATATGTGAGCACCCCTAGAGAGAGTGAGATGGCCCATTAGTAACACTGACTCATGTGTAGAATATGTGAGCACCCCTAGAGAGAGTGGGATGGCCCATTATTAACACTGACTCATGTGTAGAATATGTGAGCACCCCTAGAGAGAGTGAGATGGCCCATTATTAACACTGACTCATGTGTAGAATATGTGAGTACCCCTAGAGAGAGTGAGATGGCCCATTATTAACACTGACTCATGTGTAGAATATGTGAGCACCCCTAGAGAGAGTGAGATGGCCCATTATTAACACTGACTCATGTGTAGAATATGTGAGCACCTCTAGAGAGAGTGAGATGGCCCATTATTAACACTGACTCATGTGTAGAATATGTGAGCACCCCTAGAGAGAGTGAGATGGCCCATTATTAACACTGACTCATGTGTAGAATATGTGAGCTCCCCTAGAGAGAGTGAGATGGTCCATTATTAACACTGACTCATGTGTAGAATATGTGAGCACCCCTAGAGAGAGTGAGATGGCCCATTATTAACACTGACTCATGTGTAGAATATGTGAGCACCCCTAGAGAGAGTGAGATGGCCCATTATTAACACTGACTCATGTGTAGAATATGTGAGAACCCCTAGAGAGAGTGAGATGGCCCATTATTAACACTGACTCATGTGTAGAATATGTGAGCACCCCTAGAGAGAGTGAGATGGCCCATTATTAACACTGACTCATGTGTAGAATATGTGAGCACCCCTAGAGAGAGTGGGATGGCCCATTATTAACACTGACTCATGTGTAGAATATGTGAGCACCCCTAGAGAGAGTGAGATGGCCCATTATTAACACTGACTCATGTGTAGAATATGTGAGCACCCCTAGAGAGAGTGAGATGGCCCATTATTAACACTGACTCATGTGTAGAATATGTGAGCACCCCTAGAGAGAGTGAGATGGCCCATTATTAACACTGACTCATGTGTAGAATATGTGAGTACCCCTAGAGAGAGTGAGATGGCCCATTATTAATACTGACTCATGTGTAGAATATGTGAGCACCCCTAGAGAGAGTGAGATGGGCCATTATTAACACTGACTCATGTGTAGAATATGTGAGTACCTCTAGAGAGAGTGAGATGGCCCATTATTAACACTGACTCATGTGTAGAATATGTGAGTACCCCTAGAGAGAGTGAGATGACCCATTATTAACACTGACTCATGTGTAGAATATGTGAGCACCCCTAGAGAGAGTGAGATGGCCCATTATTAACACTGACTCATGTGTAGAATATGTGAGCACCCCTAGAGAGAGTGAGATGACCCATTATTAACACTGACTCATGTGTAGAATATGTGAGCACCCCTAGAGAGAGTGAGATGGCCCATTATTAACACTGACTCATGTGTAGAATATGTGAGTACCCCTAGAGAGAGTGTGATGGCCCATTATTAACACTGACTCATGTGTAGAATATGTGAGCACCCCTAGAGAGAGGGAGATGGCCCATTATTAACACTGACTCATGTGTAGAATATGTGAGCACCCCTAGAGAGAGTGAGATGGCCTATTATTAACACTGATTCATGTGTAGAATATGTCAGCACCCCTAGAGAGAGTGAGATGGTCCATTATTAATACTGCATGTGTAGAATATGTGAGCACCCCTAGAGAGAGTGAGATGGCCCATTATTAATACTGACTCATGTGTAGAATATGTGAGCACCCCTAGAGAGAGTGAGATGGCCCATTATTAACACTGACTCATGTGTAGAATATGTGAGCAACCCTAGAGAGAGTGACATGGCCCATTATTAAAACTGACTCATGTGTAGAATATGTGAGTACCCCTAGAGAGAGTGAGATGGCCCATTATTAACACTGACTCATGTGTAGAATATGTGAGCACCCCTAGAGAGAGGGAGATGGCCCATTATTAACACTGACTCATGTGTAGAATATGTGAGCACCCCTAGAGAGAGTGAGATGGCCCATTATTAACACTGACTCATGTATAGAATATGTGAGCACCCCTAGAGAGAGTGAGATGGCCCATTATTAACACTGACTCATGTATAGAATATGTGAGCACCCCTAGAGAGAGGGAGATGGCCCATTATTAACACTGACTCATGTGTAGAATATGTGAGCACCCCTAGAGAGAGTGAGATGGCCCATTATTAACACTGACTCATGTTTAGAATATGTGAGCACCCCTAGAGAGAGTGAGATGGCCCATTATTAACACTGACTCATGTGTAGAATATGTGAGTACCCCTAGAGAGAGTGAGATGGCCCATTATTAACACTGACTCATGTGTAGAATATGTGAGCACCCCTAGAGAGAGTGAGATGGCCCATTATTAACACTGACTCATGTGTAGAATATGTGAGTACCCCTAGAGAGAGTGAGATGGCCCATTATTAACACTGACTCATGTATAGAATATGTGAGCACCCCTAGAGAGAGTGAGATGGCCCATTATTAACACTGACTCATGTGTAGAATATGTGAGCACCCCTAGAGAGAGTGAGATGGCCCATTATTAACACTGACTCATGTGTAGAATATGTGAGCACCCCTAGAGAGAGTGAGATGGCCCATTATTAACACTGACTCATGTGTAGAATATGTGAGCACCCCTAGAGAGAGTGAGATGGCCCATTATTAACACTGACTCATGTGTAGAATATGTGAGCACCCCTAGAGAGAGTGAGATGGCCCATTATTAACACTGACTCATGTGTAGAATATGTGAGCACCCCTAGAGAGAGTGAGATGGCCCATTATTAACACTGACTCATGTGTAGAATATGTGAGCACCCCTAGAGAGAGGGAGATGGCCCATTATTAACACTGACTCATGTGTAGAATATGTGAGCACCCCTAGAGAGAGTGAGATGGCCCATTATTAACACTGACTCATGTGTAGAATATGTGACCACCCCTAGAGAGAGTGAGATGGCCCATTATTAACACTGACTCATGTGTAGAATATGTGAGTACCCCTAGAGAGAGTGAGATGGCCCATTATTAACACTGACTCATGTGTAGAATATGTGAGCACCCCTAGAGAGAGTGAGATGGCCCATTATTAACACTGACTCATGTATAGAATATGTGAGCACCCCTAGAGAGAGTGAGATGGCCCATTATTAATACTGACTCATGTGTAGAATATGTGAGCACCTCTAGAGAGAGTGAGATGGCCCATTATTAACACTGACTCATGTGTAGAATATGTGAGCACCCCTAGAGAGAGTGAGATGGCCCATTATTAATACTGACTCATGTATAGAATATGTGAGTACCCCTAGAGAGAGTGAGATGGCCCATTATTAACACTGACTCATGTGTAGAATATGTGAGCACCTCTAGAGAGAGGGAGATGGCCCATTATTAACACTGACTCATGTGTAGAATATGTGAGCACCCCTAGAGAGAGTGAGAAGTGAGATGGCCCATTATTAACACTGACTCATGTGTAGAATATGTGAGCACCCCTAGAGAGAGTGAGATGGCCCATTATTAACACTGACTCATGTGTAGAATATGTGAGCACCCCTAGAGAGAGTGAGATGGCCCATTATTAACACTGACTCATGTGTAGAATATGTGAGCACCTCTAGAGAGAGTGAGATGGCCCATTATTAACACTGACTCATGTGTAGAATATGTGGGCACCCCTAGAGAGAGGGAGATGGCCCATTATTAACACTGACTCATGTGTAGAATATGTGAGTACCCATAGAGAGAGTGAGATGGCCCATTATTAACACTGACTCATGTGTAGAATATGTGAGCACCCCTAGAGAGAGTGAGATGGCCCATTATTAACACTGACTCATGTGTAGAATATGTGAGCACCCCTAGAGAGAGTGAGATGGCCCATTATTAACACTGACTCATGTGTAGAATATGTGAGCACCCCTAGAGAGAGTGAGATGGCCCATTATTAACACTGACTCATGTGTAGAATATGTGAGCACCCCTAGAGAGAGTGAGATGGCCCATTATTAACACTGACTCATGTGTAGAATATGTGAGCACCCCTAGAGAGAGGGAGATGGCCCATTATTAACACTGACTCATGTGTAGAATATGTGAGCACCCCTAGAGAGAGTGAGATGGCCCATTATTAACACTGACTCATGTGTAGAATATGTGAGCACCCCTAGAGAGAGGGAGATGGCCCATTATTAATACTGACTCATGTGTAGAATATGTGAGCACCCCTAGAGAGAGTGAGATGGCCCATTATTAACACTGACTCATGTGTAGAATATGTGAGTACCCATAGAGAGAGTGAGATGGCCCATTATTAACACTGACTCATGTGTAGAATATGTGAGCACCCCTAGAGAGAGTGAGATGGCCCATTATTAACACTGACTCATGTGTAGAATATGTGAGCACCCCTAGAGAGAGTGAGATGGCCCATTATTAACACTGACTCATGTGTAGAATATGTGAGCACCCCTAGAGAGAGTGAGATGGCCCATTATTAATACTGACTCATGTGTAGAATATGTGAGCACCCCTAGAGAGAGTGAGATGGCCCATTATTAACACTGACTCATGTGTAGAATATGTGAGCACCCCTAGAGAGAGTGAGATGGCCCATTATTAACACTGACTCATGTGTAGAATATGTGAGCACCCCTAGAGAGAGTGAGATGGCCCATTATTAACACTGACTCATGTGTAGAATATGTGAGCACCCCTAGAGAGAGTGAGATGGCCCATTATTAATACTGACTCATGTGTAGAATATGTGAGCACCCCTAGAGAGAGTGAGATGGCCCATTCAGGGTTGTATACAGAAATTTTGCCAAGGGGGGGGCGAACTTGAGATATGGAAAAATAAGGGGTGGCGAGAATGATACAATGATGGTGTATGTAATGTATAAGGGTGGTGTCTAATTTCAAGGGGGGGGGGGGGGCGAGAATGATACAAGGGGGGGCGAATGCCCCCCCCGCCCCCCCCCTAAATACACCCCTGCCATTATTAACACTGACTCATGTGTAGAATATGTGAGCACCCCTAGAGAGAGTGAGATGGCCCATTATTAACACTGACTCATGTGTAGAATATGTGAGCACCCCTAGAGAGAGTGAGATGGCCCATTATTAACACTGACTCATGTGTAGAATATGTGAGCACCCCTAGAGAGAGTGAGATGGCCCATTATTAACACTGACTCATGTGTAGAATATGTGAGCACCTCTAGAGAGAGTGAGATGACCCATTATTAACACTGACTCATGTGTAGAATATGTGAGTACCCCTAGAGAGAGTGAGATGGCCCATTATTAACACTGACTCATGTGTAGAATATGTGAGCACCCCTAGAGAGAGTGACATGGCCCATTATTAACACTGACTCATGTGTAGAATATGTGAGCACCCCTAGAGAGAGTGAGATGGCCCATTATTAATACTGACTCATGTGTAGAATATGTGAGCACCCCTAGAGAGAGGGAGATGGCCCATTATTTACACTGACTCATGTGTAGAATATGTGAGCACCCCTAGAGAGAGTGAGATGGCCCATTATTAACACTGACTCATGTGTAGAATATGTGAGCACCCTTAGAGAGAGTGAGATGGCCCATTATTTACACTGACTCATGTGTAGAATATGTGAGCACCCCTAGAGAGAGTGAGATGGTCCATTATTAACACTGACTCATGTGTAGAATATGTGAGCACCCCTAGAGAGAGTGAGATGGCCCATTATTAATACTGACTCATGTGTAGAATATGTGAGCACTCCTAGAGAGAGTGAGATGGTCCATTATTAATACTGACTCATGTGTAGAATATGTGAGCACCCCTAGAGAGAGTGAGATGGCCCATTATTAACACTGACTCATGTGTAGAATATGTGAGCACCCCTAGAGAGAGTGAGATGGTCCATTATTAACACTGACTCATGTGTAGAATATGTGAGCACCCCTAGAGAGAGTGAGATGGTCCATTATTAATACTGACTCATGTGTAGAATATGTGAGCACCCCTAGAGAGAGTGAGATGGCCCATTATTAACACTGACTCATGTGTAGAATATGTGAGCACCCCTAGAGAGAGTGAGATGGCCCATTATTAACACTGACTCATGTGTAGAATATGTGAGCACCCCTAGAGAGAGTGAGATGGCCCATTATTAACACTGACTCATGTGTAGAATATGTGAGCACCCCTAGAGAGAGTGAGATGGCCCATTATTAACACTGACTCATGTGTAGAATATGTGAGCACCCCTAGAGAGAGTGAGATGGCCCATTATTAACACTGACTCATGTGTAGAATATGTGAGCACCCCTAGAGAGAGTGAGATGGCCCATTAGTAACACTGACTCATGTGTAGAATATGTGAGCACCCCTAGAGAGAGTGGGATGGCCCATTATTAACACTGACTCATGTGTAGAATATGTGAGCACCCCTAGAGAGAGTGAGATGGCCCATTATTAACACTGACTCATGTGTAGAATATGTGAGCACCCCTAGAGAGAGTGAGATGGCCCATTATTAACACTGACTCATGTGTAGAATATGTGAGCTCCCCTAGAGAGAGTGAGATGGTCCATTATTAACACTGACTCATGTGTAGAATATGTGAGAACCCCTAGAGAGAGTGAGATGGCCCATTATTAACACTGACTCATGTGTAGAATATGTGAGCACCCCTAGAGAGAGTGAGATGGCCCATTATTAACACTGACTCATGTGTAGAATATGTGAGCACCCCTAGAGAGAGTGGGATGGCCCATTATTAACACTGACTCATGTGTAGAATATGTGAGCACCCCTAGAGAGAGTGAGATGGCCCATTATTAACACTGACTCATGTGTAGAATATGTGAGCACCCCTAGAGAGAGTGAGATGGCCCATTATTAACACTGACTCATGTGTAGAATATGTGAGCACCCCTAGAGAGAGTGAGATGGCCCATTATTAACACTGACTCATGTGTAGAATATGTGAGTACCCCTAGAGAGAGTGAGATGGCCCATTATTAATACTGACTCATGTGTAGAATATGTGAGCACCCCTAGAGAGAGTGAGATGGGCCATTATTAACACTGACTCATGTGTAGAATATGTGAGTACCTCTAGAGAGAGTGAGATGGCCCATTATTAACACTGACTCATGTGTAGAATATGTGAGTACCCCTAGAGAGAGTGAGATGACCCATTATTAACACTGACTCATGTGTAGAATATGTGAGCACCCCTAGAGAGAGTGAGATGGCCCATAATTAACACTGACTCATGTGTAGAATATGTGAGCACCCCTAGAGAGAGTGAGATGACCCATTATTAACACTGACTCATGTGTAGAATATGTGAGCACCCCTAGAGAGAGTGAGATGGCCCATTATTAACACTGACTCATGTGTAGAATATGTGAGTACCCCTAGAGAGAGTGTGATGGCCCATTATTAACACTGACTCATGTGTAGAATATGTGAGCACCCCTAGAGAGAGGGAGATGGCCCATTATTAACACTGACTCATGTGTAGAATATGTGAGCACCCCTAGAGAGAGTGAGATGGCCCATTATTAACACTGATTCATGTGTAGAATATGTCAGCACCCCTAGAGAGAGTGAGATGGTCCATTATTAATACTGCATGTGTAGAATATGTGAGCACCCCTAGAGAGAGTGAGATGGCCCATTATTAATACTGACTCATGTGTAGAATATGTGAGCACCCCTAGAGAGAGTGAGATGGCCCATTATTAACACTGACTCATGTGTAGAATATGTGAGCAACCCTAGAGAGAGTGACATGGCCCATTATTAAAACTGACTCATGTGTAGAATATGTGAGTACCCCTAGAGAGAGTGAGATGGCCCATTATTAACACTGACTCATGTGTAGAATATGTGAGCACCCCTAGAGAGAGGGAGATGGCCCATTATTAACACTGACTCATGTGTAGAATATGTGAGCACCCCTAGAGAGAGTGAGATGGCCCATTATTAACACTGACTCATGTATAGAATATGTGAGCACCCCTAGAGAGAGTGAGATGGCCCATTATTAACACTGACTCATGTATAGAATATGTGAGCACCCCTAGAGAGAGGGAGATGGCCCATTATTAACACTGACTCATGTGTAGAATATGTGAGCACCCCTAGAGAGAGTGAGATGGCCCATTATTAACACTGACTCATGTGTAGAATATGTGAGCACCCCTAGAGAGAGTGAGATGGCCCATTATTAACACTGACTCATGTGTAGAATATGTGAGTACCCCTAGAGAGAGTGAGATGGCCCATTATTAACACTGACTCATGTGTAGAATATGTGAGCACCCCTAGAGAGAGTGAGATGGCCCATTATTAACACTGACTCATGTGTAGAAT
Organism: Cladorhizidae sp. MBARI D1340-BT2; assembly: GCA_028752905.1. Lineage (NCBI taxonomy): Eukaryota > Metazoa > Porifera > Demospongiae > Poecilosclerida > Cladorhizidae > Cladorhizidae sp. MBARI D1340-BT2. The sequence continues at coordinate 11,661,190 of JAQNBH010000017.1, forward strand.
ATGTGAGTACCCCTAGAGAGAGTGAGATGGCCCATTATTAACACTGACTCATGTATAGAATATGTGAGCACCCCTAGAGAGAGTGAGATGGCCCATTATTAACACTGACTCATGTGTAGAATATGTGAGCACCCCTAGAGAGAGTGAGATGGCCCATTATTAACACTGACTCATGTGTAGAATATGTGAGCACCCCTAGAGAGAGTGAGATGGCCCATTATTAACACTGACTCATGTGTAGAATATGTGAGCACCCCTAGAGAGAGTGAGATGGCCCATTATTAACACTGACTCATGTGTAGAATATGTGAGCACCCCTAGAGAGAGTGAGATGGCCCATTATTAACACTGACTCATGTGTAGAATATGTGAGCACCCCTAGAGAGAGTGAGATGGCCCATTATTAACACTGACTCATGTGTAGAATATGTGAGCACCCCTAGAGAGAGGGAGATGGCCCATTATTAACACTGACTCATGTGTAGAATATGTGAGCACCCCTAGAGAGAGTGAGATGGCCCATTATTAACACTGACTCATGTGTAGAATATGTGACCACCCCTAGAGAGAGTGAGATGGCCCATTATTAACACTGACTCATGTGTAGAATATGTGAGTACCCCTAGAGAGAGTGAGATGGCCCATTATTAACACTGACTCATGTGTAGAATATGTGAGCACCCCTAGAGAGAGTGAGATGGCCCATTATTAACACTGACTCATGTATAGAATATGTGAGCACCCCTAGAGAGAGTGAGATGGCCCATTATTAATACTGACTCATGTGTAGAATATGTGAGCACCTCTAGAGAGAGTGAGATGGCCCATTATTAACACTGACTCATGTGTAGAATATGTGAGCACCCCTAGAGAGAGTGAGATGGCCCATTATTAATACTGACTCATGTATAGAATATGTGAGTACCCCTAGAGAGAGTGAGATGGCCCATTATTAACACTGACTCATGTGTAGAATATGTGAGCACCTCTAGAGAGAGGGAGATGGCCCATTATTAACACTGACTCATGTGTAGAATATGTGAGCACCCCTAGAGAGAGTGAGAAGTGAGATGGCCCATTATTAACACTGACTCATGTGTAGAATATGTGAGCACCCCTAGAGAGAGTGAGATGGCCCATTATTAACACTGACTCATGTGTAGAATATGTGAGCACCCCTAGAGAGAGTGAGATGGCCCATTATTAACACTGACTCATGTGTAGAATATGTGAGCACCTCTAGAGAGAGTGAGATGGCCCATTATTAACACTGACTCATGTGTAGAATATGTGGGCACCCCTAGAGAGAGGGAGATGGCCCATTATTAACACTGACTCATGTGTAGAATATGTGAGTACCCATAGAGAGAGTGAGATGGCCCATTATTAACACTGACTCATGTGTAGAATATGTGAGCACCCCTAGAGAGAGGGAGATGGCCCATTATTAACACTGACTCATGTGTAGAATATGTGAGCACCCCTAGAGAGAGTGAGATGGCCCATTATTAACACTGACTCATGTGTAGAATATGTGAGCACCCCTAGAGAGAGTGAGATGGCTCATTATTAACACTGACTCATGTGTAGAATATGTGAGCACCCCTAGAGAGAGTGAGATGGCCCATTATTAACACTGACTCATGTGTAGAATATGTGAGCACCCCTAGAGAGAGGGAGATGGCCCATTATTAACACTGACTCATGTGTAGAATATGTGAGCACCCCTAGAGAGAGGGAGATGGCCCATTATTAACACTGACTCATGTGTAGAATATGTGAGCACCCCTAGAGAGAGGGAGATGGCCCATTATTAATACTGACTCATGTGTAGAATATGTGAGCACCCCTAGAGAGAGTGAGATGGCCCATTATTAACACTGACTCATGTGTAGAATATGTGAGTACCCATAGAGAGAGTGAGATGGCCCATTATTAACACTGACTCATGTGTAGAATATGTGAGCACCCCTAGAGAGAGTGAGATGGCCCATTATTAATACTGACTCATGTGTAGAATATGTGAGCACCCCTAGAGAGAGTGAGATGGCCCATTATTAACACTGACTCATGTGTAGAATATGTGAGCACCCCTAGAGAGAGTGAGATGGCCCATTATTAACACTGACTCATGTGTAGAATATGTGAGCACCCCTAGAGAGAGTGAGATGGCCCATTATTAATACTGACTCATGTGTAGAATATGTGAGCACCCCTAGAGAGAGTGAGATGGCCCATTATTAATACTGACTCATGTGTAGAATATGTGAGCACCCCTAGAGAGAGTGAGATGGCCCATTATTAATACTGACTCATGTGTAGAATATGTGAGCACCCCTAGAGAGAGTGAGATGGCCCATTATTAACACTGACTCATGTGTAGAATATGTGAGCACCCCTAGAGAGAGTGAGATGGCCCATTATTAACACTGACTCATGTGTAGAATATGTGAGCACCCCTAGAGAGAGTGAGATGGCCCATTATTAACACTGACTCATGTGTAGAATATGTGAGCACCTCTAGAGAGAGTGAGATGGCCCATTATTAATACTGACTCATGTGTAGAATATGTGAGTACCCCTAGAGAGAGGGAGATGGCCCATTATTAACACTGACTCATGTGTAGAATATGTGAGCACCCCTAGAGAGAGTGAGATGGCCCATTATTAACACTGACTCATGTGTAGAATATGTGAGCACCCCTAGAGAGAGTGAGATGGCCCATTATTAACACTGACTCATGTGTAGAATATGTGAGCACCCCTAGAGAGAGTGAGATGGCCCATTATTAACACTGACTCATGTGTAGAATATGTGAGCACCTCTAGAGAGAGTGAGATGGCCCATTATTAACACTGACTCATGTGTAGAATATGTGAGCACCCCTAGAGAGAGTGAGATGGCCCATTATTAACACTGACTCATGTGTAGAATATGTGAGCACCCCTAGAGAGAGTGAGATGGCCCATTATTAACACTGACTCATGTGTAGAATATGTGAGCACCTCTAGAGAGAGTGAGATGGCCCATTATTAATACTGACTCATGTGTAGAATATGTGAGTACCCCTAGAGAGAGGGAGATGGCCCATTATTAACACTGACTCATGTGTAGAATATGTGAGCACCCCTAGAGAGAGTGAGATGGCCCTTTATTAACACTGACTCATGTGTAGAATATGTGAGCACCCCTAGAGAGAGTGAGATGGCCCATTATTAACACTGACTCATGTGTAGAATATGTGAGCACCCCTAGAGAGAGTGAGATGGCCCATTATTAACACTGACTCATGTGTAGAATATGTGAGCACCCCTAGAGAGAGTGAGATGGCCCATTATTAACACTGACTCATGTGTAGAATATGTGAGCACCTCTAGAGAGAGTGAGATGGCCCATTATTAACACTGACTCATGTGTAGAATATGTGAGCACCCCTAGAGAGAGTGAGATGGCCCATTATTAACACTGACTCATGTGTAGAATATGTGAGCACCCCTAGAGAGAGTGAGATGGCCCATTATTAATACTGACTCATGTGTAGAATATGTGAGCACCCCTAGAGAGAGTGAGATGGCCCATTATTAACACTGACTCATGTGTAGAATATGTGAGCACCCCTAGAGAGAGTGAGATGGCCCATTATTAACACCGACTCATGTGTAGAATATGTGAGCACCCCTAGAGAGAGTGAGATGGCCCATTATTAACACTGACTCATGTGTAGAATATGTGAGCACCCCTAGAGAGAGTGAGATGGCCCATTATTAACGCTGACTCATGTGTAGAATATGTGAGCACCCCTAGAGAGAGTGAGATGGCCCATTATTAACACTGACTCATGTGTAGAATATGTGACCACCCCTAGAGAGAGTGAGATGGCCCATTATTAACACTGACTCATGTATAGAATATGTGAGCACCCCTAGAGAGAGTGAGATGGCCCATTATTAACACTGACTCATGTGTAGAATATGTGAGCACCCCTAGAGAGAGTGAGATGGTCCATTATTAACACTGACTCATGTGTAGAATATGTGAGCACCCCTAGAGAGAGTGAGATGGCCCATTATTAACACTGACTCATGTGTAGAATATGTGAGCACCCCTAGAGAGAGTGAGATGGCCCATTATTAACACTGACTCATGTGTAGAATATGTGAGCACCCCTAGAGAGAGTGAGATGGCCCATTATTAACACTGACTCATGTGTAGAATATGTGAGCACCCCTAGAGAGAGTGAGATGGCCCATTATTAACACTGACTCATGTGTAGAATATGTGAGCACCCCTAGAGAGAGTGAGATGGCCCATTATTAACACTGACTCATGTGTAGAATATGTGAGCACCCCTAGAGAGAGTGAGATGGCCCATTAGTAATACTGACTCATGTGTAGAATATGTGAGCACCCCTAGAGAGAGTGAGATGGCCCATTATTAACACTGACTCATGTGTAGAATATGTGAGCACCCCTAGAGAGAGTGAGATGGCCCATTATTAACACTGACTCATGTGTAGAATTTGTGAGCACCCCTAGAGAGAGTGAGATGGCCCATTATTAACACTGATTCATGTGTAGAATATGTGAGCACCCCTAGAGAGAGTGAGATGGCCCATTATTAACACTGACTCATGTGTAGAATATGTGAGCACCCCTAGAGAGAGTGAGATGGTCCATTATTAATACTGACTCATGTGTAGAATATGTGAGCACCCCTAGAGAGAGTGAGATGGTCCATTATTAATACTGACTCATGTATAGAATATGTGAGCACCCCTAGAGAGAGTGAGATGGCCCATTATTAACACTGACTCATGTGTAGAATATGTGAGCACCCCTAGAGAGAGTGAGATGGCCCATTATTAACACTGACTCATGTGTAGAATATGTGAGCACCCCTAGAGAGAGTGAGATGGCCCATTATTAACACTGACTCATGTGTAGAATATGTGAGCACCCCTAGAGAGAGTGAGATGGCCCATTATTAACACTGACTCATGTAAAGAATATGTGAGCACCCCTAGAGAGAGTGAGATGACCCATTATTAACACTGACTCATGTGTAGAATATGTGAGCACCCCTAGAGAGAGTGAGATGGCCCATTATTAACACCGACTCATGTGTAGAATATGTGAGTACCCCTAGAGAGAGTGAGATGGCCCATTATTAATACTGACTCATGTGTAGAATATGTGAGTACCCCTAGAGAGAGTGAGATGGCCCATTATTAACACTGACTCATGTGTAGAATATGTGAGCACCCCTAGAGAGAGTGAGATGGCCCATTATTAACACTGACTCATGTGTAGAATATGTGAGCACCCCTAGAGAGAGTGAGATGGCCCATTATTAATACTGACTCATGTGTAGAATATGTGAGCACCCCTAGAGAGAGTGAGATGGCCCATTATTAACACTGACTCATGTGTAGAATATGTGAGTACCCCTAGAGAGAGTGAGATGGCCCATTATTAACACTGACTCATGTGTAGAATATGTGAGCACCCCTAGAGAGAGTGAGATGGCCCATTATTAATACTGACTCATGTGTAGAATATGTGAGCACCCCTAGAGAGAGTGAGATGGCCCATTATTAACACTGACTCATGTGTAGAATATGTGAGTACCCCTAGAGAGAGTGAGATGGCCCATTATTAACACTGACTCATGTGTAGAATATGTGAGCACCCCTAGAGAGAGTGAGATGGCCCATTATTAACACTGACTCATGTGTAGAATACTGTATGTGAGTACCCCTAGAGAGAGTGAGATGGCCCATTATTAACACTGACTCATGTGTAGAATATGTGAGCACCCCTAGAGAGAGTGAGATGGCCCATTATTAATACTGACTCATGTGTAGAATATGTGAGCACCCCTAGAGAGAGTGAGATGGCCCATTATTAATACTGACTCATGTGTAGAATATGTGAGCACCCCTAGAGAGAGTGAGATGGCCCATTATTAACACTGACTCATGTGTATAATATGTGAGTACCCCTAGAGAGAGTGAGATGGCCCATTATTAATACTGACTCATGTATAGAATATGTGAGCACCCCTACAGAGAGGGAGATGGCCCATTATTAACACTGACTCATGTGTAGAATATGTGAGCACCCCTAGAGAGAGTGAGATGGCCCATTATTAACACTGACTCATGTGTAGAATATGTGAGCACCCCTAGAGAGAGTGAGATGGCCCATTATTAACACTGACTCATGTGTAGAATATGTGAGCACCTCTAGAGAGAGTGAGATGGCCCATTATTAATACTGACTCATGTGTAGAATATGTGAGCACCCCTAGAGAGAGTGAGATGGCCCATTATTAACACTGACTCATGTGTAGAATATGTGAGCACCCCTAGAGAGAGTGAGATGGCCCATTATTAACACTGACTCATGTGTAGAATATGTGAGCACCTCTAGAGAGTGAGATGGCCCATTATTAATACTGACTCATGTGTAGAATATGTGAGCACCTCTAGAGAGAGTGAGATGGCCCATTATTAACACTGACTCATGTGTAGAATATGTGGGCACCCCTAGAGAGAGTGAGATGGCCCATTATTAACACTGACTCATGTGTAGAATATGTGAGTACCCATAGAGAGAGTGAGATGGCCCATTATTAACACTGACTCATGTGTAGAATATGTGAGCACCCCTAGAGAGAGTGAGATGGCCCATTATTAACACTGACTCATGTGTAGAATATGTGAGCACCCCTAGAGAGAGTGAGATGGCCCATTATTAACACTGACTCATGTGTAGAATATGTGAGCACCCCTAGAGAGAGTGAGATGGCTCATTATTAACACTGACTCATGTGTAGAATATGTGAGCACCCCTAGAGAGAGTGAGATGGCCCATTATTAACACTGACTCATGTGTAGAATATGTGAGCACCCCTAGAGAGAGGGAGATGGCCCATTATTAACACTGACTCATGTGTAGAATATGTGAGCACCCCTAGAGAGAGGGAGATGGCCCATTATTAACACTGACTCATGTGTAGAATATGTGAGCACCCCTAGAGAGAGGGAGATGGCCCATTATTAATACTGACTCATGTGTAGAATATGTGAGCACCCCTAGAGAGAGTGAGATGGCCCATTATTAACACTGACTCATGTGTAGAATATGTGAGTACCCATAGAGAGAGTGAGATGGCCCATTATTAACACTGACTCATGTGTAGAATATGTGAGCACCCCTAGAGAGAGTGAGATGGCCCATTATTAACACTGACTCATGTGTAGAATATGTGAGCACCCCTAGAGAGAGTGAGATGGCCCATTATTAACACTGACTCATGTGTAGAATATGTGAGCACCCCTAGAGAGAGTGAGATGGCCCATTATTAATACTGACTCATGTGTAGAATATGTGAGCACCCCTAGAGAGAGTGAGATGGCCCATTATTAACACTGACTCATGTGTAGAATATGTGAGCACCCCTAGAGAGAGTGAGATGGCCCATTATTAACACTGACTCATGTGTAGAATATGTGAGCACCCCTAGAGAGAGTGAGATGGCCCATTATTAATACTGACTCATGTGTAGAATATGTGAGCACCCCTAGAGAGAGTGAGATGGCCCATTATTAATACTGACTCATGTGTAGAATATGTGAGCACCCCTAGAGAGAGTGAGATGGCCCATTATTAATACTGACTCATGTGTAGAATATGTGAGCACCCCTAGAGAGAGTGAGATGGCCCATTATTAACACTGACTCATGTGTAGAATATGTGAGCACCCCTAGAGAGAGTGAGATGGCCCATTATTAACACTGACTCATGTGTAGAATATGTGAGCACCCCTAGAGAGAGTGAGATGGCCCATTATTAACACTGACTCATGTGTAGAATATGTGAGCACCTCTAGAGAGAGTGAGATGGCCCATTATTAATACTGACTCATGTGTAGAATATGTGAGTACCCCTAGAGAGAGGGAGATGGCCCATTATTAACACTGACTCATGTGTAGAATATGTGAGCACCCCTAGAGAGAGTGAGATGGCCCATTATTAACACTGACTCATGTGTAGAATATGTGAGCACCCCTAGAGAGAGTGAGATGGCCCATTATTAACACTGACTCATGTGTAGAATATGTGAGCACCCCTAGAGAGAGTGAGATGGCCCATTATTAACACTGACTCATGTGTAGAATATGTGAGCACCTCTAGAGAGAGTGAGATGGCCCATTATTAACACTGACTCATGTGTAGAATATGTGAGCACCCCTAGAGAGAGTGAGATGGCCCATTATTAACACTGACTCATGTGTAGAATATGTGAGCACCCCTAGAGAGAGTGAGATGGCCCATTATTAACACTGACTCATGTGTAGAATATGTGAGCACCTCTAGAGAGAGTGAGATGGCCCATTATTAATACTGACTCATGTGTAGAATATGTGAGTACCCCTAGAGAGAGGGAGATGGCCCATTATTAACACTGACTCATGTGTAGAATATGTGAGCACCCCTAGAGAGAGTGAGATGGCCCATTATTAACACTGACTCATGTGTAGAATATGTGAGCACCCCTAGAGAGAGTGAGATGGCCCATTATTAACACTGACTCATGTGTAGAATATGTAAGCACCTCTAGAGAGAGTGAGATGGCCCATTATTAATACTGACTCATGTGTAGAATATGTGAGCACCCCTAGAGAGAGTGAGATGGCCCATTATTAACACTGACTCATGTGTAGAATATGTGAGCACCCCTAGAGAGAGTGAGATGGCCCATTATTAACACTGACTCATGTGTAGAATATGTGAGCACCCCTAGAGAGAGTGAGATGGCCCATTATTAATACTGACTCATGTGTAGAATATGTGAGCACCCCTAGAGAGAGTGAGATGGCCCATTATTAACACTGACTCATGTGTAGAATATGTGAGCACCCCTAGAGAGAGTGAGATGGCCCATTATTAACACCGACTCATGTGTAGAATATGTGAGCACCCCTAGAGAGAGTGAGATGGCCCATTATTAACACTGACTCATGTGTAGAATATGTGAGCACCCCTAGAGAGAGTGAGATGGCCCATTATTAACGCTGACTCATGTGTAGAATATGTGAGCACCCCTAGAGAGAGTGAGATGGCCCATTATTAACACTGACTCATGTGTAGAATATGTGAGCACCCCTAGAGAGAGTGAGATGGCCCATTATTAACACCGACTCATGTGTAGAATATGTGAGTACCCCTAGAGAGAGTGAGATGGCCCATTATTAATACTGACTCATGTGTAGAATATGTGAGCACCCCTAGAGAGAGTGAGATGGCCCATTATTAATACTGACTCATGTGTAGAATATGTGAGTACCCCTAGAGAGAGTGAGATGGCCCATTATTAACACTGACTCATGTGTAGAATATGTGAGCACCCCTAGAGAGAGTGAGATGGCCCATTATTAACACTGACTCATGTGTAGAATATGTGAGTACCCCTAGAGAGAGTGAGATGGCCCATTATTAACACTGACTCATGTGTAGAATATGTGAGCACCCCTAGAGAGAGTGAGATGGCCCATTATTAACACTGACTCATGTGTAGAATACTGTATGTGAGTACCCCTAGAGAGAGTGAGATGGCCCATTATTAACACTGACTCATGTGTAGAATATGTGAGCACCCCTAGAGAGAGTGAGATGGCCCATTATTAATACTGACTCATGTGTAGAATATGTGAGCACCCCTAGAGAGAGTGAGATGGCCCATTATTAATACTGACTCATGTGTAGAATATGTGAGCACCCCTAGAGAGAGTGAGATGGCCCATTATTAACACTGACTCATGTGTATAATATGTGAGTACCCCTAGAGAGAGTGAGATGGCCCATTATTAATACTGACTCATGTATAGAATATGTGAGCACCCCTACAGAGAGGGAGATGGCCCATTATTAACACTGACTCATGTGTAGAATATGTGAGCACCCCTAGAGAGAGTGAGATGGCCCATTATTAACACTGACTCATGTGTAGAATATGTGAGCACCCCTAGAGAGAGTGAGATGGCCCATTATTAACACTGACTCATGTGTAGAATATGTGAGCACCTCTAGAGAGAGTGAGATGGCCCATTATTAATACTGACTCATGTGTAGAATATGTGAGCACCCCTAGAGAGAGTGAGATGGCCCATTATTAACACTGACTCATGTGTAGAATATGTGAGCACCCCTAGAGAGAGTGAGATGGCCCATTATTAACACTGACTCATGTGTAGAATATGTGAGCACCTCTAGAGAGTGAGATGGCCCATTATTAATACTGACTCATGTGTAGAATATGTGAGCACCCCTAGAGAGAGTGAGATGGCCCATTATTAACACTGACTCATGTGTAGAATATGTGAGCACCCCTAGAGAGAGTGAGATGGTCCATTATTAACACTGACTCATGTGTAGAATATGTGAGCACCCCTAGAGAGAGTGAGATGGCCCATTATTAACACTGACTCATGTGTAGAATATGTGAGCACCCCTAGAGAGAGTGAGATGGCCCATTATTAATACTGACTCATGTGTAGAATATGTGAGCACCCCTAGAGAGAGTGAGATGGCCCATTATTAACACTGACTCATGTGTAGAATATGTGAGCACCCCTAGAGAGAGTGAGATGGTCCATTATTAACACTGACTCATGTGTAGAATATGTGAGCACCCCTAGAGAGAGTGAGATGGCCCATTATTAACACTGACTCATGTGTAGAATATGTGAGCACCCCTAGAGAGAGTGAGATGGCCCATTATTAATACTGACTCATGTGTAGAATATGTGAGCACCCCTAGAGAGAGTGAGATGGCCCATTATTAACACTGACTCATGTGTAGAATATGTGAGCACCCCTAGAGAGAGTGAGATGGCCCATTATTAACACTGACTCATGTGTAGAATATGTGAGCACCTCTAGAGAGAGTGAGATGGCCCATTATTAACACTGACTCATGTGTAGAATATGTGAGCACACCTAGAGAGAGTGAGATGGCCCATTATTAACACTGACTCATGTGTAGAATATGTGAGCACCCCTAGAGAGAGTGAGATGGCCCATTATTAACACCGACTCATGTGTAGAATATGTGAGCACCCCTAGAGAGAGTGAGATGGCCCATTATTAATACTGACTCATGTGTAGAATATGTGAGCACCCCTAGAGAGAGTGAGATGGCCCATTATTAACACTGACTCATGTGTAGAATATGTGAGCACCCCTAGAGAGAGTGAGATGGCCCATTATTAACACTGACTCATGTGTAGAATATGTGAGCACCCCTAGAGAGAGTGAGATGGCCCATTATTAATACTGACTCATGTGTAGAATATGTGAGCACCCCTAGAGAGAGTGAGATGGCCCATTATTAACACTGACTCATGTGTAGAATATGTGAGCACCCCTAGAGAGAGTGAGATGGCCCATTATTAATACTGACTCATGTGTAGAATATGTGAGCACCCCTAGAGAGAGTGAGATGGCCCATTATTAACACTGACTCATGTGTAGAATATGTGAGCACCCCTAGAGAGAGTGAGATGGCCCATTATTAACACTGACTCATGTGTAGAATATGTGAGCACCCCTAGAGAGAGTGAGATGGCCCATTATTAACACTGACTCATGTGTAGAATATGTGAGCACCCCTAGAGAGAGTGAGATGGCCCATTATTAATACTGACTCATGTGTAGAATATGTGAGCACCCCTAGAGAGAGTGAGATGGCCCATTATTAACACTGACTCATGTGTAGAATATGTGAGCACCCCTAGAGAGAGTGAGATGGCCCATTATTAACACTGACTCATGTGTAGAATATGTGAGCACCCCTAGAGAGAGTGAGATGGCCCATTATTAACACTGACTCATGTGTAGAATATGTGAGCACCCCTAGAGAGAGTGAGATGGCCCATTATTAACACTGACTCATGTGTAGAATATGTGAGTACCCCTAGAGAGAGTGAGATGGCCCATTATTAACACTGACTCATGTGTAGAATATGTGAGCACCCCTAGAGAGAGTAGATGGCCCATTATTAACACTGACTCATGTGTAGAATATGTGAGCACCCCTAGAGAGAGTGAGATGGCCCATTATTAACACTGACTCATGTGTAGAATATGTGAGCACCCCTAGAGAGAGTGAGATGGCCCATTATTAACACTGACTCATGTGTAGAATATGTGAGTACCCCTAGAGAGAGTGAGATGGCCCATTATTAACACTGACTCATGTGTAGAATATGTGAGCACCCCTAGAGAGAGTGAGATGGCCCATTATTAACACTGACTCATGTGTAGAATATGTGAGTACCCCTAGAGAGAGTGAGATGGCCCATTATTAACACTGACTCATGTGTAGAATATGTGAGCACCCCTAGAGAGAGTGAGATGGCCCATTATTAATACTGACTCATGTGTAGAATATGTGAGCACCCCTAGAGAGAGTGAGATGGCCCATTATTAACACTGACTCATGTGTAGAATATGTGAGCACCCCTAGAGAGAGTGAGATGGCCCATTATTAATACTGACTCATGTGTAGAATATGTGAGCACCCCTAGAGAGAGTGAGATGGCCCATTATTAACACTGACTCATGTGTAGAATATGTGAGTACCCCTAGAGAGAGTGAGATGGCCCATTATTAACACTGACTCATGTGTAGAATATGTGAGCACCCCTAGAGAGAGTGAGATGACCCATTATTAACACTGACTCATGTGTAGAATATGTGAGCACCTCTAGAGAGAGTGAGATGGCCCATTATTAACACTGACTCATGTGTAGAATATGTGAGCACCCCTAGAGAGAGTGAGATGGCCCATTATTAACACTGACTCACGTGTAGAATATGTGAGCACCCCTAGAGAGAGTGAGATGGCCCATTATTAACACTGACTCATGTGTAGAATATGTGAGTACCCCTAGAGAGAGTGAGATGGCCCATTATTAACACTGACTCATGTGTAGAATATGTGAGCACCCCTAGAGAGAGTGAGATGTCCCATTATTAATACTGACTCATGTGTAGAATATGTGAGCACCCCTAGAGAGAGTGAGATTGCCCATTATTAACACTGACTCATGTGTAGAATATGTGAGCACCCCTAGAGAGAGTGAGATGGCCCATTATTAATACTGACTCATGTGTAGAATATGTGAGCACCCCTAGAGAGAGGGAGATGGCCCATTATTAACACTGACTCATGTGTAGAATATGTGAGTACCCCTAGAGAGAGTGAGATGGCCCATTATTAACACTGACTCATGTGTAGAATATGTGAGCACCCCTAGAGAGAGTGAGATGGCCCATTATTAACACTGACTCATGTGTAGAATATGTGAGTACCCCTAGAGAGAGTGAGATGGCCCATTATTAACACTGACTCATGTGTAGAATATGTGAGTACCCCTATACTGTATATATATATATAGAAAGAGAGAGCATAGCGGCACCATTATTCATGAGTTACTTGAACATGTCTTGATTGCATTAAAAATGGCGCATCTTGTTCAATAGGCCAGTTTAAAGTAGATTAGTTTAAAGTTAATATAATTAGTGAGATGTAGTCATGAATACTGCCCGAATGTTAGACTTGGTTAACTTATCTCAAAGCCTTATCATTGGCAAGAAAATGGCATAAGAACTGGAAGGATCTACGAACATTAAAGGGGAGGGACTAAGAAAGAGTGGGTGGCTAAAACATGGAAGGTAATAGTGGCGTGTTACTTGACAAATGTTCACAACTTCCATTATCATAGTCATTCACACTATGCAAGTGTTATCTTGTTTTCTGTCCATCTATCTGTTAACTGCCTGTCTGTGTATTCCTGCCTGTTTATCTTCCCTTGTTGTCTGTGTATTCCTGCCTGTTTATCTTCCCATGTTGTCTGTGTATTCCTGCCTGTTTATCTTCCCATGTTGTCTGTGTATTCCTGCCTGTTTATCTTCCCATGTGGTCTGTGTATTCCTGCCTGTTTATCTTCCCATGTGGTCTGTGTATTCCTGCCTGTTTATCTCCCTGTGTATTCCTGCCTGTTTATCTTCCCTTGTTGTCTGTGTATTCCTGCCTGTTTATCTTCCCTTGTTGTCTGTGTATTCCTGCCTGTTTATCTTCCCATGTGGTCTGTGTATTCCTGCCTGTTTATCTCCCTGTGTATTCCTGCCTGTTTATCTTCCCTTGTTGTCTGTGTATTCCTGCCTGTTTTATCTTCCCATGTGGTCTGTGTATTCCTGCCTGTTTATCTTCCCATGTGGTCTGTGTATTCCTGCCTGTTTATCTTCCCTTGTTGTCTGTGTATTCCTGCCTGTTTATCTTCCCATGTGGTCTGTGTATTCCTGCCTGTTTATCTTCCCTTGTTGTCTGTGTATTCCTGCCTGTTTATCTTCCCTTGTTGTCTGTGTATTCCTGCCTGTTTATCTCCCTTATTGTCTGTGTATTCCTGCCTGTTTATCTTCCCATATTGTCTGTGTATTCCTGCCTGTTTATCTTCCCTTGTTGTCTGTGTATTCCTGCCTGTTTATCTTCCCTTGTCTGTGTATTCCTGCCTGTTTATCTTCCCATGTTGTCTGTGTATTCCTGCCTGTTTATCTTCCCATGTGGTCTGTGTATTCCTGCCTGTTTATCTTCCCTTGTTGTCTGTGTATTCCTGCCTGTTTATCTTCCCATGTGGTCTGTGTATTCCTGCCTGTTTATCTTCCCTTGTTGTCTGTGTATTCCTGCCTGTTTATCTTCCCATGTGGTCTGTGTATTCCTGCATGTTTATCTTCCCATGTGGTCTGTGTATTCCTGCCTGTTTATCTTCCCATGTTGTCTGTGTATTCCTGCCTGTTTATCTTCCCTTATTGTCTGTGTATTCCTGCCTGTTTATCTTCCCTTGTTGTCTGTGTATTCCTGCCTGTTTATCTTCCCTTGTTGTCTGTGTATTCCTGCCTGTTTATCTTCCCATGTTGTCTGTGTATTCCTGCCTGTTTATCTTCCCATGTTGTCTGTGTATTCCTGCCTGTTTATCTCCCATGTTGTCTGTGTATTCCTTCCTGTTTATCTTCCCATGTGGTCTGTGTATTCCTGCCTGTTTATCTCCCTTGTTGTCTGTGTATTCCTGCCTGTTTATCTTCCCTTGTTGTCTGTGTTTTCCTGCCTGTTTATCTTCCCATATTGTCTGTGTATTCCTGCCTGTTTATCTTCCCATATTGTCTGTGTATTCCTGCCTGTTTATCTTCCCTTGTTGTCTGTGTATTCCTGCCTGTTTATCTTCCCATGTGGTCTGTGTATTCCTGCCTGTTTATCTCCCTGTGTATTCCTGCCTGTTTATCTTCCCTTGTTGTCTGTGTATTCCTGCCTGTTTATCTTCCCATGTTGTCTGTGTATTCCTGCCTGTTTATCTTCCCATGTGGTCTGTGTATTCCTGCCTGTTTATCTTCCCTTGTTGTCTGTGTATTCCTGCCTGTTTATCTTCCCATGTTGTCTGTGTATTCCTGCCTGTTTATCTCCCTTGTTGTCTGTGTATTCCTGCCTGTTTATCTTCCCATGTGGTCTGTGTATTCCTGCCTGTTTATCTTCCCATGTGGTCTGTGTATTCCTGCCTGTTTATCTTCCCTTGTTGTCTGTGTATTCCTGCCTGTTTGTGGTCTGTGTATTCCTGCCTGTTTATCTTCCCTTGTTGTCTTGTGTATTCCTGCCTGTTTATCTTCCCTTGTTGTATGTGTATTCCTGCCTGTTTATCTTCCCTTGTTGTCTGTGTATTCCTGCCTGTTTATCTTCCCTTGTCTGTGTATTCCTGCCTGTTTATCTTCCCATGTGGTCTGTGTATTCCTGCCTGTTTATCTTCCCATGTGGTCTGTGTATTCCTGCCTGTTTATCTTCCCTTGTTGTCTGTGTATTCCTGCCTGTTTATCTCCCATGTTGTCTGTGTATTCCTGCCTGTTTATCTTCCTTGTTGTCTGTGTATTCCTGCCTGTTTATCTTCCATTGTTGTCTTTGTGTTCCTGCCTGTTTATCTCCCTTGTTGTCTGTGTATTCCTGCCTGTTTATCTTCCCTTGTTGTATGTGTATTCCTGCCTGTTTATCTTCCCTTGTTGTCTGTGTATTCCTGCCTGTTTATCTTCCCTTGTCTGTGTATTCCTGCCTGTTTATCTTCCCATGTGGTCTGTGTATTCCTGCCTGTTTATCTTCCCTTGTTGTCTGTGTATTCCTGCCTGTATCTTCCCATGTGGTCTGTGTATTCCTGCCTGTTTATCTTCCCTTGTTGTCTGTGTATTCCTGCCTGTTTATCTTCCCTTGTTGTCTGTGTATTCCTGCCTGTTTATCTCCATTATTGTCTGTGTATTCCTGCCTGTTTATCTTCCCATATTGTCTGTGTATTCCTGCCTGTTTATCTTCCCTTGTTGTCTGTGTATTCCTGCCTGTTTATCTTCCCTTGTCTGTGTATTCCTGCCTGTTTATCTTCCCATGTTGTCTGTGTATTCCTGCCTGTTTATCTTCCCATGTGGTCTGTGTATTCCTGCCTGTTTATCTTCCCTTGTTGTCTGTGTATTCCTGCCTGTTTATCTTCCCATGTGGTCTGTGTATTCCTGCCTGTTTATCTTCCCTTGTTGTCTGTGTATTCCTGCCTGTTTATCTTCCCATGTGGTCTGTGTATTCCTGCATGTTTATCTTCCCATGTGGTCTGTGTATTCCTGCCTGTTTATCTTCCCATGTTGTCTGTGTATTCCTGCCTGTTTATCTTCCCTTATTGTCTGTGTATTCCTGCCTGTTTATCTTCCCATGTTGTCTGTGTATTCCTGCCTGTTTATCTTCCCATGTTGTCTGTGTATTCCTGCCTGTTTATCTCCCATGTTGTCTGTGTATTCCTGCCTGTTTATCTTCCCATGTGGTCTGTGTATTCCTGCCTGTTTATCTCCCTTGTTGTCTGTGTATTCCTGCCTGTTTATCTTCCCTTGTTGTCTGTGTTTTCCTGCCTGTTTATCTTCCCATATTGTCTTGTGTATTCCTGCCTGTTTATCTTCCCATATTGTCTGTGTATTCCTGCCTGTTTATCTTCCCTTGTTGTCTGTGTATTCCTGCCTGTTTATCTTCCCATGTGGTCTGTGTATTCCTGCCTGTTTATCTCCCTGTGTATTCCTGCCTGTTTATCTTCCCTTGTTGTCTGTGTATTCCTGCCTGTTTATCTTCCCATGTTGTCTGTGTATTCCTGCCTGTTTATCTTCCCATGTGGTCTGTGTATTCCTGCCTGTTTATCTTCCCTTGTTGTCTGTGTATTCCTGCCTGTTTATCTTCCCATGTGGTCTGTGTATTCCTGCCTGTTTATCTTCCCATGTGGTCTGTGTATTCCTGCCTGTTTATCTTCCCTTGTTGTCTGTGTATTCCTGCCTGTTTGTGGTCTGTGTATTCCTGCCTGTTTATCTTCCCTTGTTGTCTGTGTATTCCTGCCTGTTTATCTCCCATGTTGTCTGTGTATTCCTGCCTGTTTATCTTCCCATGTGGTCTGTGTATTCCTGCCTGTTTATCTTCCCTTGTTGTCTGTGTATTCCTGCCTGTTTGTGGTCTGTGTATTCCTGCCTGTTTATCTTCCCTTGTTGTCTGTGTATTCCTGCCTGTTTATCTCCCATGTTGTCTGTGTATTCCTGCCTGTTTATCTTCCCTTGTTGTCTGTGTATTCCTGCCTGTTTATCTTCCATTGTTGTCTTGTGTATTCCTGCCTGTTTATCTTCCCTTGTTGTATGTGTATTCCTGCCTGTTTATCTTCCCTTGTTGTCTGTGTATTCCTGCCTGTTTATCTTCCCTTGTCTGTGTATTCCTGCCTGTTTATCTTCCCATGTGGTCTGTGTATTCCTGCCTGTTTATCTTCCCATGTGGTCTGTGTATTCCTGCCTGTTTATCTTCCCTTGTTGTCTGTGTATTCCTGCCTGTTTATCTCCCATGTTGTCTGTGTATTCCTGCCTGTTTATCTCCCTTGTTGTCTGTGTATTCCTGCCTGTTTATCTTCCCTTGTTGTATGTGTATTCCTGCCTGTTTATCTTCCCTTGTTGTCTGTGTATTCCTGCCTGTTTATCTTCCCTTGTCTGTGTATTCCTGCCTGTTTATCTTCCCATGTGGTCTGTGTATTCCTGCCTGTTTATCTTCCCTTGTTGTCTGTGTATTCCTGCCTGTATCTTCCCATGTGGTCTGTGTATTCCTGCCTGTTTATCTTCCCTTGTTGTCTGTGTATTCCTGCCTGTTTATCTTCCCTTGTTGTCTGTGTATTCCTGCCTGTTTATCTCCATTATTGTCTGTGTATTCCTGCCTGTTTATCTTCCCATATTGTCTGTGTATTCCTGCCTGTTTATCTTCCCTTGTTGTCTGTGTATTCCTGCCTGTTTATCTTCCCTTGTCTGTGTATTCCTGCCTGTTTATCTTCCCATGTTGTCTGTGTATTCCTGCCTGTTTATCTTCCCATGTTGTCTGTGTATTCCTGCCTGTTTATCTTCCCATGTGGTCTGTGTATTCCTGCATGTTTATCTTCCCATGTGGTCTGTGTATTCCTGCCTGTTTATCTTCCCATGTTGTCTGTGTATTCCTGCCTGTTTATCTTCCCTTATTGTCTGTGTATTCCTGCCTGTTTATCTTCCCTTGTTGTCTGTGTATTCCTGCCTGTTTATCTTCCCTTGTTGTCTGTGTATTCCTGCCTGTTTATCTTCCCATGTTGTCTGTGTATTCCTGCCTGTTTATCTTCCCATATTGTCTGTGTATTCCTGCCTGTTTATCTTCCCTTGTTGTCTGTGTATTCCTGCCTGTTTATCTTCCCATGTTGTCTGTGTATTCCTGCCTGTTTATCTTCCCATATTGTCTGTGTATTCCTGCCTGTTTATCTTCCCTTGTTGTCTGTGTATTCCTGCCTGTTTATCTTCCCTTGTTGTCTGTGTATTCCTGCCTGTTTATCTTCCCATGTTGTCTGTGTATTCCTGCCTGTTTATCTTCCCATATTGTCTGTGTATTCCTGCCTGTTTATCTTCCCATGTGGTCTGTGTATTCCTGCCTGTTTATCTTCCCATGTTGTCTGTGTATTCCTGCCTGTTTATCTTCCCATATTGTCTGTGTATTCCTGCCTGTTTATCTTCCCTTGTTGTCTGTGTATTCCTGCCTGTTTATCTTCCCATGTGGTCTGTGTATTCCTGCCTGTTTATCTCCCTGTGTATTCCTGCCTGTTTATCTTCCCTTGTTGTCTGTGTATTCCTGCCTGTTTATTTTCCCATGTTGTCTGTGTATTCCTGCCTGTTTATCTTCCCATGTGGTCTGTGTATTCCTGCCTGTTTATCTTCCCTTGTTGTCTGTGTATTCCTGCCTGTTTATCTCCCTTGTTGTCTGTGTATTCCTGCCTGTTTATCTTCCCATGTGGTCTGTGTATTCCTGCCTGTTTATCTTCCCATGTGGTCTGTGTATTCCTGCCTGTTTATCTTCCCTTGTTGTCTGTGTATTCCTGCCTGTTTGTGGTCTGTGTATTCCTGCCTGTTTATCTTCCCTTGTTGTCTGTGTATTCCTGCCTGTTTATCTCCCATGTTGTCTGTGTATTCCTGCCTGTTTATCTTCCCTTGTTGTCTGTGTATTCCTGCCTGTTTATCTTCCCATGTTGTCTTGTGTATTCCTGCCTGTTTATCTTCCCTTGTTGTCTGTGTATTCCTGCCTGTTTATCTTCCCTTGTCTGTGTATTCCTGCCTGTTTATCTTCCCATGTGGTCTGTGTATTCCTGCCTGTTTATCTTCCCATGTGGTCTGTGTATTCCTGCCTGTTTATCTTCCCTTGTTGTCTGTGTATTCCTGCCTGTTTATCTCCCATGTTGTCTGTGTATTCCTGCCTGTTTATCTTCCCTTGTCTGTGTATTCCTGCCTGTTTATCTTCCCATGATGTCTGTGTATTCCTCTTCTCTCATTGTCTATGTATCCCTGCCTGTCTCTGTGTTGGGGGGGGTTGGAGATAATTACCAATGTAAAAGTGTTCTGTAATATTATTTGTGTTTCTGTCATGTCAGCAATTAGCTGTGAGTTTTTTCTTCTCTTGGCAGGTTATGAATATGAAGGGGAGTGGTTTGAAAAGAACAACTGCGCTGTGAGCATCCTCCGAAGTGGTGAGCGAGTAGCGGTACAACCCACCTGTGTAAAGAAGCCACCTCCCTACTACAACCATATGTAGATGTTGGTGTGCATTAAGCCCCTCCCCCTGCATACAAGGACACCGTTCTCTTATACGTACGTGTGTGTGTGTGTGTGTCCCAGGGGAGGCAATGGAGAAGGGCCTGCGAGAGTGCTGCAGGTCTATGAGGATCGGGAAGATACTCATTCGAAGAGACGAAGAATCAAGAAAACCCCGAGTGAGAACTCTTACATGGACACACCATGACAGCTGCAACATGCCGAGTGGTGGGTGTGGTTGTTCATGTGTGAGTGTATCCTATCTTTCTGGCAGGTCTACTACGCCAAGTTTCCACCCTCTATCGAGAAGCGCAAGATACTGTTGCTGCACCCCACGTTAGGTGAGTGATGGATGTACCAACTGAGAGCTGGCGGGTTCATGGGATATTATCGAGGGGTCTAATATTCTTAGTCCCACGGTTACAATCCAATCCACAACTAGGTAGCACAAAGAGCAGCAGAAGAGGGTGTGGCTTCCACTTGTATGCTACGCAATCCTCGAATATTTCCCCCTTGAATTCCCCTGTGTGGCTGTTTCGCAATATGACTCGCCGAGCATATCGTCAGATATATCGTGTGGTTGCATTGTGAACCTTTCTTAACCGATCATCAAAAGTGCTCCTCCATACGGTATATATATATTCAAGAGGTGCATTTATTCAGTATCCGGTATGGGGCTCTCAATATTGGGCCTCCTTGACTGTAGGACTAGTGCCATAAGTTATATATTGAGGGGGGAGTTATGAACCATTGGCTAGACAGGTATCTAGCAAGCAGGAGGAGAATAGGGCCTACCACCAACCTCACAAGTAAACCCAAAGCTAGAAGGGGCAAGACAATGTTGGGATACTGGTGGGCCCATCTGCCACCCTGGTGAATTATTTCCCTCGCTGTTCACCTATAAAACACTTTCTTTTTTCTGAGTGTGGACACTTTGCACGTTCTACAGTTCTTGGGACTGAGGAACAGTTCCTTACCATGTTATTTCTTGACCCTCAATGGGACCTCAACTAGAAACAGTTCCTTACCATGTTATTTCTTGACCCTCTAGCCTAACAATGAGACCTCAACGAGGAACAGTTCCTTACCATGTTATTTCTTGACCCTCTAGCCTACAATGGGACCTCAACTAGGAACCGTGTTATTTCTTGACCCTCTAGCCTAACAATGGGACCTCAACTAGGAACAGTTCCTTACCATGTTATTTCTTGACCCTCTAGCCTAACAATGGGACCTCAACTAGGAACAGTTCCTTACCATGTTATTTCTTGAACCTCTAGCCTAACAATGGGACCATAACTAGGAACAGTTCCTTACCATGTTATTTCTTGACCCTCTAGCCTAACAATGGGACCTCAACTAGGAACAGTTCCTTACCATGTTATTTCTTGACCCTCTAGCCTAACAATGGGACCATAACTAGGAACAGTTCCTTACAATGTTATTTCTTGACCCTCTAGCCTAACAATGGGACCTCAACTAAGAGAACAGTTCCTTACCATGTTATTTCTTCCATGCCGTGCACACCTGAAGTAAAGCGTAAAGTAATCATGTTGTGTGTGCTTGCTTGTATACCGTAAACTGGTTTAGTGTCCAGCTTCTAACTCGGACGTGTAAGCGACTAGCGCTGAACTGTGAATAGACTCCTACTAAACACTATTGCTAAATAACGCGGACCTGCTTGAAGAGTTAATTAAACAAATAGCTTGCATAATTTTTTTCTTCTCCTTCTAGACTGAATTGATGGAGAAGGGAGGAGCACTTCTTGCAATTCAGTCGAAGAAGGAGACTTGGAAAGGTCCTTTTCCAGCCAGACTGTGAAGGAGCAACTCTCTCGGTTGGAACTAAGAAGGAGCTAGTGATGGCTTCCATGTGTATGTTGCAGTTGCAATTACTCCTTAAGTATGTTCCTCTACCAAAACTGTGTTGACATCCTTCATGGTGAGAAGCTCCGTTTTCGCACAAAGATGAGAACAATTCTTGCGACGGGCTCGCTGTTGGTGACCTTCACAAGTGCCATCATTGGACACCTGGGGGGAAAATTTGGAACTTCATAGGCCATGGGAGTTACCCGTGGTGCTAGAAGGTTGGAGGAAGGGGCCAGAAATGTCCAGCAAATGAACAGCAAGAAGTCCGTCTGGAAACTAGGGGGACAAAACTAGGCGCGGTCACACCAGTACAATTCTCACCTCAATATTTAGGAATCACCTCGTCTTTATAGGGAAGCTATTATGCGTGTGCACAACAACAGCAAGACCAGTGCCTCTCAGCAACGTGGCATAAGGACGCTAGCAAAGATGGTCGACAATGAGAGGGGTTATTTAACAACTTGTTGTGCACTTAACAAAACTACCACCAGAGTGTGCACTGTATATTGGGTACAAACACACACTGGACTTTTTAACAAGAAATGTCAACCAAGTCCCATATAATAACTTTCACTTTGAAATTTACTCTCACAGCGTTTCTAGCCTTCATCAGGAAGATTGAGATGCTAAGACTCGTGTGAGCTTGTTATACCAGTAGCCAGCTAGCCACCACCTCGTGATAACAATTTTAAAAAAATTAGTAATAGTAAATTTAATCATAACACCAAAATAATAACAGTAACACACAAAAAAAATTATGTTCAGCTGCTCTGTGTCTGGGCCTCTCTTCCTGTTCAGCTGATCTACACATGATAAGCTGCTGGTGTTCAGCTGCTCTGTGGCTGGGCCTCTCTTCCTGTTCAGCTGATCTACACATGACAAGCTGCTGGTGTTCAGCTGCTCTGCCAAGCTTACACATCTCCACGTGGTGCATATATAATCTTTAGTCTAACGAGATTACAAGCGGGAGACCCCCTTTTGTTGTTGTTGTTGTTGTTGCTTGTAATATACGAATATCTTGAAGTGCATCACATCATATTATTACCTTGATCCCTCCCTGGTGTACTGGCTGGCTAAGCCACCTCTAAGATGATGGTGTTCATTACCAAGAACTTAGTGCATAAAAACACCACTAGGCATTCAGCTAACAGCTGCTAGGAACTCAGGCAATGGAGAGCTGTCTGAATGTTAGCAAATCTTTGGGAGTAAAGAGGATGACTACTCTACCACCTGTTGAAGGTTGGAAGTGAAGCATCATTTATATATATATTTATTTCTTAATATTCAAAGTTGCTGGAGTACTGGCTGCACATGCTCTGGAGAGTTCCAGTAGCTTCCAACTACACAGCATTTTGCTTATTATAAAATTTATATGCAAACAAATAAACGCCAGGAATAATTCACTTCTTTCTTTTCTATATTTTTCTTACTATATTATAGAAAGTTGATTTTTAGCAGACTTCATTAAATATATTTTTATCTTTTATCAGCTGTTGTTGTTACTGGTGTTGTTTTTTAGGTGGGGTGGAGGGGGTACCATTTCAAAAAGACGATTGAAACATTGGGAGGGGGGGGGGGGGGGAAGCAACCCAAACAGAACACAAGGGCTCTTCGATACAAACTTCTTCTCTTGCTTGCTCAACCTCCAAACAGAATTTGCTCAGCAAGTCGTGTTTATGCTGTGCTGGCCATGTACTCGTGAGGCTGGGCAAAGTTGATACATGTGCAGCATGTGTGTCGAGGCAAGAGAACTGATACATGTGTGGCATGTGTGTCGAGGCAAGAGAACTGATACATGTGTGTCGAGGCAAGAGAACTGATACATGTGTGTCGAGGCAAGAGAACTGATACATGTGTGTCGAGGCAAGAGAACTGATACATGTGTGTCAAGGCAAGAGAACTGGTACATGTGTGGCATGTGTGTCAAAGAGAACTGATACATGTGTGGCATGTGTGTCAAGGCAAGAGAACTGATACATGTGTGTCGAGGCAAGAGAACTGATACATGTGTGGCATGTGTGTCAAAGAGAACTGATACATGTGCGGCATGTGTGTCGAGGCAAGAGAACTGATACATGTGTGGCATGTTGTCAAAGAGAACTGATACATGTGTGGCATGTGTGTCGAGGCAAGAGAACTGATACATGTGTGGCATGTGTGTCAAAGAGAACTGATACATGTGTGGCATGTGTGTCAAGGCAAGAGAACTGATACATGTGTGGCATGTGTGTCAAAGAGAACTGATACATGTGTGGCATGTGTGTCAAGGCAAGAGAACTGATACATGTGTGGCATGTGTGTCAAGGCAAGAGAACTGATACATGTGTGGCATGTGTGTCGAGGCAAGAGAACTGATACATGTGTGGCATGTGTGTCAAGGCAAGAGAACTGATACATGTGTGGCATGTGTGTCAAGGCAAGAGAACTGGTACATGTGTGCCATGTGTGTCAAAGAGAACTGATACATGTGTGGCATGTGTGTCAAGGCAAGAGAACTGATGCATGTGTGTCAAAGAGAACTGATACATGTGTGGCATGTGTGTCAAAGAGAACTGATACATGTGTGGCATGTGTGTCAAGGCAAGAGAACTGATACATGTGTGGCATGTGTGTCAAAGAGAATGATACATGTGTGGCATGTGTGTCAAGGTAAGAGAACTGATACATGTGTGGCATGTGTGTCAAGGCAAGAGAACTGATACATGTGTGGCATGTGTGTCGAGGCAAGAGAACTGATACATGTGTGGCATGTGTGTCAAGGCAAGAGAACTGGTACATGTGTGTCAAAGAGAACTGATACATGTGTGGCATGTGTGTCAAAGAGTACTGATACGTGTGTGGCATGTGTGTCAAGGCAAGAGAACTGGTACATGTGTGGCATGTGTGTCAAAGAGAACTGATACATGTGTGGCATGTGTGTCAAGGCAAGAGAACTGATACATGTGTGGCATGTGTGTCAAGGCAAGAGAACTGATACATGTGTGGCATGTGTGTCGAGGCAAGAGAACTGATACATGTGTGGCATGTGTGTCGAGGCAAGAGAACTGATACATGTGTGGCATGTGTGTCAAAGAGAACTGATACATGTGTGGCATGTGTGTCGAGGCAAGAGAACTGATACATGTGTGGTATGTGTGTCGAGGCAAGAGAACTGATACATGTGTGGCATGTGTGTCAAAGAGAACTGATACATGTGTGGCATGTGTGTCGAGGCAAGAGAACTGATACATGTGCGGCATGTGTGTCGAGGCAAGAGAACTGATACATGTGCGGCATGTGTGTCGAGGCAAGAGAACTGATACATGTGTGGCATGTGTGTCAAAGAGAACTGATACATGTGTGGCATGTGTGTCAAAGAGAACCGATACATGTGTGGCATGTGTGTCAAGGCAAGAGAACTGATACATGTGTGGCATGTGTGTCGAGGCAAGAGAACTGACACATGTGTGGCATGTGTGTCAAAGAGAACTGATACATGTGTGTCGAGGCAAGAGAACTGATACATGTGCGGCATGTGTGTCGAGGCAAGAGAACTGATACATGTGTGGCATGTGTGTCAAAGAGAACTGATACATGTGTGGCATGTGTGTCAAAGAGAACTGATACATGTGTGGCATGTGTGTCAAAGAGAACTGATACATGTGTGTCAAGGCAAGAGAACTGATACATGTGCGGCATGTGTGTCAAGGCAAGAGAACTGATACATGTGCGGCATGTGTGTCAAGGCAAGAGAACTGATACACGTGCGGCATGTGTGTCAAGGCAAGAGAACTGATACATGTGTGGCATGTGTGTCAAAGAACTGATACATGTGTGTCAAAGAGAACTGACACATGTGTGGCATGTGTGTCAAGGCAAGAGAACTGATACATGTGTGGCATGTGTGTCAAGGCAAGAGAACTGATACATGTGTGGCATGTGTGTCAAAGAGAACTGATACATGTGTGGCATGTGTGTCAAAGAGAACTGATACATGTGTGGCATGTGTGTCAAGGCAAGAGAACTGATACATGTGTGGCATGTGTGTCAAAGAGAACTGACACATGTGTGGCATGTGTGTCAAGGCAAAGAGAACTGATACATGTGTGGCATGTGTGTCAAAGAGAACTGATACATGTGTGGCATTTGTGTCAAGGCAAGAGAACTGATACATGTGTGTCAAAGAGAACTGATACATGTGTGGCATGTGTGTCGAGGCAAGAGAACTGATACATGTGTGGCATGTGTGTCGAGGCAAGAGAACTGATACATGTGTGGCATGTGTGTCAAAGAGAACTGATACATGTGTGGCATGTGTGCTGATACATGTGCAGCATGTGTTTCAAAGAGAACTGTTACATGTGTGGCATGTGTGTCAAGGCAAGAGAACTGATACATGTGTGTCAAAGAGAACTGATACATGTGTGGCATGTGTGTCAAGGCAAGAGA
The DNA here is from genome assembly GCA_028752905.1 of Cladorhizidae sp. MBARI D1340-BT2. Classification (NCBI taxonomy): domain Eukaryota; kingdom Metazoa; phylum Porifera; class Demospongiae; order Poecilosclerida; family Cladorhizidae; species Cladorhizidae sp. MBARI D1340-BT2. The sequence continues at coordinate 11,687,686 of JAQNBH010000017.1, forward strand.
ACTGATACATGTGTGGCATGTTGTCAAAGAGAACTGATACATGTGTGGCATATGTGTCAAAGAGAACTGATACATGTGTGTCAAAGAGAACTGATACATGTGCGGCATGTGTGTCGAGGCAAGAGAACTGATACATGTGTGGCATGTGTGTCGAGGCAAGAGAACTGATACATGTGTGTCAAAGAGAACTGATACATGTGTGGCATGTGTGTCAAGGCAAGAGAACTGATACATGTGTGGCATGTGTGTCAAAGAGAACTGATACATGTGTGGCATGTGTGTCAAGGCAAGAGAACTGATACATGTGTGGCATGTGTGTCAAAGAGAACTGACACATGTGTGGCATGTGTGTCAAGGCAAAGAGAACTGATACATGTGTGGCATGTGTGTCAAAGAGAACTGATACATGTGTGGCATGTGTGTCAAGGCAAGAGAACTGATACATGTGTGTCAAAGAGAACTGATACATGTGTGGCATGTGTGTCGAGGCAAGAGAACTGATACATGTGTGGCATGTGTGTCGAGGCAAGAGAACTGATACATGTGTGGCATGTGTGTCAAAGAGAACTGATACATGTGTGGCATGTGTGTCAAAGAGAACTGATACATGTGTGGCATGTGTGTCAAGGCAAGAGAACTGATATGTACATGTGTGGCATGTGTGTCAAGGCAAGAGAACTGATACATGTGTGGCATGTGTGTCAAAGAACTGATACATGTGTGGCATGTGTGTCGAGGCAAGAGAACTGATACATGTGTGGCATGTGTGTCAAGGCAAGAGAACTGATACATGTGTGGCATGTGTGTCAAAGAGAACTGATACATGTGTGGCATGTGTGTCAAAGAGAACTGATACATGTGTGGCATGTGTGTCAAAGAGAACTGATACATGTGCGGCATGTGTGTCGAGGCAAGAGAACTGATACATGTGTGGCATGTTGTCAAAGAGAACTGATACATGTGTGGCATGTGTGTCGAGGCAAGAGAACTGATACATGTGTGGCATGTGTGTCAAAGAGAACTGATACATGTGTGGCATGTGTGTCAAGGCAAGAGAACTGATACATGTGTGGCATGTGTGTCAAAGAGAACTGATACATGTGTGGCATGTGTGTCAAAGAGAACTGATACATGTGTGGCATGTGTGTCGAGGCAAGAGAACTGATACATGTGTGGCATGTGTGTCAAAGAGAACTGATACATGTGTGGCATGTGTGTCAAAGAGAACTGATACATGTGTGGCATGTGTGTCAAGGCAAGAGAACTGATACATGTGTGGCATGTTATATTTCATGAGGAGCACTTGCCACATTTTACCGTATTAGACGGACAAAATGGCGTATGGTTACAGTGTTAACCACAGCAGCTCTTCATAAGTTGTCTTCCGTCATTGTGGTTCTGTATGCATGACACCCTCTATGAACAATGGTGGGAAGAAGGGTTGGGCTTTCATTTTGTTGACCACATGCACGCGCCCTCACTTGATATTTCTTGTGATGTTTAATTAGAATCCACAGCTAATGTCCAAACGTGTCCAGGGGTTAGTTACCGTCCAAACATGTGTCCAGGGGTTAGCTACCGTCCAAACATGTGTCCAGGGGTTAGCTACCGTCCAAACATGTGTCCAGGGGTTAGCTACCATCCAAACATGTGTCCAGGGGTTAGCTACCGTCCAAACATGTGTCCAGGGGTTAGCTACGTCCAAACATGTGTCCAGGGGTTAGTTACCGTCCAAACATGTGTCCAGGGGTTAGCTACCGTCCAAACATGTGTCCAGGGGTTAGCTACCGTCCAAACATGTGTCCAGGGGTTAGCTTCTGTCCAAACATGTGTCCAGGGGTTAGCTACCGTCCAAACATGTGTCCAGGGGTTAGCTACCGTCCAAACATGTGTCCAGGGGTTAGCTTCTGTCCAAACATGTGTCCAGGGGTTAGCTACCATCCAAACATGTGTCCAGGGGTTAGCCACCGTCCAAACATGTGTCCAGTGGTTAGCTACCGTCCAAACATGTGTCCAGGGGTTAGCTACCGTCCAAACATGTGTCCAGGGGTTAGCTACCGTCCAAACATGTGTCCAGGGGTTAGCTACCGTCCAAACATGTGTCCAGGGGTTAGCTACCGTCCAAACATGTGCCCAGGGGTTAGCTACCGTCCAAACATGTGTCCAGGGGTTAGCTACCGTCCAAACATGTGTCCAGGGGTTAGCTACCGTCCAAACATGTGTCCAGGGGTTAGCTTCTGTCCAAACATGTGTCCAGGGGTTAGCCACCGTCCAAACATGTGTCCAGGGGTTAGCTACTGTCCAAACATGTGTCCAGGGGTTAGCCACCGTCCAAACATGTGTCCAGGGGTTAGCTACCGTCCAAACATGTGTCCTACCGTCCAAACATGTGTCCAGGGGTTAGCTACCGTCCAAACATGTGTCCAGGGGTTAGCTTCTGAGATGCAATATATATGTGTGTGTGTGTGTGTGTATGTGAAGTACGATGTCATTTCCACGCTGGTACTGGAACATACGTGATGGAGCATATCCAAGTTTATATACATTCACACATGCTAGAGCCCGCAATAGCCTTTCATAAATGTTATTTTATAACCTCAATAAATTGTATTCTCTCGACGTTTCGACTAGATGCTCCAGCCTTCATCACGAATAGTGATGAAGGCTAGAGCATCTAGTTGAAACGTCGAGAGAGTACAATTTCAAGTTGATTATTGAGAAGGTTACTGTAATAATTATTCTGTCTACTCAGAGTTCATTGAGAATGTCGTGTCGACTGGAAGCCATGGTGTGCTCCTATTTGAGGATTGGGTTCAACTATGAAAAATGCGAATATTAAATAAGCCTTTAAAATGCCTTTTCCTCTATATATCATCACTTCAGAGTCATGTGTGATTGGATACTGTTGTATAGAGAACGTGCTTCACCAATTAACAAATAATAATTGCCCGGCAACCGTGTAACCATGTGCCTTGCATCTGTGTCAACGTAAATCCTTCGGCAGAGAGCGGCGCCACGGTGATCACGGCCGTGGGGGTGCTGAAGGAGCATGGGGTGAGTGAGAGCAACATCTTCCTCGTCACTCTTTTCTCCACCCCACAAGGAGCAAGAAATTGTCTGCGCAACTGTCCCAACATCACCATGCTGACCTCTGAACTCCACGATCAATGTCCGTCCCACTTTGGCTTGAAGTACTTCGGCACAGAAGCTTACTGATGATTGTTGTTGTGATTGGTTTTCATAATTCAAAATTTATTTTGTGTTCATCTTGTAAATTCTGCCTTATATCATCCCCCCAAATCATGTGTATATTGTGTTTGTGATAGATATTATGTGGATATAAATATATTTTGCATTGACCTCTCTTGTCTGCTCCAAGGCTGGTGGTAATGTGCACTATAAGGAGCTCAATTTGAATCTTCAATGATAATTATAGTAATTCTTCAGGGAGAGCTCAAATATTACCTTTTTCTGAGGAAGAATGTTCACTGTGGTCCCCACCTGGGGGGAACAGCTCACTATGCCCTACGCTTGAAGTGGGAGAACTTTCTATCGCTGTGTAAGCAAATATATATGCACTTGTGGATTTTAAGGGGGGACTATGCGTCAAAGCCACAAAATAGTTGTACCTATTTCTAATTGCCATCACTTTTTTTCTCTTTCGTCTACACAAGTATTTATGGTATATATATACCAAAGTCTTTACTATTCTGTGTTTGTTTTTATAAAGTGTTAAATATCTCTATATACAAATTTTCTCAGAAGATACATGCAGAAACATCGAGGTGACTTCTAGATATTTGTGGCAGACCTAGCTGCCTAACGATTTGAAGTCATTTACTCATAATTGGTGTGTGGCTTGCTAAAGAGTGTCTCAGTGATTTCCATGGACCAAAGTTACCATATGTTGTCATGTTGATAAGTTACATACTACAGAGTCTGAAAAACTGATAAATACTAGAGGCCACCTCTTCTAACCACCATCTCTTGACAATCCTTGCAGTAAACAAAAAATCTGATTCATGGATATCGCAGAGTACTAAAAGAGCTCTCAAATGACATACATAGCCCCAAAAAGGAGCAAATGGTTTTAAAGTTATTCTCGCCACAAGAAATATTTCTGGGAATAAGTATTCCAAGTTTGGAAAACGAAATGTTTGAGTTGGCACTGAAATAACTTGACAAAATATGTTCTTTTACAAGTTTTAGCAATTCCTAGATCTTTTTTTTTTTTTTTTTACTTCCGTGACTCTTGAGCTGTGCGTATATACATGTAACAAAGAAAAATATGATGAAAATTGTTAGATGTATATGTGGAATTTTCCTTTACAGTTGTGCATGTCAAAGAAATGTATAATGAAGTATAGAGATCCACAATAACTAGCATCCTATGTCTCTAAAACTTTGGAAATAGCAGATGCAACAACAGTTTGAACTTAAAAAATATATATAATAATCATAAAATAAAATAAGGGGGTGGGGGGAGGCACTGTACGTCAGCACCACCAAAGTATTATATCGCCATAACTTTTGTTGTATATGCAGGTCATTTTGTTCCCTATTTCCTTATGCTTTGTTCCTAATGATATGTTGAATGTCTCTGCAGACATTTTCTCGGAAGATACATCAAGATCCCTAAATAAGTTGATCTATCTTGCAGTACAATTCATAACTGCCCTAATTATCAAGACCAAAGTCCCAGATTTGGTCAGCTGATGCAATAGATTATCAATAAATGTAGTGGTTTTTGAGTGGTAGGCCACCGCTTTGGGCAAATAACCATGCGAGATGTGTTCTCTTTGTAGTTTCTTGATCTGTTACATGGACAAAAAAAATTGTTTGCCAAGAAGAAGCAGGGGAAAAAAGAAATCTCTAATTTTTGACACAGACATTTATAGTTGAAATCCTCGAGCCTATAATATAGTTATTAGTTTGTGGGTCAAATTCAAATGCCATATCATATATTCCCAACTTGCCCCTTGCCTTTGAAAGTATATACCTATATATATGGGAGATTCTAGCAGAAATACCTCGAGCCTTGATACACGGCTGACAGCTGGACAGAGCATTTTATTCACCCAGTTTATGCCCAAACATATTCATTTGGTGTTGCCAAATACTTGAGTCTGGTTTACTTTTGAAGTTATGGTTGCTGTGTTAACGTAATTTAATCAGAAATGGAAGTGTTTCGACCTCTAACCTAGAATGTTGTGCTATATACCACAAGTCCCACAGCTCGTGCTTTCTCTGAGTGAGGAGTCCTAGAAAATTGCTGCTAGAGTCAGGAGGGCCAAACTGGAGCATGTCCAAAGCCGGCTCCCCACACAGTGTCAGTTCCTGTAGCTTCAGAGTGGATAGCCACACCCCAACCTAAGATCACAGTCTTTGGTCGTGTACCTCCGAGATCTGGCACGTCCTCTATTCACTTATATATAACTACTAAACCATATAGAACCAGATCATGTCTGTAGCAAGAATCTAGCAGACATTAACAAAACGATAATGAAGATTTATCAATAGGCTGAAGATCACTCGAGACTCTACAAGGGATCCTTGTCCTCAGGTTTTCCAGCAATATATTTTTTCATTTATTATCAAAAAAATTCAAACCCAAGGTATTAGTAATGTATACAGTACTCGAGCAATATATAGGAAAGAGAGAGAAGATGGCACACCTTGTGAGGTGGTGTTCATGGCCAGAAATGGCAATCATGTTTTATGGAGAAGTTGCATGTACACAAATATCAGTCAGTGAGTTTCATCTTGTCTTTATCTTGTCTTTGGTTCCCACTGAACCAGCTGAGGTAGACTGCCCAGAAGAGACTTGCAATCAACACAAAGTTGAGCTGGTGTGGCAAGGGTATCAGCTTGAAGTTGATGACCTAGAGGAGACCATTAAGATGACCATCAATAATACAAGTGAGCAGAGGGTTTGGTGATGCAAGATTATTATATATAGACAACACTGAACTATGAACCCCTCCCCTCGCACACACGATTAGCGACCATTACCCAGTCTGTAGTTAGTCGCACTTAACATTGTTTTATGATGACAACTATTTTAATCGAGTTTCATTGATGAGCAAATGGGCCTCAAGCCTTATTATCTATGTTAAGTGTGACTAAGAACCGATTGCCTCGATCACAAAGCAAGAGACGGCCACGAAAGGAGGCTACCCCATCTAGAGAGCACCACTACGTGGACTTGCGATGCCGACATTCCAGTGCCCGATAGAGGACTGTGAGTATGCAACACCTGACGTCGAACAGGCGCTCGTAGCCACGATGCTAACGATCCACGCCACTATCCACGGTGGGCCAGCACAGGCGGCCAGGATCGAGAAGGTAAAGAGACCCGAAATTACGTCATCAGGCACAAACGAGGACTGGCAGTATTTTAGAACGAGATGGGATGACTACGTCAGGGCCACCAGAGTGCGAGGACCTGACTTCATCATGCAGCTGTTAGAATGTTGTGACGGGCAGCTGCGGAGGGACCTCACCAGGAATGCAGGGGGGACCCTAGCAGACAAAACGAAGGAGGAGGTCTTCGAGGCGATAAAGGGGCTAGCAGTGAGAGAGGAGAACGCCATGGTGCACGAGTGGCCCTGCACAACATGAAGCAGGTCGTGACGAGCCCATCCGTGCCTATGGGGCCCGACTCAGGGGCCAAGCGGGGGGGGGGTGCAAATACACGCTCTCTTGCCCAGGATGTAACCACGACATACATTACGCGGAGGCCATACTGAGAGATGTGCTTGCAGATAACGAAATCCAGATGGACCTGCTAGGTGACAGTAACCAAGATATGACCCTGGAACAGGTCCTCAGGTTCGTAGAGGCAAAGGAAGCAGGGAAGAGGTCAGCTGCACGCCTACTGATACCCCAGGCCGCTGACCACATTGCTGGGAGCTCCTACAAGAGACAGAAGAAACCACAACCCAGGAATCAGCAAGGAGACCCGACCAAGAGTCATGCACCTACTGTGGCACCAAGGGGACACGGAAAGAGCGTCCCAACCAGGACCAGGAGGTCTGAGTGCCCAGCCTTCGGCACGCAGTGCAGCCATTGCGGCAGGGACCACCACTATGAGAGGGTATGTCGAACTAAGCACAATAGGAAGCCATCCGGCACTGAGCAGGAGAACGCTATCTTCGACACCATATGTGACCTCGCCTCCAAAACTGATGCCAAAGCCGACGCCCTGGACCACCACATCTACAACAAAACCACACGGAACTGGTCCAGGAGGCAGTCCAAACCACAATCCTTTGTCAGGCTACAGATGTGCACCACCAGGGAGGACTACGATCATTTTGGATACTCACTGAAGACCGCACATGCCCAGACACCTGTCTACGCCATGGCCGACACCGGCTGTCAGAGCTGCCTGGCTGGGTCGAATATTGTGAAGGGTTATCACCCAAGGACCTAGTCCCAGTGACACTGAAGATGCACGCTGCCAACAGCAACAACATCGCCATACTGGGAGCAGCCATCATCAGGCTGTCACAAGTCCTCCAGACAGATTGTCTATGTCACCAACGCCACCAACAAGCTGTTCATCAGCAGGGAAACGTGCATAGACCTCGGGATCATACATGGCTCCTTTCCCCTCCAACCCGCTGATACCCAGAGCACCAAGGCCAAGGACACAGCCAACCACACCAATGCCGTCTCTGCCACGCCCACCCCACATCAGTGCCAATGCCCGAGAAGGACCACACCACCAACCCTGCCCTCCTGCCTACCATTTCCGGCCACAGACGCCAACAGGGAAAAACTACAGGACTACATCTTAGCACTTTATCACTCCAGCACGTTCAACACATGCGAGCACCAGACCCTACCCCTCATGGAGGGACCCCCCATGCGCTTGATGATAGACCCCTCAGCCACACCTACAGCACACCATTCGCCTATACCAGTCCCACTCCACTGGCAGGAAGACGTGAAATCCGGGCTCGACAGGGACGTGAGGTTGGGAGTCATTGAGCAGGTCCCAGTGGGCGACCCAGTAACCTGGTGTCACCACATGGTGATCTGTGCGAAGAAGAACGGTTCGCTCAGACGCACCATCGACTTCCAGCCACTGAATGCCCATGCCACAAGGGAGACCCACCACACACAGTCACCATTCCACCAGGCCCGATCCATCCCACAAGGAATGAAGAAGACGGTATTCGATGTGTGGAATGGCTACCATAGCGTGAACCTGCACCAGGAAGACAGGCACTATACCACCTTCATCACCCCATGGGGCCGATACTGCTACCGAACCGCACTCCAAGGATACATCGCCTCTGGAGATGGTTACACCAGGAGGTACGATGAAATTGTGTCATCCATACCCAACAAGACGAAATGTATAGATGACACCCTCCTATGGTCACGGATGATAGAAGAATGCTTTTTCCAGGCGTGCAGATGGCTAGACACATGTGGACGTCACGGCATTACCGACAAATTCCACTTCGCCAAAGAGGACGTTGAATTCGCTGGCTTCGAGATTGGCAACAACACCGTGAAACCATGCAAAAAGTACGTGCAAGCCATCTCCGACTTCCCCACCCCGAGGAACCTCACCGATGTCCGCTCGTGGTTCGACCTGATCAACCAGGTATCATTCGCGTTCAGCATGACCGACACCATGCTCCCATTCAGAAACCTCCTCAAACCAAGCAACACCTTCTCCTGGGACGACAACTACAACAAGCCTTCGACAGGTCCAAGACAACCATCATTGCAGAGATCCACAATGTTGTCGAGATATTCGATAAGTCTAAACCCACATGCCTCGCAAACGACTGGTCCAAAGATGGCATTGGATACTGGCTCTACTGGCTCTTTCAGAAGCACTGTCGATGCCCAGAGAACGACCTATTCTGCTGCAAGACAGGCTGGAAAATTACCCTGGTGGGAAGCCGCTTCACCCACGCAGCAGAATCACGATACGCCCCAATTGAGGGTGAGGCACTAGCCGTGGCCGATGCACTGGACAAGGCCAGGCACTTTGTCCTCAGCTGCAGGGACCTGACAATTGCTGTGGACCACAGGCCCCCTCTGAAAATCTTCGGGGACAGATCACTTGACCACATATCCAACACAAGACTCCGAAACTTGAAGGAAAAAACCCTACGCTACAGGTTCAGGATGGCTCACATCCCTTGAGTGAAAAACAGGGCCCCCGACGCCCTCTCCAGATATCCCACCGGCAACCAAAAAAACCCGAAGATGACACTACACGACGACATTCAAGGCATCTCAGACTGGATCACCGCACCTCCTATAACCATACCAATCCAACTGATGGCTGGCATCTCCTCAGGATACACACCCCTACCAGACCAGGAATCAGACCTGCAGGAGTCATTCATATCAGCCCTACACTCCACCAACATGGTGACATGGGAACAGGTACAGGTCGCCACCTCCTCGGACGATGACATGTTACTCCTCACCAATGCCATCGAGGACGGCTTCCCCGAATCAAGGCACCTGCTGCCACAACCAATCAGGGACTACCACCACATCAGACACCACCTCTCCTGCTGCGACGGAGTCGCCATCTACAAAGACAGGATCATCATACCACCAGCCCTCCGTCAATCATGCCTACATGCAGCCCACCAAGGCACCTCGGCCATGACCTCCAGGGCTGAAGCAGCAATCTTTTGGCCAGGAATTACAAAGGACATCCACGCCACCAGGGCAAACTGCACTGATTGCAACAGGATGGCACCCTCACAGGCAACCCTACCCCCAACACCCCCGACTCCAACAGAGTACCCATTCCAGTGTATCTGCGCGGATTTCTTCCACCACCAGGGCCACAACTACCTCGTCATAATAGACAGGTATTCTAATTGGCCGATTGTGGAAAGGGCCAGAGATGGCGCTATAGGCCTGATCAACATCCTCAGGCACACCTTCGCCACATATGGGATCCCGGACGAACTATCCTCGGACGGAGGCCCTGAATTCACAGCACACGCCACAAGAACGTTCCTCCGGGACTGGGGCATACACCACAGACTCAGCTCGGTGGCATTCCCTCATAGCAACTGCCGGGCTGAGGTGGGTGTCAAGACAGTCAAGAGGCTCGTTACAGGGAACTTAGGGAAAGACGGATCCCTCAACATCGACACATTCCAACAAGCCATGCTTCAGTATCACAACTCGCCCGACCCTACCACGAAACAATCGCCAGCGATGTGCATCTTCGGGAGGCCCACCAAGGACCTGATCCCAATCATGCCAGGCAAGTAGAGGCCCACCAAGGACCTGATCCCAATCATGCCAGGCAAGTACCGCCCACATAGGACATGGGAAGATTCACTCAACCTCAGAGAGGCTGCCCACAGACAACGCCACGCACTACATCAGGACAAGTGGAGTGAACACACCAGAAACCTACAACCACTGAAAATAGGTGACAAAGTCAGGGTCCAAAATCAGACAGGTAACCACCCACTCAAAGACAGGCTCCATCGTGGAAGTACGCCAATTCCACCAATACTTGATCAGACTGGATGGATCAGGGAGGCAATCACTTCGCAATAGGAAATTCCTCAGGAGATACACACCCATTCATACCTTTACGGTGAGAAGGTCCATCCTAGAGGACATCGCCCTAATACCAAGACCGCCACTCCTCTGGCCAACCGACCCCCCTGGAATCGACAGCCCACCACCTGTCCCAACCACCCCCATTGCCCCTCAGCAAGACCACACACCCACCCTGGACAACTGGACGTCGCCGGACGCTCCACAGCACCCCACGCCACCATCCAGGACCACACCCTTACCACCACCCATGCCTCCGAACCCACTACCCCAATCGAAGCCCCCACGATCCCACGAAGATCAACCAGGCTACGAAAGCCACCAGACCGGATAGTCTATACTACTCAGTCTTGACCACTCCCATGGTTCCAAGACTTGGGTGGAGGTAGACAACACTGAACTATGAACCCCTCTCGCACACACGATTAGCGACCATTACCCAGTCTGTAGTTAGTCGCACTTAATTAACATTGTTTTATGATGACAACTATTTTAATCGAGTTTCATTGATGAGCAAATGGGCCTCAAGCCTTATTATCTAATATACAATAACCAACTTTATATTTAGAATCCACTCACTCTATGCTTCAACTTGATGCTCTAGCCATAATATTAGCCTAGTTACTGGAGTACTTCACAAAACACCACATCTTATTATATATCTGCTTGTATAGGAACACAATCATTAGACCAATATATATAATTAGAATCATATATATTGGTATACATTTTTTAACGCCATCTGCTTGTTTCTGTGCTGCTGGTTCACAACCTTGTGAAGGATTCAAGGCACACTTCGGATTCTTCATTTGCCAATAGCAACCGAAACCACCTATATAGAGAGCTAAGAAGCTGCCGATGCAAGTTGTAGCTGAAATATGAGCTTCACAACACTAATACAGGGAGCACTACTGCACTCCTTCATGCTAATTCCTGCTAGCTATCGAAAGGATTTTTTCGATCTCCAAACCACTCCCACTTGTTGAAGAAGCCCAGGCGAGTTGGACTACGCGAAATTATAAGTTTGTGAGCAGACGAGCATAACCAACCAGGCCAGCACGTGCTACTAGGACGATTAAAATTTAAAAAGTCACGCAAACCTTGACTGTAAAAGAAAATGTTTTGGCCATCCATTTATTTCAAGGCTATAATATACAACCTGTTGGGAGTTCCATTCAGCATGCCTGATATTTGGTGGTCATTCAGCATGCCTGATATTTGGTGGTCATTCAGCATGCCAGATATTTGGTGGTCATTCAGCATGCCTGATATTTGGTGGTCATTCAGCATGCCAGATATTTGGTGGTCATTCAGCATGCCTGATATTTGGTGGTCATTCAGCATGCCTAATATTTGGTGGTCATTCAGCATGCCTTAATATTTGGTGGTCATTCAGCATGCCTGATATTTGGTGGTCATTCAGCATGCCTGATATTTGGTGGTCATTCAGCATGCCTGATATTTGGTGGTCATTCAGCATGCCTAATATTTGGTGGTCATTCAGCATGCCTTAATATTTGGTGGTCATTCAGCATGCCTGATATTTGGTGGTCATTCAGCATGCCTTAATATTTGGTGGTCATTCAGCATGCCTGATATTTGGTGGTCATTCAGCATGCCTAATATTTGGTGGTCATTCAGCATGCCTTAATATTTGGTGGTCATTCAGCATGCCAGATATTTGGTGGTCATTCAGCATGCCAGATATTTGGTGGTCATTCAGCATGCCTTAATATTTATTCAGCATGCCTAATATTTGATGGTCATTCAGCATGCCTGATATTTGGTGGTCATTCAGCATGCCTGATAATCTGGTGGTCATTCAGCATGCCTGATATTTGGTGGTCATTCAGCATGCCTGATATTTGGTGGTCATTCAGCATGCCTAATATTTGGTGCTCATTCAGCATGCCCGATATTTGGTGGTCATTCAGCATGCCCGATATTTGGTGGTCCTTCAGCATGCCCGATATTTGGTGGTCATTCAGCATGCCCGATATTTGGTGGTCATTCAGCATGCCCGATATTTGGTGGTCATTCAGCATGCCCGATATTTGGTGGTCATTCAGCATGCCCGATATTTGGTGGTCATTCAGCATGCCCGATATTTGGTGGTCATTCAGCATGCCCGATATTTGGTGGTCATTCAGCATGCCCGATATTTGGTGGTCATTCAGCATGCCCGATATTTGGTGGTCATTCAGCATGCCCGATATTTGGTGGTCATTCAGCATGCCCGATATTTGGTGGTCATTCAGCATGCCCGATATTTGGTGGTCATTCAGCATGCCTGATATTTGGTGGTCATTCAGCATGCCCGATATTTGGTGGTCATTCAGCATGCCCGATATTTGGTGGTCATTCAGCATGCCTGATATTTGGTGGTCATTCAGCATGCCTGATATTTGGTGGTCATTCGGCATGCCCGATATTTGGTGGTCATTCAGCATGCCCGATATTTGGTGGTCATTCAGCATGCCCGATATTTGGTGGTCATTCAGCATGCCCGATATTTGGTGGTCATTCAGCATGCCCGATATTTGGTGGTCATTCAGCATGCCTGATATTTGGTGGTCATTCAGCATGCCTGATATTTGGTGGTCATTCAGCATGCCTGATATTTGGTGGTCATTCAGCATGCCTGATATTTGGTAGTGCTTGTTACTAGAGTCATCGTCATTGTTATTGTTTGCTGTTTGTTGTAATTAGATGCGTGCATAATATCGCTAGTTCAAGAATCCCAAGGAGCCTTTCTGTGCCACTTAAGTCAACGCCCTCAAGTATCGGTGACAAGGAAGTGTTGAGTTTGCAAGCCTAAGAAAACTCCATTACAGAAATTTTCTACAGAAATTCTATATCTACCTACAGCAATTGTCTGTTTAAATGCCACCTTAATTTAGGCAATGGGGTTTCTTCCTCCACTCTCCTGCACTATATAGGAGCAACCAGTGGGATCAGCAGGATGGCCTGCAGCTGAAGAAGATGCATCCCCAGCACTAAACAGCGACTACAATACTCTGAAAGATAGTAAATATAGTGGGTGCATGTGAATACTGCATTATGGTGCAGTGGGTGCATGTGAATACTGCATTATGGTGCAGTGGGTGCATGTGAATACTGCATTATGGTGCAGTGGGTGCATGTGAATACTGCATTATGGTGCAGTGGGTGTCTGTGAATACTGCATTATGGTGCAGTGGGTGCATGTGAATACTGCATTATGGTGCAGTGGTGCATGTGAATACTGCATTATGGTGCAGTGGGTGCATGTGAATACTGCATTATGGTGCAGTGGGTGTCTGTGAATACTGCATTATGGTGCAGTGGGTGCATGTGAATACTGCATTATGGTGCAGTGGGTGCATGTGAATACTGCATTATGGTGCAGTGGGTGCATGTGAATACTGCATTATGGTGCAGTGGTGCATGTGAATACTGCATTATGGTGCAGTGGGTGTCTGTGAATACTGCATTATGGTGCAGTGGGTGCATGTGAATACTGCATTATGGTGCAGTGGGTGCATGTGAATACTGCATTATGGTGCAGTGGGTGTCTGTGAATACTGCATTATGGTGCAGTGGTGCATGTGAATACTGCATTATGGTGCAGTGGGTGTCTGTGAATACTGCATTATGGTGCAGTGGTGCATGTGAATACTGCATTATGGTGCAGTGGGTGCATGTGAATACTGCATTATGGTGCAGTGGTGCATGTGAATACTGCATTATGGTGCAGTGGGTGCATGTGAATACTGCATTATGGTGCAGTGGGTGCATGTGAATACTGCATTATGGTGCAGTGGTGCATGTGAATACTGCATTATGGTGCAGTGGGTGCATGTGAATACTGCATTATGGTGCAGTGGGTGTCTGTGAATACTGCATTATGGTGCAGTGGGTGCCTGTGAATACTGCATTATGGTGCAGTGGGTGCATGTGAATACTGCATTATGGTGCAGTGGGTGCATGTGAATACTGCATTATGGTGCAGTGGGTGCATGTGAATACTGCATTATGGTGCAGTGGGTGCATGTGAATACTGCATTATGGTGCAGTGGGTGCCTGTGAATACTGCATTATGGTGCAGTGGGTGCATGTGAATACTGCATTATGGTGCAGTGGGTGCATGTGAATACTGCATTATGGTGCAGTGGTGCATGTGAATACTGCATTATGGTGCAGTGGGTGCATGTGAATACTGCATTATGGTGCAGTGGGTGTTGGATGGCCACATGCTGCATGTTTATTCCACTGCAGTTTTCTCTAATAGGAGGAGCATTTAACATAAAGAAGACTAGGCAATGTGTACGTACGTACGCTATGCACATGCTCCCACCTGCTATAACTGTAGTACATATATCTACGCATATGCTCCCCCCTTGACTAGATATCGCTGCCCAACCTTCTCTCCTGGCATGTATCATGGCTTTCCTCTCTCACCTTGAATCCGCCCAGGAGCTCTCTATCCCCCCCCCCCCCCCCCCCCCCCCCCACGCAAACCTAGACGGTGCTATTGTCTTTCTTTTCTTTCTTTCAGCAGTTTTGGGCATTTCATGCTGGGCCCCATGAGGCTATGCCAGCTCTTGCAGCTAGGAGCTTGAGGAACAGTGCAGTTCAAGGTTCAATCATTGAAGGCCTTGGGATATGCATAACGTTTTTTGTGTTTTTCTGGTACTCCAACACTACTCAACACTAGTTCCAACTTGTTTCTTCATGGTGCACACCACACAGATCAGCTACATCCTGTTGCTATTGTTGACTATACCCATAGACACTACAAGTAAGACAATACACAATACCACTTGTTGTTAAGCTATTATATTACTTGACGCATGTGTTCTTATTCAAAGACTCTGTACAGCCACTGACCACTCACTTCATAGCTGCTTAGGCCATGCACTGCTCATTTGAGCCAGCTGGGATGTTAATGGTCTATTTATGCTTGGGGTGATCTTTCCTAAATCAGTTCAGCTGCTAGGCTCGATATTGCACATGCACAAGTGTGTCTATTGTGATAATGACCTCTTACCAATTTTTGTGCTGGGCTGAATCGAGAACCAGAATGGACCTGTTGTACACAAGTTAAGTGTGAGTAGGAAAGTTGATTGGTACATGTACATAAAGACAGACAGACAGGCAGACACGGAGAGAGAGAGAGACAGACAGACAGATAGATAGATAGATCCATGAAGACTAATTTCACTTCACGTGCTTAAGATTTTTTAGGCTGCCAGTTTACTACCTCAAGGCATGGTGGAAGTGTTTAGGTCTGCTGGTTTACTATATACCTTAGTGAAGGATTCAAGGCATGCTGGAAGTGTTTAGGTCAGCTGGTTTACTACCTTAGTGAAGGATTCAAGGCACGCTGGGAGTGTTTAGGTCTGCTGGTTTACTACCTTAGTGAAGGATTCAAGGCACGCTGGGAGTGTTTAGGTCTGCTGGTTTACTACCTTAGTGAAGGATTCAAGGCATGCTGGAAGTGTTTAGGTCTGCTGGTTTACTACCTTAGTGAAGGATTCAAGGCATGCTGGAAGTGTTTAGGTCTGCTGGTTTACTACCTTAGTGAAGGATTCAAGGCATGCTGGAAGTGTTTAGGTCTGCTGATTTACTACCTTAGTGAAGGATTCAAGGCATGCTGGAAGTGTTTAGGTCTGCTGGTTTACTACCTTAGTGAAGGATTCAAGGCATGCTGGAAGTGTTTAGGTCTGCTGGTTTACTACCTTAGTGAAGGATTCAAGGCATGCTGGAAGTGTTTAGGTCTGCTGATTTACTACCTTAGTGAAGGATTCAAGGCATGCTGGAAGTGTTTATGTCTGCTGGTTTACTACCTTAGTGAAGGATTCAAGGCATGCTGGGAGTGTTTAGGTCTGCTGGTTTACTACCTTAGTGAAGGATTCAAGGCAGGCTGGAAGTGTTTAGGTCTGCTGGTTTACTACCTTAGTGAAGGATTCAAGGCATGCTGGAAGTGTTTAGGTCTGCTGGTTTACTACCTTAGTGAAGGATTCAAGGCATGCTGGAAGTGTTTAGGTCTGCTGGTTTACTACCTTAGTGAAGGATTCAAGGCATGCTGGAAGTGTTGTTTTTTGTGGCTGAATTGTGGCTGAAACCACACACATTTACATGGAGAAGCTGCAAAGTGAGTCTTACATGTAACTGAAATATATTTTTGTGTGCCCACCATTTTGAAATGAAAGGTCAAACCAAATACAGGGAAAGTTACCAAGTTAACCAATTAATACAACAAATAAAAATCCACAAACAAAAATATATACAGTATAAATTATATTATATCTTATATATATATATATTATAATATATATTATATATATATTATAATATATATATATTATATATATATTATAAATATAATATATATGTATATAATATATATAATATATATTATATATATATTATATATATTATATTTATATTATTTAATATAAATATATATAATATATATACATATATATTATATATAATTATATACAGTGCGGGGAATTGCAGTCGGGCATCAGACATTTCCCAAACATCTCTTGTATTTGTCTTAACAAAAATCAGTTTGCTCTGTCAATATGTCCAAGCAACACTAACGAATGCTCTAGACTACATGCATGGTCACAACCATATATGGTGTTATTCCTCAAGCCTGTTGCTTGTGTTATGCTGACGGTGTGTTCTTGTGGGCATTTGTACAAGTTAGCATCTTGCGTGTTGTTCTACCTTGCATTTTTCAAACTCATGGTGTGGTTTTAGGTTCTGTGCAAGTTTTCTCATGCTAGTCTGAGTTTTGTGTCAATATTTCTGCTCTGCAGTCTTCATTTGCATAATTTCAAGACCTTCAAGTTGAGTCTTTCACAGACTGGTTTGGCCAACATGAAGAGAAGTTCTCATCACCAGCTGAAGAGAACCAGCCAAGTGAAGGAAGGTGAGGCATGAAACCTACAAGAAGTGGGTCACCCAGTGCGACCGCGAGTGTGCTAGATGGGGGTTCAGGTGGTATGAAAGTTGTGAGACAGGGGTTCAGACAGGTATGAAAGTTGTGAGACGGGGGTTCAGGAGGTATGAAAGTTGTAACGCAGTTAAAGTGTCAAGTGTGCACAAAGTTTAGAGATGGGATCACAGGTAGGAGGAACTTCAGCGACAAATGGATACGTGGAATATGCAAACTAAACATTGCCGACCATGAAGTCAGAAGGGAGAGCAGGCCAGAGCACAAGATGCCGGCATTTGCTTAGTATGCTCCAATTGCACAGTCACTTGCTTCTCTGCCCGAAGATGAACGTAGAGGGCTGAGGGTAAAGTTCAGTATCGCCCATTTCATGGCAACTGAGCAGCTAGCCTTTTGGAAGTCACTCCCCCAGGACCTGTGTCCTTGAGGCAAGGCATGGAGCAAACCTAGCCAGCTCCTACCTCCACCGAAGTGCTAAGGAGTTTGTTCACTACATTGCTGAACAGAGATGGCAGGATTTGCTCTCTGCCATCTTCTGAAGCAAAGTTTTTCTCCCTACTGAAGGACAGCTCTACTGCCCAGAGCAATGTTGACAACATTCTTCTGCTAGTTTCCTGGTGTGACCAGGACAGTGCTGATGAGAAGATAGATGCACACAAGGATGAGCTTCTTGTGTGTGCACAAGCCCAAAAGTGTCAGTGCAGAAGTGCTGTTTCAATCACTTCAGTACAGACTGCAATGTCTTAGCATCCAGTCAGTGACTAAGAGGCATGGAGTAAGCTGGTGGGAATTGCCACTGATGGAGCAGCAGTGAATGTGGCTGGTGGTGGACAAGTAGAGAGGAAACTAGAAATGATCTTCTGGATGTGGTGTTTGGTGCACGCTTGAACCAGAGATCAAAGATGCACTTTGTGGCACTTCCTTTGATTGCTTGAGGAAATGCTCTTTCAACTTTATTTCCTCTATGAGAACCTCCTAAGAAGTGTAGGGAACTGGAGAGCATGTCAACGACCTGAAGAGGCATTTTACCTGAATGGTGAGGGACAGGCAGTAAGAGCACGCGGAACTCAATGGGTAGTCCACAAACCGAGTGCCATAAAACAGTTCTGTCCAAATATGGTACCTACACGGCTCCCCTCACCACACCCCTTCAGAGGATCAGTGATCACCACACCCCTTCAGAGGATCAGTGATCACCACACCCCTTCAGAGGATCAGTGATGATCATGCAAAATTCAAAGGGTACCACCCTGGGGAAATGGAGACAGATGCCAAGTATGTTCTTGGCTGTGTGCATTGTCTCTGACCTTCTTACACCATGTGCCATCTTCTCCAAGTGTACGCAAACTGATGAGTTGGATATTCTGGAGCTGCAGTCGATGTGTTCGACATCCGCAGCGAGTTTGAGGCAGTGAACTCATGTGCTGCTCGGTCCATCTCCTCATGTACCATGGAGTATCAGTCTTGTTAGGAGGAGGTTAGTCCATGTGCCAAATTCTTCTGAGTGGTCAAATGTTTTGATTTCTCTCTTGCAGTGTCCAATGGCAAGCTTGAGCGAACCTTTTCCCAGCTGAACCTCACCAAGAGAACCTCACTGGGTAACTATGCCCTACATGACCTGCTGGTTCTGAATACAGACAGACTTCCACTGCAAGATTCCCCCCCCCCAATGCTGCTATCAATCTTTGGTGGTGTGGAAAGCATGATCAATGGAAGCTGTACAAGAAACGTATGGAAGTGTATCAGATGCCTCAACCTCTGACTGACACAGACAGTAATGAGGGGGAGGAGCTGTTACTTGATGACTGGGTACAGGATGCCTGCCTCAAGCTGTTACTTGCATTGTTCATTATAGACTTGTATTGTGTTTCCACTCATTACTGATGACTTGAGTGACATGTAAGTTTTGATGGCAGATCAAAGTCTGAGAATAGCAGGACAATTATACTCGGACAACTTGTCCAAACAGATTTGGGTTGCTAATGTACACTGTATACATAGCAAAGTTGTCGAAGTCTTCCTTCTTTAGTGTCTGCCTGGCTGACGGTAAAGAGCATCAGCTTCGAACACGGCCAAGGAAGTCCCAATATTGTCTGCCTCCATCACCGTGTCATGTACTCTTCCTCCTCCCAAGAAAAACAAGCAGACTTGACCACTTATCCTGGGAAGGCTGATTCTTACACAACACCTACTGTGTGTAATACGAACAGGACTTCAGCCAGGCATGCTACACATCTAGCTCCATAACTGTTGGTGATCGGAGATCCCTGCGCAGACATCCCCATGCAGAGATCCCCGTGCAGAGATCCCCGTGCAGGGATCCCCATGCAGAGATCCCCGCGCAGACATCGCCACACAGAGATCCCCGTGCAGACTCCCCGTGCAGAGATCCCCGTACAAGCTGGAATAGAGGTCTCATTCATTGTAAGTTTTGTTGCAGGCATAGCACGACATAGTCTGTATAGCTTTTGCTTGCTCACCGCAATGAAGATGATTCCTATACCAAACTGCAGCTTATGCTTTTTTAATGGTATGGACAAGTTTGAATGGATTAGTCTTGGGAAAGTAAGTCATAGATAGAAATTATTATGCTTATTCTTTAGAAAACACAAATCAAGTCAGTGGTCACTCAGTTAATTAAGTACCTCGCGTGTCATTTCAAAATCTAAAAGAATCATTTTTAAGAAAAAGAGAGAGAGAAATTGGAGGAGCTGTTGCACTGTCTAGTATACTACAAGAAGTGCCTAGTATACTACAGGAAGTATCTAGTACACTACAGAAAGTATCTGTATACTGCAGGAAGTGTCTAGTATACTACAGGAAGTGTCTAGTATACTACAAGAAGTGTTGCAATGGTATTCATAAAGTGATCCACAAACTATATACCCAATTAGTATTGCACAAAGTTAGTAGTTTGCATATCAGTTTTGAGACGGGCCACCACCATGGAGCATGCTGGTGAGGGCAGGTGGAGTACAACTATCATCGGTTGGTGCAGAGGTGGAAGCGATCAAGCAGCAGCTACAAGTCAGAAGTTTTCGGAGTGAGCAAGTAGGAGATGTCGCAATTGCCAACGTAGAGAGGACACAATTGGCAAGGTCAGCCAAGAGGTCGCGATGGCTCCTCGAACTTTATGAATTGTCAACTTTATTTCCTGTCATTGTGTGACACAATTACACCTCAGGCCTAGGAGACCTCGGGCCTAGGAGAAAGGGAGGTGGACCCACTGTTCAAAGTTGAAAAGAAGGATATACACGAACATGGTAGCAGAACTTGAAGTGTGTAGTATGTAGCTCTGATTAGTGCACATTTCATGACATTAAAGGTATGAATATGCTTAACGGGAGTAACAAATGTAACCTTCGTTTATGGTTTGCAGAAGATAGCTTGTTTCAAGAGCTCTCCAAAGATATACTTTATGATGGCTTGTAAGTCGGTATAGTTGTGCCAAGTATACTCCCTTAGTACCAGAAGATCGCTGATTTCCAAAAATATAAGCTTGTAAGTCTGTCTGTCTAGTATAGTTGTGACAAGTACACTCCTGTATCATGATCTTGAAAATTAAGATCACAAGTGTCTGTAACCCTCCCATCCAATGGTTGTTGCAACAGAACCACAAGCACGTTATGAGTGGCAAGTTATTTTCAGATTCCGAGGAAGAGGCAAACATTGATGTAGAACCACTAAAAAACTCCCCCTCATAACATGGTTATGTGGTTCTGTTACATTACTTTTGAATGGGAAGTGTTTACAGACACGAGTGACTTGTCATCACAGGGCAGATTTACAAGCCTAGGAAAGCACTTGAACATGCTCTCTTCTGGTACCGGATAAAAAAAGTTATGGAGGTTATAAATTTCAGTTCCTTTACTCCCCCCCCCCCCCCCCCTCCCCCCCTCCCACCCCCTTCCCCCTCTCTCCCCCCCTTCCCCCCCCCCCCCCCCCCCCCCCCCCCCCCCACCGCACACACAACCTGACCAGATCAGGGTCCGGTGTCGTTGTCGTCAATCCCATGTCATCCATATGACCTTGCAGCATTTTTTAATTGACACCGGAAAGGCTTGAGCCAAAGCTTTTGTAAGTTTTTGACAGCCATGTTTTAACACATCGGGTTGTTGGTAGATGGAATCTAATATTTATCTTTCTGAATACACCAGCATGGCAGAGCTTAAAGCCGGGATGGCTGAATATATTGATTTTTCAAGCCCAGGCCCCATTCCACATTGCCAAACCACGCAATGGTTGAGTCTATGTGGGCGAGTTTCTCAGTGCTCGCCATCCAGAAAATCGGTACTAAATACAACCATATAGCCAGCATAAACAAAAACAAAATCACTCTATTTACTGTAGCATGACTGGGAAAAATGGTCAGTTGACTATATTGTTATTGGCACGATTAAAAAAATAGGACAAGATGATTATCAAGTCAATTATAAGCTGGTAAGCAAGGTTGGCTATCGCAGTCGACAATACTCACAGTTCCCGGCATCAATGAAGCCATGGTGTGCTTCGATGAAAGTGTCATTTATTTGAAAATTGACAAGCATAATTTTGTGATCAGGCAAAATTGACGGCCTTACTAAAGCCATTTGTTTGAAAGCAGTTGCTTAAACCTGCCATTAACAATGCGTTTGCCAATAATTATTTTATAGGCACGTATGGCTGGTTAAAAACCGGTGTATATAACAATTAATTCAGCACTGCCACTGAGATATTTAGTGAATGACAAACTGGAAAATGGTTAAATTACCCTTAGCCATTGTTGGCCGGGAGTATCGTATTGTTGCCGGGATGGGCAGTTTGAAAAATGTTGTTACGCAGATTAGATTTCATGTGGCAAAGCTGTATTGCAAGAATTTAGTTACACTACGCAAAGCTGAAGGCTTGCCAAGAAAGCATGGTATTACACCTAGCATAGTTATATACCTAGCATGGTTATACATCTAGCATGGTTATACACCTAGCATAGTTATATACCTAGCATGGTTATACACCTAGCATGGTTATACATCTAGCATGGTTATACACCTAGCATGGTTATACACCTAGCATGGTTATATACCTAGCATGGTTATACATCTAGCATGGTTATACACCTAGCATGGTTATACATCTAGCATGGTTATACACCTAGCATGGTTATACACCTAGCATGGTTATACATCTAGCATAGTTATATACCTAGCATGGTCATACACCTAGCATGGTTATACACTTAGCATGGTTATATACCTATCATGGTATTACACCTAGCATGGTTATACACCTAGCATGGTTATACACCTAGCGTAGCATGACTGGGAAAAATGGTCAGTTGACTATATTGTTATTGGCACGATTAAAAAAATAGGACAAGATGATTATCAAGTCAATTATAAGCTGGTAAGCAAGGTTGGCTATCGCAGTCGACAATACTCACAGTTCCCGGCATCAATGAAGCCATGGTGTGCTTCGATGAAAGTGTCATTTATTTGAAAATTGACAAGCATAATTTTGTGATCAGGCAAAATTGACGGCCTTACTAAAGCCATTTGTTTGAAAGCAGTTGCTTAAACCTGCCATTAACAATGCGTTTGCCAATAATTATTTTATAGGCACGTATGGCTGGTTAAAAACCGGTGTATATAACAATTAATTCAGCACTGCCACTGAGATATTTAGTGAATGACAAACTGGAAAATGGTTAAATTACCCTTAGCCATTGTCGGCCGGGAGTATCGTATTGTTGCCGGGATGGGCAGTTTGAAAAATGTTGTTACGCAGATTAGATTTCATGTGGCAAAGCTGTATTGCAAGAATTTAGTTACACTACGCAAAGCTGAAGGCTTGCCAAGAAAGCATGGTATTACACCTAGCATAGTTATATACCTAGCATGGTTATACATCTAGCATGGTTATACACCTAGCATAGTTATATACCTAGCATGGTTATACACCTAGCATGGTTATACATCTAGCATGGTTATACACCTAGCATGGTTATACACCTAGCATGGTTATATACCTAGCATGGTTATACATCTAGCATGGTTATACACCTAGCATGGTTATACATCTAGCATGGTTATACACCTAGCATGGTTATACACCTAGCATGGTTATACATCTAGCATAGTTATATACCTAGCATGGTCATACACCTAGCATGGTTATACACTTAGCATGGTTATATACCTATCATGGTATTACACCTAGCATGGTTATACACCTAGCATGGTTATACACCTAGCATGGTTATACACCTAGCATGGTTATACATCTAGCATGGTTATACACCTAGCATGGTTATACATCTAGCATGGTTATACACCTAGCATGGTTACATCTAGCATGGTTATATACCTAGCATGGTTATACAGTACATCTAGCATGGTTATACACCTAGCATGGTTATACATCTAGCATGGTTATACACCTAGCATGGTTATACATCTAGCATGGTTATACACCTAGCATGGTTATACATCTAGCATGGTTATATACCTAGCATGGTTATACATCTAGCATGGTTATACACCTAGCATGGTTATACATCTAGCATGGTTATATACCTAGCATGGTTATACATCTAGCATGGTTATATACCTAGCATAGTTATACACCTAGCATGGTTATATACCTAGCATGGTTATACATCTAGCATGGTTATACACCTAGCATGGTTATACATCTAGCATGGTTATATATCTAGCATGGTTATACACCTAGCATGGTTATACATCTAGCATGGTTATATACCTAGCATGGTTATACATCTAGCATGGTTATATACCTAGCATAGTTATACACCTAGCATGGTTATATACCTAGCATGGTTATACATCTAGCATGGTTATACACCTAGCATGGTTATACACCTAGCATGGTTATATACCTAGCATGGTTATACATCTAGCATGGTTATACACCTAGCATGGTTATACATCTAGCATGGTTATAAACCTAGCATGGTTATACACCTACATGTAGCATGGTTATACATCTAGCGTAGTTATATACCTAGCATGGTCATACACCTAGCATGGTTATACACTTAGCATGGTTATATACCTATCATGGTATTACACCTAGCATGGTTATACACCTAGCATGGTTATACACCTAGCATGGTTATACACCTAGCATGGTTATACATCTAGCATGGTTATACAACTAGCATGGTTATACACTTAGCATGGTTATATACCTATCATGGTATTACACCTAGCATGGTTATATACCTAGATGCGACTTTAGGGGCAACAAACTCCTGCTCATATAAAATAACCAAACGATCATCCGCAGATGGCAGAATAACTACTAGTCACTAAGGACATCCGCAGTTCATCCACAGATGGAAGAGTTACTAGGGTTCATCTGCATATGTCCACATATGCCCCATGACCCCCTGTCAGAGTATCCAGGGATGGAAGAGTTACCAGGAACATCCAAAACCCATCTGCGGGTGGCCGAGTTACATCCAGGTTCATCTGTGGTTGAACCAAGGATGTCCCTAGTAACTCTGCCACACGGGGATGACCTGCAGATATCCCTAGTAACTTTTCATCTGCTGCTGCTCTGACAGGGGGCCATGGGGCATATGTGGACATGTGCAGATGAAGCCTGGGTATCCCTAGTTACTTGGTCAGGCATGGGATTGATGACGAACACGTATGGAGTTGGACCATTTACTGTTGATACGGTAAGCCTGGAACCCTTCGTGATTGATAAATCTTCGTGGTCCCACCAACATAGGAAAATAAACTGGATTTCCCCCCCCCCCCCTAGTTAAATGCAACACCAAACTGTTTGAAAGATAAGGTAAGCAGGTAAATGGCCAACTGGTTATGTGCAGCACTCCGGTGAAGTGTGAGGTTGATGATGCACACATTCGTGGCAGTGGGGAGGAGCTAGATAGCTTTGAGACATGTCAGGGATGGCCTGCCACGCCTAGTAGAACCCTTCAAACTGTAATATTACACACCTCATGTTGTATTTACTGCACAGAGAGAAATGAATAGAGCAACTATAAAAACAATTAAAATTAAAAAAAGATACAAAATAATTACGTATGAAGGCTAGAGCATTTAACCGAAATACAGAGCGAGTTGATTATCGAGGAAGTCCTTGTATTTCATATGGTTATATTAAATCCAACATTACTGCACCATCTGAACTCTGTTAATTAAGGGGAGTATGCATTGAACATTACTAATAAGCCCTTGGCTAGAGACCCAGCTGATGTTTATTTAGTCCAATACAGAGAGAACCTTCGCTGATCACGAGACAGTTCTAGTTCTAGCCCAAGGCCCAGGAAGTGTGGACTTAGTGAAGCTTGCTCTCCCAATACCAACAATATTGTAATATTATAATGACCCTTTCATAATCAACTTGATTTATTTGATTTTTTACTCTCTCAACATTTCCATTAGATGCTCTAGTCTTCATTATTCCTGATGAAGGCTAGAGCATCTAGTCATTATATTACTGATGAAGGCTAGAGCATCTAGTCATTATCCTTGATGAAGGCTAGAGCATCTAGTCATTATTCCTGATGAAGGCTAGAGCATCTAGTCATTACTCCTGATGAAGGCTAGAGCATCTAGTCATTACTCCTGATGAAGGCTAGAGCATCTAGTCATTATTACTGATGATGGCTAGAGCATCTAGTCATTATCCTTGATGAAGGCTAGAGCATCTAGTCATTATTCCTGATGAAGGCTAGAGCATCTAGTCATTATTCCTGATGAAGGCTAGAGCATCTAGTCATTACTCCTGATGAAGGCTAGAGCATCTAGTCATTATTCCTGATAAAGGCTAGAGCATCTAGTCATTATCCCTGATGAAGCATCTAGTCATTATTCCTGATGAAGGCTAGAGCATCTAGTCATTATTCCTGATGAAGGCTAGAGCATCTGGTCATTATTCCTGATGAAGGTTAGAGCATCTAGTCATTATTCCTGATGAAGGCTAGAGCATCTAGTCATTATTCCTGATGAAGGCTAGAGCATCTAGTCATTATCCCTGATAAAGGCTAGAGCATCTAGTCATTAAGGCTAGAGCATCTAGTCATTATCCCTGATGAAGGCTAGAGCATCTAGTCATTATTCTGATGAAGGCTAGAGCATCTAGTCATTACTCCTGATGAAGGCTAGAGCATCTCATTATCCCTGATGAAGGCTAGAGCATCTAGTCATTACTCCTGATGAAGGCTAGAGCATCTAGTCATTATTCCTGATGAAGGCTAGAGCATCTAGTCATTATTCCTGATGAAGGCTAGAGCACCTAGTCATTATCCCTGATGAAGGCTAGAGCATCTAGTCATTATTCCTGATGAAGGCTAGAGCATCTGGTCATTACTCCTGATGAAGGCTAGAGCATCTAGTCATTATTCCTGATGAAGGCTAGAACATCTAGTCATTATTCCTGATGAAGGCTAGAGCATCTAGTCATTATTCCTGATGAAGGCTAGAGCATCTAGTCATTATTCCTGATGAAGGCTAGAGCATCTAGTAATTACTCCTGATGAAGACTAGAGCATCTAGTCATTATTCCTGATGAAGGCTAGAGCATCTGCTCATTATTCCTGATAAAGACTAGAGCATTTGGCATTATTCCTGATGAAGGCTAGAGCATCCAGTCATTATTCCTGATGAAGGCTAGAGCATCTAGTCATTATTCCTGATGAAGGCTAGAGCATCTAGTCATTATCCCTGATGAAGGCTAGAGCATCTAGTCATTATCCCTGATGAAGGCTAGAGCATCTAGTCATTATCCCTGATGAAGGCTAGAGCATCTAGTCATTATCCTGATGAAGGCTGGAGCATCTAGTCATTATCCCTGATGAAGGCTAGAGCATCTAGTCATTATCCCTGATGAAGGCTAGAGCATCTAGTCATTATCCCTGATGAAGGCTAGAGTATCTAGTCATTAAGGCTAGAGCATCTAGTCATTATCCCTGATGAAGGCTAGAGCATCTAGTCATTATTCCTGATGAAGGCTAGAGCATCTACCTGATGAAGGCTAGAGCATCTAGTCATTATTCTGATGAAGGCTAGAGCATCTAGTCATTATCCCTGATGAAGGCTAGAGTATCTAGTCATTAAGGCTAGAGCATCTAGTCATTATCCCTGATGAAGGCTAGAGCATCTAGTCATTATTCCTGATGAAGGCCAGAGCATCTGGTCATTATTCCTGATGAAGGCTAGAGCATCTGGTCATTATTCCTGATGAAGGCTAGAGCATCTAGTCATTATCCTGATGAAGGCTAGAGCATCTAGTCATTATTCCTGATGAAGGCTAGAGCATCTAGTCATTATCCCTGATGAAGGCTAGAGTATCTAGTCATTATCCCTGATGAAGGCTAGAGCATCTAGTCATTATCCCTGATGAAGGCTAGAGCATCTAGTCATTATTCCTGATGAAGGCTAGAGCATTTAGTCATTATTCCTGATGAAGGCTAGAGCATCTAGTCATTATTCCTGATGAAGGCTAGAGCATCTGGTAATTACTCATGATGAAGGCTAGAGAATCTAGTCATTATTCCTGATGAAGGCTAGAGTATCTAGTCATTATTCCTGAAGAAGGCTAGAGCATCTGCTCATTATTCCTGATGAAGACTAGAGCATCTAGTCATTATTCCTGATGAAGGCTAGAGCATTTAGTCATTATTCCTGATGAAGGCTAGAGCATCTAGTCATTATTCCTGATGAAGGCTAGAGCATCTGGTAATTACTCATGATGAAGGCTAGAGAATCTAGTCATTATTCCTGATGAAGGCTAGAGTATCTAGTCATTATTCCTGAAGAAGGCTAGAGCATCTAGTCATTATTCCTGATGAAGGCTAGAGCATCTAGTCATTATCCCTGATGAAGGCTAGAGCATCTAGTCATTATCCCTGATGAAGGCTAGAGCATCTAGTCATTATCTCTGATGAAGGCTGGAGCATCTAGTCATTATCCCTGATGAAGGCTAGAGCATCTAGTCATTATGTCTGATGAAGGCTAGAGCATCTAGTCATTATTCCTGATGAAGGCTAGAGCATCTAGTAATTACTCCTGATGAAGGACAGTCATTATTCCTGATGAAGACTAGAGCATCTGGTAATTACTTATGATGAAGGCTACTAGTCATTATTCCTGATGAAGGCTAGAGCATCTAGTCATTATTCCTGATGAAGGCTAGAGCATCTGCTCATTATTCCTGATGAAGGCTAGAGCATCTGCTCATTATTCCTAATGAAGGCTAGAGCATCTAGTCATTATTCCTGATGAAGGCTAGAGCATCTAGTCATTATCCCTGATGAAGGCTAGAGCATCTAGTCATTATCCCTGATGAAGGCTAGAGCATCTAGTCATTATCCCTGATGAAGGCTAGAGCATCTAGTCATTATCCTGATGAAGGCTGGAGCATCTAGTCATTATTCCTGATGAAGGCTAGAGCATCTAGTCATTATTCCTGATGAAGGCTAGAGCATCTAGTCATTATTCTGATGAAGGCTAGAGCATCTAGTCATTATCCCTGATGAAGGCTAGAGTATCTAGTCATTAAGGCTAGAGCATCTAGTCATTATCTCTGATGAAGGCTAGAGCATCTGGTCATTACTCCTGATGAAGACTAGAGCATCTAGTCATTATTCCTGATGAAGGCTAGAGCATCTAGTCATTATTCCTGATGAAGGCCAGAGCATCTGGTCATTATTCCTGATGAAGGCTAGAGCATCTAGTCATTATCCCTGATGAAGGCTAGAGCATCTAGTCATTATCCCTGATGAAGGCTAGAGTATCTAGTCATTATTCCTGATGAAGGCTAGAGCATCTAGTCATTATCCCTGATGAAGGCTAGAGCATCTAGTCATTATCCTTGATGAAGGCTAGAGTATCTAGTCATTATCCCTGATGAAGGCTAGAGCATCTAGTCATTATCCCTGATGAAGGCTAGAGCATCTAGTCATTATTCCTGATGAAGGCTAGAGCATTTAGTCATTATTCCTGATGAAGGCTAGAGAATCCAGTCATTATTCCTGATGAAGGCTCTAGCATCTAGTCATTATTTCTGATGAAGACTAGAGCATCTAGTCATTATTTCTGATGAAGGCTAGAGCATCTGGTAATTACTCATGATGAAGGCTAGAGAATCTAGTCATTATTCCTGATGAAGGCTAGAGTATCTAGTCATTATTCCTGAAGAAGGCTAGAGCATCTGCTCATTATTCCTGATGAAGACTAGAGCATCTAGTCATTATTCCTGATGAAGGCTAGAGCATCTAGTAATTATTCCTGATGAAGGCTAGAGCATCTAGTCATTATTCCTGATGGAAGCTAGAGCATCTAGTCATTATTCCTGATGGAAGCTAGAGCATCTAGTCATTATCCCTGATGAAGCCTAGAGCATCCAGTCATTATTCCTGATGAAGCCTAGAGCATCTAGTCATTATCTCTGATGAAGGCTAGAGCATCTAGTCATTATCCTGATGAAGGCTGGAGCATCTAGTCATTATCCCTGATGAAGGCTAGAGCATCTAGTCATTATGTCTGATGAAGGCTAGAGCATCTAGTCATTATCCCTGATGAAGGCTAGAGCATCTAGTCATTATTCCTGGCGAAGGCTAGAGCATCTAGTAATTACTCCTGATGAAGACTAGAGCATCTAGTCATTATTCCTGATGAAGACTAGAGCATCTAGTCATTATTCCTGATGAAGGCTAGAGCATCTGCTCATTATTCCTGATAAAGACTAGAGCATCTAGTCATTATTCCTGATGAAGGCTAGAGCATCTAGTCATTATTCCTGATGAAGGCTAGAGCATCTAGTCATTATTCCTGATGAAGGCTAGAGCATCTAGTCATTATTCCTGATGAAGGCTAGAGCATCTAGTCATTATCCC
Organism: Cladorhizidae sp. MBARI D1340-BT2; assembly: GCA_028752905.1. Taxonomy (NCBI): domain Eukaryota; kingdom Metazoa; phylum Porifera; class Demospongiae; order Poecilosclerida; family Cladorhizidae; species Cladorhizidae sp. MBARI D1340-BT2. The sequence continues at coordinate 11,718,066 of JAQNBH010000017.1, forward strand.
TGATGAAGGCTAGAGCATCTAGTCATTATTCCTGATGAAGGCTAGAGCATCTAGTCATTATTCCTGATGAAGGCTAGAGCATCTAGTCATTATCCCTGATGAAGGCTAGAGCATCTAGTCATTATTCCTGATGAAGGCTAGAGCATCTAGTCATTATTCCTGATGAAGGCTAGAGCATCTGCTCATTATTCCTGATAAAGACTAGAGCATCTAGTCATTATTCCTGATGAAGGCTAGAGCATCTAGTCATTATTCCTGATGAAGGCTAGAGCATCTAGTCATTATCCCTGATGAAGGCTAGAGCATCTAGTCATTATTCTGATGAAGGCTAGAGCATCTAGTAATTATCCCTGATGACGGCTAGAGCATCTAGTCATTATCCCTGATGAAGGCTAGAGCATCTAGTCATTATCCCTGATGAAGGCTAGAGCATCTAGTCATTATCCCTGATGAAGGCTAGAGCATCTAGTCATTATCCCTGATGAAGGCTAGAGCATCTAGTCATTATCCCTGATGAAGGCTAGAGCATCTAGTCATTATCCCTGATGAAGGCTAGAGCATCTAGTCATTATCCCTGATGAAGGCTAGTAGTGCAGCAGATAATCATAACAATTGTGCAAATTATGACTAAAGCATGAAATTTTTACCAGTATTAGTACATACCATAAGGTTCATTTTAAGATCGGGAGGTAAGTCAGATTTGACCTCTGAGGTCCGTGAGAGGTCAATGACCACACTTACATTAAAATTTACATTTTTTCACAATTCTGGTGCAGTTTTTCTGTTTTGGAAATCATTAGAAAGGTTTGTTGCCATGTGTTAGTCAATTTATCTTCTGGAGAGCCTTTACATAAAATAAAGTAGTAGCTCTCATGGTGAGGGAGATGATCAGAGTCTTCTAGCTAGGACAGTGGGAGGTCAATTACCTCAATATATCAAATATTGATGCCAATGAATGCAAACTGTGGTGGCTGGTACTAACACAATTTTTGTTCTTGTGTGTTGCAGGATCCCTGCCTGATGGTCGAAGCGAAGATACAAGCACCCAAGACCTGATCATCACTATGGCAAAGCGTCATATCCTCATAGACCCAGCCCAGCCCTCTACGTCTAAGAAATCAAGACCACCCCCAAGAACTAACTGGAAGCTTTGTATTCTTTGCCAAGATGAGACAGATGAACCTTTGCAGTGCCCACTAAGATCTACCATGAAACCGAGTGGTGTTGGCTATGCATCATTGACAGAAGACCTCGTCCAGTTCAAGGGACTTTGCCACATGCCAATGGAACTCAACGTGATCAGACTGGATGATGGCAATGGCGTAGAAGCTACCTTGAGGAGACACAGTGCTCAGTGGCACAAGAAATGTCGTTTAAAGTTTAACCAAAAAATGTTTGACCAGCAGAGCAGAGCAGAATCAGCTTCAGGACAACAATCTAGTACCGGTACTCCAACCAGGCGCACACGATCAGCAGATGCCCACTGGCTTCCACAGTCAACCGAGCCTATCTGTTTCTTCTGCAATAAGCAAGCTGGCACTGCAGACTTGCACCAAGCAGCTACAAAGGAAATTGACAAGAATGTTCGGAGATGTGCCACTGAATTGGGGGACACTGAACTGCTGGCCAAGCTGTCTGCAGGAGACATGGTTGCCATCGACGCAAAATACCATCACAACTGTCTCCGTGCATTATACAACAAAATCAGACCAGCCGCACTCAAGGATGAGGATGTGGATCGTCTGCATGGCATAGCCTTTGCTGAGCTGGTGGTATTCATGGAGGACATGCATGCAGATGAGGACAATGCCTCTGTATTTAAACTCTCAGACGTCGCTAACCTCTACAAGATGAGACTGGAGCAGCTGGGTGCCACGGTAACCAACAGAATACACACAACCAGACTGAAGGAAAGACTTCTTTCTGTGCTTCCTGATATGAGAGCCAATTCTCACGGCCGAGACACACTTCTCTTGTTTGAGAAAGATATAGGTCCCGCCCTGATGAAGGCCTGTGATCATGACAGTGATGCCATGCACCTAGTAAGAGCAGCACAGGTAGTCCGTAGAGAAATGTTTGAGACCAGGTTTACATTTGATGGTGCGTTCCAAGCTGATTGCCGGAAAGATGCTGTGACACCATCCCTCCTCGCTCTGGTGAACATGATCCTCGATGGGGTGAACATCAAGCACCAGACTCAGTTGGCCAACACAAGCACCACAACTGCTGCTCTTACAATATCGCAGCTACTGGTGTTCAACAGTGTTAAGCATGCACGCAGTGTGGAGTCAACCTCAGTGCGCCACAGCCGCGAGAGAGAAACCCCATTTCCACTCTACGTGGCCCTCAAGATTCACGCTGTAACCAGGAGCAGAGGTCTGATTGACACACTATTCAGCCTAGGGATGTGTGTGTCATACGATAGATTACTACAGCTCACAGCAGACATTGCCAATGGTGTCTGCCAGCGCTTCAACATGGAAGAAGTTGTTTGCCCACCCAAGCTGCGCCAGGGACTGTTCACTACTGGGGCTGTTGATAATATTGACCATAACCCTAGCTCTGCGACGGCCAAGGATTCTTTTCATGGTACTGGTATCTCCCTAATGCAACATCCATCACACACAAATGGCGGACTCGACCGTGGTGTATTGATGATTGAGCAAGGCATATCTACCACCAAGTCAGTAACACCTCTGCCATCAGTGTACACAAGTGTGCCACCTGCTGCCATGAAGACGCAGCACTTCACTGCACCGGCTGTACAACGTCCTGCAAGACCTCCCGAACTCCTGGCTGCTGAAGCTGCCGTGCAAGAAGAGTATGGGTGGCTGAGGACAGTGAAGACAGCTCTAGAGAAGCAATCCATAGATGAATGGGTGTCATGGTCTGCCTACCATGCCGATGTCCAGCAAGCAGTGATCCCACCTGCCGCGATCAATGCACTGTTGCCTCTGTTCGTAGACAGCGCACACTCGGCGGCAATGATAAGACATTCCATGGCCATCATCAAGGCAGCAATTCAGCACCTGAACCCTGGACAAGTACCTGTACTTGCTGCTGATCAGCCACTGTTCGCCCTTGCCTAGGAAATTCAGTGGACCTGGCCAGCCACACTTGGAGAGGATCACTTTGTGATCATGTTCGGCGGTCTGCATATCGAGATGGTTGTGTTGAAAGTAAGTTCCATGATATACAGTAATAGCCAGTGCTGTACCTATGAGATACCAGTACATGTAGTAGTAACAGCAACAATGTTTCACAAATGTTCAGCCCAGCGGGCAAGAAGTATTTTCCTCTAAAAAGTGAGAGGAAGTAAAGCAGAATTGTTTTTCGAAATTTAACAATTCAATAAAATTCAACAAAATAATTTGTCGTACAATCTGAACATCATTTAAATAATTTGTGTTTTGTTTCAGCTGCTGGGAGACTGGCTGGAGGACAGCGGTTGGACGAATGCCCTGGTACAGGCCGACATTGCCAGGTCTGGGACAGCAGATTCCTTCATTCGAGCCAGCCATGTTACCAAGACCCACCATGCACACCAAGTCACAGCTGCAACCCTCCACACACTACTCCAGCAGGCATACAGTGAAGACTGCACACCAGATGATGGCAACACCACTCAGCCAGATGATGAGGTCTTTGAGGAGTGGTGCACACAGCGAGCAAAGGCCAGCGTGCACTTTGACTACTGGCTCAAGACCCTGTCACTGGAGGTTCTCTTGCTGGTGTACATCCGATCACTTCGTGAAGGGAACTTTGAGCTCTATGTGCAATCCCTGACACAGATCATGCCCTGGATGTTCGCCTTAGATCACACTCACTATTCCAGGTGGCTTTCTGTACACATCCATGATATGATGAACCTCATTGACAAACACCCAGATGTCCTGGCTGAATTCAAGTCTGGGAAGTTTGTGGTACACAAGACCAGCAACAAGTTCTCTGCCATGGCAATTGACCAATGTCATGAACAGAACAACGCTGTGGTCAAAGGGTCTGGTGGAGCTATTGGACTGACAGGAAACCCTGGGGCACTCAGACGCTGGATGGTGGCAGGGCCAGAAATAGCCAGGATCACTACAGAGTTTGAAGAGCAGGCGGTAGGACATGGTGGTGCTCACGACACTGGGCATCTTCACCATGACCAGAAACCTGGAGTGCAAGCAGCCTTTATGAAGGATGTGAGAGCACTTATAGCAGTGTTTCAAGAGATGGGGAATCCCTTCCTAGAGAACACTCAAGATCTACTGGTCCTTGACACGAGAGACATCATGGAAACCCCAGTGGCAGAAACTGTGAGGAAGATTGAGTCCCTTGGTGAGGAGCACTACACAAAGTTTGTTGAAGAAAGACTGGAACTATGCACAAAGCCAGTTACAGACACACTGCCCAAGAACAAGTTGCCACTCATCAGTCGGCCACAGACCAAGATGCAGTCAAAGCAGCAGATGCAACTCGCCGCAGTGAAGAGTGACTGTAATCTCTTCTCGAGGCTGTATATTGCATGTCAATCACGTGATGGGGATCTTGACCAGTTCTTCTGCCATGAGAATCAGGCAGCCCCACCTGCATTATCAACAGGAGGAAAACTGCGCCTTGCAGCCAAAGCAGATCTACTACACTGCCTGAAATCAGACCAACATGAAACCACAAGTGCATCTGGGGTTGATGCCACAATCCTTGACGAAGCAGCTATTGTTCACATGCTCAATCCTGTAGCGGCAAAGACCTTTCAAGAGTATGGGAACATAGTCTTTGCACCTTACATCTCCACTCAACTGGGAAAGGTCCACAGACTGGACCTCGTCTGGGATGTATATCTACCTGACAGCCTGAAAGGCACGACCTGTAGCGGCAAAGACCTTTCAAGAGTATGGGAACATAGTCTTTGCACCTTACATCTCCACTCAACTGGGAAAGGTCCACAGACTGGACCTCGTCTGGGATGTATATCTACCTGACAGCCTGAAAGGCACGACCAGACAGAAGAGGGGCAAGGGCGTCAGGAAAAGAGTGGCTCCCTCTACCATTATGCCTAAGAATTGGAAGGACTTCCTTTGTGTTGATCAAAACAAGACTGAGCTCTTTGGTTTCCTGTCACGAGAGGCCATTCGTCTTCCAATAGCTGATGGCAAGGAAATGTATGCAACATGTGGAACTGAGGTTCTGTGCTCTCCTGCCGAGTCCGACTTGACCAGCCTCGCCCCATGTTCACACGAGGAGGCGGACACTCGCATGCTTCTACATGTGGCAGATGCTGTGCAGAAGGGGATGAGGAAGGTGGCCATACGCACTGTGGATACTGATGTTGTGGTACTGGCTGTGGCTTCTTTCAACAAAATCAATCCTGACGAGCTGTGGATAGCTTTTGGTACTGGATCCAGCTTCCGGTACATACGCTGTTCACCAACTGGCTGTCGCCATGAACCCAAGACAATGTGCGACTCTTCCCATCTTCCATGCCCTCACAGGGTGTGACACTGTGTCTTCATTCGCTGGCAGAGGGAAGAAGACTGCCTGGGAGATTTGGAAAGTGTTCCCAGAGGTGACTGATGCCTTTGAAGAACTCTTACGCATGCCAAGTGATGTCAGTGACGAGTCAATGTCACTGCTGGAGCGCTTCATTGTGCTGATGTATGACCGCACCAGTGACATCATGGAAGTGAACGATGCTAGGAAAAAGCTCTTCGCACACAAGTCTAGGGCTCTAGATAACATTCCCCCAACGCAGGCAGCACTCCAGCAGCACATCAAGCGTGCATCTCTCCAGGGCAACTGCTGGAACCAAACTCTGGTCCTGAATCCTGAGTTACCAAGCCCATCTGACTGGGGCTGGACAAAGGAGGCCTCTGGGTGGCAGCCTCTTTGGACGACACTGCCAGAGGCATCAAAATCTTGCCACGAACTGATCCACTGTGGCTGCAAGAAGGGATGTACCGGCCGCTGCAAGTGCACCAAGGCTGCACTCAAGTGCACTGCATTATGTGCATGTTCGGGAGACTGTTAGGTGCAATCGGACACCTTGACATTTATGCGTCTATATGGATAATGCGTCTGTATTACATGTACCGGTTACATGTACCGGTATGTACTGTACATGTGTCTGAGGTCACTGACCTCACTGTAATTTAAGCTTATAGCCTTTGTTCAGTGCACATTGTAAATTAAACTTGCAGATTATCTTACAACACGATTTCATGCAAGCTATTCAGGACACAACAATAACCTAAATGTGTATTTCAATAAATTTGCTTTCTGAGGTCACTGTATGTTATGTATAAAGGCTCTCCAGAAAAAAAATTGACCAACACATGGCAACAAACCTTTCTAATGATTCCCAAAACAGACAAACTGCACCAGAATCGTGAAAAAATGTAAATTTCAATGTAAGTGAGGTCATTGACCTCTCATGGTCCTCAGAGGTCAAATCTGACTTACCTCCCAATCTTAAAATGAACCTTATGGTATGTACTAACACTGGTAAAAATTTCATGCTTTAGTCATAATTTGCACAATTCTTAGGATATGAGAGATTATCCGCTGTACTAAGAGCATCTAGTCATTATTCCTGATGAAGGCTAGAGCATCTAGTCATTATTCCTGGTGAAGACTAGAGCATCTAGTCATTATTCCTGATGAAGGCTAGAGCATCTAGTCATTATTCCTGATGAAGGCTAGAGAGTCGAAACTTCGAGACAATAAAATAAAAAAATTCAAGTTGATTATTGAGAAGTTCATTGTAATTTTATTAAGTCAACTGATAGTTACTTTAGAATACCGTAATAGTTCTCTAGCCTTTTTTATAATACATAATATAGTATTGCAAACCTGAACTAATGGCCAAACTGTCCAGTTTGCCTTCAACAGTGGGAATAGGCGCTCCTTGACATTCACAGCTGCTTCAGCACTAGACGTCCCTTGAAGCACAGGCAACCTAAGCAGTGGAATAGTAGCATGAGTGCAAAGAGTCTTCTAATATTAGAATGTGCAGTGCAGGGCAGGTAGAGCATAAACCAAGCACATGGATCACGGGTTTGTCCATCATTTATTGTCTACTCCACTGCACCAAACAACAAGACAACTGCTTTGCAGGGGCATAACATCGTGTGTGTGTGTGTGTGTGCATGCGTGTGTGTGCATGCGTGTGTGTGTGCATGTGTGTGTGTGTGCGTGTGTGTGTGTGTTTTGTGTGCTATTAAAAAAAGTTATTTTATTATTTAATTTTTGCCTTTTGGGGAGGGGAGGGGGAGGAGCTAGATATAGAGAACCTCGTGTCCGGTGGATTTGTACTGCTATCGGGATTGGTTGTTTTTAAGGTAACTATGTGCAAGCAGTGTAGTGGGCGAGTGCTCTTCAATTAAAAATGCTACTCTGACAAGGGCATGAAACGTTTAATTTGTTCCCCCCCAAAAGTTGTTCCCCCTTTATTGAAAATTTTGTTCCCACCCTAGCCCTAGCCCTTTATTTTTCAAGAGGGAACTTTTTTTTCAAGTAAAAAGTTCCAGGCGGAAAATATTTTTTAAAGAAAAAGTTCCAGGGGGAACCAAATATGGGGGGAACAAATTTGTCGTGACGGGCACACTCTTGGATATATACCTGGATCCAAAATTAAAGGAACCCCTCCCACCTTATTCCTCTACAAGCCCTTCTTCCTATGCCCTTGACTCACGTAAAGAGATAAATGGCGTTGATGCCTGCGGACCAATAAGTGAACTGGTCGATGAACATTTTCAAGAAGGGCATCATTGTTGGGCCAGCTGCTATCTGTGTGACATTACCACCTCATTGTAATGTAAGTTCATCAGACATTTCATCTCTTACAAAAGTGCATCTGTACCTTTTTGACAACAAGCCATTCCAGAAACTGGAAGTGTAAGTGAGCAAGAGGTCCAAATATAAAGGTACCAAACACCCAAGCACGGCCTGTTCTCTGCCAATCATGGTCCAAGTCCTTTCCTCCGACCATAACTTGAGCTATCACATCTCCACTGCCAAACAAAACTGAACAGAGGTGGGTTTTAGCTAGTTGAGACTACATGAAGCTGTTGGCTTGAGTTGCTAGCCACACTCACTTCCAGATGTGATGCTCTTGGTGATAACGGGAGATCTTTCCAGCTGCTTGTTGTACCACACGAACGGACTAAAGTTTCTCCTGCCCACCACTATCCCAGGATGGTAGCCTGCCTTCCAGCTGCACGCCGTTCTTCCAGCAGCTGAACTTCTTTGGAGAACTACAGCCATTCGTGGTGGGCGAGGCTAACTCGCGTTTTCCATCCCACGATTTTTTTTTTGGTTGCGATTTTTTTACCTTCTGGCACTCAAGATTCCGAGTCTTCTTCAAACAGTATTGAGAAAAGAGATATATTATATATCTTTTAACATGTCGGGAATCAAATACTACTACTCTTCCGTTGCTGGGAACTTGGAAGTGAGTTCCCAGATGTACTAACAATCAATAGTAAGACTGATAGCTATCGTCTTGTCTTGTTTTTCTGACTGAAATGTATAGTCGCTCAGTTTTAGTGGTAGCAGTCCCCCCCCCCACACACACAGACTCTATCCACCCCTCTCCAAACCTGTTAAAAGCTGTTCTTCACACTCTCATGTATGTGGTATGATATTATGGGACGAGATAGGATTGGGAAGATCGAGTGGAAATCCTAACACTGGCTTAGAACTGGCTATCCCATGATTACCCCAGATCCTTCACAAGTGCCTGGCTGCTACATGAGGCTACTTTTATAGGTCCCAGCATTTCAGTTGGTGATACTTCCTTTGAACAAAATGCCAAGACTCAAACTGTTGGCTCTCGTCCAGTTGAGATAAGTAGTCTATAAGTGACCTCTACATAGCTACATGACAGCTAGCTAGAAGTGTGTGTTCTGTAGAGTACAAACACTGGCATTTCCCCCACTTCCTTGCATTTCAGAATAGCCTGCGGCTGTAGTGACATTGGACTGCATGGCATGATCCCGTAGAGTGCACTGGTGTGTCGTGTCGCCAAGTCAACCCAGTGTGAGCTTCATGTAGCAAAAGCCAATGAGAGCTCAGCTAGAGAGCCAACCTAGAGTTTAAGTTATTGCCATTTATGGTCAATCACGATGTACTTGAACACTAGTTTTCTTCAGTACTGCATACCTGTATCCACTCCGAGTGACTTGGCTGGCCACTTAGCATGCGATTAGTCGACTAATATGGTCAACTAATACAGTGCAGACACTCTTGTAGTGATGGTACAACCACAGGATTCTATTTGCACCACATGTGTACATGAATAGCCAGGGGGGGTGGGGGGGTGGGGGGGAGTGAGTTTGATCAGGTACACGCAGTTACGCAGTTGGTCTTCATAAGGGATTGATATATGGAGGGATATTTTAAGGCGTTAAATAGTTGCAGGTGGTGTTCTGCACAAATTGACGATGAACAGACACACTCAGTTATGTTGCATTGCCTTGCACTCAGTCATGTTGCGTTGCCTTGCACTCAGTTATGTTGCATTGCCTTGCACTCAGTCATGTTGCGATGCCTTGCACTCAGTTATGTTGCATTGCCTTGCACTCAGTCATGTTGTGTTGCCTTGCACTCAGTTATGTTGCATTGCCTTGCACTCAGTTATGTTGCGTTGCCTTGCACTCAGTTATGTTGCGATGCCTTGCACTCAGTCATGTTGCGTTGCTGCACTCAGTTATGTTGCGTTGCCTTGCACTCAGTTATGTTGCGTTGCCTTGCACTCAGTTATGTTGCGATGCCTTGCACTCAGTCATGTTGCGTTGCTGCACTCAGTTATGTTGCGTTGCCTTGCACTCAGTTATGTTGCGTTGCCTTGCACTCAGTTATGTTGCGTTGCCTTGCACTCAGTTATGTTGCGTTGCCTACTCAGTTATGTTGCATTGCCTTGCACTCAGTTCTGTTGTGTTAATGCTCAAAGTAATGTTGCTGAAGCAATATTGAACTTTGACTTTGACTCCACCATCAGTCAGAAGCTTCAGAAGTTATTCCGCTAATGACTATAAAACTATCGCTACAAACTAACTAACTTCGCCAGCTAGCAAATTATCACTACTAAACAAGCTGCACAGCTATTACAACACTAGTTAATGCCACTACTGTTGCCTCCAAACTGGCTAGCTAGAAAACTACCATATATATACTGTAGCCCTGGTTTTTGGAGTAGCTAAAGTTTCAAGGATTGTTGTATGTTGTAACAGAATTGTTTTACGGAATAATTTTCGAGGTTATTGCAACCCTTATTATTAATTATAAATAAATAAATTTTCGAATGTAGGATCAATCAGCGAAAAGCTCGGAACTTTAGGTTCTCGGTGGTAGCTAGCTTTATGAAACTTTAAACCTGGCTTACCACCTGATGCTAGGTATTGTCCTTTATCCCCAGAGATCTCTGTATACTTCAGCAGATAAATTCCACAAGCAAGCGGAATTTTCAGGGGTCCAATGAGCTTCTTGTCTACAAATGCCACCATATTTACTTGAACCCAAATAGCTGATGGTCATAATGTGCACATTCTGGTTGGCCCATGCTGCATTGCTAGTACAACTTTGTTCTAACCAAACACACCATTTCTCTGGTCTAAGGAATATAACAGGAAGATGGAATCCGGTGATCTGCTCGGTCACCATCATGTTGTGAAACAGCATTAACAGAAGGATTCATGAGAAGAAATATTTGTGGAATGCGTGGAATGTAGAGTGGCAGCTGCTGCTCTTGCTTCCTGTTCATTCATGCATTATACTCAGCTGTGAAAACCACGAATATTAACCCCTCAACAAACTCTCAGCTGACACAGTAGAATGCATAATGATCAACTTAAGTTGTTTTTGGTGTGTGATTGTTTGGCTAGTTGCTCTAGTCTTCATCAGGAACCACTCCTGGTAAACATCTAGCCCAAAGGATAAAGAAAGAAAGTTTAAAGAATAATATCAAATTAAATTAAACAAAAGAAGAAAACGTACCAGAGATAAATGCTCGTTTACTGCTGGTGAGGAGGCACTGCACATCAGCCTAGCACCAGAGTGCCACTGCTAGTGATGGAGGCACTGCACATCAGCCTAGCACCAGAGTGCCACTGCTAGTGATGGAGGCACTGCACATCAGCCTAGCACCAGAGTGCCACTGCTAGTGATGGAGGCACTGCACATCAGCCTAGCACCACTGATGAAGGCTAATCTCATCATTCCTAATGAAAGCTAGAGCAGCTCATTATAATTATATTCCTGATGAACACTAGAGCATCTCTAAGGCTAGAGCATCTCATTATTCCTGATGAAGGCTAGAGCATCTCATTATTCCTGATGAAGGCTAGAGCATCTCATTATAATTATATTCCTGATGAACACTAGAGCATCTCATTATTCCTGATGAAGGCTAGAGCATCTCATTATTCCTGATGAACACTAGAGCATCTCATTATTCCTGATGAAGGCTAGAGCATCTCATTATTCCTGATGAAGGCTAGAGCATCTCATTATTCCTGATGAAGGCTAGAGCATCTCATTATTCCTGATGAAGGCTAGAGCATCTCATTATAATTATATTCCTGATGAACACTAGAGCATCTCATTATTCCTGATGAAGGCTAGAGCATCTCATTATTCCTGATGAACACTAGAGCATCTCATTATTCCTGATGAAGGCTAGAGCATCTCATTATTCCTGATGAAGGCTAGAGCATCTCATTATTCCTGATGAAGGCTAGAGAATCTCATTATTCCTGATGAAGGCTAGAGCATCTCATCATTCCTGATGAAAGCTAGAGCATCTCATTATAATTATATTCCTGATGAACACTAGAGCATCTCATTATTCCTGATGAAGGCTAGAGCATCTCATTATTCCTGATAAAGGCTAGAGCATCTCATTATTCCTGATGAAGGCTAGAGCATTTCATTATAATTATATTCCTGATGAACACTAGAGCATCTCATTATTCCTGATGAAGGCTAGAGCATCTCATTATTCCTGATGAAGGCTAGAGCATCTCATTATTCCTGATGAAGGCTAGAGCATCTCATTCCTGATGAAGGCTAGAGCATCTCATTATTCCTGATGAAGGCTAGAGCATGTCATTATTCCTGATGAAGGCTATCTAGAGCATCTCATTACTCCTGATGAAGGCTAGAGCATCTCATTATTCCTGATGAAGGCTAGAGCATCTCATTATTCTGATGAAGACTAGAGCATCTCATTATTCCTGATGAAGGCTAGAGCATCTCATTATTCCTGATGAAGGCTAGAGCATCTCATCATTATTCCTGATGAAGGCTAGAGCATCTCATTATTCCTGATGAAGGCTAGAGCATCTCATTATTCCTGATGAAGACTAGAGCATCTCATTATTCCTGATGAAGGCTAGAGCATCTCATTAATCCTAATGAAGGCTAAGCATCTCATTATTCCTGATGGAGGCTAGAGCATCTCATTAGCACGTTATTCCTGATGAAGGCTAGAGTATCTCATTATTCCTGATGAACACTAGAGCATATCATTATTCCTGATGAAGACTAGAGCATATCATTATACCTGATGAAGGCTAGAGCATCTCATTATTCCTGATGAAGACTAGAGCATCTCATTATTCCTGATGAAGGCTAGAGCATCTCATTAATCCTAATGAAGGCTAAGCATCTCATTATTCCTGATAAAGGCTAGAGCATCTCATTAATCCTAATGAAGGCTAAGCATCTCATTATTCCTGATGAAGGCTAGAGCATCTCATTATTCCTGATGAACATGAGAGCTTCTCATTATTCCTGATGAAGGCTAGAGCATCTCATTATTCCTGGTGAAGGCTAAGTATCTCATTATTCCTGATGAAGGCTAGAGCATCTCATTATTCCTGATGAAGGCTAGAGCGTCTCATTATTCCTGATGAAGGCTAGAGCATCTCATTATTCCTGATGAAGGCTAGAGCATCTCATTATTCCTGATGAACACGAGAGCGTCTCATTATTCCTGATGAAGGCTAGAGCATCTCATTATTCCTGATGAAGGCTAAAGCATCTCATTATTCCTGATGAAGGCTAGAGCATCTCATTATTTCTGATAAAGGCTAGAGCATCTCATTATTCCTGATGAAGGCTAGAGCATCTCATTATTCCTGATGAAGTCTAGAGCATCTCATTATTCCTGGAGCATCTCATTATTCCTGATGAAGGCTAGAGCATCTCATTATTCCTGGTGAAGGCTAAGCAACTCATTATTCCTGTTGAAGGCTAGACTCATTATTCCTGATGAAGGCTAGAGCATCTCATTATTCCTGGTGAAGGCTAAGCAACTCATTATTCCTGTTGAAGGCTAGACTCATTATTCCTGATGAAGGCTAGAGCGTCTCATTATTCCTGGTGAAGGCTAGAGCATCTCATTATTCCTGATGAAGGCTAAGCATTTCATTATTCCTGATGAAGGCTAGAGCATCTCATTATTCCTGATGAAGGCTAGAGCATCTCATTATTCCTGATGAAGTCTAGAGCATCTCATTATTCCTGATGAACACGAGAGCATCTCATTATTCCTGATGAAGGCTAGAGCATCTCATTATTCCTGATGAAGGCTAGAGCATCTCATTATTCCTGATGAAGGCTAGAGCATCTCATTATTCCTGATGAACACGAGAGCATCTCATTATTCCTGATGAAGGCTAGAGCATCTCATTATTCCTGATGAAGGCTAGAGCATCTCATTATTCCTGATGAATACGAGAGCATCTCATTATTCCTGATGAAGGCTAGACCATCTCATTATTCCTGGTGAAAGCTAGAGCATCTCATTATTCCTGATGAACACGAGAGCATGTCATTATTCCTGATGAAGGCTAGAGCATCTCATTATTCCTGGTGAAGGCTAAGCAAGTCATTATTCCTGTTGAAGGCTAGACTCATTATTCCTGATGAAGGCTAGAGCGTCTCATTATGCTAGAGCATCTCATTATTCCTGATGAAGGCTAAGCATTTCATTATTCCTGGTGAAGGCTAGAGCATCTCATTATTCCTGATGAAGGCTAAGCATTTCATTATTCCTGATGAAGGCTAGAGCATCTCATTATTCCTGATGAAGGCTAGAGCATCTCATTATTCCTGATGAAGGCTAGAGCATCTCATTATTCCTGATGAAGGCTAAGCATTTCATTATTCCTGATGAAGGCTAGAGCATCTCATTATTCCTGATGAAGGCTAGATCATCTCATTATTCCTGATGAAGGCTAGAGCATCTCATTATTCCTGGTGAAGGCTAGAGCATCTCATTATTCCTGATGAAGGCTAAGCATTTCATTATTCCTGATGAAGGCTAGAGCATCTCATTATTCCTGATGAAGGCTAGAGCATCTCATTATTCCTGATGAAGGCTAGAGCATCTCATTATTCCTGATGAAGGCTAAGCATTTCATTATTCCTGATGAAGGCTAGAGCATCTCATTATTCCTGATGAAGGCTAGAGCATCTCATTATTCCTGATGAAGGCTAGAGCATCTCATTATTCCTGATGAACAGGAGTGTCTCATTATTCCTGATGAACACGAGAGTGTCTCATTATTCCTGATGAACACGAGAGTGTCTCATTATTCTTGATGAACACGAGAGTGTCTCATTATTCCTGATGAACACGAGTGTCTCATTATTCCTGATGAACACGAGAGTGGCTCATTATTCCTGATGAACACGAGAGTGTCTCATTATTCCTGATGAAGGCTAGAGCATCTCATTATTCCTGATGAACACGAGAGCGTCTAGTCCAAACATTGAGTGAGTAAATTTAAGTCCATTGAGGAGAAAGTCATTGAAGAGTTTGTTGAGAATGAATTAAGTTGATTATTGAGAAGGTCATTGTAATAGTAACCCGAGAGAGAGAGAGAGAGAACTCCACCATACGGGATGTTATAGATTCATATTTGAGGACTAAAATATTGACCTACTTCAAATATTGACCTACTTCACTGTTTGAAATTTTATTCATTCGACATTTCGACTGTCCAAATGTCGAGTGAATAAAATTTGAAGTTGATTATTGAGAAGGTGATTTTAATGCTATTATGTCAACTGAGAGTTCATTGAGAGTTTAATTCACTGCTGACCTACTTCACTTCTGACCTACTTCACTGCTGACCTACTTCACTGCTGACCTACTTCACTACTGACCTACTTCACTGTTGACCTGCTTCACTTCTGACCTACTTCACCGCTGACCTACTTCACTGTTGACCTACTTCACCGTTGACCTACTTCACTACTGACCTACTTCACTGTTGACCTACTTCACCGCTGACCTACTTCACTACTGACCTACTTCACTGTTGACCTACTTCACCGCTGACCTACTTCACTGCTGACCTACTTCACTGCTGACCTACTTCACTGCTGACCTACTTCACTGCTGACCTACTTCACTGCTGACCTACTCCACTGCTGACCTACTTCACTGCTGACCTACTACACTGCTGACCTACTTCACTGTTGACCTACTTCACCGCTGACCTACTTCACTGCTGACCTACTTCACTGCTGACCTTCACTGTTGACCTACTTCACTGTTGACCTACTTCACTGTTGACCTACTTTACTTCTGACCTACTTCACCGCTGACCTACTTCACTGTTGACCTACTTCACCATTGACCTACTTCACCGTTGACTTACTTCACTGCTGACCTACTTCACTGCTGACCTACTTCACCGCTGGCCTACTTCACTGTTGACCTACTTCACTTCTGACCTACTTCACCGCTGACCTACTTCACTGTTGACCTACTTCACCATTGACCTACTTCACCGCTGACCTACTTCACTGCTGACCTAGTTCACTGCTGACCTACTCCACTGCTGACCTACTTCACTGCTGACCTACTGCACTGCTGACCTACTCCACTGCTGACCTACTTCACTGCTGACCTACTCCACTGCTGACCTACTTCACAGTTGACCTACTTCACTGCTGACCTACTTCACTGCTGACCTACTCCACTGCTGACCTACTCCACTGCTGACCTACTTCACTGCTGACCTACTCCACTGCTGACCTACTTCACTGCTGACCTACTCCACTGCTGACCTACTTCACAGTTGACCTACTTCACTGCTGACCTACTTCACTGCTGACCTACTCCACTGCTGACCTACTCCACTGCTGACCTACTTCACTGCTGACCTACTTCACTGCTGACCTACTTCACTGCTGACCTTTACTGTTGACCTACTTCACTGCTGACCTACTTCACTGTTGACCTACTTCACTGCTGACCTACTTCACTGTTGACCTACTTCACTGCTGACCTACTTCACTGTTGACCTACTTCACTGCTGACCTACTTCACTGCTGACCTACTCCACTGCTGACCTACTTCACTGCTGACCTACTCCACTGCTGACCTACTTCACTGCTGACCTACTTCACTATGTGTTATTGCCACGTGTAACAATCCATACAAATGCCTATTATATATTCACACTAAATGAACCTCACAATGTCTATCTTCCTGAAATATCTTTCTCAGATAAAGAAGAATCAGCAAAGAATAGAAATGGTTCTCTGTAGCAAGAAAATTGCGTATGAGAAGATTGACATGGCAGCTGATGAAGAAGCAAAGAAGAAGATGAAGGATATGATGAAAGACCCAAAAGGTCTCCCCCCACAGCTGTTCAACGATGAGGAGCATTGTGGGGTGAGTTGCAACTTCTTTCTTCCTCGATCAACATCCTTCCCAACCACTTGAGTAGCCCCTCCCACATTGCAAATCTAATATTTATAAACGTTCTTTGCCCTTAAGAGGGCTTCACAATGTGACATACACACTTGTGTTGTGACATGTTGCTAGTGTTGCAACATGTTGCTAGTGTTGCGACATGTTGCCGTATGTATATTGTGGACGTCCTGCGAGCAATGCATCGCTACCTTACATCGAGTTCTATTCTTGCATATATGAAACTACATGAGGTGCTAACAAAAGAAATGTGGTACTCACACCTTCTCTCCCCCCTCTTCTCATCCCCTCCCCCCTCCTCTCATTCCCCTCCGCCCTCCTCTCATCCCCTCCCCCCTCCTCTCATCCCCCTCCCACTCCTCTCACTCATCCCCCTCCCCCTCCTCTCATTCCCCTCCCCCTCCTCTCATCCCCTCCCCCTCCTCTCATTCCCCTCCCCCTCCTCTCATCCCCTCCCCCTCCTCTCATTCCCCTCCGCCCTCCTCTCATCCCCTCCCCCCTCCTCTCATCCCCCTCCCACTCCTCTCACTCATCCCCCTCCCCCTCCTCTCATTCCCCTCCCCCTCCTCTCATCCCCTCCCCCTCCTCTCATTCCCCTCCCCCTCCTCTCATTCCCCTCCCCCTCCTCTCATTCCCCTCCCCCTCCTCTCATCCCCTCCCCCCTCCTCTCATCCCCTCCCCCTCCTCTCATCCCCTCCCCCCTCCTCTCATCCCCTCCCCCTCCTCTCATCCCCTCCCCCCTCCTCTCATTCCCTCCCCCTCCTCTCATTCCCCTCCCCCTCCTCTCATTCCCCTCCCCCTCCTCTCATCCCCCTCCCCCTCCTCTCATCCCCTCCCCCTCCTCTCATCCCCTCCCCCTCCTCTCATCCCCTCCCCCTCCTCTCATTCCCCTCCCCTCCTCTCATTCCCCTCCCCCTCCTCTCATCCCCTCCCCCCTCCTCTCATCCCCTCCCACTCCTCTCATTCCCTCCCCCCTCCTCTCATCCCCCTCCCACTCCTCTCATTCCCTCCCCCCTCCTCTCATCCCCTCCCCCCTCCTCTCATCCCCCTCCCCCCTCCTCTCATCCCCTCCCACTCCTCTCATCCCCCTCCCCCTCCTCTCATTCCCCTCCGCCCTCCTCTCATCCCCTCCCCCCTCCTCTCATCCCCTCCCCCTCCTCTCATCCCCTCCGACTCCTCTCATCCCCTCCCACTCCTCTCATCCCCTCCCACTCCTCTCATTCCCTCCCCCCTCCTCTCATCCCCCTCCCCCCTCCTCTCATCCCCTCCCACTCCTCTCATCCCCCTCCCCCTCCTCTCATTCCCCTCCGCCCTCCTCTCATTCCCCTCCCCCTCCTCTCATCCCCTCCCCCCTCCTCTCATCCCCTCCCCCTCCTCTCATCCCCTCCCCCCTCCTCTCATCCCCTCCCCCCTCCTCTCACCCCCCTCCCCCCTCCTCTCATCCCCTCCCACTCCTCTCATCCCCCTCCCCCTCCTCTCATTCCCCTCCGCCCTCCTCTCATCCCCTCCCCCTCCTCTCATCCCCTCCCCCTCCTCTCATTCCCCTCCCCCTCCTCTCATTCCCCTCCCCCTCCTCTCATCCCCCTCCTCTCATCCCCCTCCCACTCCTCTCACTCATCCCCCTCCCCCCTCCTCTCATTTCCCTCCCCCCTCCTCTCATCCCCTCCCACTCCTCTCATTCCCTCCCCCCTCCTCTCACCCCCCTCCCCCCTCCTCTCATCCCCTCCCCCCTCCTCTCATCCCCTCCCACTCCTCTCATCCCCTCCCACTCCTCTCATTCCCTCCCCCCTCCTCTCACCCCCCTCCCCCCTCCTCTCATCCCCTCCCCCCTCCTCTCATCCCCTCCCACTCCTCTCATCCCCTCCCACTCCTCTCATCCCCCTCCCCCCTCCTCTCATCCCCTCCCACTCCTCTCATCCCCCTCCCCCCTCCTCTCATCCCCCTCCCCCCTCCTCTCATCCCCTCCCACTCCTCTCATCCCCCTCCCCCTCCTCTCATCCCCTCCCCCCTCCTCTCATCCCCTCCCACTCCTCTCATCCCCTCCCACTCCTCTCATCCCCTCCCCCCTCCTCTCATCCCCCTCCCCCCTCCTCTCATCCCCTCCCCCCTCCTCTCATCCCCCTCCCCCCTCCTCTCATTTCCCTCCCCCCTCCTCTCATTCGCCCCTCCAGGGTGTGGTTTATATCACATGATGAATAGCTAGCTACTGGTACTGTATATAACAAGCTCACTATGGCAAGTCATAGTATCTCACTATTCCTGTGAAGGCTAGAGTACCTAGTCGAAACATCCTGCACCCCATAACTGTAGTATCAATTATCAGTTTTTGAGCAATAGCGGGACCTTTTCTCAAATCCTGTATTGACACCAGAAATGAAACAAGAATTTACCAATGGACACAACAAACACTTAGATGACCCTTTACCCATTTTTATTTATTTTGAAGCAGTTTGAGAGTGCTCTCTATTATTATTTGAACATGATTAACAGGCATGCGCACAATCGCTGCAGGAGATCACGCCATCTTGAACAGCTGGAGATTATTAATAGTAGCAGTGTTTGTGCTCTAGCTAACCTCCTTGATTCTAGTTACATCTTCTTCGTACTGAGCATTGTGGTCTCTCCCGTCAGGAGTTTGTCCGTCTCACTGGCAATATTACCTCCAGCACTTTCTGCTACTTGTCTGCTTTAAACAGTAAATGGTGTCATCATGTGACTCGTCTGTCTCCAACGGAAATGCCGCAACTTTTGAAAGATTTGATTATCACTTCCAGTGGTGACAGATCAGGCTTTCTTCACCCACTCCATATAGTATTTCTGGAGCCGGAGCTTTCGTATGTCCTGCTATGCGAGGTCTAATCAAGGGTGTGTACTATTTCATTGATCTAATTGAGGAAATACAATATCTGTATTAGTGTGCGTGTATTGTTTTTATGTGTATGTGGCAGACAGTGTGAGGAGTGGGTGTGGCATAAAGTGGGAGGTATTTGTTATGTACATGTTGTTGTCACAGGATTTTGATGCGTTCGAGCATGCAGTGGAATGCGAAGAGCTGGAAGAGTTCTTGAAGATTAAGTGTTCTTGAAGATTAAGTATTCTTGAAGATTAAGTACAGTATGGACTCTAATTTTATAAGAACAGAATTGTATATATAGCAGTATCTCTAGAGAACAAGTTATTTTTCATGAGTGCATAGCAATTATTGTGAGGAATTCAGTGATTATATTTAGTTAAAGGTTGTGTCATATTTAACACTCCTAAACGCAAATAAGTGACTTTGCCTTTAGCAGACAGCTCTTCTCCTTTTTAACTCGAAAAAGCTCTTTTTGGTAAATTTGTGACTTACTAGAGCGATTCTTTGACAGCTCATCTCTAAGAAGCTCTTTCTTGTCTAAATGGCAAAGACAATGCATCGATTTAGTGTCACAATCATAGAATGTCATGAAGCTCTATGCTTGCCCTTTTACATGCATCAAAACATGAGGACAGAGGAAGAAATAATGCTTGGTAAAGGGTTTTCAGGTGGATTTTTAGTATATATATATATATATATATATTTTTGTCGGTGGCATTGTGGGTGGCATTAAAAGGATTAATTAGTAATGGGGTTGCCCAGTAGATGGAAGCAGACTTCACTGTTACCCTGTCACAAAGATGGCAGCTGAGACCAAGGAGGGAACTACAGGAAGATGACAACTGATGTATGTGGAGTAGGAAGGGTTAGAAGGAAGTGTCATAATGCATACTTGGCCTTCTTGTATGTTAGTTTTAAATAAGGAACACGGGAATGTGCAGTGGGATAAATGAGGCCGTATGGAGAGCAAGAGGAAAAGTTGGGGGGGAAACGTTGAAGATTGTCCAGTGAGGTAGTGTTGCATGGAGACAGTCGAAGTGGTTGAGTATAGAGAAGTCGTGAGAAGAGATGTCCTCTATTGCCACACAACATTTATTATAATGGTATTGTGGCAGTTAAATACAAGAGGTGCCATGCATGTAGGAGCAGATAACATGGTACAGTTGGGGGGGGGGGGGCGAGAGGGAAGGGGTGTGGCTTCAGATGATGTTGCATAATGGTTGTTAGGTGAAGTTGACACGTAGTTTAAAAAAAAGGAAAAGAGACAAATTAGAAATTGGTGAGAGGCTCTCTATATATAGATATATATATATATAAGAAAGATCTTGCATTACATTAGAGGGAAAGCAGATTTTACTGCAGTCTTGTGTAGTTAAGAGTAGAGATGTGCTGCAGTTCCTTCATTGCTTCCAACTAGCGGGCCAGATCTAAGTAGCCATGATGTCTAATGGTCTCTACATGGCCTTGGTTCATTAGCTGGTCGTCTCAAAAGGTGTGTCATTTGAAAGTTGTACAGTGGGATTGTGTGTTATGTATAGGTTGAAGGCTACAATGGAAACAGTGGGTGAATGAAGATGTAAACCTGTGAATGGGGATGAATGACCTCCAAGGTGACCTAATGATGATTTTAGAAACATCTCCAGGCAAAAATATAAAATTGGGGGCACACTTTTGCTGCCAGCAATTAGGTCATGTGGTAATGAATATCCTTGGTGGAAGTTGCAACCCACCAACCACATCACTCGGGGCCAGAGTCAGCTATAAGGTGGTCAACGTATTGGGTGTGCAGTTTGCACATGACCACCAAAGACCATAGAGAGGGGTGAGGGTGCAGGGAGTGTCCCCCTTCTCATGAGAACCCAACAGATCATGGATTAAAGTATATACTTCAGGCCTTTATTGCACCCATTAAAAACTTAGGCCACACCCTGACAAAAATGTTCACTGCCTAGCAGTACAAAAAAGTATGCACTTAAATTCTTTATACAAAATGAGTCGTGCAGTTTGAAGAAAGGAAAAAGTTAGAATACATGTGAAGATGCTTAGATGTGATGATGGTTGAGTGGTATATAATTATGCGGTATAGACCGGTATAGACCACATCAGTCCAAATTTCATGCCAACAGCATTAATTAGAAACAACTCAAGTTGCAACTTGGAAGCAAACTTTACTGAACCTTATGCACCAAGGAAACGCATGCCCTTTTCAGGGTAAGCAGTCTCATGGCTAGTACCAAGGTCTTTATCTAGCAGCTGAATGTGGCCGTGAAAAACGTGATGTCATCCAACACATTGCCAAAGAACATGGAGTTAATAACACCATCCTCCTTCAAAAGACCCATTGTGACCTTATTAGCTTCTTTACACATAAGAGGCATGGCATTGATACCTATGCCAAGCAGGGCATTCAGGCCAAAGCACTCACATGTTCTCCAGCAAACTCCAGTGTGCAGTGGACTGT
Organism: Cladorhizidae sp. MBARI D1340-BT2; assembly: GCA_028752905.1. Classification (NCBI taxonomy): domain Eukaryota; kingdom Metazoa; phylum Porifera; class Demospongiae; order Poecilosclerida; family Cladorhizidae; species Cladorhizidae sp. MBARI D1340-BT2. The sequence continues at coordinate 11,740,095 of JAQNBH010000017.1, forward strand.
CACGGAAGCCTTGGAACTCACTTCTGCAATGTTTGCAACCCCCCCCCCCCCCCCCCAACCTGCTGATCTGGACCTCGCATCCCTCCCAGCCAGCTCCTTCATGTGTGGCAACTTGAATCTGGGGCTATTCAAACATGGACAAGAATGGCTCATTTGCTCATGGATGGGCAGAGGCCCAAGACTACAGTTCTTCAACAAACATCCCTGTACTTGCTACTGAAGCAGGCACAACACCTGACTTGTCCAGACCTGTTGTTTGTATCTGTAAACATTGCTCAAGGACAATTTCCAAGATCAGAACACTGCCGAATTATCGTTTCCAGCTGTGTTAAAATTTCAACTTTTAGCCTCCTCAAGACCTTCAGGAAAGCTAACTGGCCTAAGTTCACCAAGCTCTTGTCAACTCAACTTCCTGACCCCTCGTTGAACATTAATGAGCCATACTCAGACTCCTGCTAAACGACTCATCAAACTACACCTAGTCAACGACATTGAATGTCGAATGTGCTTTCCAGAGAAAGGAGAAGTTTAGTGCCATCTTCAATTATCTGACCACTGCTTATGACACTGCATGGCACAGAGTCTTTACCTCAAGTTTCTTAAGACCTTACCAGACATCAGACTTGTGAAGTTTAGTCTGCTAATCCAAGATCGCTCATTGCAAGTGAGTGTTCTTCAGCACAAGAGAAGAGTAAAGAAGTGGCAGCCACCATGAACAAAAATAGGCAAGAATACTTGTCACAAGTGTGGTGTTTTGTGGCCCCATACAAATGATCTGTGTCCTGCAAAAATTAATAAATGTGTGGAAAATAACCATTATGCTAAATGTGTCACTAAAAGCAGGACAAACCGCAAGGTCAAAATGAAGCATGTGAATTGAAATCAAGAGACAAGTACAAGCCAGAACCCCATGTTCATCAAGTATTATATATCAGAGCCATACCTAGTAGTCGGTGATGAATGTCTACCGCTGGCAAAACACAGCACCCAAAGTAAATGTGAAAATCAAAATCAATGGAATTGTAATGAGTATGATCGTGACACAGGAGCATCCATTGCCATCATGGGTGAAAGAACTTTTGCCAAAGTAAACAAAATGCACACTTTTGATTTACAACCCTCAACGAAGTAGATATCTCGAGTAGTGGGTCAGTTTCTCACTAACATGCAAGGAGATATGTAATCAGTTGTATCAAGAATCATGGATATTTGCTCAGCTGCAAGACAGCATGCAACATTGGTCTCATTGATGTCAAGATCAAACATGTCTCTGACAGTCTGTAACATGCTGATGCAAAAATATCCCACTGGAAAATTGAGGAATGCAGAAGTCAAGCTCCGTATAGATGAGAGTGTACCTCCCGTGGCTCAAGGAACATGCTGAATTCCTTTCCACGTGTGGCGAAAGAGCTAAACAACTTGGAACAACAAGGAATCATTGAGAAAGTGGATGGACCAACTCCATGTTCCTCTTTAGTCATAATCCCCCAAAAGAATGGTGATGTGTTTGTGTGTTGACATGAGAATGGCAAATAAGGCAATTAAAAGGGAGAGACCTCCAAGCCCAACAATTGAGATCTAATTCACTGACATGAATGGTACAACTGTTTTTACAAAACTGGATTTGCGACAAGGATATCATCAAATACCCTTAGCACCAGAGAGCAATACATAACAACATTCACTATACACAAGGGATTACGAAGATATACCCAGCTAAACTTTGGAACAAACTCATCAAGTGGAATTTTCCAAAATATCATTACTGAAGAGATACGTAACATACCAGGAACAATCAACATCAGTGACAATGTCATAGTGTTCGGGAAATCTCAAGTTGATCATGGCAAGGAACTTCAAGCAGTGTTTTAGAGATTCTTTACTGTTGGTTTATCCCTGAACAAAAAGATCTGTGAATTCAGCAAAGATTCATTTACATATTTGGTTTCAGGTTTTCCAGCAAAGGAATCTCACCGGATCCAAAGAAAGTTCAAGCAATTCAAAATGCCAATTCACCCACATCAGCAAGGGGTGTTTGCAGGAATCTCCCGAACCTAGAGACCCCTGACAACAGCCCAAGAGGCTGCAGCAGACATAACACATAGTTCAAGACAAAACAGACCTGAATTGTGGATTACATCTTAAAGATTAAGACTGGCCAATCAGAGTTAGCCAGCTCATCATACATATAATTATGTGTTTTGCCAATGCTGAGTTCATGCCTGGCAACCAACATTAAATGAGCCAGGGAATGGCACTTCATCAGAGCCCTGTGGATATGGAAAAAGGATAATTTCTCAATAATCTTAAGTTATAGACCCACTAGCTGGCTAGGCTATAGTGGGATCGTGGCAACGGGAAAAAACAGAGCCTACTCCGTTCAAGCAAAGCAGCTACTCACAGAAACCCTACAGGCTCTCACACTCTGGTGCTCTCCAACCTTAGTGGATTATGTCATCTACAAGGTCTCAGAATGAATGTGACGGGAAGACAGAAGAACAAGAAAAAACAAGATGGAGAGAAGAAACTGAAAGAGATGCCAGCCAGAGGGAGATGAAGACCTCAGGAGGATCAGAGATGTGGAGACCCAGAGGCTAGAATGAGAACAGCTGAGGAGGATAAAGGATGATGAAAGGTGTCAGAATGAATGTGAAGGTGACAGATAGGAGAAAGACAGAGAAAAAGGAGAGCAGGGAGAGACGAACACAAATTTGCAACCCTGAAGAACATTGAAGATATAGAGGTCTTCCTACATATTTTCAAAAACCACTTGACTTGGTACGAAGTGAACCAATAATACTGGACAGAAAACCTACTCCCCTTGTTGGACGAGACCTCTCTCCATTTTCAAGAGAAAGGATGCCATTAGAACAGAGCACGAACGTCAAAACATTCAGTGAGGCACTGATTATCACCCCAAATCATTATAGAGCACTGTGGAGAGATATGTCTATTCTGCCCATGGAAACAACACGGCAATTTCAGCAGAGACCGTTCTAACACACTTGAATAGACAAAAGCAGAGGTACTTGAGTTGATCTGTTGACTGACTCATATCCTGTTTGTCAGCCAAGGTACAGACATGGGTGAGGACACAAAATCCCACCTCCTCCTCCCAAGCAGCCAAGATGGCTGATGACTACACATGTTCAGCCTACCAAAATCAGAAGAACCCTGGAAACAGGGAAAGGCAATATGGAAGGACCAGACTGGGCCAAAGGAAGATTCAGGCAGGACACAGCACGATCTGATGGCATCAAGAAGGAGACAAACCCTGATGATAGGCACATGAAGCCTCCCAACTATGACCCGATCAAGGGCCCAAAGTGTCAGCATTGCAATGAGTTTGGGCACATGGCAGCAAAATGCCCAAAGAAAGTCTGTATGTAAGTACAACTTCTGCTGATCATGGATTTCTCTTTCTCACATTCGTCAATGGAAAAATGGAGCAGATGCTGGTCAACACTGCTTGCAACCAGTCCCAAGTACACCCAACTTGGGTATTCAGTGACTTCACAAATGAAGGAACAATCAGTATCAGAGGTTGAGGCAACACCTTCACCAGCTACGTCACAACCACGGTCGAACTGGATCTACTGGATAGGAACTGATGGCAGTGGCTCAGGATATGGAATTTGACATAAGTAGATGTACCCAATCTTATTTCTTTGCTTTACGAATCAGAACAAGCCGACGATGCGAAGACCCTAACAAGCATTGTAGTCTAGGGATACAGAATTGGAGAGCGATAAACTATAAAGAAAACTCCACCACCTCCAGGTCAGAGGACGAGAAACTGGCCTCAGAAGCAGGTCGGGTGTGTAAGAGGCGAGTGAGCCCTCAACTGATAAGGAGGTGGTGCCACAATGACCGGACAGAGCCATGATGAGGAGGAGTAGCCCAAGAATAACCATCCATCATACGACAGAGATGAGATGCCAGAGCTGACTTATGATGTCTTTATCAAGGTATCTGAAAGACATAGATGTTCCAAATGACAAAAAAGGGAAGATCAGTTGAGGTACTAAGCCAACTTGACGGTTGCAAGGACAAGTTACAGAGAAGGAACAGGAGACGGACCCTACCCTAAGAAGCAAGGTGGAAGAGTGACCTTCCCAACTCTCTGTTCATCATTAGAAAGGGACTGCTGTTCCGAAAATTGGCACCCCAGGGACACAGACTCTTACCAAAGTGTACAGGGAGATGACACTCAGGATGGCCTACGTGCTCCATGGGCCAAACACTTTGGAAGAAAGTGCACAATGGAGATAATAATGCACCAGTTCTTCTGGCTGGGCCTATGACAAGGCGTTGCTCATATTTGCAGATGGTGCCTGTAACGAGTTCTTGAACAAAGTAGCATACAAAATAAGACCACTTGTATGAGCTTTTTCATTTTATTTCATGTCCCACGGGGTAACACATCTTCCCTCCTGACCCCCCAAAATGGCGGGAAATGTGATCACTATTGGGAATTAACATGTGTCAAATACTAATCACACTATGTAACCTATAATTCACCAATCTAAGTACACATATATACATCAGTCCTTGATAGTCTTGCATCTTGACAGGAGCTGTCCATGTAAGCGTAGAGTGACGAGGTTCTGGTAGCACAGCAGGTGGTGGAGAAGGATGCAGAGCTGCCATTGGCTGGTTTCACACAAGGGTGGTATGCTTAACAGGCGTCGTGTGCGAAGGAAGTTGTGCAGCTGTAAGCTCAGGCTCAGTGTGCTCTATATACACTTGTAGGGCTGAACAGTGTTAATATATCGAATGTGATGGCAGTTGCGATGGTAACCTGCTGCTCACACATTCCACGGGTCCAGATAGAGCTCCCAGGAAGCTTCATGCGGATGGGATCACCTGCTGCAACTCAGAAAGAGATTTAGCTGACCCATCATAATTATCCTTCTGCTAGTCCTTGAGTGTTCTCATAGTGGTCTCAGATCTAGTGTCATATCTAGGACAAGACCCAAAGCTGTAGGAATCAGAGTTTTACACCTCCGACCCATCAGTCGGCTTGTGCCTATACCCCCAGCAGGGGTATTCCTCCTCTCGAGCAGAGCAAGGAACTCAGAGCGTCCAGATTCTGCAGCCTTCTTGAACAGACACTTCATGATCTTGACCGCATTCTCCACTTTTCCATTTAACTGTGGATGGCATGGAGATGAGGTCACATGCTTGAAAGACCAGGCCACACGGAATGACTTGAACTCAGTCGAAGAGAACCGTGGGCCATTGTCTGACACTAGCACATCTGTAATGCCTTGCCCGGAGAACACAGAAGACAACGCCCAAATAACACCACGTGCATTCAGTCTTTCAACTTTTATGGAAGTAATCAGTGACCACTAACAGCTAGTGACTGTTCAGCTCACACAGGTCAGTGCCAACATTGGCCCTCACAAGGTCAGTCACACATTGGCCCACCGACGAACAATGATCTCATGTTGCTGTAGAGGTTCCTTCTGCTGTGCACTACTGTGTGATTGACATGTGTCAGACTTTGACATGAAAACCTTCATGTCAGCGGCCATGCAGGGCCAGAAGAGACATTCACGAGTTCGTCGCAGACTCCATTCTATGCCCACATGACTACCATGAGCGATGGCCATCAGCTCTGTTCTAGACATTCAGGTATCACTAGCCGGTTCTTGAACAGCAGCTGATCCTGCATGATCAGTTTGTCACGATAGTCCCAGCACGGTATCAGTGAAACTGGAATATCCTTCTTGTCCAAAGGCCAGCCGTATAGAACCATGTCGTATAGTAATGACAAGGTCGGATCCGCTGCAGTCGCATGTTGAATCTGATGTAAGCACTCCAGCATTACAGGAAGGTGAACAGTGTGATCCACAGCTTGACGTCACAGCTGTTGACAGGAAGGTACTCGACTTAAGGTGTCAGCCAGCTGCATTTCTGTGCCTTTGTGATACTTGACATCCAAGGAGTAGTGCTGCAGATGCAGCAGCTTACGTTGCAGTCTGCTGGGAGCTGAACATAGCGCCTTCTGGAAGATGCTCTCTATAGGCTTATAATCACTCTGCAGTGACTACATTCCTGCTGTATGTATATGTCAAAATGCTCATGGGCGAACACGATGGCAGCATTCTCAATTTGAGCATATAGAGTCTCTGCTGATGTCAAAACATGTGATGTGTAGGCCACTGACTGACCATCCTGTAATATAGCTGCACCAGGCCTCTACTGGGATGCATCACACTACACAGTTACCCCCTTGTTCAAGTCATAGTAATAGAAACTGATGCACTTCTTAAGTTCTGAGAGCGCCTTCTTCTGAGCATGGTCCCATGTCCACTCAGCATCCTCTAGAACTAATTGTCTGAGGGGGAGTGTCATAGATAAACATGGTACAAACCTATCCAGGTATTAAACCATACCCAATAGCCTCTGTACAGCAGGCACATCCTGTTGTTCTGGCATCTCCACGATGGCCCACACTTTGTCAGGGTGAACCTTCAGGTATTTGTCCATAGCCGATGAAAGGAGCCTCTGACTTTCTGAGTTCAAACTTCTCGGTGTTGAGACACTCATCAGAGCACTCAATGAATGCAATGAGGTGCCTGTCAAGGTCCACAATCACTTCAGGCCGACTATTACCATAACCAACAACACAGTAGTCATCAGTAATCACCTCATTTCCCTGCAGGCCTTTAATCAACTCATGCATCTTCTGCTGGAAGACCTCAGGGGCATTGTTGATACCGAATGGCATGTGCTTCCACCTGTAGCATCCAAAGGGTGTGGAAGGTCATCACAAAGGATGATGCCTGGTCGAATACTACATGCCAGAAGCCACCACACACCTTCAGACACTTTGGCACCATGCAGAATGTCCTCGATAGGTAAGAGGTTAATGTTCATGCTGCACTGCCCTTTTCAAGTCGTTAAGGTCCAAGCATATACAGAGCTTGCCGTTCTTCTTGGGCACCACCACGGTGTGGGCTCTGTGACAGACACCAGCATATCCTGCTGCACCAGATCCTCCAGAGCATCCTTGACCTTGTCCCATAGTGCGACTTCTAGATATCGCAGAACATGCTATACAGGTGTGACAGGATCCAGTCTGATGTGATACCATCCAGTTTGCCAGTAGTACCAGAGAACATTAGTGGATACTTGTTTATGATCTGTATTTTACTGAGTGCACTCATACTCCTCACAGCACACAGAGTAGCACCAGTAGTGTTCGGCTTCTGGTGGGCATCACAGTCCAGGATACACACGAGTCCCATTCCAAGCAATGCTTTATGACCAAGCAATGGACTAGATGTAGGAGCATCTATGATGCTGCAGTTCAGTGTGCATATGATATCACTTCGAGACACAGGAATCAACACATGTCCAAATATAGGGATTTTTGCACCACCATAATCGATTAGCCACTTGGGTCAACACGCTCCAGTGACGTGTCACTGGTAGCCTTCGTATAGACATGAAGTTGCACCACATTACAGTGTGCACCTGTATCTAGCTGGAAGTTTCTAATACTCTGTAGTGGAGGTCATCAATGGCTGAAAAATTAAACACAAGGTCTTCGTCACTGTGGCACTCCTCAGCAGCATGGACAAACTTCTTCATGTGTGTGCCACCGGACTGACATTTACATGCAAAGTGATTCACCTTGGAACACGTGGAACACTTCTTACCCCAGACTGGACAAGACTCCTTCTTCATCATGTGATGTCCACCACAGAAATTGCAGTCTTTGACCACAGTTGTGCGAGTCTCCTCTGCAGCCTTGCACTTGCCACATACTTACTTCCTCATCATACAGACATATCAGCACTACCACCGGCACCCTGAGCTATGATTGGGTCATCTCAGTAGCATGACAGAGTTCAAGTGTTCTGTTCAGTGTCAGTGCACCTTCACGAAGAAGTCCTTACCTTACCTTGGGATCAGCGATACCAAACACTATCCTGCGCCTGAGCAACTCATCCTGTGTAATGTTTCGAAATAACACTTGTTAGATAGAGCAGTCACATAATGCTCAAAGGTCTCACCATCTTTCTGAGCCCTCATGTTGAACTTATAATGCTCAAATGGAATGTTCCTCCTTGGGCAACAATACTGTTCGAAACCATCCGTAGAGGCTGTATCCTCTGTTTGTCAGTGTCCATCCTGCCACTCAAATGTGGCAAAGACATGATGTGCATCAGTGCCAATCACAGTTAGCAGAGTAGCCACCTGAATATTCTTATCCTTTGTTCAGCTCCACAGCTAGGCTGTAGTTGTCCCATGCTAACCTCCATTCCTTCTGTGCCTCATAAACAGCAGAGACATCAATCGACAGGATCTGGAGCCAGCAGAAAATTGGCAGCCATTTTGAAATGCTTTAACAAGAATAGAACTAATTGTCCAAAACCACACCAGTTGAGAGTACTGGTCATTCAGACTACCACCGAGCGGAGGTAATGACATCAGGATGCTCCAATGTAACGAGTTCTTGAACAAAGTAGCAAACAAAACAAGACAACTTGTGTGAGTGTTTTCATTTTATTGAGTCCCACAGGTAAAGATCGTTACAGTGCCAAATTTATCAGATGACTGCAAAAGGTGGAACACACGTAAGGTACCCCTAGTCCATTGCCCATTATTTAAAAAACCTTCAGTAGTTGGCCATGGATATGGTTGACCCCCTCCCCCCTACTGAAGAAGCTACAATATACACTCATAATTTGTGACAAGGTTGCCTGATGAAGGCAACAACCAGCAGGGATGTGGCAAAGCCTTAGTGGATTTTTTTTTGCCAGGTAGGCTTCACTGATGCAATTTTAATGGAAAGAGGGTCAAATTTTTGTAGCGAATTAATGCAAGCATTTCTCACCGTGTTCAGCACTAAATCTATTAAGACCTCGGCTACCCCGAGACTGATGGTATGTGCAAACTATAATGGGACCCTTAACCTTAAGAATGGCCTAAGGAAGTATGTTGAGTGGTTTTGAGGCCAATGGCACAAGTGTATCCCATACTCATTGTTTGCATTTCGTGAAATTCCACATGAGTCCACAGGATTCACACCCTATGAGTTAGTCTATGCAAGAGGATCCCTGGATGTGTTGAGGGAGGAGTGGGAAGAGCCAACCTCCAAGAACAAGAGTGTGGGTGTCCTTCCATTTGGATACTTAGAGGCGGCCAGAGACATGGCAGAGACCACAGAAGCCACAGCCAAGAACACAATGAAGAGGTGGTCTGACAGAAAAGCACGAATGTACATTTGAGGTTGACAACCTGGTGTTAGTGCTCCTGCCCTCCACATCAGACACGCTGTTAGCAAGGTGGCAGGTAACATTTCCAATAATGGAGAAGCTATCTGGGACAACCCACAAGGTGAAGAGGGGACAAGTTGTAAGACGAACAAGAACCTTTCACTGGTATGACAGGGTGGTGAACTGAGGGATTTGGACTGAACAGTATAAATCCTCATGGACACCTCCTTGGTTAGTTATCCTTGAAAACAACTTGGTGTCTTCATCAGTTGTGTCACATCCTGATGCTGTTCTTGGGACAGCTCAGGGTTAATGCTGGTCATTGTTGTGACAGGGGCCTCTGACCAGGTGAACAGCTCATCTTCTGGTCATCTTTGCACACCACTGCCCAGCCACCTGCTCAGCATGTTGATGTGAAAGGTTCTCAACATGGTGACTAAACTGGATCCTTTTCCGATGCCAAGCAAGGGTGGAAGACCTGATCAATAGCTTGGCAGCTGCCAAATATATGACAACCCTAGACCTCACTCGGGGCATTGGCAGGTCCACATTGAAGAGAAGAATCAAGGAAGAAGATGACCTTTACCATGCCGTTCGGTAAGTATGAATTTTTGGTGATTCCATTTAGCCTGGTGGGCCCCATCGAATTTCAAAGGATGATGAATTCATTATTTGGTGATGTGGCAAGTTACATGTCTGTTTATAATGGTGACCTAGTGCAGATTGCCAGGAACATCTCACCCATGTTAGTGAAACCTTAATCAAACTGGCCAAGGCAGGGCTGACGGTTAAGAGTTTCAAGTGCCAGATCGCAAAGTCCGAGTGCCTCATGTGGTGAGAAGAAACCAGGTCAGACCAGAAGAAGCCAAGATTGGCATTTATAGGCCTCACAAGGATATCACAGGAACTGTTGCTGCCACCCTTGACAGATCTGACCAAAAAAGACCATCCAAACAAGCCATCGCAACATCAAGATGCATTTGATAAACTCGCCCATCCTTCTCCTAGGCCTGACGAATGGCAATGCTGATGGACTCCCTTGTCAGGCCTGGGAGAAGGATGGGTGTTCCACTATGTGCCGGCCAGTTCATCATAAATGTATGTGTTTTTGCTTAAATAAAGTAATGCCCAGTTGATGCCTGGCAACCTACTTAAAGGAGCCGTGGTACTTAGCAGAGTTTTGTGGATGTGGAAAAGTGATCATTTCACAGTTATATATAGCCCTAAGTATTCCTTACTGGCTGGATAAGCTTAGTGGAATCCTTAACAGTGTTTGAAGCAATGGCAGTGTATTGTGCCAAATTTATACCAAGTTTCAGTGACATTTCAAACCACTTCAACCAAAAAGGATGTTCAATTCACTTGGACAAATGACCACGACCAAGCTTTTCAAGAAGTAGCTATTGACCAGTGACACAGTCATGGCATATTTGGATCAGTAGAAGGGAAAAGAACTGATTCTATTACAAAAAAAACTTGAGAACAGAATGACAGGAAAGTAGAAGCCTATGTAATGTCTGTACTGTCAGACTGAAAAAGAAGCATTGGCAATAGTGTGGGATATAGAAGGCTCCATTTCTATACGGACGGCATTTCATGCTTTACAGAGAATGCAGGACCATTTAAATGAGTTTTGATAACACCAAGTCCAAATCTCCAGCAAGAATTGAACGGTGGAATCTGAGGTTACAAGAATATGAGTTCTTAATTTTATATACCAATGGAAACCAAAATCCTTCCACAATCTTTCCATCCACATGCAAGCAAAGCAAAGAATCAAGAAACTAAGGCAGCAATTTCCTCTCCACACAAGTGCCAAAGGCTATGACACTATCTGAGATTCAACAAGCAACCAGAGCCGATCAAACATTACGGTTAGTCAAAATGATTGCTACGGATTTGTGGGATGACCAGAAATTTTATGAAGCAGACGTAGCAGGACATGGAAAAGTTCAAAATGAGCTCACTGTAAATAGTGACAGAAGCGTGATTCTCTGTGGAAATTGCATTATAGTAATAAGTACCATCTTCGCTGCAAAAGAGAGCGATGGTGTTGGCTCATGAGGGTCACCAAGGAATTATTAAGACAAAAAAGTTGCTCATAGAAAAATGTGGTTTCCCAGAATAGAAACTAAGGTAAAGCAACTGATTGACAACTGTATCACTTGTCAGGCAAGTGGTCCAGAAAATCATCCAGAACTACTCCAGATGTCAATTTTGCCTCCAGAACCATGGCACGCTGTACACGTCAATTTGTGTGGACTATTCCCAACTGGAGAGTATCTACTTGTTATGGTGCCTACTCATGTTTTCCAGAAGCAGAGAGACTCCACTCTAAAGCAGCTAAAGGATCAATTTCCAAACAGATCTAATTTTTGCCACACACGGAATTCCGAGGATTTTCAAAAGTGACAATGGTCCCCCACTTTTGGGAGATGAGTTTAAATAAATCCTATCCATTGTGGTGACAAGCAACCACGGAAGCAGAGAATGTCATGAAACCATTCATGAAGGCAATTCACTCATCCCATGCTGAAGGAAGAGATTGGGAATAGGATATATATAATTACCGAGCGACTCCACATTGTACAATTTGAATTCTCCCAGCGAGTTACTGTTCAATAGAAAGATAAAAACAGCTTCCCCAATTGGAAATTGATTATTTGTTGGAAACAAAGTTTAAGATAAACAAGCTAAAGACAAAATGAAGAAGTATGTAGACAAGAGAGCACAAGAGCAAGTTTCAGATCTCTAAATTGGTGAAACAGTTCTCTTCTGTCAAAGAAAGAAGAACAAGTTTATCATGAAGTTCGACCCATCACTTTCCAAATAGTAAGAGGATGATCACAGCCATCAGGAAGGGAACATTGCTGTATGAATGCTTGCTCATTTGCATTCAGGTCAAGTTGATGAGCAGTTGGTTACTATTGCTAAAGTTAACAGCTCTCCAGAAAGAGAGAAGTACATATGCATTCTAATGGTTGGGTTGAATATTAATTAAGGTGTTTTATTATAAGCTTGATTGAATCAAGAACTTTGGTTAGTTTTACCAATATTTGTAAGACACACTTGCCTTTGAGCAGGAGCTTGATGGTAATGGTAAAGACAAACTTGCTGATTCTATGCCTGTTCTTGCGGTAAAGGGTCTGTTCTCCAACCTCCAATCCATGTTCAGAAATGTGGGGAACAGCTCTACAATCTATTTTGGGAAGCTGCGGGTTGCCTGGAGACACGTAGTTTCTGTGTGATGGCCCTAATCTGTGATGGATTATTTTTGCCAGCCTGGAGAAGAACACGTGTACAAAGTATCAAATCCCTACAGTGATGGTTGAAGCAAGTATTTCTTGTCAGATCTTCCTCAAGACTGCATTTCATCACGACTGTAGGAAATGGTTCAGCAGTAAAAGAAAGTTATTTGGTGGGTAGTTATATTTTGTCAGTGTCAATATTTATGTTCATATAATAATTTAACACTGTAGAGGAAAGGGAACAGCATTGGCTCATTTGCTGAAACCTTATGAGAAATATCAGTCAGAAAGTCAATTAGCCTAACTCAAGTTTGAGCATGTGTATGCCTTGACCACCTTCTCAAAGATGAGGGTGGATCTCTCTACTCAGGTCCATGAACTGCATTACAATATTATGTAGTAAACCACACATGTTCTTCCTATATTATGTATGGGTTTTGAGTAATTCTGTAGCCAAGGATTTGGAACCTTTTGGTGATGAAGAAGCTGGGGAGACTGCAACGTCTGTTGTTATGTTTAACAATTTCTGCAACTTTACAGCTGTCAGCAACTTTACAGCTGTCAAGTGCTCAAGAGACTTATTCAAGTTGCCATATCAAAGTGGACGTGAGTTTAGTTTGAAGTGGGAAAGCTTAGACTAATGACAATCCCTCCATTTTAGCTAAAAGAGGACTTTCTTGTGTACCTTTATCAATGGGAAAGAAGTGTTCTGGAGAGGGAAGGCATTTGTTGAATCCATAAGAATGAAATGTTAAGTCCTGAAACACTGTTGGGAATTTGTATATATCACAGGTAACATTCTTTCTATTGACCTTACATGCATGGATATTATAGGTAGTGCATGCAAACTCTACAGCCCTGCTTAACTGAGTTATTTGGCACTACATTCTGACTCAGTGTTTGGTTAGTGTATTCTGATACTCTATTTACTGAAATATTATAATTTTTTGCTTTTATGCAGTGAACTATTTTGTAAGAGCTGGTGCAGTTTTTGCTTACGCTGCCTCTGATGTCAAGGCATTTCTAAGCAACAAACTTTGTCAGGATTACCTGAGAAATATTTCGGCCAGCAATGACAACATGGATGTATCAATGAAAATCCGAATGTCAGAGATTATATGCAGGATCTGAGAGTTATTAACAGTGTGTGTGAGATGACCAAATGTAGCAGCCGAAGCATCAACACCAAAAATTCGGATTCAGTTCAGAACCACTTCCGAAACACAGAAGAAAGTAATAACTATGGATTATGAACATGAGATTAATTTAACAAATATTTTTTGATAGTTTATTGTAGTTTCTTTTATAATATTTTTGTAAATCAAATTTGAAATGTAGGTCGTGTTTAAGTGATGAAGTTAATTAATTAACACTAGAAGTAAATGGTTCCTTCCATATACATTTTCCTTCCGTAAATTTAAGCTCAACAAAAATCTCTAACATTGACATAATGTTTAACAAGAATTTCTAAAAGCTCCTTTCCCTCAGCATCTCCCATAAAGAGACACCATTGGAAGAGAATTTCCTCATTGGTTAAAATGGCACTCATTCAAGTATCTTTAGTTCCTTCATTCATATTACTGCAGATTTAGGTCTGAAGTGATGCATATTGCCTCTTCCATCATGAACAAGAGATTATAGCAGTCACTAATGTGCCAGAGCCCACCTTTGTCCAGTAAGTTTGACCAATTTTCTGTTGTCTTTCTTCATCCCCACTTAGTTAAATCATGTTTTCCTTACTTGGATTATTTGAACAATCTGCCGTACTCATCACTTGCTTGCACACATAAAAAGTCACATGCCGCAAGGCATTTTCTTCTTCCCTAGTCAACTGTGGATCTTAATGACTCAGTTAAATGAAAGGACTAGACTCTTGAATACATAGCATGATATATGCAAGGAAAATTGGAGGTGTCTTTTCAAGAGCTTGCTGGATAAATTGGACCAAAGAATATTTGAAGGCTACAATAGACCACTTCCCACATAGCTTCACTTTCACGTTCATGTGATCTTGTTTTCATGAAGTAGGAATTGACCTCTTTAATAAGTTTCACGGCAAAGGGAATTGTTCTGTGTAGTTAGGCCTGTCAGTAAATCAGACACCATTTCTTCGGGAGCTGCTGCTAAAGAGGAAGATACTGCAACTACCTGAACACCTAGTAATCCTTTGTGAAGTACTCCTAAAAGAGACTATCAGACATGTTGGATAAGGAATAATCAGTTGTTATGTCAGCTAACTTAATAACTCGTGTGATAATATGCATACAATGTCCATCAGCACCATAACGGAGTAAAATACTTGGCTGTTTTTCTTTCTGACATTCTACAAGCCAGATTTGTCCTGCAAACACAGAATTGCAGGGGTAGATACAGCAATTTTTAATAGATTTTTGGGGGTGTAGGCACCACCTTTACCACACCTATATATTGTGGTCACACCCTTAACTACACCTACATATGGCAGGCCATTAACCAACACCCACAATTCGGATCAGCCATTATAAATCAGTTACAAACAATGAAGCTTGAAGAAGTCTTCCTTTCATGGGTTTGAATAAATGCCTGACAAACTTCACCCACAGGTATTCATTCCACATTGTGTATAACAAAAAGATCTTCCAAATGTTCCTCACTCATAAGCCTTAAATAAGTCTTTAATCCTCTCAAAAGAGAAAATCACCTCTCTTCCTCAGCACTAGAAATGGGTAGCGTGCAATCAATTATTAGGAAGCAGCGAATATTTGGGAATGAATCCTTACCACAAGCACCACAAGCTAGGAACATGGTGGATGAGTTTTCGTATCAGCAGAATCAACTTCACATTTCTTGCTATGCCTGAGACATTCCACCTTCTAAGCTCATTTCCAAGTGACTTTGGAAAATGAAAGCTTTCTCAATAAAGTAAACTTTCAAACATACGCTGGTAAACTGATTCTGCCACAGAAATACTTCTTGTTACAATATGGAGCATGCCATGAGCATGATGGTGATCTTCTGAAAATCTCTCCATCATTTGACAAAGGAGAGACTCTAAGAGAGGGACAGCAATTGCCCTTTTATAGAGCTCCTGTGGGCTATCACTTGGGACTTTGGCACGTTCCCGGTGAAGGCTTGTCTTTCTGAGAACTCATTCAGAAACACCAATGGCATCAGCAAGTGGTAAAATTATACCAAGAACTGAATATTTCATCAATGTTATCTCTAGTAGTCCTGATATTTTCAATACATGAATCTACCATCTTGTAAGCATCAACAACATCATGGTCTTGCTTCTATAATTTTGAAGCCAGTGGCTTCACTTCATCAAGAACATTTTTGTGACTATAAATACAGCAATGAATTGAAAACAAGAAAGACAAGACTGAAATCCTAGAGCCTTCACTTGTTTCTTTGTCCCAATTTTAGCTTTCGTCATCCAAAAAAAAATTGTGATGCTCACTGTGTGAAATAATAAAGGTCACAAAGCATTCATAAATCTCCAAAAAGATTTCAAAACAAGTATGGCACTCCACTTAATGCATCTGCAAAGACCAGGAAGCTTAGAATGTTGAGATGCTGGCAAATATGCATATCAAAGCCCAAAACCCTTTGTCTCTTGGGAATGCTGCTCAAAAACAAATACAACTCGTTAATTATGCCAATGAGGTTCCTCACTTCTTGGACCTTGCATGAAGCTGCAATAGAGAGGTTGAGAGAAAGCAGTGAGTGTATGCTTTATCTTTGCTTGGAAGCCAGATATTTTAGAAGACATCACAGATGCTTCATCATAAGCCTGCCCACGAATATTACGAGCATTTAAAGAGATGGAAGAGGATTTTATGATTTTTTTCTGCAATTGTAGAGGCATTTGCTCCATCAACATTAATGAGATTGATTAGGTACTTCTTGCTTGAATGAGGTCTTTGCAGAGGAGTTAGATCAACAAACCAAGCACACACAGAAAGGATTTCCTGACATGCATGTGAGTCAGTTGCTTCATTTGCTACGATGGTAAAAGGTACGTTATTTGCTTAAGTTGATTGGTTAACTTTTCACGTAATTTACAAGCATACACATGAATAATTTCATCTTAAGGTAATCACTGCAGGGCGGCATGTTTTCTTTGGTGGGTGGCTTTTCCCCACAGAATCAGACACAGCTAGGTTTAAATTTTGTCAAGCTATATTGGACTATCCTAGTAGCTATATACCTTTTTAACATGGCATGCACAAACCCAAAATAATACCAGCTGCTCAGAAATTTTGAACTTTCAGTGCAGCTGTAACCTTTGATCAAAAAGTTTAAAGCTGCAACACAATCAGCACAGTCGGTGTAAATTCTTTGTTTTTTTGATTAATTTATATTGTCCCCCCCCCCCCCCTCCCCTCCCATACACCTGGATGTGCCCCTGAATTGACACATAAATTAAGGGGGGGCAAGTACCAGAAGACGTGGTTCATACCCTTGTGATTACAACTTTTGGAGCTCCATAGATTCTGCACACTTCACTGTATGAACTCTGACATATATATAGCTCATCTCTCTGCTGTGTGCTCTCTTTTAGTATTAAAAAGTTGCATGCAGCTAAAGTGGCCTCAAAAACACGACTGCCTGAATTGCTAGTTCCTGGTCAGAAAATGCTAACCAGTTCTGTGGCTAGAGGAAGCCCTACTTTACAACATGCGAATTATATCGCCAGTAATTGTGAAGTTATTTTGTAGCTAACTGTGACGATCTGAGAAAACGTTTAATTTGTTCCCCCCCAAAAGTTGTTCCCCCCCCCCCCCCCCCCGGAACAACTTTTATTGTGTTCACCCAAGGAAATTAGTTCCACCGTATAAATAAACCCACGTGTTGGCGCACGATCTGCATGCAGGCTCCCTAGAGATATGGACAACAATGCAGAAAAAGATCCTATTTTGGACATGGCTATTCACTATGTACTCCAAAAGAGCTATCCAAGTACATCACAGCTAACCAAAGATCAAAAGAGAGCAGTGAGAAAGAGAGCAGCAACTCTACTGGTGGAAAAGGGAGAAGTTTATCTTCATAGGAAGAAAAGAAAAGTGAAGGTGATTAATTCTGTCAAGGAACAAAAAAGGATATTGCAAACTTGTTACTCAGAAGCCACTACAGGACATTTTGGTGTGACTAAGACTCACAGAAAAGTTACAGAGTGGCTGTTCAGGGGTGTATTTAGGGGGGGGCGGGGCATTCGCCCCCCCTTGTATCATTCTCGCCCCCCCCCCTTGAAATTAGAGATATTTTTTTAAATAATGTCAAGAAAGGTGTAATACAAGAAAGGTGTAATAAGCTTATGATATCAGGTTCAAATGATAGGAATGTCAAACTGAGGTTCTTCTTGGTTTTCTCTGCCATACGTCCACAATCTCTTCAAGGTCGCTCTCAGAGAGTACTTCTGGTGCCTCTATAGCAATCCTCATAAGGTGAGAAAGGCTGCAGTCACTTAGAGAATTACGCAAACGAGTCTTGATCATCTTCATCTGTGAGAAGCTTCTCTCCACAGAAGCAGTAGAAACTGGAATCGATAAGCAGATGGAGGCAATCTTGTGCAAATTGGGAAACATGGCCTTGAGCATGTCGTTTGAAACAAGTTCTTTCAGCTGTGATGCAGTAGTATCCCGTGGTTGCTTGACTAACAGCTGGCGGAATGTTTTCCACTCTGTAAGTATTTCAGTGGAAATCATGGCTGTCTTCACTGTTTCTTCTCCATCCAATGTTTCTGCATCTCTATCTTCTCCGTAGTGAGCAATCAGTTTCTCAACAGACGTGTCTCCATAAGTGGGAAAAGATACTGAATCTGGTTTTGGAACTTTCCGTGGATCGAATATAGACAATGCTGATACAACAGCGTTGGATGAAGAAAATCGGCTTGTTATGTTGGCCTTTAAATCAGCAACAAAAGGCTTACCAACAACATTCTGGAACGAAAGTATTTTATCAGCGTCAATAGACACCTTTGTAGATGACTTCAAGTCTTCAACGTTTTCAAGAAGCTCCAACACCCAGTTCGCTCCAGGCAAAACTGCATCATCCAAGGATTTAACAGTAGCATCAACAAGGAATGATATCAACGAGAGGTCAAGCTGCTCTGCCTGAAGTGCTTTGCTGAGCTTGGCTACTTGTGGTAGAGTGAAATCAAGCAAATATATAGCTGCAATCGTAGACAATTTGCAGAGGGCACCATGGATTCCAAGAGCTTCTGGCTCGTGGGACGTCTCGTAGATGTTCCCAATGGTGATTACAATTGCAGAATAACTTGCTTTGACAGCTTTGACACACCTTTCATGTGCCAGCCAGCGTGTGTCAGATGGCTTGATCACTTTCATTTCTGGAAGTTCAAGAACGTGCTGTACCTCCTTCAGACACTCTGCTCGCTTGGGGGAATTGCGAAAATGCTTCCAAAGAGTAGTCAATGTTCTGTAAACATGAGCAATTCCAGGAGTTTTATTGGCAGCTTGCACACAAGCCAACTGCAGTAAGTGACAGTGGCAGTGTATAAACAGAGCGTGAGGAGTATGTTTCTTGATACGTGCCTGAACCCCGGTCTTTTGTCCAGAAAAAGTTGCAGCTCCATCAAATCCCAATCCAACTATTCTTCCGACTTGTAGACCTTTCTTCTTTAAACAATCGATGAGATTAGAATAGATGGTCTCTGCATCAGCCTTCTTCAATGGAATAAGCTCCAGAAAGCACTCTACTGGTACACCATCTTCCTCCCAGCGGCAAAACACAGACAATTCTTCTACGTTGGTGACATCTGTGCACTCATCTGCCATGAGGCTGTACATAGGTGCCTTTTGAAGTCGCTTCAGAATCGACTCCTCCACCCATGTCCCCAATGATTCGATGAATTCAACCACAGCCACTCTTGATGTGTACACAGCATTTCTTGGTGCAGTTTCTAAGAATTGCTTCAAATGTTGGCTGCCACATCGAACCACCACGTCAACCAGCTTCTCAAATTTTTGTCGAATGTGCAACTTGTTCTTTCGTAAGAAAATGAGTGAGTAGGATCAGGCACTTCACTGCAGCTCTGTTCTGAGCTCTTTTGCGAGCTAAAACATTCTGGAGTTGCTGTACAACTGTTCCACCTTTGGCTGCTCCTTTAGCTGCAAAAAGAGCTTGAGTTGCATGGATATGGAAGTCACTTCTCGCATGAGCTTTCATTTTTTCAACAGCTTTCTTCCAATTTCTGCAAGGTTGTGTGACCCACACTCCTCCAGTACGCTGCAGACCAGATTGCTTGCAAACCTTGCAAAAGGCACCATCGCTATCCTCGTCATAATAGAGCCAACTGAAATCTTTCTCCCAGCTCTTAGAGTATTTTCTCTTCGTGGATACAGAAGAGCGGTGTTTGTTTTGCTTGCTTTTCTTTGAAGGTGGAGGACTAAGGCTAGGACTAGATGCCTCGACATGCTCAGAGCTATCTGTTCTGCTATCTTCGCTATCGCTGCTATTAGCATGAGAAGAGGCTTGAGAAGTACTTGCAAAGTATGAGCGAATATCCATATTAATATGAAGAGAAATCAGCTAGTAAGGTTTCTTTTATAGAGACTTTAAGACCATGACATAATGGACTGAGTTAAAAATACTGAGAGAGAGTGGGAAAGAAGGAGGGAACTGAAGAAGTGACAAACCTACAAAGGAGAACACGTGGTGGTGTGTGATGACTTTAAGACCATGACATAATGGACTGAGTTAAAAATACTGAGAGAGAGTGGGAAAGAAGGAGGGAACTGAAGAAGTGACAAACCTACAAAGGAGAACACGTGGTGGCGTGTGATGACATCATGTCTAAGATTAGACTTGAAGACCATGACATAATGGACTGAGTTAAAAATACTGAGAGAGAGGGAGTGGGAAAGAAGGAGAAACAAAAGAAGTGACAAACCTACAAAGGAGAGCACGTGGTGGTGTGTGATGTCATCGTGTCATGACACATGCTCTCCTTTTTCCAAGCAGCTACAATATCATGAGAAATATATACAGTCTAGCCATAGTTCGGTATAGCATAATGCCATTGGTAGTCAGTCAAAATAGCTATCCTCAGACATTGTAAAAGCAAAAAAATATATGGGGGGATCTTCCCCCCAGACCCCCCTTTTACGACTTATGAACATGTTAAGAAAATATTAACAAAAATTAGGGCACCAAGTGACCAACCATTTCCACCCCCCCCCCCCCCCCCCCCCCCCCTAGAGAACTAGAGAAAAATTGTGTATGAAACCTGTTGTCCATGATTTTGTAAGAAAATGCATGGAATGCAACATAATTCGATTTCACAAAAGCCCACCTCCATTATACGAGTGACAAGTGACTATATCTAATCTATATATGCTGATTGCCGTAGCATGCAACTTCAGCAAATATTTAAGATGGAATGTTGTACTAAAGATTTTAGAAAAAGTGCATGCCATCATAAGTAGCAGCTATATATACAGTTAGTACTGCAAAAATACCTGTGGGTAAAACACTTTCGTACTCCACGCGGAAGCCCAGGGTGCACGTCCCCTTTCCGCACCATCCAGGCTCTCCGCCCCCCCTTATTTTTCCATATCTCAAGTTCGCCCCCCCTTGGCAAAATTTCTGTATACAACCCTGCTGTTTATGCAGTTATTCTTCATCGTTGGACTGCCAGAAATTATAACCACAGATCAGGGAAAAGAATTTCGAAATAAGCTAAATGAAGAACTAACCAAAAAATTTGGAATTAAGCACAGGATGACAACACCATCCTCAAGCCAATGGACTGGATGAGAGATACAACCAAACATTGATAAATGCAATTTCAAAATTCACCCAGCAGAATCGTGCGAGTTGGGATCACAAACTTCAGGAGATTGTTTATGGTTACAATAGTGCCATGCAAGGTTCTCACCATTTGAGGCTGTTCGGTCGCTTAGCGAAATTACCAGTCGATTTCAATACATCTAGCACTTGTAATGCAGAGGAGAAGCTAAATGACTATCTTGTGAGTGAAAATCCATTGGAATCTGAGAGAGCAGCTAAGCGGTGCAAGATGGAAGCAGAAATCCATGCAAATATTAAGAAAGCACAAAAAAGGCAAAAAGGGAATTACGACAAGAAGTATTGCTCAAGTAGCCATTTAGTTGCAGGAGATATGGTTATGAAAAAATACTTTAGGCGAAAGAAAAGAAAAGGAGGAAAGCTTGATTATCGATGGTTGGGGCCTTATGTGATTTCTAGTTCTTTGGGAAAGGGTCTTTTCTGCTTGAAGAAGATTGATGGAGAAAAGGTATATACTTGCAACTGTATGCATGCATTTACAAACTATTTTCGTAAAGGGCATGCAACTAACTAATGCATGTTCATTTGTGTATATAATAGTGTGACAACTTTTAACTATGAATTGCATGTACACATGCATATATACACACTACAGGTTGTTGATCGAGTGAATGCATTTCATTTGAAGAAATACTACAAAAAGGTGGATGAAATCTCGCTGATAACCTGCTGCAGCTCACCTGAGAACAGCATAGCTTCCTCATCACCTGTAAACCAGTCTTTAGCTTTTGATGAACCCGACACGCTGGTTCATGATGTTTCTTCCTGGTTTCATGACAGTATATATATCACCTGACACACCAGTTAATGTTTCTTCCTGTTCACTTGATAGTATATAGTATATCACTACCTGCCTCACCCATGCCCCAACTTAAGTTCTTGAACAAGGTATGGAACACAATTTCACAAATAAAAACAAAACCAAACATACAACTTACATTACCATAATTATAATGATGTATATATAATAGTGTATATACAGGTGCTCACCGAATTATATAAAATTATAGTTATGGACTGTAGCATTTTGTATACACTTTGACATCCCTTTATATATCCGTGCATGTACTTTAATTTGCTATTGTTCATGTATATAGGATTCAGAAAGCACACCGCTGACTAGCACTCCAATAAAGTTGAACCACTTACCTTCGACTCAGAGCATTGCAGCAACACCAAAAGAAGCTATGAAACAACGCCATAAAGTTCCAAATCATCCCCAACCTCAAAACATTGCAGCAAAAAGCTTGATGTTAAAAGCACGGAGAAGCACATGAGATTATCGTAGATAGCCAAAAAATTAACAAAGAAAAACTACAGCCAAAGTGATTGAAGCAGCATCCCAAACAACGTCCAAAGACGAACATACCCTGGATTAAGAATGAACACTATAGTTTGGCACAGACAGACAAAGATATTTTGTTGAATGTCACGGGTTGGCTGAATGATGATATTGTGTCAGCTGCACAGAAGCTACTGAAGCAAATGGTTCCCCTTGGAAATGGCTTCCAGGACACCTGTCTTGGCTTGACATATTCTTTTAACATAGAGTCGGATGAATTCATCCAGGTCCTACATAATGGCCACAACCACTGGCTAACAATAAGCACTATTGGAGCTAAAACGAACGAAATCTTTATTTATGACAGTGCATATGAAAGTGTTTCTTCTGTGGTGAAAAGACAGATAGCAGCCCTGCTAGCAGCCAAAGGCAAGGTCATTAAGTTGAACTTTGTTGACGTTCAAAAGCAGCCAGGAGGATGTGATTGTGGACTGTTTTCTCTGGCATTTGCAACAGCATTGGCGAATGGTATTAACCCAGGTAGTTATATGTATGACCAAAGGAAAATGCGGAAGCATTTATTGTCTGGTCCAGGGGGAAATGGAAATGTTCCCTACTTTGTGGAGGAGGATTACAGATGAAGATCAAGAGTGAAGATGTGGAAGTATATTGTACATGCAGGATGCCAGAGATTGATGGCATTGATATGGTGCAGTGCAATAAATGTAATGAGTGGTATCACATTGGCTGTGTTACTGTACCCAATCTTCCTTCTCGGGACAGAACTGTCGGATGCTGTCAAATAAGTACCACTGTCGTTCTGGAGACAAACCTTTGGCGGGAATGAGGTGTGGCATATCTGTGACTGTTGGTGTCCAGCAATGTTTGGCAAGCACAAACCGGTGTTGTACAGTGTCTGAACGCTCCTTTGCTGTCACTGTGCCTGGATCGGATGAACTGAATATGAATTGGTGGAAACGCTTTATTCCTGAGAACTTCTTCAAATGCGAAGCAAAGAAGTCTGTCCAATTGAAGCTGGTGGTCAAATCACACCACTTCTGCTTCAACTCCTATTTGAGATCAAACACACACACACACACACACACAATATCTGATTTAAATCACCATTTTTTTGTAAGCATGATGTTTTATTTGTATGCACCTGCATTTAGCTCAGTCATCTTCTATGTCACTATCATCTACATGGTCATCATGTGTACAGAAATACTCTTCCAATACTTCCAAGAGGAGTTGCTGGTCTTCATGGCTGAAGTGCAAAAGAGCTTATCACCAGCTACGAAAACTGAAGGGAAATTCCCACGTGCTCTTCATTCGGTAGCTTCTCTATTTTTTAAGCTTTTTCTAACTGCTCGCTTGAATGGGTAGGAAGCGCTTCTTGGCCTTGAAACTTTGCACAAAGATAGAGCAATGACCCAAGATGCCTCTGAGGTAATTTATGAAAATATCATGATTCATAACCTTTCAGGTCCACTCCTAGTGAAAAACAGTTTTGGGACGAAGTGGGCAGACCCTACTTTACACGCGTGCGTAACGAATTCGCCCAGTAATTGTGAAGTTATTTTGTAGCAAATATAGACTATAATAATAGCTACCTATCTATGTCATGATAAAACCACCCGTTTTTGTTGTAGCAACTAGTAGGAAGAAATATTTCAACATGGGAATCAAGTACTACTACTCTTCCGTTGCTGCTAACTTAGAAGTGAGTTTGATAAGGACAACTAAATATCTGGTAGCTATTGCCATCAAGTCTCTTGTTTTGTTTCAGACTGAAAATAAGTGGTGGCTACGTGTATAGTAGAAGACTTTCAGCTGAAATCAAATAGTTTATGGTTTCTCTTAACTCAAAAGCTGTGTAAGGTATATAGCTATATATATATATATACTATCTAGTGTCTGGTTACAGTGGCCACCCCTCTCCAAACTTCTTGAAAAGTGTTCTTCACACTCTCTACCTTATTACTCTTTATGGAGTGTTCAGTGTTAGCTATGTGGTATGATATGGGATGGGATCTGGGGAGATAAAATGGAATCCTAGTCCAGCATTGAGTTGGGGTACTTCCAATGAACAAAATGCCAAGAATCAAACTGCTGCCGCTCGTCCAGTTGAGATAAGTTGACCTCTAGCTACAGGACAGCTAGCTAGAAGTGTATATTCTGTGGATTACAAACATTGACATTTCCCCCACTTCCTTGCATTTCAGAATAGCCTGCGGCTGTAGCATGACATTGGACTGCATGGCATGATCTCCCCTAGCCCGTAGAGTGCACTGGTGTGTCACCAAGTCAACCCTGTGTGAGCTTCATGTAGCAAAAGCCAATGAGAGCTCAGCTAGAGAGCCAACCTAGAGTTTAAGTTATTGCCATTTATGGTCATATCAATCTCGATGTACTTGAACACTAGTTTTCTTCAGTACTGCATACCTGTATCCACTCCGAGTGACTTGGCTGGCCTTGAATGCCTCCAGTGAGCCAAACAACAGATTAGTCGACTATATATGGTCAACTAATACAGTGCAGACAAAGTCCCACTGGTACAACCACAGGATTCTATTTGCACCACATGTGTCATGAGTACCTAGGGAAGAGGGAGTGCCATCTGACAGTGGGGTTGTTGGCAGGGCACTCCCCAGAAGGAGGTCCATATGCCATCAATAGGGGTCTATATGCCCCCAATAGGGGGTCAAAAAGACAACGGAGGAAAGAGTCTGAGAAGAGGTGTTCTCCCTCTCAGCTCCTAGCCACTCCAGCGGTATTTGCAGCTTTCTGAGCCAATTAGATAAGATTTTGGATGCAGTTAGTGGTTGGTACGTCATCAATGCTGCGATAACTAAACTCACTCGATCTTTGTCATAAAATTGGCCCATTCCAATAATATTGCTTTCCCCCAATGACTGGTACCCCACAGGAGGTGCCACCCCCCCCCCCCCCCCCCCCCCACCCTCTCGGATTCCACCCTGGGGTACCACCGGTGGTTGTTGGTCTTCATAAGGGATTGACATATGGAGGGATATTTTTTAGGTAGTTGCATGTGGTGTGTGCACAAACTGAATATGGATAGGTGCACTCAGTCATGTTGCATTGCCTTACACTCAGTCATGTTGCCTTGCACTCAGTTATGTTGCATTGCCTTGTACTCAGTCATGTTGTGTTGCCTTGCACTCAGTCATGTTGCGTTGCCTTACACTCAGTCATGTTGCATTGCCTTGCACTCAGTTATGTTGTGTTGCCTTGTACACTCAGTCATGTTGCATTGCCTTGCACTTAGTTATGTTGCGTTGCCTTGCACTCAGTCATGTTGTGTTGCCTTTCACTCAGTCATGTTGCGTTGCCTTGCACTCAGTCATGTTGTGTTGCCTTACACTCAGTTATGTTGCGTTTCCTTACACTGAGTCATGTTGCGTTGCCTTGCACTCAGTCATGTTGCGTTGCTTTGCACTCAGTCATGTTGTGTTGCCTTGCACTCAGTTATGTTGCGTTGCCTTACAATCAGTTATGTTGCGTTGCCTTGCACTCAGTTATGTTGCATTACCTTGCACTCAGTTATGTCGCCTTGCACTCAGTCATGTTACATTGCCTTGCACTCAGTCATGGTGTGTTGCCTTGCACTCAGTCATGTTGCGTTGCCTTGCACTCAGTCATGTTGTGTTGCCTTGCACTCAGTTATGTTGCGTTGCCTTGCACTCAGTTATGTTGCATTGCCTTGCACTCAGTTATGTTGCGTTGCCTTGCACTCAGTCATTTTGCATTGCCTTGCACTCAGTTATGTTGTGTTGCCTTGCACTCAGTTATGTTGCGTTGCCTTGCACTCAGTTATTTGCATTGCCTTGCACTCAGTTATGTTGCGTTGCCTTGCACTCAGTCATTTTGCATTGCCTTGCACTCAGTTATGTTGCGTTGCCTTACTGGGTTATGTTGTGTTGTCTTGCACTGAGTTATGTTGTGTTACACTCAGTCATGTTGTTCTGCATGTTTCACAATATAATATTATGTTACAGAAGCAATCTTGAACTCTGATCTTAACTCCACCATTAGTCAGAACCTCCCAGTGGTTCAATTCAGCTAGCATGGACATCGATCTAAGTCTACGTAGCTGAACATAACTATACAACTTGGTAGAAATACAAGGACTAACTTCAGAAGGCAGTAGCTGACATGCGGAAGAAGTTTTGTAGGGGTGTGGTGGACATAGAAAATGACTATTTTACAAAGATGAACTGGTCAAATTTGTGTCCTCTATGTCATCATCCCCTCTGTGTCCTTGCCATAACCCATCTCTGCATTTTCATGCATCGTGATGTATGCCTGCGTCTAAGGTGTGGCCATGCTATATATTACTATATGCAGTTGCGGATCCAGAAAAACTAAAAAAGGGGGGGGGGGGGGGCACAGAAGCTTGAGATTTAATAGCTGAGTTTGTTGAGAATGCTTGTGTATTGTGTTGGATGCTACATAGCTACGTATATCAACAGTTTGCTATCTTTAATTATGGCCAGGATCCATTGCACAGAGGGGGGAGGGACAAAAGTTGCAGCTTCCCCCCCCCCCCCCCCCCCCCCCCGTGTTCTTTATGGTATGTAATGTACACTAAAATGAGTGTGCTTTTTTTTTTACAGTGACAGCATATAGCTTCATCAGTATATGTGTTATTAAAAAATATATATATATTTTACAGAATTGAAAGTGTATCAACAATTGAAAGTGTATTAACAACACAATATTATGTCAATGTCATGTGTTCTAATGATTCACAAGGGTTCATTCTCCTCGGATACATCTGATTTCTGCACCTGACTTGCTTCAATTAAGCTTTACATCCTGTTTGCTCATTTACTTGCTTCATTAAGGCTTACATCCAGTTTGCTCATTTACTATCGAGAAGCATACAGGTCAATCACTTTGTCTGAGTCCAGCTTAATGTCTTTGTGAACATATAGCATAAGCAAGGAATTCAAACGTTCTTGGCCCATAGTAGATCTCCTGTCACTTTTGATTGATTTTAATGCAGAATTTGCTCGCTCAGTCACTAGCTGTTACAAGAGTCACTGTCTTCCTCTTCAGATGTACCCATCCAAATTTTTAGGGGGAGCAGAGAAGACTGCCCATCTCTTGACCACTTCATTGTAATCTTGGTTGTAAGGTACAGGGTATCTCTCCAGACTGCTTCATTGAAATCTTTGTTGTAAGGTAAAGTTCAAATTGGAGGCAAATAACTTTACTGGGCGTTATATAGGATTTTTGTGCAAGTTCTGAAGCAATGGCTGGAATCCAGGAGCCGGCTGTTCGTTGACGGAGTACTATGGGAGTTAGTTAAAGGTGGGGGGAGGGGGGGGGGGGGGCCCTTGTGCCCCATTGCTGGATCCGCCATTGATATGGGTAGGTGGATGCAAAATAAAGTTGGTTTTTCTGTCATACGGTGGATGATAGTAATATTTGAATATAATTGTGATGACACTTGACTTGGTAGGTGATGATAATGGCAGGTTCGCTAATCAGCATTAAGTTATCCTGATAACAAACGAGTGAATTGACAGACACAGTTTGTAACATAGAGCACAACTTGTTGGAGAGTGCTCCTCTACCTTCACCTTTTCTCAGTAATCCTCCACATCACAATGCTACTCCAGCATTCCCACCTCGACTTTCAAAGCAGTGAACATCAGTCAGCTCTCAGGAGTATGCAAGCTCTGCTGTCTCCAGCCAGACTTGAAGGATGATAGCTAATACTTAGTAATTAATTTGCCATGAATAATTTCCTAGCATAGTTACACACACAAGTCCTGGATGTTACTCATGAAGGTTGAATCATGATATAAGGACTTAACAAGAAGCTGATCTTCAGAGCACCTCTGACTGATGTGCACTGCACACGAAGCACGTCACCATATTCCGTTTGGCTCATGCACTGTCTGTATACTTTCTTTATGGACTTGACAGCTAGGTCTGTCCTTGGACGTCATAGAGCTCTTGTGTTACCATAGGAAGGAATGGAGCACTGCATAAGCAAGAGTTGGTGGTATTCTGAAACATTGCAATAGATGAGTATTTAGAGTTTTATCACAATTTTTTCACTGGCAAACTGAACGCAAATTGACTTTAATAGCTAATACCATAGCTAGCTATATCAGCTAGAAACTCCTATATAGCAAACTCAGGGGTGTATTTAGGGGGGGGCGGGGGGGGGGGGGGGCATTCGCTCAAGAAAGGTGTAATACAAGAAAGGTGTAATAAGCTTATGATATCAGGTTCAAATGATAGGAATGTCAAACTGAGGTTCTTCTTGGTTTTCTCTGCCATACGTCCACAATCTCTTCAAGGTCGCTCTCAGAGAGTACTTCTGGTGCCTCTATAGCAATCCTCATAAGGTGAGAAAGGCTGCAGTCACTTAGAGAATTACGCAAACGAGTCTTGATCATCTTCATCTGTGAGAAGCTTCTCTCCACAGAAGCAGTAGAAACTGGAATCGATAAGCAGATGGAGGCAATCTTGTGCAAATTGGGAAACATGGCCTTGAGCATGTCGTTTGAAACAAGTTCTTTCAGCTGTGATGCAGTAGTATCCCGTGGTTGCTTGACTAACAGCTGGCGGAATGTTTTCCACTCTGTAAGTATTTCAGTGGAAATCATGGCTGTCTTCACTGTTTCTTCTCCATCCAATGTTTCTGCATCTCTATCTTCTCCGTAGTGAGCAATCAGTTTCTCAACAGACGTGTCTCCATAAGTGGGAAAAGATACTGAATCTGGTTTTGGAACTTTCCGTGGATCGAATATAGACAATGCTGATACAACAGCGTTGGATGAAGAAAATCGGCTTGTTATGTTGGCCTTTAAATCAGCAACAAAAGGCTTACCAACAACATTCTGGAACGAAAGTATTTTATCAGCGTCAATAGACACCTTTGTAGATGACTTCAAGTCTTCAACGTTTTCAAGAAGCTCCAACACCCAGTTCGCTCCAGGCAAAACTGCATCATCCAAGGATTTAACAGTAGCATCAACAAGGAATGATATCAACGAGAGGTCAAGCTGCTCTGCCTGAAGTGCTTTGCTGAGCTTGGCTACTTGTGGTAGAGTGAAATCAAGCAAATATATAGCTGCAATCGTAGACAATTTGCAGAGGGCACCATGGATTCCAAGAGCTTCTGGCTCGTGGGACGTCTCGTAGATGTTCCCAATGGTGATTACAATTGCAGAATAACTTGCTTTGACAGCTTTGACACACCTTTCATGTGCCAGCCAGCGTGTGTCAGATGGCTTGATCACTTTCATTTCTGGAAGTTCAAGAACGTGCTGTACCTCCTTCAGACACTCTGCTCGCTTGGGGGAATTGCGAAAATGCTTCCAAAGAGTAGTCAATGTTCTGTAAACATGAGCAATTCCAGGAGTTTTATTGGCAGCTTGCACACAAGCCAACTGCAGTAAGTGACAGTGGCAGTGTATAAACAGAGCGTGAGGAGTATGTTTCTTGATACGTGCCTGAACCCCGGTCTTTCGTCCAGAAAAAGTTGCAGCTCCATCAAATCCCAATCCAACTATTCTTCCGACTTGTAGACCTTTCTTCTTTAAACAATCGATGAGATTAGAATAGATGGTCTCTGCATCAGCCTTCTTCAATGGAATAAGCTCCAGAAAGCACTCTACTGGTACACCATCTTCCTCCCAGCGGCAAAACACAGACAATTCTTCTACGTTGGTGACATCTGTGCACTCATCTGCCATGAGGCTGTACATAGATGACATAATTGACTGAGTTAAAAATACTGAGAGAGAGTGGGAAAGAAGGAGGGAACTGAAGAAGTGACAAACCTACAAAGGAGAGCACGTGGTGGTGTGTGATGTCATCGTGTCATGACACATGCTCTCCTTTTTCCAAGCAGCTACAATATCATGAGAAATATATACAGTCTAGCCATAGTTCGGTATAGCATAATGCCATTGGTAGTCAGTCAAAATAGCTATCCTCAGACATTGTAAAAGCAAAAAAAAATATGGGGGGATCTTCCCCCCAGACCCCCCTCTTACGGCTTATGAACATGTTAAGAAAATATTAACAAAAATTAGGGCACCAAGTGACCAACCATTTCCACCCCCCCCCCCCCCCCCCCCTAGAGAACTAGAGAAAAATTGTGTATGAAACCTGTTGTCCATGATTTTGTAAGAAAATGCATGGAATGCAACATAATTCGATTTCACAAAAGCCCACCTCCATTATACGAGTGACAAGTGACTATATCTAATCTATATATGCTGATTGCCGTAGCATGCAACTTCAGCAAATATTTAAGATGGAATGTTGTACTAAAGATTTTAGAAAAAGTGCATGCCATCATAAGTAGCAGCTATATATACAGTTAGTACTGCAAAAATACCTGTGGGTAAAACACTTTCGTACTCCACGCGGAAGCCCAGGGTGCACGTCCCCTTTCCGCACCATCCAGGCTCTCCGCCCCCCCTTATTTTTCCATATCTCAAGTTTGCCCCCCCTTGGCAAAATTTCTGTATACAACCCTGGCAAACTCCTATATAGCGCTTTGTTTTTCGAGGGGCTAAAGTTTCAAGGATTGCTGTAACAGAATTATTTCACAGAATTGTTTTCATGGTTATTTCAAACTTTGTCAAACCCTATTGTATCACATAATTAGAGGGAATGAATCTAAGATCAAGCCTGTGAAAACCTTGAAACTCTAGCTCCTCAAAAAGAGTACTGTACTGTACTAGTTAGCTTTATGACACATTTAACCTGGCTTACCACTTGATGCTAGGTATTGTCCTTTGCCCCCAGAGATCTCTGTATACTTTAGCAGATAAATGCCACAAGCAGGCGGAATTTTCAGGGGTCCAATGAGCTTCTTGTCTACAAATGCCACCATATTTACTTGAACCCAAATAGCTGATGGGCATAATGTGCTAGATTTGAACATTCTGGTTGGCCCATGCTGCAGTGCTAGTGCTGAAATAGAGCAACTTTGTTCTAACCAAGCACACCATTTCTCGGGTCTACAATATGAAGGAATATAACAGGAAGATGGAATCCGGTGTTCTGCTCGGTCACCATCATGCTGTGAAGCAGCCTTAACAGGAAGAAATATTTTTGGAATGCATGGAATGCGTGGAATGTGTGGAATGGAGAGTAGCTGCTCTTGCTCCTTCCTGTTCATTCATGCATTGTGAAAACCACAAATATTAACCCCTCAACAAACTCTCAACTGACAGTAGAATGCATAATGATCAACTTAAGTTGTTTTTGGTGTGTGATTGTTTGGCTAGTTGCTCTAGTCTTCATCAGGAATTATTCCTGATGAAGATTAGAGCATCAAGCATAAACATTAAAGAAACAAATTTAAGTTGATCATTGAGAAGATCATTGTAATATTAATCCCCTCGAAAAACTTCACCATCCAGGATATTATAGTCGATCTGAGAACAAAATATTGACCTACTTCACTGTGTTATTGCCAGGTGTAACAATCCATACAAAGTGCCCACTAAATGAACCTCACAATGTCTATGTTCCTGAAATATCTTTCTCAGCTCAAGAAGCAGCAGCAAAGAATAGAAATGATTCTCGATAGCAAGAAAATTGAGTATCAGAAGATTGACATTGCAGCTGATGAAGATGCAAAGAAGGAGATGAGGGAGTTGATGGGAGACCCAAAAGGTCTCCCCCCACAGCTGTTCAATGGTGATGCATATTGTGGGGTGAGTTGTAGCTTCTTCCCCCCCTCCTCCCCCACTCCTCCCCCCACCCCAGGTATGGCTTGTTCACAATATTGTGGGGGAGATTGGAGCAATCTTATGAAAAGTGATATGTCCCGGGGAGGGGGAGGGAGGGGGGGTTAACAAATAATGCATCCTTCAGAAAGCACATATATACCACTCAGGTCACTCAAGTATCAAGTAGACCCTCCCACATTTCAAATCTAAGTATTTTATGAACCTTCATCACATATATCTGAACCTCAATTATCTGAACTCATGAAAAAAATGAAACATGGTAATGATCATCTGCATTGATTTATTTGGGTGAGCCGGGCTAG
Source organism: Cladorhizidae sp. MBARI D1340-BT2 (assembly GCA_028752905.1). Classification (NCBI taxonomy): domain Eukaryota; kingdom Metazoa; phylum Porifera; class Demospongiae; order Poecilosclerida; family Cladorhizidae; species Cladorhizidae sp. MBARI D1340-BT2. Next base: position 11,772,729 of record JAQNBH010000017.1, read on the forward strand.
AGATTTACACATGAATGAGTTGGCTAGGACCAGCAAGAGGAAGAGCGTAGTTTTGTCTATTGAGTCGTTATAGCTATATATCAGAACAAATGAGCCAAACTTTGAGTTTGCAAGCATGATAGATTGTCAAATGCGATTAGCTTGAAAGCATTCTATATCTCCGGTTCATTCAGGGAGGGTGGAAGACACTCCAGTAGTGGACCTTTGCTAAGAGAAAAGGCAGTAGAATTCAATGAAAACTTGAATCAGAAGCACGTTTACTGGCAGTGCAGGGTGGCTGTATACTGATGATGAGGTAGACCACCAAGTGTTGCAGGCCGTGTTGTGAATCGTGCGAGACATCACTGATGGTCGTGAGAATCTGAAATCTGGCATGCACAGCCCTGAAGCAATGGATCTTAAATACTACTGCATGTACAGAACCTAGTTGTGATCAACAATTGACAATACATACAACACTACTGTAAATAAATGGATGGATAGATGTGGGCAAGACAGCATCCAGCTTCTGAGGACATAGCTGCTTCTCCTCCTGGGACCAGAAAGTAAGCAGCCCACATCTAAGGCCCTGCAGATTTAAAAAATCATTAATGTCATTAGCCAAACATCAAGAGTCATTTATTTACGAGTTTATAATGACATTCATGCTTCATGTGTCTCCAAAAAAAATCCATATCCTAACTAGGTCCCAATGCGTCGGATATGTGCAAGTGCACTGTAGTGTGTGCAGTTGGAGCTTATTTCACCATGACTGGTTTAAAAATGAGAAAACTCTTATGCAATTAAGCAACATGGTAATGATGCAGTGAGTGGTCTACCTGCAAGATGACTAAAAAATATATAAACAAGTGCACAATTGGAATGCACAATCATTTCTCTGTGTCATGCTTGACTGATTGAATGCCGACTTTATTTGTGGGTTATTGTAATACATATATTTTTAGCTGTCCCTTCTTATTAAAAAAAATAAACTTCTCCAACTAGAATGAAAATACAATAAGCTGCAAGCTGCAGGCAGTTTTGGTATAAGTACCAGCTCCGTTGAAGTAAGCCACAAAAGCTGTGCAATGCTACGTCACTATATGTCTACAGCAAAACCTACAGCAAAGAAATCAATCCAGGAGTCCAGGAGTGCCTCCTTGCTTAACAGTGAAGTAATTGAGAGTGATTCCTGGTAAGCACGGGTGCTTCACAGAATAAGAACTTCCTGATATTATAATAGCATAAGCCAGTAAGAGACCATTCACGAATCATTCATGAAGGCAGCTGCGATCATCAGCCATTAAAAAGAAAACTTTAATTTTGCTCGCTCACCCTGTCCAACCAGAAGTAGGTTTTATAACTATTTTAAAGCATACAAAGAATAGGTCTATCGTTCAAATTGATTCCCCCCCCCGATGATGTCCGAGTTTGCTCTTGCGGACACACAACTGATTTGCTATACATTACTTCTGCCTCCTAGTTGGTAGCTAAGCAAACTGCCATAAGGTAAGGAAGGATCTGGAAGACCAGCCACAACCATGGCCTGCGAGGTTACCGGAGGTCATGAAAAGTTAAGCGAGGCTCATCCTGCAAGCAGCAGCTACCCTGGTGAACTGGAAAAGAGAAGGAGTAGCAGCGGCAAACTTTTGTCACAATAATGTTCTGATCATAGGGTCTGCCAACACGCACCGAACACAAACAATGAATAATAGATCTCATTCACATCCTGCACATTGGGACCATATATTAGCTGTTCCAGTTCAGAGGCGAGAGGTGAGTGGGCAGGTTAATGTAGAGTCAGAATAAGCACAAACAATATATATATGAAGTAGTGCAGATATAATTTGAGCCACCTCTTTTTACAGACCTAGCGTGCTGGACAAGACAGCCAGATCTTTCAGGTATTGTAGTGTTGCTAAGGTCCTTCCCAGGTAGAAGTAAGTTCACGCTGCTTGATTGAACAAGTGTAAACATATATATACACACATGCACACACATAAATGCATACATACATATATACATTACTGAGCTGTATGCACTTGATTGGTTCATTTTGCTTGCTTCACATGTGCGGCTGGCATGGTGATACAGAGATCTCAACATTGACACAGGTTTTAAAATTAAGCATTGGAAATCAGGAATTACAATGTGAAGGTTTAGCTGGAGCTTAGTGGTGCTTGTGAATGACTCCTGTATATATCATCTCACATAGTCTATTCGTTTCATGAGTCTAGCTGCACAAATCATTTGAGGTGCTCTCTATTATTTGAACATGACTAACAGGCATGTGCACAATAGTTCAAGAATCACTGGATCTTAACAGGTGGAAATTATTTATAGTAGCAGTGTTCATGCTTTACCTATTGGCCTCTATTCTAGTCGTCTTTTTCCTAGTCAACATTGTCAGTCTTTCCCGTGTCTTTTGGAGTTTGGCTGCTTCACTGGAGATAATATTTCCTGCAGCTCTTTCCTCTACTTGCCTGGGCTTTAAAACAGTAAATACTATCATCATGTGACTGCCTCGACTGAAATGCCGTAACTTTTGAAGGATTTGATTATCGCTTCCAGTGGTAACTGATCGCCAAGCTTTCTTCACCCACTCCAGACAGAGCATTTTCTCTGGAACTTTCATATTTCCTGCTGGTGCATAGATAGTAAATGATACATGGTCTAATTAGGAAATGCAATATCTGTATTAGTGTACATGTATTGTTTTTATGTGTATGTGGCAGACAGTGTGAGGTGTGGGTGTGGCATAAAATGGGAGCTATTTGTTATGTACATGTTGTTGTCACAGAATTTTGAAGCCTTCGAGGATGCAGTGGAACACGAACATCTGGAAGAGTTCTTGAAGATTAAGTAAAGTTTTAATTGCTCAGAATTGTATAGTAGTATCTAGCACAGTTGTTTTTCGAGTGCATAGTAATGTTATATATAGTACTGTTGTATATAGTACTGTGAGGAATACAGTAGTTCTATTTAGTTTTGTTTAGCAATTAACGTGCCAAAGACAATGCATCAATTTAGTGGTCACAATAATAGAATGTCATGAAGCTCTATGCTTGTCATATCAAACATTTATTTGCACGTGACAGAAGACAAAGGAAGAAATAATGCTTGGTAAATGGTGGGGTGGTGGAATTTTTAATTATGGAGGAAGATTTAGATTGTGTTGAAAGGGAATGAGTATTGTCCAGTAGATTGGGAGCAGACTTCACTGTCAACCCATCCCAAAGATGGCAGCTCAGGTACAGGAAGGTTGCTGCTGATTCTTTATCTCATAATCCTATATATATAGCTTTCATTATCGTGCTGCCAGATTTGGTGTTGTCGCCATGTGGTAAAATGCTAGGATTGTGATGTGAAAGTAGGAGGATGAGAGTGGAGGGTTGCCTGATGGTTTCAACATCATTGGCAGAGGTGCAGAGAGGATTTAATAGTTATAGGAAGTGCTCAGACCAACAGCAGTTGGTGTTATGAGCTGTAAATAGTCTTATAGGCCAGTCTCTTGACATCTGAAAGTGGATTGGAGGGAAAAGCTGCCAACTGTACATGTGGAGTTAGGATGAGTCATAATGCATACTTTGCCTTGTTGTGTTAGTTTTAAATAGGCAGTGTGTAGCTAAGAGTTAAGATGCTACAGTTCCTTCATTGCTTCCAAGTTACGTGCCAGATCTTAGTAGACCACGAGATCTGGTATGGTCTCCCTACCAAGACCTTGTTGTCTCAAAAGAAGGTGTGTCATCCAAAACTTGTACAGTAGACTGGAGGAGTTGTGTAATGACAGTGTTATTGTAGGTTGTAGATGGTGTGTGAATGAAGATGTAAACGAGGTGAATGGGGATGAATGACCTTTTAGAAACATCCTATATAGCTCCAGACAAATTAAGGACGCACTTTTGCTGCCTCATGTGATAATGAATATCCTTGGTGGAAGTTGCAACCCATCAACCACATCACTCAGGGCCAGAGTCAGCTATAAGATGGTCAATGTTTTGGGTATAGCAGTTTGCACGTGACCAAAGAGCATAGAGGGGGGTGAGGGTGCAGGAATTCCTACGGATGCAACAAATTATATTTAAGCCAATACCCTTTAAACAAAAATGGTCATGCAAAAATGGTCATGCAGTGGAAGAAAGGAAAAAGCTATATAGACTACATGTAAATATGGCATAGATGCATAATTCTGAGACAAGCAAGTGGTATGCTGTATATATGTTACGCACAAACCTCGAATTTGTGCAATCCCAGGATCGCGCAAGCAAACCTGGAATCTGGGAATGAGCAGCTCAATCCTGGGATTGCGCAAATTCGAGGTTTGCGCGTAACATATATACTAGCCCGGAAAAAAATAAAAGTGACATAAGTATCGATTTCATAATGCAAGATCTAGTCATTATGTACAAGGAGATGTTGTACATTTTGCTTACATGATGCCATAAAATAACACGTCTATTCCAAAACCACTTGTAAAAGTACCTGTTATATACCTTCTCCCTGATGTATATATATCCAGGTAAAAAATGAGTGAAATCCATCTTTGCAGGGTGGCCAAAAATGCACCAACTTCCTCCATTAAAAAAAAATACAAAGTCAGAAAATGATTGGCTTAATTAAAAAGCCTTCTGGTTAGTCCTTAAACACGACCCGTGCCAGACAGAAAGAAAGGAAATAAAAGCTGACAGATCATACACGTCGTTATAGCCAGCAGAAAGGGTACCTGACAGACATTTCCTGGGGGAGGCAGGGGAAAGAGTGCAAGTATCGATCACAGTTGCATTCGAAAATTCAAAATTCATCCTGGGAGGTGATAACTATTTACAGGGAGGTAAAAAACTGCCAAAAAGACCCCAAAATTCTCCGTAGCAATTAGCTCGGCTCCCTATGGCCTAGGCACCAAGTAACTGGGATTCCCATGAAGCAGGATCTAGATATCCAGTATACCTGGAATTCTGATGATGAAGTAGGGCCTAGAGGGGGGAAAAGCATATTGAATATATTAACACAAGATGATAACCATGAAAACCAGGATGATTTGGACTTGACAAGAGGGAGGGAAACCAAGGGAGTTGCTGGACTTTGCACACATACACACACACAAAAATATAATTAATCAAGTGTGTATAGAACAGAGTTGACTTAGACTGTGATAAATGATTTCTTGCATGAAAAGTTCTGCACGAGTAGCTGATGGTTGTTTTTGAAGCTCTCGGCAAGATCCTCTTCACATTGAAATTGGGATCAGGAAGAGATTTTTGAAAGTTCCTGGTGTTTGCTTGGTGTAGTTGGGCTGTCCTTCACACTATTGGTACTCTGATGGATGGAAAAGCATTCGGGAGGACTGGTTTTCCTTTGCTGATTACCAAGGAATAGCCTTTATCTGGGCAAAGAAAGATGAACATTTTGAGTTGGTCTCTTTCCAGATTGTGTTCCTTATTAATGTCATTCATCAGATCATCAGCAGGTATTTTTACATGTGACAGGATATCTCTTAGAAGACAAAGGGAAATTGAGCCGAAAGCATTTCTTAGATTACAAAAATTATCTCTAATGCATTCCATTGTATGGCATTTATACTCGAAACATGTTCCATAACCCCATTTATACCCCCTTCTGAAAACTGGTATCCATGAACTTTTTTTGTGACAATTCTGCGGGCTAAGATCTTGTGAAAAAGTTTACTGATGTTGTAAGTGCAGTGGGTCTAAAATTACTTGGTCGACTCTGATCACTCTTCTAAGATTGATTTCGCCTCACACCAACAAGGAGGGACTCTTTGAGATGAGCTCAAGATCTTACTGAACAGGGTAGAGAGAAAATGGTGGATACAGAGAATCTAAAACATTGTTCATCAAAGTCTTTTCCCAGTACCAGTACTGGAATATCCTATACCATCTCAAGAAACGAGGTGAGATATTCCAAATGGTTCTTCACATTAGGACACCTTCTCTACCCTGTCAGGGAGGGCATTGTAATTACTACTAGCTACTACCATCATTCATAGTATTGTTCACAAGTTTCTTTGCTGAAAGTTGTTACAGATTTATCTGTAGCAAGGTTAAAAATTGACTTAGAGAAGTACCTAGGGTTTGACCTAAAATCATTTCTTGATGTAAGGCACTTCTCTTAGTGTTTGCCTGGCGTGCAGCGAGCTTTATTATGGGAGCGCACTCCATTTAGAAAGGTACATGGAAGGTCTAGCTAGGAGCTTAGCTAGATAGTTTCACAGTACCTCTCTCCTTGTGGAGGCTGTGGGATTTGTTGGTTCCCTGCTTGTTCTTGACCTTCAGCACACCATAATGGGAGCGGAGCAGATAGCATGCAAGCTTCAGATGTACTTAAGGATCCATTTCCTAGGCTCACATGGAAGGGTGAGAGTTAGCATCAATTGAGTGCCAATCAATACTTCATGGGTATGTGCCAGCCACTGATTGTGAGAGGTTGGAATATCCATGCTGCACCAACATTTTATTTTGTGCTACTCAATAGTTGGGCTCCCTATAGCAGGATCTATGCCCCAGTGGCTGGGAAGCACGACCTGGGTACCCAATAGCTGTGCTACATAGTAATTATTATTATTATCTTCTCCTCTGGCTGTGTAGAGCTTCTCCAGATCACCACCTTAAGCTTCTGCTCTAGTATTTTCTTGACTCATGACAATCTCGCCAATGAGGTGTTTCTTATTCCTTTGCTGTGAGAAGCTTCTCCTGAGCACCGCCCTAGGCTACTGCTTTGTCCCTTTGGTTGTTGAAACACTTGGTGCATGGTTTGCCCTGAGGATACCGAAGAAAATTGAAAGGTTATCAGCGCACACTGGACAGGATACAATAACAGCTGCTAGACATTTGGTGAAACAATTATCTGTAAAACTATGACCAAACTTTTGTTATATTTTTGTCTACCCTTCCTTGCAAGATTACTTCTTGACTTAATATTTTATTGTTTGTTTGTTTTATACCAAGCTCTCTGTGTTTGTATGTATGTATTATTTTATGCTGCCTTTACTATTCTGTGGCTAGGAGCACTACGAAACTTTTGTTTGGGTTTTTGTTTGCGTTGGTAATTCACGGAAAACTGGAAAATTGTTCACTTAATCATAGCTTTCCGTATATTTGGGGAATGTTTGTTTTTGTTTCGGTTACATTGGTGTAATTTCAGGATTTTTTTTTTGTAAGATGGTTATTGATAATGCCGCTGTGTATCTTTGGGAACACGAAAAATGCATGCGCAATTAATTGTGTGAAGTGGAATATTGATGGAGAGGAGCTGGAAGTAGGAAGGTAGACTGATAAAAATTGTGGCAGAGAAGGTAAGAATGGATGGAGGGATAGGATGGTGGGAAGAATATATAATGTTGAGGAGGAAATATGATCTGAATGCTGAGCTAGGGTCAGTGAGGCAATGGAAGGTGAAGATGAAGAAGAGAATCGAGTGTGATTGGGAGGAGGATGTCGAGAGTATGAGCAGTTTGAAGTGGTATAGGTTGCAAAAGTGATGGAGCAGAAAGGTATACAAGGTCATTACAGGAATGAGGTTGATGTTTATGTTGAGGACATGGTGGTCAGCAGGTCTATTGCAGGACAAGAAGTGATGTAGGCTGTGTAGTGATGATAGATGCGTGTTGTGTGACAGGAAGGAAGTGGAAGATGTGGGTTACTTTCTATTAGACTGTGATGAATTTAGAAGGGAACGGAAGATGTTAATGAATTGAGGAAGCTGGAATATGGTTGGAGGAGTTTGAGAGGGTGGGCACTGAGAGGAAGGTGGCATTGTTGCTTGGGAAGGAGGTGGAGGGTGTGAGTAATCAGGTGATGGTGGAAGTGTATGGTTGCATTTTGCAGTGCATAGTGAAATGTTGGCAGAGGAGGAAGGGATTGATTTATGGCCTCCCCCATCCACTCCACCATAACCAAGCAGTACAACTCATTAACTTAATGTTTATCAGATATGTCTATCCTAGTGTTTATTACAGTGCAGGTCATCATACCCCATTTACTGTCATTATTCTTTATTTAATTTTTGTACTGCACTGCATGAGGTACGATGATCCCAAGGGACTCAGCATTAAATTATTATTCCCTAAACAAAATGTCGGTAGACGATCATAAATAGCATGAAAAGACCTACTTTCTTCATTTCAAAAGTTCAAAACCAATGCTTAAATCTTTTCTTGGTTGGTTTTTAAAGAATCTACAAAGTTTGGTCTACATAGGCTTGGGAGTTCCTGAGAAATAAGAGGTCATACAAAAACCCATATAAAAAAAGACACCACCTCTGCAAAATATAACAGAGGTGCCCAGCATTGTCAAGGCAAAAAGAGAGAAGTGATGCAAGTATTATCACAGCAAAATGTAAAATCCAGTCATAAAGGTATTCGACACAGAATTTCCTCCATTACCAAAAGCAAGAATCACCTGTAAAGGTACCTGTTAGCTTCTACTTGGTATTTGCATGGTGTATTCCATGGGAAAAGTTAGGGTGCTGGGGTGAAAAATTCGACAGGAATTTTTTTTCTTAGACACCCGCGCTTGTATTATATATACTTCGTAACATTTTAGCAATTTCACCTTCCAATCAGGAACCATAACTACTGCCAGTTGAGGCACTCAGATTTTAAGCTACCCCCACTTTAGCTGCACGTGACTTTAACATAGTTATACCTATGCAACTTTTTTAATATCAAAAGAGAGCGATCTATCATTTGATTAAGTAAAGTGTGCAGCTTCTATGGAGCGCGAAAGTTGTAACCACGAGGTTTTGTTAATGTTTGTATTCTATATTTTTAGACCCCTTTTCACGTGAACATAAGTCCACTTCAAAAAATATATTAAAAAATCTCTTAGCTTCTGTAGTTTCTACAACTCTTCAAGAGACTTGATGCTGGAAAGTAGTTGCTCAATGGAATTTGAAGGTTGATTTTACTTCACATTCAAACCTGCAGTTCTGAAAGATAAATATGTACGGCAAAACAAAAATATCACCAGAAAGCATACTGCACTGGCTACATTTTGGTATATTAATCAGCACCATCGCGTGTAAGGATATGGTATTTTAAATAAACCACAATAAAACCACATTTTCAGTCCTTATACCCCCTTAAATATCACACAAAATTTTGTATCGATTGGCCAATAAAGATGTTTCTATACACCCGGCGCTGCCAGGACAAAAAATTGAACAACGTAAGTATTATTAACAGATCATACACTGTTGTTAAAGCTAATCTTTCTGGATGTCATATATACCAGTTTAAAACATAATAACAGGGTTACCCAGCATTTCCCGAGGGAGGGAAGGACAAAAGAGAAATGGTGCAAGTATTGATCATTTTGCATACAAAATTCAAAATACAAACTTAAAGGTATCTTATATCAACTATGTACAGGCTGGTGTGACAAAAGTGTCAAAAGGTCTAAAATCAGTATTTTACAATAGTTTTTCTCCACATAAAGGAGGGCCTATATAGGTATCCAGTAGTTGTGCTCCCCATGAAGCATGGCCTAGGCACCTAGTAACTAGCTCCCCATGAAGCAGGGGTTAGACACCTAGTAACTGTGCCCCCCCATGAAGATGGGCCTAGACACCCAGTTGGTTTGAGACAAAGATGCACAGTGATATAATTCTTCTCTACTCCTCTGGCTGTATGCAGATTCTACTGATCGCCACCCTAGGCAGCTTTACCTTACTAGTCGAGAATCTCGTGATGAAGGTTCCCCCCCCCCCCCTTTCCTTTCTGCAAGCAGTTTCTCCAGATCGCTGCCATAGTTCGCTATCTTTACTATCCATGGCTATATATATAGTCGTAGAGGAAAACAGAACTACACAATTTTTGTTTCAGTGTTGTTTGCGTTGGTGATAAAATGGGAACTCGTTTCACATGACTCCCTTCCCAAGATTTTTTTGGGGTGATTGTTTTGCTTTTGCGATTTCAGGATGATAACTTTTTGTTAAGTAGTTGATGCAGCTAGGTCACTGTGTATATCAGTGGGAATGTGAAAGATGCATGTGCATTTGAATGAGATGCTGATGTATGGAGGTTGTAGGTTGGTAGAGGTGATGGTGTGCAGGTGATGAATGTGGTGATGAGAACTGAGTGCTGCCCAGTGGACTGGAAGAAGAGTTTGCTAGTACCTCTCCACAAGAATGGCCACGAGGACAAAGCAGGGGATTATAGGGGAATTGGTAGTATGGTGAAGGTGTTTGCAAGAGTTTGGCGAGGATGTTGGGCAGGTTTGGTGAGGATAGGATTTTGATGGAAGCACAAGGAGGATTTAAGGGTCAGAGGAGATGTTCGGACCAGTGGTTGGTGTTAAGAGGAGTTTGTGAAGTGAGGAAGAGCGAAGAAAAATTCATATCTGACTTTCCTGGACATAAGTAAGGCATATGACTGTGTGTAAAGGGAGGGACTGTGGCACAAGTTGAGGCAGTATGGAGTAGAGGAGAAACTTGTGGGGACATGTGTAGGATTGTATAGTGGGATGGAGACGACGGTGATATTGAGCAGAAGGAAGTCAAGGTGGTTCGCTGTGGAGAATGGACTTAGGCAGGGATATCCTTTGTCTCTACTTCTTTTCAATATTTATATGATTTATTTGATGGGAATGGCAGAGGAGTTGGAGAGAGCTAAGCTAGGAGTCAAGGTGAAAGGCTCTTGGTGTGGGGCACATATGTATGCAGATGATCATATTGTTCTTCTGGCGGACTCAGGGGTGGAACTGCAAGCTATGTTGGATGTAGTAAAGGCTTATGTGCTAAGGTGGAAGATGAAGTTAAATGGCAAGAACAGTAAGGTCATTGTAGTAGAGAAGAAGGAAGCAGGAGTGAATTGAAGGATCGGTGAGAAGATATTGGAAGAGGTCACAGAATTCAAGTACCTGAGAATGTGGTTTGATAGGAAGCTAATGAGTATTGTTCAGTTAGAGAAGATAGCAAAGAAGGCAGAAGAGTGGGTTGGGAAGGTGACATGGATGAGTAGAGTGAATTGACAGATGGAAGTAGACAGAGGAAGAATGATGTGGGAGCTTCTAGTGAGACCCAGTATGGAGTATGCAGCCGAGGTGGACGGGAGAACATAATGCTTGCAAGAAGTTGGAGTCAGCACAGATAAGAGTGGGTAAGAGATTGTTGTGGACAAGTAATACAGTATCAGGAGTGGCAATATAGGGAGATAAGGGTGGAGGAAGCTTATAGTGGAGAGGAGGGAAGAGATGACGGTTTTGTTTGGTAAGAGATTAGAGGTATTGGAACAGAGCAGATTTGTTAAAAAATAGTTTGTAAATGAGGATTGAGGAATCGGATGGTAGGAAGAATATGAGATCTTGAGGACAAAATAAGAGCTAAACAACGAGGTTGGGTCAGTACGTAAGTGGAAGGTGAAAATTAAGGTGAGAAATTAGAAGGATTGGAAGGAAGAAGTAAACAGCAGAAGTTTTATAAATTGGCAAAGAATGGTGCAGGGGTGGAGAGGTATGTGAGATCCATGCATGGTCAGGAAGGTGTGAGTTTGCAATTTAGATTGAGGACTGCATCAGCTGGGTTGTTAGAGGATAAGAAGAGATGTGGGACAGTTAGGGATGAGATGTGTATCATGTGCGATAGTGGAGAGGAGAAGGGGAGGATGTGAGTCACTTCTTGGTAATGTGTGAGGAATTCGAGAGGACTCGTCTCGTACTGGTGGATGAGGTGCACAGAATTGTAGGGGCTGGATGAATATAGAAGTGTGGGTAAGGATGGAAAGGTGGCTTTGCTGTTGGGGAAAGGTGTGGAAGGAGTAAGTGATGCAGTGATGAAGGAGGTGGGCGAATGTGTTATGTATTGGGTAGGGAAGTGGTGGCAGAGGAGAAAGGAACTGTTGTATGACAAGCTGAGGAATGATCTTTAGTTCCCTCCCTTCGTCCCTCCTTGAGCAGCGGGACACTCATAACTATTAGTATTATGGATAATTAAGTACTGTTGATAATATAGATTGTTCTTAGTGTTTGTTACTACATGTATTACATAGTCTCACACTGCTGTAGTTTATGTGGTGGGCTCAGCAGTAAATCATTCCCTAAACAAAATGGCTGTCTGTGATCCCGAATATTATTATTATTATTATTATTATTATTATTATTATTATTATTATTATTATTATTATTATTATTATTATTATTATTATTATTATTATTATTATTATTATTATTATTATTATTATTATTATTATTATTATTATTATTATTATTATTATTATTATTATTATTATTATTATTATTATTATTATTATTATTATTATTATTATTATTATTATTATTATTATTATTAATTATTATTATTATTATTATTATTATTATTATTATTATTATTATTATTATTATTATTATTATTATTATTATTATTATTATTATTATTATTATTATTATTATTATTATTATTATTATTATTATTATTATTATTATTATTATTATTATTATTATTATTATTATTATACATATATATAGATATCGTCCTATATATATCTACCAATAAAGAACTAGCTAGCTAATTTAAGGGGGTCGGATGGGCAAAAAAACCAAAAAAAATATAACTCCTCTCTTGTTTGGAATTTTTGTTTGAAATTTTGTATGATGTGTACTTATACACTGAACTACCTTCTGGTACACTGTGACAGCCACCCAGCTCCAACTGATCCAGACTTAAGTGACCTTTTGTGGTTTGGCCAGGACAGCCATATTTGGAGTAGTGTTTACTTTAGGGTTTCACAACTTACTACAAGGAAATTAGCAAGTACAAAGAATGCAACTACATGGAGTTTTTGTGAAAAGATGTGTTGGATGATTTTTAATGATTTTTTTAGTCATGAAAAATATTTTCTGTACTATTCTAAAGCCAATTCAAATATACTTGCTTAAAATGAAAAACTAAGAATGTCATTACGTAGATATCATTGAGAGGAACCAGAATATATATAATATTTCCTCTTTACTCCAAGTATAAAGCAGGGGAGATCCGTCCTAAGCCAAAAAATCCCTATTCGGGAATAGGCATTATAAGAAAGGCAGTTCAATCATTGAACTAAACGTTTGAAAAGGGAGGAATATACCGACAAAAATCATCCAAAATGACACATACCAACAAATATGGCACTATATACCAGAACACAACACATACAAGAGTAACTAAACTGTTTTTTTCTCCTCTTCCAATCCTGGCTCGCGATTCATGGGTCGCTTGCCAGTTCCCCTGCTAGGTCCTGACTGGTTGCTAGGTCCTGGCTGATTGCTAGGGCATGGGGTAGCAGTGTCAAAGCACCAGCAGCATACATAACACTCCCACTCCTCTGCTGCTGATCCTCAAACCCTTTCATCACCCACCTGGCCCTTCTCCTCAAAGTTTTGGTTCGCTCCGTTGCCCTGTATCTTGCCTTCTTCATCCTAGCAACATCTCAAGAAGTGCCCTACTTCCCAGGCGGGCATAAATCGGTTTCAAAAGCTTAACAATGGCTTCTGGAATGTGTGTGTGCTTGTGATGATAGTCTTCATGCAGTGCCTGAGCCACTTGGTATTTGCACCAAGAGGCCTCTCCAGTTGAGCAAAGGTGGTGACCGCGTCTCTCGTCAGTGGAATTCAAGTGGAGTAGGGTCGCTTGAACAGACTTGATCATTCTATCCAGATCCCCAACACTCTTCCTGGTTGCATCTCCATGTAGTTTTGGAGAGGATTAATCAGGGTGTCTGTCAAGCGTCCTACTCCACCAATGGTCTTTTCATCTGAGACTTGCTAACAATACTAGCCTCATTGTACGGACTCAGTAACAGCTTATTAATTCTGAAGGGAAGGTGGTTAGCCCCCCCCCCCCCCCCCCCAATCCCTTAACTACACCCTTGTAACATGAACACCCTTGTAACATGAATAACTCACCTTCTCTTTAGGTTTGTAGTGGCCTTACAATTTATATGGTAAGGGGTCGACACGATAATTTTTCTAAAGCATGCCATGGCAGGTCATTAGCAGCTAGTCCAGCTTAATGAACCCACTCTAATTGAAGAGTACAGGTTTAGCTAACCTTGGTTCAATTTATAGCACTTCAAGTCTAACCACTCTGGAAATACCCTTACCTAGCCACTAACCCATAGTTTTTTAGGGCCTGATGTTTAACTGTATATAACTTTAGCATACATATACCTATGATAATATGTTTAATATCACATAAAGAGCAGACAGAGAGATCTATCTTTTAAGCTATTTAGCAAGTTCATACAATAAAGCATATAGAAAATATGGAGCTCCAAAGTTGGAGGTAATCACAACAAATTATGGGGTAAAAATTAAAATAACCCTTTAAAATCAGGAAGGGATCCCCGATAACTCGCTGTATTGGTGTGTGTGTGCAAAATAAGAGCATTTCAGCACTGCAAAAAGTATTCCAATGCTATGACAATAATATAACTGGGAAAAAAATTATTTTTCATTCAAATACTTTTTTTGCCCATCCGACCCCCTTAAGTAAGAATAGTCATCACTAGTATACCGACATATTATATATTGTTTAAAAAAAAATAATAATAATAATAATAATAATAAAAAAATTAAAAATAATAATAATAATAATTATAATAATAATTATTATTATTATTATTATTATTATTATTATTATTATTATTATTATTATTATTATTATTATTATTATTATTATTATTATTATTATTATTATTATTATTATTATTATTATTATTATTATTATTATTATTATTATTATTATTATTATTATTATTATTATTAATATTATTATTAATATTAATATTATTATTATTATTATTATTATTATTATTATTATTATTATTATTATTATTATTATTATTATTATTATTATTATTATTATTATTATTATTATTATTATTATTATTATTATTATTATTATTATTATTATTATTATTATTATTATTATTATTATTATTATTATTATTATTATTATTATTATTATTATTCGCTCGGGAATAAAATAAATGTCCACCTGTCCTGTTTGTTTGAGGTGTTTCTCTGTGACTTCGGCGGGCCTAGTTCGTACTCATGGACTAAGATCCTAAAGAGGATCCCTAGTGGATCCAGAGCCCTTGCCCTTTCAAAATTAATTAGGTGTTAATGAACCTGGTATGTTATTATTATATGTGGCGGTAGAGACGTGTGGATCTTTTGGGTCTCAAGCAAGGCATTCTTCAGGGAGTTGGGACGCCGCCTGAGGTCAGTGACTTATGAAGAGGACTCCCATCAACATCTTCAATCTGTGGCTGTGCATGCAGCCTCAGTAATGGGATCTTTGCCATCAGGGTTGGGGACGAGCCATTTCCCTAGTCATCGCATGAACTTTTTAACTTTTTAACTTGAGGTATGGCATGTTGTTCTCTGTCATATGTAATTTTAATAAAAATAAAAAATAAATATTCATATAAAAAATATATATAAAAAATTTATATTATTATTATTTTTTAATTTTTTTTATTTTATTATTTTTATTATTTTTATTATTTTTTATTATTATTATTATATAATTGAAAACACAACATACCAAGTTCATTAACACCTAATTAACACATATACTTATATAATAATCAATTACAAAAATACCTAAATAATACTGAAATAATAACTAATTAACAATAAATAAATAAATAACTAAAAAGCTAACACGTTCAACTCCCGACTGACCCCAAAACAGACAAGGCATTCCCCCGCTGGACTGCCACTGAGAGACGCTGAAGGAGGTAAGCACGGGCATTCACCTCCCCAGTTCTTTGCCTTATCCTGAGGCTGAGCTCCTTCAGGAAAGCCATCGACCTGTTCCCGATGACCCCCAATGACTCGATGGCCACAGGCACAAAAAAGTGGCAAGGATCTAGGCTGGCATACTTGGCCTCCTTTTTCCCCTCAGCCATAGCAGCCACAGCTCCAGGACCACTCACTGCTGCACCCCGATACGACTGGGAAAATGTATCTGGACAGGTTGCATCCCATACCAGTTGCTTGCCATTCTTCCATGGCACCATGGTTACCCCATCAGGTCTTTTCCCGTCGGAACGAAAGAGACCCGACGGTTCCAACCTGGAAGGGGCCCCGGCAGATGACAATGCCCGGAAGATGATGTCGTTCATGGCGGTATGACGGTAGAAACGTCCTTCACTTCTCTTGCAGCTAAGACCGTGTGTAGCAAGGCGATCCACTTCTGTTCCACAGTGCCGGCAATTATGGGGGAGACACAAAGTGGAGCCCAAGCGGAGACCCACGGCAACCCTGATAGTATCATCATCCATCCTCAAACCCAGGGACGAGATAGGGAGGGCATATTTATTATTATTATTATTATTATTATTATTATTATTATTATTATTATTATTATTATTATTATTATTATTATTATTATTATTATTATTATTATTATTATTATTATTATTATTATTATTATTATTATTATTATTATTATTATTATTATTATTATTATTATTATTATTATTATTATTATTATTATTATTATTATTATTATTATTATTATTATTATTATTATTATTATTATTATTATTATTATTATTATTATTATTATTATTATTATTATTATTATTATTATTATTATTATTATTATTATTATTATTATTATTATTATTATTATTATTATTATTATTATTATTATTATTATTATTATTATTATTATTATTATTATTATTATTATTATTATTATTATTATTATTATTATTATTATTATTATTATTATTATTATTATTATTATTATTATTATTATTATTATTATTATTATTATTATTATTATTATTATTATTATTATTATTATTATTATTATTATTATTATTATTATTATTATTATTATTATTATTATTATTATTATTATTATTATTATTATTATTATTATTATTATTATTATTATTATTATTATTATTATTATTATTATTATTATTATTATTATTATTATTATTATTATTATTATTATTATTATTATTATTATTATTATTATTATTATTATTATTATTATTATTATTATTATTATTATTATTATTATTATTATTATTATTATTATTATTATTATTATTATTATTATTATTATTATTATTATTATTATTATTATTATTATTATTATTATTATTATTATTATTATTATTATTATTATTATTATTATTATTATTATTATTATTTTATTTTTTTAATAATAATAATATATAATATAGGTATAATTATATATATATATGTATAGGTACAATCTAAATAATGTCCATCAATCCCATCTGCTGTCCCATTGTCCCCAAAACAGAACTTGCATTTCCCCTCTGAATTGCGACAGAGATCCTCTGTAGCAGGTACTGAAATGAGTCGCTATCTTCAGTGGCTGTCTTGAGGCGACGTCCAAGTTCTCGTATAAAGACCTTTGTTTTGGGGCCAAAAACACCACAGGTCTCCACTGCCACTGGCATGAACAGGTAGGATGAGTCTAGGTTGCAGTACTTTGACATCTTCATATCCTCTGCTTTTGCTGCTACTGCACCGAGTTTGTTTACCGCCAGCCTGATATTTGAAGCCGCAAAAGTGTCTGCACATGTAGCATCCCAGACCAGGAGCTTCCCTCTTGACCATGGAACAATGGACATGCCATCAGGTCTCTTCCCGTCTGATCTCATTAGGCCTGAGGGTTCAAGGCGGGAAGGGATCTTAGCAGAAACCAGTGATCTATGTATTACATCATTGATGGCAGCGTGTCGAGAGTGCCTGCCCTGACTCATTTTGCAACTAAGCCCATGGGTAGCCAGATGGTCCACGGCATCTCCACAATGTTCACATTGATGGGGTTGACATAATGAGGCTCCAAGTCTGAGGCCTATGGCAATGCGGATGGAGTCATCAGACATTCTCAAACCCAGAGAGGAGACAGGCAAGGCATTTAACCATGCACCAGACTCTGTAGCAGAGGTGGCAATGAGGCGAGCTCTGGACTGAGCATCAGGAGCTTCAGCAAGTAGGAAATCTGCTCTGGCTTGTACTCTTGGATGGTCCCACACTTTCTGATGATGTGAGGCAGGAGGGAGAGGAGGGGATTGCTCATGACCCTCCTGCCACACTGACAGAGCTGATGTTACTATTTCTTATTATTATTATTATTATTATTATTATTATTATTATTATTATTATTATTATTATTATTATTATTTTTATTTTTATTATTTTTATTATTTTTATTTTTTTAATATTATTATTATTATTATTATTATTATTATTATTATTATTATTAGGATGATGATGTGATTAGGGTGGCTACTGGTTTGCGTTTGGGTGTTCCTCTCTGTCATCCCCACAATTGTCTGCGGTGTGGATCCCAAGTGAATCAGTTTGGCACTCATGGTCTCAACTGTCGGAGGAGTCAAGGTCGTTTCTTGAGGCATGCAGCTGTAAATGACATTATTCATAGATCACTAGCTTCCATAAATATTCCCTCTTACCTGGAGCCTTCAGGCATTTCTCGCTCGGATGGCAAGCGTCCTGATGGAGCTTCCATTGTCCCCTGGAAGAATGGCCGTATCCTTGTGTGGGATGCTACATGTGTGGACAACTTTGCTCCATCCTATGCCAACTTATTACATGAAGGTCCTGGGGCAGCGACAAACAGAGCCGAGTCCCTGAAAAAGGAAAAATACGGAAACATTGTTGCTACACACTTCTTTGTCCCAATTGGGATAGAGACCACTGGAGTGTTTGGAGGGGAGGCATCTTTGTTCCTTCGGGAGTTAGGTGGCCGCCTCAAAGCAAAGTGCGACGAACCACGTTCCCATCATTTTCTCCTCCAGAGAATTTCCATTGCGATCCAGCGTGGGAACACTGCAGCGGTGTTAGGCACTAGTCGGTATACTAGTGATGACTATTCTTACTTAAATTACTAGCTAGTTCTTTATTGGTAGATATATATAGGACGATATCTTATATATTATATATTGTTTTTATTAAATTAAATAAATAATAAATAAATAAATTATTATTATTATTATTATTATTATTATTTATTATTTTTATTTATTTATTTATTATTATTATTATTATTATTATTATTTTATTTTTATTTTTATTATTATTATTATTATTATTATTATTATTATTATTATTACTACTACTACTACTACTACTACTACTACTACTACTACTACTATTATTATTATTATTATTATTATTATTATTATTATCACTTTACTATACAAATGAATTACAGATGAGTGACAATGATATGAGGATGTAGATTTGTACTGATGGTCTACTAATAGTAATTTGTAATTACAAGGGGAGAACAATTTACACATGGACATTGAAAGTGGAAAGTGCATGAGTTACTGGAATCAAAGTTTGAAATGAAATGATTATGAAAATATGATTTTAATTGTAGACAATGACATGTTCTAGACAATGACATCTTCAGATAAATACACGGCAGAGAGTTCCTTAGGCAAGGGAGCCGATTAAAGAAGAAATGCTAACTTTTGATTGCAGTGGTATATGAGTGTGGAATAACTTTACATGACCTCCTGATCTTGTGCATGATGTTGATAGAGTTATATAATCGAGGATGTGTTAAAGTGATCTGTAGGCTCTTTTAAAGATTTAACTAGGAAAAAAAGTGTCATTCAGTTCAAGAGTCATCATTAAGGGGGAACAAAACTCAATAGGCGAGACTTGTAATCGGATTTGTAGTCATTCAAGTACGAATTTGGCAGTTCTTCTTTGTATTTGCAATAAAATCTTTCTTCATGTGAGGATGCCAGACAGGAGAACAATATGAGTTGGGTTAACAAGAGACATGAAAAGTATCTTTTTGGCACTAATGGAGTCAATGATTGAAAGGGCAACATATATAGAAGGCTGAAGGTTCCGATAGGCTTTTGAGAGGATGTTTGATACATGATAGTTCCATGTTAGGTCACTGAAATAATTACACCTAGATCTTTAATTTTATTTTTGGAGTTGATGCAAAGGTCATCCAAAAAGTATTTGGAGTCAACAGCAGGCACTTTTGAGAAAATCTTCAAAAGGCAATGGTGAGGTGTCATGTCCAAAACTTCAGAATTCCAAGAAGGTAATAAGGTTGATTTCAGTAGTTAGTATATTATACTATTGTTAAAGAAATATCAGAATATATTGGAACTTTGATTTTTGGATTTATGAAATTACAGAATGGCGAGCATAAATTTGGTTGTGAAATTTGGTTGTGATAACTGGCGGAGAGCCATCCCGCCAGTTAACTTTGAGGGAGATGCCAATCAGTCCACCATTTGGCGAGTGAGGATAAATCATTTTTAAGAAGGGATACATCAGAAACCGATGTAATACCTTTAAAACACGTCTTGGAATGTCGTTTATTTAGATAAAAATAGTAACGGACCAAGAAAGCTGCCTTGCGGAACACCAGAACTGGATCAGAGTGGTTATTATTATTTAGTGATACCATTTGACATAGAGAGTCTAGGTATCCTCTGAACCAATGCCAAAGCTCTCCTGAATGAATGGCTTTCTTCATTTTTTTTAACCTTTCCTGAATACAAAGAAATAAGAAATAAGTGATCACAAAAAAAACACATAAAAAAGTAAGTTTCTACTTTCATTTTCTTGATTTTGTATTTTAAGGAGGAAGTAGCTAGCACAGTAATAATAACCATTTTATTTTATTTTATATTTTATTTATTTATTTTTGTTGCACTGGTGCGATGGCTCCAGGGGACTCGGCATTTTGAAGATTACATTATGATTATTCCCCTCTCCTCTGGTTGTGTGAAGCTTCTCCTGATCACTCTCTCACTTTTCTCCTGAACCAGGTATATAGAACAGGAGCCTTTACAAGAGGTTCTTGCATGCCTTCTTTGGATGGTCCTCAACATAAACATACATAGCGACAAAAAAGTGAATAAATATTAACAGATCATGGGCTGATGTTAAAGCAAATCTTTCTGGATGTCACACCAGTTTGAAAACATAATAACAGGGTTACCCACCATTTCCGAGGGAGAGAAGGAAAAATGAGTAGTGATGCAAGTGTATTCAAAAATGGTTTCTGATGTGAACTATTTACAGGGTGGTGAAAATGACCGCAAAACTGCTATATAGTCACTCATTTTGTATCTGCCATCAATATTGCCATGTCTGGAAATAGAAAGAGGCCAGCACCCAGGGATTGCACCCAGCTGACAACCTTTTTAAAAAGGTAAATACAATATACAGCTAATAAGGGTTAAGAGTTGAATGCTCAATTTATAATAGCCTTCTAATTAATGTAGAATCGAGTCTGGGTCCCATATCCCTGTGTCAACAGATGGTAACTCTAGTGCATCAACTGATATAGTTCAATCACCATCAATGACAGTCACAGCACAACCACTACATCGAGCTCTTCCTTGTCAATGCCAACTACTGTTTCTCAGTTATGCTCAGCATCAATTGATACGATGACTACATCACTCAGTGTAGTTCCGTCAACTAGTGGACAGGTGGACTTAGGGACAATAGTTGAAGCTGCTCAAGGTAACTGGGATAAGCTTAGGTCATTAGCAAATAATATCCCAGATGATCGTAAGAAGCAATATCTTTCTCATCATTCCAAACCTTCTTCTTCTGATCATCTTCATTCACATCAGGTTATCAAACTAGGAAAAACCTTGACTATATCCTTCCAGCTTGGAT
Source organism: Cladorhizidae sp. MBARI D1340-BT2 (assembly GCA_028752905.1). Taxonomy (NCBI): domain Eukaryota; kingdom Metazoa; phylum Porifera; class Demospongiae; order Poecilosclerida; family Cladorhizidae; species Cladorhizidae sp. MBARI D1340-BT2. The sequence continues at coordinate 11,794,394 of JAQNBH010000017.1, forward strand.
GTTTAGGACAATTTCCTTGGCTTTCCATACAGCACTGTTCTTGCAGGTGGTCTTTGCAGATATTGTATAGTTTTTCCAGAGCAGCCGGGTAGAGGCAGTGTTTCTGTAGTTGGCAATCGTTCTGGTTTGTTAGTTTTGTCCCCATACCAGAAACCATACTCAAAAGCACCTGGCAAGGATGGTATATATACTTGTATGCCATGATCAGACTCAAATGCATTGCCGTGCAGCTGAGAGGGTAGACCTTTTTCTCAGAAATTTTAACCAACCAGATGAAAGGATAGATACAAGGCTATTGAAACAGAGCAACCAAAATGCTGAAGACAGGCAGTTCTCCAGCAGATAGTTTTGGCTGTAGAATTTTTGGCAGAGAAACACTACCATTCAGAAGCCACTCTGACTACAGAATGAATTTCTCAGATGAAGATGTCAACAGGGGCAATTTTGTAGTCACACTTCAGCTTTTGGTTAAGACAGATAAGCTCCTACACAAAAACCTTCTCTCAGCTAAAAGGAACGTAAAGTATACCAGCATGACCATTCAAAATGAGGTTATGCACATAATATATGCATCTAAAATTAGGAGCATATAACTGAACAGCTCTGAGGGAAAAAATTGCCTTTCACCATCATTGCTGATGAAGCCACAGATCCTCATTCTAATCAAGAGATTCTTTCTGTGTGCTTCAGGTATGTTGATCTGTCCTCTCCCACTGATCCTCATATCAAGGAGTGCCTGATTAGCTTTGTCTACTTGGACCGAGCCAATGCTTCATCCATTTCAAGAAAGATTCTTGAAACAGTTTCTAGTCCTTCAGTTTCTTTAGATCCCTGTAGAATTAGAGGGCAAGCTTATGATGGAGCATCTGTGATGTCATCCGGCATTGCAGGAGTCCAATCTAAAGTCAAGGAGATCAGCCCACTAGCTCTGTACACACACATTGCTACTCACACTGCCTTAATCTTTCAGAGCATGTCTTGTTCAGGAAGTACGAAACTTGATTTTAGTTATAAATGAAGCGCACCTCTTTTTAACTCACAGCCCTAAGAGACAAAACCTTTTTGAACTTACAGTCAATGAATTCTTGCCTTCTTCAAAAGCAAGAAAGCTTCCAGGAATTTGTAAGACAAGATGGGTGGAGAGACATACATACTTTGAAGTGTTTCTTGAAATGTATGAGCCACTTATCACTTTCTTAGATGCCATTTTGTGTCCTACTGATTACCCAAATTTAGGCTCATCAGATGGGAGCTGGAATTGGGATACTGAGACAAGAGTGAAAGCACAAGGTCTGAAAGCTGCTCTCTCTTCTTTTCAAACTCTTGCTGTTTTTATAATCACCAAGAATGTTCTTGATGAAGTACAAATACTTGCTTCAAAACTTCAGAAGCAGGATCAAGATATATATGAGGCCTATAACAAAGTTACTGAAGCGATTGAATGCTTGAAAACCCTCAGAAAGACTATTGACACCGTTTTTAGCTTGTGGTATTGTGAGGTACTTGAACTGGCTGAGTCAATTAGTGTGAGTGAGAGTGTTCCAAGAAAGACAAGCATTCAACGGAATCGAAGCAACACTCCAAGTCAATCAGCAAAAGAGCATTACAAGCGAGTCATTGCTATACCAGTGCTGGATTCATTCATTAACCAGTTGGAGGAAAGATTTCAAGGTGAAGGAAAACAAAGTCATATGCTGTTGTGCCTTGTGCCTTCAATGCTCAACTGCAATCCGAGTGTTCAACTATCACAACATATAGATGACCTTCTGTACTGGGAACAAGATCTTCCATGTTCCCTGTCTCTCAAAAGTGAACTAAGAAGATGGCAATCATTGTGGGAGCATAAGCGAGACAAAGATGAGGCTACCATCCCCAACAATCTTCTCCTAGCTCTTAGCTCTTGTGACTCTGACTCTTTCCCAAACATTCATTGCTCACTAGTCATTGCTTACACTCTGCCAGTGCCTATCACCAGTGCTGAAGCAGAACAATCATTTAGTTTGGCTCAGGAGGATAAAGACATATACAAGGTCGACTTTGACTGAAGAACACCTTTCTGATCTTGCCATGAACTATGGAGTGAGAGTGTCAGTTGATGATATCTGCCATGCTTTTGTGCAGTGTCACCCGAGAAGGCTCTTTCAAGCTTCACTATTAATTTTATTGACTGAAAATAGTTTCCTGTTTATCTTTAGTTGCTGTTCTTTTAAGCTGATATATATTCTTATTCATTACACAGTACAGTATGCATGGGCTAGTTCTCCACCCCCCCTGTACCTTTCTAAAATTCCTGGATCCACCCAAGCATCTTCCTTAGGTTGTTAGTAGGCAGGCAGCCAGGACCATAGCCAGGAATAATTAAGGGTTTTTTTCCCTGAGCACTTGCACTATCACTCACAATTTTTTTTAAAGGATACCATGTTCAATTTTACATTTCTTGTTATAATAATGTTGGTGATGATATGTCTTGTTATATAATTGCCAAGAGAAATGCAGGACGGTGCTTTCTTAAAAAATGATTAAAGATCTGATCATGATTCAGAAAAGAGGGGGAAGTATTTCCGGGCAACATGGAAATCCCCCTGGCTATGGCCGTAAGTAGTTCATCAACAGCCCCAATCTAAAATTCCTGGATCCACCCCTGTTGAGCACATGGTTGGCAATAGCTAGTAAAGAAATGGCTGCAGAAACAAATAGTTGTAGTATTTCTTCTGACACAGACAGTGGTCCAGAAATTGAGGCTCGAGCTACTGGGCCTAGCACAGCTACTGGGCCGAGCACTGCCACTAGGCCTGATCAGAAAGTAGCTAATCTTCTGTACAAGCTTAAGAGTCCTGCTCCATCTGACCTCGCAAGAAAGCGGAAACTAATCCAAAAGGGTTTAAATGAGGTAAAGGTGTTGTTGCTGCTGAACCAGTTATGGTTTCAATCTCTACAAGGATAAAAGAATTCCCCAATAAAAATCTAACTGTCAAGTTATTTTGCAATGCCTGCATAGAACTCTTAATTAAGAAGAGTGTGTAACCAAAGGAAAAGAGCGTTTGGCATCAAAGGAATTGAGAGAGAGGAACATAATTATGTGATATGTTAAATAAATATGACAAGGCTATTGGAGAAGGCCTTTCAGATGCAGTTCATGTCCATCGAGTAAAAGTAGTCACAGCATTTTTAAAGGCTGGGGTACCGCTTACTAAGATTGATTTTTTTCCAGGATTTATTTGAGGAAAGTGCATTCAGGCTTTCCAACAGCACCAATTTGTATCCTTTTATTCAGCATGAACAGCGAGAAAGCATAAAGAAGGAAATTGATTGGTAAAGAAGTGTCTGTAATTTTTTACGGAACAACCCATGTTTGCAAAGCAATGGTCGTACTATTGTGCTTTGTTGATGAACAGTCAAACATACAGCAGCATGTTGTTCGGCTGATGTTGTTAGCTAAGAGGCTTACAGGTGAAGAACTTGCACGTCAATTGATCATTTGCCTTTCACTGAGCTAGGTATTGCCTCTAACCTGTTAGTAGCTGCTATGCGGGATCGTGCATCAGTGAGCAATGTAGCAATACGCACATTCAGTGTTGTCTTCCCACACATTTTAGATGTAGGGTAGTTTTCTCACACCTTGGATCACATGCGGGAGAGAATCAGGACACCTGTGCTTGACGAATTTATGAAGGGTTGGGTTGGGCTTTTTTCAAGAAGTCCATAGGCGAAATTAGCCTGAAAGACAGCTACAGGTTTACCAGTACCAACATATTCAGCCACTCGTTGGTGGTCCAAGTGGGAAGTAATAAACCACTTGCTTAAAGCATTTGGTGAAGTTTGTTCATTTCTTCAAAATGTTGATCTAACACTCTCAAAGTTGAGGCTTCAGGAGATTCTCTATGACTCTCCTAAGAATTGTAAGTTACAGATTGAACTTGCAATGACAATTGATGCTGTGAACCTTTTGTTAAAGCAACCTTGGAAGGGGATGGGCCACTTATATTGAATGCATATGTATAAAGAAATAAATTGTATTTTTCTGCTTCTATTTCGACTCAGTATTATCCAAATGTCAAAGCAATTGCCAGCAAGCTGTCCTCCAACCCTGTTTGTGAACAGCAACTGATTGACTATGCTAAAGCATGTGTTGAACCTGCATACAGATACTTCAATGAAAAATTTGGAGATGACCTCAAGCACACTGTTGAAGCTTTTAAGTATGCTAGATTGTTTGACCCGGCAAAGATTTGTGAGTTAAAACCATCCTGCAATGACATTGACCAGTTAAAAGTATTTCCTTTCCTCAATTCTGATAATCAGCTGGATGAGTGTGAACTGCCTATTTATATAGCTAAATCAAATGGAGTTTCTCCAGACATGAACAAATTGGATTGGTGGAAGAACCATGAAAGTAAAATTCCACGGTGGTCAAGAGCATGCAAAACAGTTTTGCTTTGTACAGCCCTCATCAGCAACAGCAGAGCGTGTTTTTTCACTTTTATCCAGTACTTTTAAACGTCTTCTATGGAAGACTACATTGAAACATATATTATGCACCAGTACAATTATAGGAAATGAATTTTGTGAATTGGAATAATTGGAATAATAGGTTCGATCATTAGTATATAGATTTCAAAGAATTATAGGCACTGTGCATGAGAATTTTAGAATAGAATTATAGGTGGAAAAATTAGCATAATTTATCCAGCCTAACTGCTGCAGCTGCACAATAGCCAGAAGTGATTTTGCCCTCTAATCTTTGCTCTAATTTGGGACAATTGTAGCTCCACCCACTTCAGGGATGTAGTCACAAAGTGCGGGGTGCATGTGTCTTGCAAGTGTGAGGTTGTTGTACTCCTTGTGTATACCACATAGGAGTATACCACACTTAGGCTCTTCTTATGTACACACGTTAAGGCTGATTTACAACACGATGTTGGACGAGTGTTGCATTGCATGTTGTCAATTGACCTTTGACCTGACCCACCGCTGACACGCGATTTTCTGATTGGTCCGACGCTGCGTTTCAGATGCTGGATTCGGGGGGGGGGGAATTCTTATCCAGCATCGGAAACGCAGCATTGGACCAATCAGTGTCCGTCTTTGTTGAGTGCGATTTGAGGGTCAAACGTCAATTGACTGCACCAATGCAATGCTTGGCCAGCATTGTGTTGTGAACCAGCCTTAAGGCTCCTCTTACGTATGTGTGTATACCACACTTAAGGCCTCTTGTGTATGTGTGTATAACACACGGGTTCTGCTTGTGTATATGTGTATACCGCAGCTCTCCTATGTGCATAAGTGTGTATACCACACTTATTGTGTGGTGTGTGTGCTGGAAGGGGAGGGGGACATATCTAAAGTTCAATTTTGTTCCCCATCTAATCCTAGCCTTATATTCTTGGCCATAGCGCTCTGAAGGAAGGGGTGTGGAAGAGGTAGAACGGGCCGAAAGAAGCTCTATTTTTCTCCAATTGGGACTTTTTTGAGCATTTTGAGGAAAAACTGTCTGAAATCTCTCATTCTTGTCAAAATGGGCACATTAGCTTCCTTTTCAACATTATGGAACTGTTTCTAGGAGGGTGGAGAGTAGGTGGGGAGGGAAGTTTCTTCGCTTGGTAACCTGCAGCAACCTTGAATGAAACGCTGTAAAGTGGTTGACAAAACATGGTTGTAGCCTTCAGCATGGTTGTAGCCTCCAGCATGGTTGTCTCCAGCATGGTTGCTCAGGTTCAACCAGACCACTTTCTAGCTGCTCAGTCTGAACTGGTGATGACCAGTACCAGGTGACCGACCAACTCCAAATGCTCAACTGCAATGCTCTTGACTGTCCAGACTTAGATGTGACGCTGCCTGAGGCACTCTCCAGACTTAGATATGATGCTGCCTGAGGCACTCTCCAGACTTAGATATGATGCTGCCTGAGGCACTCTCCAGACTTAGATATAACGCTGCCCAAGGCACTCTCCAGACTTAGATATGATGTTGCCTGACACACTCTCCAGACTTGCTGCCTGAGGCACTCCCAGTCTGTACTGCATTACTTGATCAACTAACCTCTTCAAGCATCAGTTGTTGTGCACTATATGGAAGAGTAATAAGGACAGACATGCACACAGAACCTCTTGCTGATGTTTAATATTATTTTGTGTATTTGTTTTATATCTTCTGCACAGCCTTCCAAATAGAGTGTCAAATGTCTTCTCAGTGTTCTGTCCTGTTAGTTACATGTGGAACTACAAGCTCTTCATGTCGATAGATTATTCATGACTGAGATTAATGAAATTTGAACACATTGTTAGCAACAATGCAACTCCATAAGCTACAGTTGCTGGTTGATGTCGTACGTTGACTAATAATGCACCTCCATAAGCTACAGTTGCGAAATACTCTCACCTGACAGTGGCAGAACCAGCAGGTGGTGTTGACAGCAGAACATCACTATCTGTGGGATTAACAAAGGGACATATACATGTGAAAGAACAAGCCACTCATGTGAACAAACAAGCCACAACCACACCACAGACTACAAGCAAGAACACTCACCTGACTGAGGAGCCTGTGACATGGGTTGACCCAAGTGAAGATGATTGGTCCAATCTACAGGTTGGCAAGGAGACCAGTGATGTCAAACTGAACTGATAGAAAGAGTATAAAAGGAGACTATGTAACACACTACAGCCTATGCCCAAAAGAACTGATACCTGATTATGTTGAACTTTAAGAACTGTTGTAAGAACTTTGATGGAGATTGCTGATAGTGTTGATTGACACTGTGTATGTGTGATTCTCTAAATATATAACATACCTGTTTCAAGTGGGTAGCCAGTATCTCGGGGAGAGATACTGAGTTTGGCTTGGGATAAGATTTCTAGCAGGTGGCTAGGAATAGGTCCCAGGCGTCGGACAAAAGCGTGGATCTGACTGAACAGTTAAAGTGTCTGTTTCAGCAGAAGGACGACTTTCCATCACACTGGTTGACGTCACACGTTGACCAACAATGCAACTCCATAAGCTACAGTTGCTGGTTGACGTCACATATTGACCAACAATGTAACTCCATAAGCTACAGATGCTGAATGATGTCTCACGTTGACCAACAATGCAACTCCATAAGCTACAGTACTGGTTGATGTCGCACATTGACCAACAGTGCAACTCCATAAGCTACAGTTGCTGAATGATGTCTCACGTTGACCAACAATGCAACTCCATAAGCTACAGTACTGGTTGATGTCGCACATTGACCAACAGTGCAACTCCATAAGCTACAGTTGCTGGTGACATCGCATGTTGACCAATAATGCAACTCCATAAGCTACAGCTGCTAGATGACATCGCTTGTTGACCAACACTGCAACTCCATAAGCTACAGTTGCTGGTTAATGTCGCATGTTGACTGATAATGCAACTGCATAAGCTACAGTTGCTGGTTGATGTCGCATGTTGACTGATAATGCAACTGCATAAGCTACAGTTGCTGGTTGACATCGCATGTTGACCAACAATGCAACTCCATAAGCTACAGTTAGGTTGCTGGTTGATGTCGCACATTGACCAATAATGCAACTCCATAAGCTACAGTTAGGTTGCTGGTTGATGTCGCGCATTGACCAACAATACAACTCCATAAGCTACAGTTGCTGGTTGACGTCGCACGTTGACCAACAATGCAACTCCATAAGCTACAGTTGCTGGTTGATGTCGCATGTTGACTGATAATGCAACTGCATAAGCTACAGTTGCTGGTTGACATCGCATGTTGATCAACAATGCAACTCCATAAGCTACAGTTAGGTTGCTGGTTGATGTCGCACGTTGACCAACAATGCAACTCCATAAGCTACAGTTAGGTTGCTGGTTGATGTCACGCATTGACCAACAATACAACTCCATAAGCTACAGTTGCTGGTGTACGTCGCACATTGACCAACAGTGCAACACCATAAGCTATAGTTGCTGGTTGATGTCACCTATTGACCAACAATGCAACTCCATAAGCTACAATTCCTAGTTGATGTTTCTGCATGTTGACCAATAATGCAACTCCATAAGCTACAGTTGCTGGTGACGTTGCATGTTGACCAACAATGCAACTCCATAAGCTACAGTTGCTGGTTGACATATTCCTGATTTTTAGGGTTTGCATAACGAGAGTCACCACAGAGGTTGTCTACATGAGAGGAATGGTTTAGGGTGTAGCTACACTAGACAAACACAGCTATAGTGTTGTAGGCAAAGGATGTGCAGGCTAAGGAGACTGAGATGTTAGGATGTGCAGTCTACGGAGACTGTGTTGTTAGGATGTGCAGGCTAAGGAGACTGAGATGTTAGGATGTGCAGGCTAAGGAGAATGAGATGTTAGGATGTGCAGGCTAAGGAGACTGTGATGTTAAGATGTGCAGGCTAAGGAGACTGAGATGTTACAGGCTAAGGAGACTGTGATGTTAGGATGTGCAGGCTAAGGAGACTGTGATGTTAGGATGTGCAGGCTAAGGAGACTTTGATGTTAGGATGTGCAGGCTAAGGAGACTGTGATGTTAGGATGTGCAGGCTAAGGACACTGAGATGTTAGGATGTGCAGGCTAAGGAGACTGAGATGTTAGGATGTGCAGGCTAAGGAGAATGAGATGTTAGGATGTGCAGGCTAATGAGACCGAGATGTTGAGATGAATAGCAAGCTGACTTTTCAGTAAGATGTCAAGGGTATCCCAGCTACATCTTGAATCTCTTGAATTGAGCAGGACCATTTCTTACCACTGTTCTACCACAGCAATATTTCTTACCAATGTTCTTATTAAGCAACGCCAACCCACCAAAACTTCTTAGTATTGTTGTAAGTGAAGTAGAAAGGTCATGAAGGTTAGCGATTGCACTACCCACTAGTGCTGATTGTATCGGGCCCTGCATTGCTTCCAACATAATTATGTTGACAAATGCTGCCATGGTTACTCTGTGTGTGTGTGTGTGTGTGTGTGTGTCTGTGTGTGTGTGCCTCGTGCGACATAATTGTGTGTTTTTTGTGGAGACCCAGTTAATTGTAAAGTGTGATGGGTAAAAGCATACCTGCCACTGTTCAAGGCTTTATTGAGTTGCCCACAGTTTTGTCCAGGAAAAGATGAGATTATCTGGGTCCATTTGTAAAAAGGACCACCACCATATTATACTCAATGTCTATTTGAAGCCAATTTGTTTCACCAATAGCTACAGGGTTTCATTTAGGGGGGGGGGGGAGCTACCCCCCTTGAAACCTTTTTGCCCCCCCCCCCCCCCCCCTTGGAAATTGTATTATTAAAATTCTTATTGATGTTGACAAGTGCTTGACATCATGCCCCTCCTTAATATCCAGTTTCTTCTAGTTGCTCCCCCTTGGACAATTTTCTAAATGAAACCCAGGCTAGTGATTGTGTCTTGTAAGCATTTATTAACACATTTGATCGTGCACAACTTTGTGTGGATAGAGAGAGTGGGGAGGGTTCCAGTAGTGTAAAGGCCTGTGGAGACTAACGGGCACTGATGTGGCCATCCAGCTGCTCGAGTGCCTCGAGCCGAAGCTAAGAAGGGACGTCACCCGCAATGCGGTGGGCCCTTTACCCATTGAAGATTTTTCGGAGACAGACCTCCTCGCTGCCATCAAGGCCCTTGCAGTGCGGGAGGAGAACCCGAAAGTGGCCAGGGTCGCCCTCTCCCGCATGGTGCAGGACCGGGGGGAACCCATTCGCTCGTTCGCTGCCCGCCTCCGAGGCCAATCTGAGGTGTGCAGGTTCACACAAAAGTGCTCTGGCTGTGAAGTCGTCAACAGCCAAGGGGAGCAAAGAGTTGCCGATCAACTCTGCATCGGCCTGGCAGATGCAGATATTCAGGAAGATCTCCTAAAAGGCACAAACCAAAACATGACTGTCGAGGAGACAATCAGGTTTGTCGAGGTGAGGGCCGCAGGCAAGCGGTCCGCGGTCACCATCACCACACCCACCTCGACAGACTCATTGGATGACGACCATGACCAAGGGGATGCTATCAATAGCGCGTACCGACGCCAACAGAGACAGCCAAACCCAGTCACACCAAGGACAACACAGACCTGGATCCAACGCCGCTCACCCATCTCCCACACACACCCCCGGAACCTGCCCCAACAGAACAGAGGGCAACCCAGCAACACCACCCGCCCCAAGATCAACCCGAAGGCAGTGTGTTGCTTCTGTGGCCACCAAGGCCACGGTGAGAGGGAACGGACAGCGGTGCAAAGGCTCGAATGCCCCGCCTTTGGCTCCACTTGCTCCTCCTGTGGTAGACAACACCACTACGCACAGATGTGCTGGTCGAGACAGACGGAGCAAGAGCGCGATCTCCGAGACAGTGGCAACCATGACCGAGGGATCGCTACCACACCAATCGTGGGACTCCAGCACCATGACCTGGACCCAACGCCGCTCCCCGCCCCAACCCAACATGGAGGTGAGAGTCTCGTCCCACCGAGAGGATTTCAGGGCCCACGGCCACACCCTCAGGGTAGAAAGGCACAATATCGCCACCACAGCCCTAGCTGACACGGGGTGCCAGAGCTGTCTGGCAGGCCCAGCCCTCATGAAGGAACTGCTCCTTACTGACCACGACCTGGTCCCGGCCACGCTCCTCATGAGCTCCGCCAGTGGCAACCCCCTCCCCATCAAGGGTGCCGCTCTCCTCAGAATATCCACCCACTCAGGCCGTGAAACGCGGCAGATGGTATACTTCAGCGACCTGGCCTCCAAACTATATCTCAGCCTGGCCAGCTGCATCGATCTGGGACTGATTCACACGGAGTTTCCCCTCTGCAAGCAGACGCCACCTTCGAGAGACGGCACGGATGCATGGGCGACTCCGAATCGGCCCCCACCCCCTGAAGTCGCGAACCTGCAGACCAGAACTATGGACAGCCCCTCGACACCTGTGGTGAGCAAACCTTCCCATAACCAACCCAGACCCTGCTCATGCCCCACCCGTGCCCCGCCCCCTGTCAGACCCACCTCCCTGCCATTCCCTGGCACTGAGGCCAACCGTCACAGGCTTGAATGTCACTTGCTGGACTTATACTCAGCAAGTGCGTTCAATGTCTGTGAGCATCAACCCCTTCCCATGATGTCAGGACCCCCCCTCTCCCTCAACATTGACCCCAACGCCATCCCCAAACCCTGCCACAACCCCATTGATATCCCAATTCATTGGCAGGACGAGGTGAAGGCCGGCCTTGACCGGGACGTCCGCCTCGGCGTGCTGGAGAAGGTCCCCCTGGGTACGCCCGTCACTTGGTGCCACCGTATGGTCATCTGCACCAAGAAGGACGGGTCACTCAGGAGGACCATCAACCTTCAACCACTCAACCAGCACGCCACGCGCGAGACCCATCACTGCCCATCCCCATTCCATCAGGCAAGAGCCGTTCCAGGCAACACCAAAAAGACCATCTTCGACGCCTGGAACGGCTACCACTCCGTGGCCCTCAAAGAAGCTGACCGCCATTACACCACCTTCATCACCCCCTGGGGAAGGTACCGCTACTGCTCAGCCCCCCAGGGGTACATCGCCTCAGGTGATGCCTACACGGCCAGGTACGATGCCCTCGTCGCCAACGTGATGTCGAAGACCAAATGCATCGACGACGCTCTGCTTTGGTCGGACGACATCACGGGAGCATTCCACCAGGCGACTGAGTGGCTCCACATCTGTGCCGTGAACGGCATCACCCTGAACCCGCGCAAATTCCGCTTTGCCCAGGACAGAGTGGAGTTTGCCGGGTTCGACATCACCCCCTCCGAAGTACGACCAGCTCCGAGGTTCCTCAACTCTTTCACCGACTTCCCCACCCCAGCAAGCATCACGGACATCCGCGCCTTGTTCGGCTTGGTGAACCAGGTCGCCTATGCATTTTCCCTCACCGCCACCATGTTGCCATTCAGGGCCCTCCTGAAGCCTACCTCACCATTCCTCTGGACACCAGCCCTGGACCACGCGTTCCAGGCATCCAAGTCAGAGATTGTAGAGAAGATTCGCGACGGGGTGGCCATATTCGACCGAAACCGCCCAACCTGCCTGGCAACAGACTGGAGCAAAGACGGGATAGGGTACTGGCTATTCCAGAAGCACTGCCAGTGCCCATCCCGGGAGATCCTCTGTTGTCGGGAGGGTTGGCGCGTCACCCTTGTGGGTTCCAGGTTTACCCACCCTGCCGAGTCCCGCTACGCCCCTGTGGAGGGCGAGGCTCTGGCAGTGGCGGATGCCTTAGACAAAGCCCGGCACTTCGTCCTCGGGTGCAGCGATCTAGTGGTAGCTGTAGACCACAAGCCCCTCCTCAAACTGTTCGGGGATCGCTGCCTCGAGGACATACCTAACCCACGCCTCCGCAACATCAAGGAGAAGACCCTCCGGTACCGGTTCCGGATGGTGTACATTCCTGGCGTTAAGAACCTCACCAGCGATGCCCTCTCACGCAACCCATCCGGAACCCGGACGCCTCCCCAGCTCCACCTCCCCGATGATGTTGCGAACCCCAGCCCAGCCTGTCTGGGCAGCCCTGCCTCCACACTCTGCGCCATCACCAATACCACCTCTGCGCATATAGACGAGTCCGGCCTCTCCACCGCCGTCTGCAAGGCAATCTCTTCAATCCCCATCAGCTGGGAGCACCTCCAGACAGCCACCGCCTCCGACGCTACCCTTCAGGACCTGATGTTTTATATCGAGCAAGGCACACCCGACAACAGGCAGATGCTCCCAGCCCCCATCAGGGACTACTTCTCAATCCTCCCACACCTCTCCATCGTAGACGGTGTGGTATGCTACGGGGAACGACTTATCATCCCCACATCCCTGAGACCAACTTGCCTATCCACCCTCCATGCAGCCCACCAGGGCACGAGCGGGATGACTGCCAGAGCCACCTCCTCCCTGTACTGGCCGGGTATTCCCGCAGACATCGCTGCAACCAGGAACAGGTGCCCAGCATGCAACGGCAACGCCCCCTCTCAACCTGCCATGCCGTCAGTCACCCCAGAAGAGCCAGAGTATCCCTTCCAGCACATCTGTGCGGATTACTTCCACCACGAAGGATCCGCATACCTTGTGCTGGTAGACCGGTACTCTGGCTGGCCAATCACCAAACCGGCCACCAACGGCGCAGCAGGCCTCGCCACCATACTGAGAGAGACATTCAGCACCTATGGCATCCCCACCACTCTAACCTCGGACGGCGGCCCAGAATTTGCCGCTCATACCACCAGGGAGCTCCTCACCTCTTGGGGCATCCACCACCGCACCTCCTCTGCCTATAACCCACACTCCAATAACCGAGCAGAGACCGCGGTCAAATCCATGAAGAGGCTCATTTCGGGGAACACAGGACCAGGAGGCACACTCACCACCAAATTCCACAAGGCCCTCCTGGTCTACCGCAACAGCCCGAACCCAGACACAAGGATGTCACCCGCCGAATGCGTATTTGGTCGCCCCATCCGTGATGCACTACCCGGCCTCCCCACGCGGCTGCGACAAACCCATGCATCAGAATCACAACTCCACCAGAGGCAACAAGCCAGATCCCATCGCCAAACCCTCGGCAGAGCACGCTGGGACGAACACACCCACGGCCTTTCCCCCCTTCGTTGCGGTGACAGAGTATTCATCCAAAATCAGACAGGCCGCCACCCAACGAAGTGGGACAAAACTGGATTGGTCGTGGAGGTGCTCCAGTACCACCAATATGCCGTGAGGATGGACGGATCGGGCCGCCTCACCACAAGGAACAGACGATTCCTACGTCGTCAGACGGAGACTCAACCAGCCCAGCCGACTCACCCGCTCAGCCGTCCGCTGCCTGGCACTCCTCCCATTGCATACCCCCCTCCCATACCACCAACCTATATTCCACCCCCCATTGAATACCCCCCTCCCATACCACCACCATCTACTCCACCCCAGATCGCCCCCCCCACCGCTCCCGCCCCCTCAACCGATACCCCAGACCAAACTGCCCCCTACTACACCGGGGACACCTGTACATCCACCATCAACATCAACAAAGCCAACCGGACGCAAGCCCGCCCTGCTGGCTACCCCGGCAGACGGACGATCATACGCCTCCGTCGCCGGCACCGGAACCCCGCCTCATCGCCCCACCCAGACCGCCCAGAAAACCCTGGCCTTGACGCCCGCCATCAACCCCCCCAAGAACCCCAACCCAGCGGCCGCGCTGAGACGCAGCAAGAGAGGAGCAAAACCAGTCGTATGCTACGGACAGAGAACTATCAGTCCCCCTTAAGACGGACTTGGGGGGAGATAGACAATAACCACCCTTACATGTATAAACATTGCTACGTACGGCCCTTTACCTCACACACGACTCCTTTACCTCGCGCATTATACTAGCACACATTCATTCGCTATACACATTTCCTACTGATAACTTGTTGAACTCGTCCAGTTGCATCAGCTAGGTGAATAGCTTACTGAGCTTAACTATTAGCATGGATATTATAGGTAGTGCATGTAATTTTCCAACTCTACAGCCCTGCTTAACTGAGTTATTTGGCACTTCAGTGTTTGGTTAGTGTATTCTGATACTCTATTTACTGAAATATTATTATTTTTTGCTTTTATGCAGTGAACTATTTTGTAGAGCTGGTGCAGTTTTTGCTTACCTGCCTCTGATGTCAAGGCATTTCTAAGCAACAAACTTTGTCAGGATCACCTGAGAAATGTTTCGGCCAGCAATGACAACATGGATGTATCAATGAAAATCCGAATGTCAGAGATTTAAAAAATATATATGCAGGCTCTGAGAGTTATTAACAGTGTGTGTGAGATGACCAAATGTAGCAGCCAAAGCATCAACACCAAAAATTTGGATTCAGTTCAGAACCACTTCCAAAACACAGAAGAAAGTAATAACTGTGGATTATAAACATGACATTAATATTTTTTCGATAGTTTATTATAGTTTCTTTTATAATATTTTTGCTATTATATATAAATCATATTTGAAATGTAGGTCGTGTTTAAGTGAATTGATTAACACTAGAAGTAAATGGTTCCTTCCATATACATTTTACTTCTGTAAATTTTGGGTTTTTTGAAGCTCAACAATATGTGTTGGCAGAAGAAAAATGTCTAACATTGACATAATGTTTAAAAGCTCCTTTCCCTCAGCATTATCAACATCTCCCATAAATAGACAATATTGGAAGAGAATTTCCTCATTGGTTAAAATGGCACTCATTCAAGTATCTTTAGTTCCTTTATTCATATTACTGCAGATTTAGGTCTGAAGTGATGCATTTTGCCTCTTCCATCATGAACAAGAGATTATAGCAGTCAGTAATGTGCCAGAGCCCACCTTTGTCCAGTAAGTTTGACCAATTTTCTGTTCTCTTTCTTCATCCCCACTTAGTTAAATCATGTTTTCCTTACTTGGATTATTTGAAGAATCTGCCGTACTCATCACTTGCTTGCACACATAACAAGTCACATGCCGTAATGTATTTTCTTCTTCCCTAGTCAATGTGGGTGAATCTTAATGACTCAGTTAATGAAAGGACTAGACTCTTGAATACATAGCATGAAATATGCAAGGAAAATTGGAAGTGTCTTTCCAAGAGCTTGCTGGATAAATTGACCCAAGAATATTTGAAGGCTACAATAGACCACTTCCACATAGCTTCACTTTCACGTTCATCTGATCTTGTTTTCATGAAGTAGGAATTGACCTCTTTAATAAGTTTCACGGCAAAGGGAATTGTTCTGTGTAGTTAGGCCTGTCAGTAAATCAGATAACATTTCTTCGGAAGCTGCTGATAAAGAAGAAGATACTGAAACTACCTGAACACCTAGTAATCCTGTGTGAAGTACTCCTAAACGAGACTATCAGACATGTTGGATAAGGAATAATCAGTTGTTATGTCAGCTAACTTAATAACTTGTGTGATATGGAAAACTGGCATACAATGTCCATCAGCACCATAACGGAGTAAAATACTTAGCTGTTTTTCTTTCTGACATTCTACAACCCAGATTTGTCCTGCAAACACAGAATTGCAGGGGTAAATACAGCAATTTTTAATAGATTTTTGGGGGTGTAGGCACTACCTTAACCACACCTACATAGTGTGGTCTGTCGGGGAAACAACCTTACCAACTCCAGGAAACCACTAACCAGGAAACCACTCAGACACCCCAGGAAACTACTACGTCTTCAAGTCTTCAAAGACCCACAGACCACAGCACGAGGAAGAGTAGTGGCAGACCACGGCACGAGGAAGAATAGATAGTTATAATTACTTATATCTTTATATGGAATTATTGACCTAATGTATAGATAGTTTTGATGTAATATATAAGAACTGGGCCAACGCCTTGATCGAGAGAATGAATCGCTAGAGAGAATTAGGCTGAGAGCCGAAAGAGACTGAACACTGTATAGTTATATATGTGTTTACGTGGTATCTAATATTTGTCTGTTTAACTGACGTATACTTACTCAGAGGATACTGGAGAAGTGCGCTTACAGCTACTGGGCATAGATAAACCAGGCAGCGGAGTTAGCCAGGGAGGCTAACGTTCGGACCTAGGTAATTCGGAGACTTTACCCCAGGGCGCTAAGGGATCGGCGGCCCTGATTAGGATTATTAGCAGAGGTAGAAAGACCTTAGAGCAGAGGGTAAATTTCCCCGACATGGTCACACCCTTAACTACACCTACATATGGCAGGCCATTCGCCAACACCCACAATTCAGATCAGCCATTATAAATCAGTTACCAAACAATGAAGCTTGAAGAAGTCTTCTTTCCATGGGTTTGAATAAATGCCTGACAAACTCCATCCACAGGTATTCATTCCACATCACATTGTGCATGGCAATAACAAAATGATCTTCCAAATGTTCCTCACTCATAAGCCTTAAATAAGTTTTTAGTCCTCTCAAAAGAGAAAATCACCTTTCTTCCTCAGCACTAGAAATGGGTAACGGGCAATCAATTATTAGGAAGCAGTGAATATTTGGGAATTAATCCTTACCACAAACACCACAAGCTAGGAACATGGTGGATGAGTTTTCGTATCAGCAGAATCAACTTCACATTTCTTGCTATGCCAGAGACATTCCACCTTCTAAGCAGTGACTTTGGAAATGGAAGGTCACTTTCCCAATGAAGTAAACTTTCAAACACACGCCGGTCAACTGATTCCGTCACAGAAATACTTCTTGTTATAAAAGAGGGTACAATATGGAGCATGCCATGAGCATGATGCTGATCTTCTGAAAATCTCTCCATCATTTGACAAAGGAGAGACTCTAAGAGAGGGACAGCAATTGCTATTTTATATAGCTCCTTTGGGCCATCACTTGGGACTTCGGCACGGTTCTGCTGAAGGCTTGTCTTTCTGAGAACTCATCCAGAAACACCAATGGCATCAGGAAGTGGCAGAATTGTACCAAGAACTGAACTCTAGTAGTCCTGATATTTTCAATACAGGAATCTACCATCTTGTAAGCATCAACAATATCATGGTCTTGCTTCTATAATTTTGAAGCATGGTAGCTTCATTTCATCAAGAACATTTTTGTGACTATAAATACAGCAATGGATTGAAAACAAGAAAGAGAAGACTGCAATCCTCGAGCCTTCGCTTTTGTTTCTTTGCCCCAATTTTAGCTTTCGTCATCCAAAAACAAATTGTGATGCTCACTGGGTGAAATAATAAAGGTCACAAAGCATTCTTAAATCTCCAAAAAGAGTTCAAAACAAGTATGGCACTCCACTTAATGCATCTGCAAAGATCAGGAAGCTTAGAATGTTGAGATGCTGGCAAATATGCATATCAAAGCCCAAAACCCTTTGTCTCTTAAGACTGCTGCTCAAAACCAAATACAACTCGTTAATGAAGTTCCTCACTTCTTGGACCTTGCATGAAGCTGCAATAGAGAGGTTGAGGGAGTGAGCAAAGCAGTGAGTGTATGCTTTATCTTTGCTTGGAAGCCAGATATTTTAGAAGACATCACAGATGCTCCATCACAAGCCTGCCCACGAATATTACGAGCATTTAAAGAGATGGAAGAGTGTGAAAATAGATTTTATGATTTTTTTCTGCATGAGATTGATTAGGTACTTCTTGCTTGAATGAGGCCTTTGCAGAGGAGTTAGATCAACAAACCAAGCACACACAGAAAGGATTTCCTGACATGCATGTGAGTCAGTTACTTCATCTGCTACGATGGTAAAAGGTACGTTATTTGCTTAAGTTGATTGGTTAACTTTTCACGTAATTTACAAGCATAATTATACATGAATAATTTCATCTTGCTTGTATACTGCATTTTTATTGCAAAAAAGAAGAAGATGCTCTTGTAGAGTAGCATTACCTTTCCCAAGGAGTTGTATTGTTAACCGAACAGGCCACTTTGTCTTCCCTATGACCTCTAAATGGTAAGCCCTGCTTAGCTAAAACTTTGACACTGTATACTATTTGGCAAAGAATTTCTCTGTTTTTCTTGGCTTGTTTGTCTTGTTGTTTCAGGAGCCTGCTATGTACTCGACTTGCAGAACTGCAATAATTATGCCTGAAGAAACCTGCCCTTTCTGCAGCTTGACGATGCATAGAGCCCTGCTCATGACAAATAAGAATGCCATCTTTTCCTAGGGCCTTGGTGTAGGGGTTTTGGTATGCTGAAAGTGCTAGCACACCAGGTTTTGCCTCCTGACAACCTCTCCTGTTGGGTTGCTCTGGAAAAAGGACACAACAGTGACAACTCCTCCCTTCAAGCACATTACTGTAAGAAATGTTTTAAGCCATGATGCTGGAACGACAGGATTCTCTCTGCTTAGTGACTTGATGGTGATGAGAAAAAACTGGTGCAGTGTTCGAAGTGAGGTATCGGAATCTCTGGGTATCATCAATACTTTCCCTTATGCTTCTCAAATTGTCTAAAGAACCACATGCTGCTGACATCATTGCTCTTAAGTCAATAGCTTCACTTCTTGAAGTGATTGGGGCTGCATCTTTGGATAGAATACTGCAAGGAACTTCACTTGAAGTGATTTGAGTGTCTGGACCATTTGGTAAATCATTGCCAATAGCATAACTAATTACTTGGACGACTACCTGGTGGACCTCAGTTCATTAATTAAGGTAATCACTGCAGGGCAGCATGTTTTCTTTGGTGGGTATATAGCTTTTCCCACAGAATTGAATTCAGCAGACACAGCTAGGTTTAAATTTTGTCAAGCTATATTGGACTATCCTAGTAGCTACCTTTTTAACATGGCATGCACAAACCCAAAATAATACCACTCACAGAAATTTTGAACTTTCAGTGCAGCTGTTGACCTTTGATCAAAAAGTTTAAAGCTGCAACACAATCAGCACAGTCGGTGTAAATTCTTTGTTTTGTTGATTAATTTACATTGTTCCCCCCCCCCCTCCCATACACCTGGATGTGCCCCTGAATTGACACTTGAATTAAGGGCGGGACAAGTACCAGAAGACGTGGTTTTATACCCTTGTGGTTACAACTTTTAGAGCTACTGTATGAACTCTGACATATAGCTCATCTCTCTGTGTGCTCTCAGTTGCACGCAGCTAAAGTGGCCTCAAAACCCCGACTGCCTGAATTGGTTTTAATGCTAGTCCCAGGGGCGGATCCAGGATTTTATTAAGGGGGGGGCTCACTTCTGGTTAAGGGGGGGGAAGAGAGCTGTGTATCGCGTAGTCTCATATAAAGTACCATAATTATCTTGCTCGCATCACTCTAGTTTCCAGATTTATATATTCAATTATAGCTTGCACTGTGTGCTTTCTAATGGTAATTCTCTTTTGTAATTTTGTTTCGCCCTACTTTTCCCCTTTCTCATTATAGGCTCTTCGAGTGCGGACCTAGTCGTTAAGTAAACCACGTTCAGGCAACGACCTTTGCGTGGCTCTTATTCGGGTTATTAGTACGAGTACTTACATCTGCCCGTCTTGAAATTTTGAAAAAAAGTTTTTTTGTTGGATTTTATTAACAGACATCACGTTACATTTCTATATAATTATAGATCTTTTTTTTTTAATGATCTTCTCAAATGATATAAGTTTAAATTTTTTTTATTAAAAGATAAAAAATATTGAAGTTATCATTAGAACGGTTTTTGAAAAACACTTCCAAGATAGAGCCTTAAAGTCAAAGCAGTTTTTAACCACATTCCCACTGCTAGAAACAACCCAGTCATTACTAGAATTGTGTGCATACAAACAAAATGTTGAAAGCAACTTATTGACTTTCACTTTACCCTATTTTTCAGCAAAAGTAAGTGTCCAACTATATATATATAGCTATATATATTATATAATATTATATATATATATTTTAAAAGATGCATCAGACTTGTTTTTGATGTTGCCCTTAATAATATTGAATTAGCAAACATAAACACATCATAATTTGCAGGGGCTTCCATGCCCAGGTGCATCCATTGTCATCGTCCATGCACGTCTTCACTCGTCCTCCAGTAATCCCTGCAAGCTTGACAATACAAAGCAAAACACACATAAACTAAATAGAACACTCAAGGTCATGTTAGCTCGACTAAAGCAAAATAACAAAATAGAACACTCAAAGGCTCGACTATCTTTTAGATATAATCATACCAACGCCAACCTTCCTCCCAACATTGAAGCTCACCACACCTAAATTGACGGCAAGCCTGATACTTGTTGCACTGATATGCTCCGTCTTATCCACTCAACTCCACACTACAGAATTAAAACTGATTCTGTGTGTAGCCGCCTAAACACTTGTGCAAAAGATCCTCACTTTTAGTGCAGGCTCGACTCAAAATGCCTGTAGGACAATACTTATGTTGGGGATGTTCTGCAGTTGATAAAAAAAAAATTGCTTACACATCGTGAATCATCCCATCTAAGGTTGTCCTCGTTATTTGTAATTGCTCCCCCATAGTAGGTTTGCATTTCAATTATAGACAGGTGACTAATCCCCATAGCGCCACCCAAAGTTACATCGTCGGGGTTTTCATCTAGTCCTTCTCACTCTTCTTCACTACTTGGCATTCGTTGTAAGTGACATTTAAAAAAATGCATGACCACCCACAGTTTCTCATGATCACTCTTTCAGTTGTGAATGATATGTATATATATATATATATACTGTACATTTTCTCCACAGGCTAACCTCAGTCCTGTGCCCTAGAAAACCTACCGACTGTCAGTGGCCTACCCACATCAGATTTATATTGACTGTTATGTATAGCATATAGCTAGAGGGTAAATGTAAACACATATTTACCATTAAAACATTATGTATTGTAGATGGTAAATTTTAACATTATTATTACCATTAAATCATTTCATGTGGTATTGAGGGTGGATATAATCAGACTATTATCATTGATGATTAATAAAATGTTCCGTTGAATAGAGGGTAATATAACAATAAGTGCAGAGAAACCGAAGTTTGATGCTATAAAGCAATAATCAGTGAAGTGTAAGGGTTTATAATACCAATATTTTGCGAGGTTGAAGCATGACAAATTCTTCAACCACTTCTTCTGGTGTAATACTAATGTCTTTGTGGTATTGTAGCATTGCAAGTGCATTTAGTCTCTCCTGAGACATCGTACTTCTAAGAGAAGTCTTGAGAAAATGTAACACACTGATAGACCTTTCGCACTCACAGGAAGTAACTGGTAAAGTAATTGAAATTACCAAAAGAGTACGTATGTTCGGAAAATATTCATGATCATTGTGAAGTAAAGTTTGTCCTAGAGTATTTAGCATCAGAGCCAGTTCACGTTCCCCTTTCCACTTGCATTCCCATAGGTCAAGCTCTGCCTCAAGAGAATTGATGGAAGGAAGGTCATCCCTGTAAATTGCTGAGAATTAACAAAACAATTGTGCAACACAGATGTACTATTCACCACTTCAGAAGGCAGCAATTGTGTGAACTCAATAAAACTCTTCAAAGAATCGTCATCAAAGCGAGTATCCAATTCATTAATGAGATAATCCAACAGTGGAATTGTAAAGTTGAGCTTGAAATATTGAGAAATGCTAGTCGATGGTGCATTTAGCATGTGTTGCTGAGTACTTGCTTGTCTGGGTTTTGACTCCAATACATCCACAAGTTGACTTACAGCTTTGACCTGCTCATACATCCGTGCATGGAAATCATCCACATTATCCCGTACTCCCTTGATAGTTCTCATCACACATCTGATATCTTGGTGGGCACAAATCACATCTTTGTATCTCCCTTGTAACTTTACACTCAAACCTCGTGTGTAGGCTAACACCTTTTGGGACAGAACCAGTGCAACAATATAGGAAAACTGTGAGAGCGCTAACAGCAAGGATTGTGCTTTAGAGCGTGTGTCATTATTCCTTTGTGCTGCAGTGCTGTATGTCATCGCTTCTAAACAGCTGAAGATTGGCATAAATAGGTCTGTGAATACTTTAAAGGCTTCATGGCGCTCTACCCAGCGTGTACGACACAACTCTTTCAATTTTCGTCTCTTTTCTTCAGCAGGCACTATGGTATCAATCCAGCTCTCCAAAGAAAGCTGTCATTTTGGAGAATTACCAAAAAATCGTGAAACTGTATCGGCTACTTGCATCATGTTATTGATCTCACGTATTGAACAACACTTCATCACACCAAGGTTAAGGCGGTGAGATGCACAATGAGTAAAAAGTGCTTTGGGATGTTCAGAATACGAGCAGCAGCACCTTTAGATTTCCCCGCCATTGCTCGGCACCATCATAGGCTTGGCCGCGAAGTAGAGAGAGATGGAGTTGCCAGTCGGTTAGTTTAGCTAGAATATTATCAGCAATATTTTCTCCACTAACTCCAGACAAACATTCAAGGAATGCAAGAAATCTCTCAGATGGTGAGTTGCATTCTACAAAGCGAATGCTCAAGGACAACTGTTCTCCATTTGCGATATCTGTTGCCTCATCAGCTATAACAGTGAAATAACCAGCTTCACGAACCCGTCGAAGTCTGTATCAAATCACCGCAAATGCTGATCATCTCATTCTGTGTGGTTTTGCTAGTATAAAGTGCATTCCTCGCTCCTTTTTAGATGGTTTTCAAGAACATGATCACCTGCCTTTATTTGAAACTGTAAAAGAGCTAGGAGCTAGGAAATTTCCATGGTTACAATATGGACTTTCCTCGACTGCAGGAGAATAATCTCTGTGTCCCCGAAAGCTGAGACCTTGCCTTCCCCAAAAATGAACAGCTTTTGCAATAGACTGAAGCACGAGTCTATTTTCTACAGCACGCTTGCTCCGTGCAGAATTGATGCGGTGATCAATAGCATTTTCTTCCACAGACATAAAAACAAGTGCTTTTTCCACAGCTTCTTGGTGAAATTTCTTTTCCTTTTGAACAGAGGAAATGTTTATTCAGTTTCTCTAATGCTCTTTTAAAGTCTGTGAGTGGCTTATTGACAAGAATTCCAAACTCTTTCATCTTAGGCCCACTGTTGTGCGCGTCTTACAAATATCAGCTCACAACGGATGCTCAACCTCGACCTTAAGCTTTGGTTGCTAACCTGGTTTCAGTTAAGCGGTAATTGTGAAGTTATTTTGTAAGAAGTGGCAGGCGAGACTATCGGAAGAACATGGGAATCACCTACTTCTACTCTTCCGTTGCTGGAAACTTAGAAGTAAGGTTCCAGATGTTGTCTGGTAGCTATTGCCATCAAGTCTCTTGTTTTGTATCAGACTGAAAATAAGTGGTGGCTACGTGTATATTTCAGCTATAGTTTATGGTTTCTCTTAAATCAAAAGCTGTGTAAGGTATATATATATAGCTATCTAGTGTCTGGTTACAGTGTCCTAACTTCTTGAAAAGTGTTCTTCACACTCTCTACCTTATTACTCTTTATGGAGTGTTAGCTATGTGGTATGATATGGGATGGGATCTGGGGAGATAAAATGGAAATCCTAGTCCAGCATTTAGTTGGGGTACTTCCACTGAACAAAATACCTAGAATCAAACTGCTGCCACTTGTCCAGTTGAGATAAGTTGCTACAGGACAACTAGCTAGAAGTGTGTGTTCTGTGGAGTTCAAACATTGACATTTCCCCCACTTCTTTGCATTTCAGAATAGCCTGCGGCTGTAGCATGACATTGAACTGCATGGCATGATCTCCCCTAGCCCGTCGAGTGCACTGGTGTGTCACCAAGTCAACCCAGTGTGAGCTTCATTTAGCAAAAGCCAATGAGAGCTCAGCTAGAGAGCCAACCTAGAGTTTAAATTGCCATTTATGGTCATATCAATCTCGATGTACTTGAACACTAGTTTTCTTCAGTACTGCATACCTGTATCCACTCCGAGTGACTTGGCTGGCCTTGAATGCCTCCAGTGAGCCAAACAACAGATTAGTTGACTATATATGGTCAACTAATACAGTGCAGACAAAGTCCTTGCAGTGGCACTGGTACAACCACAGGATTCTATTTGCACCACATGTGTCATGAGTACCTAGGGAAGAGGGAGTGCCATCTGACGGTCGGGTTGTTGGCAGGGATGGCACTCCCCAGCAAGGGGTCCATATGCCCTCAACAGGGGTCCATATGCCCCCAATAGGGGGTCCAAAAGACAACGGAGGGAAGAGTCTGAGAAGAGGTGTTCTCCCTCACTCCAGCGGTATTTGCAGCTTTCTGAGCCAATTAGATAATATTTTGGAGCCAGTTAGTGGTTGGTATGTCAGCAATGCTGCGAAACTCGATCTTTGACATAAAATTGGCCCATTCCAGAGAATAATATCGCTTTCCCCCAATGACTGGTCCCCCATAGGAGGTGCCACCCCCCCCCCCCCCCCCCCCCCCCCCCACCCCCTCCCACCCTCTGGGGCACCACGGGGGTTGTTGGTCTTCACAAGGGATTGACATATGGAGGGATATTTTAGGTAGTTGCATGTGGTGTGTGCACAAACTGAATATGGATAGGTGCACTCAGTCATGTTGCATTGCCTTGCACTCAGTCATGTTACGTTGCCTTACACTCAGTTATGTTGCGTTGCCTTGCACTCAGTCATGTTGCGTTGCCTTGCACTCAGTCATGTTGCGTTACCTTGCACTCAGTTATGTTGTGTTGCCTTGCACTCAGTCATGTTGCGTTGCCTTGCACTCAGTTATGTTACGTTGCCTTACACTCAGTTATGTTGCGTTGCCTTGCACTCAGTCATGTTGCGTTACCTTGCACTCAGTTATGTTGTGTTGCCTTGCACTCAGTCATGTTGCGTTGCCTTGCACTCAGTTATGTTACGTTGCCTTACACTCAGTTATGTTGCGTTGCCTTGCACTCAGTCATGTTGCGTTACCTTGCACTCAAGTTATGTTGTGTTGCCTTGCACTCAGTCATGAGTCATGTTGCGTTGCCTTGCACTCAGTTATGTTACGTTGCCTTACACTCAGTTATGTTGCGTTGCCTTGCACTCAGTCATGTTGCGTTACCTTGCACTCAGTTATGTTGTGTTGCCTTGCACTCAGTCATGTTGTGTTGCCTTGCACTCAGTCATGTTGCGTTGCCTTGCACTCAGTTATGTTACGTTGCCTTACACTCAGTCATGTTGCGTTGCCTTGCACTCAGTCATGTTGCGTTACCTTGCACTCAGTCATGTTGTGTTGCCTTGTACTCAGTCATGTTGCATTGCCTTGCACTCAGTCATGTTGCATTGCCTTGCACTCAATTATGTTGTGTTGCCTTGCACTGAGTTATGTTGTGTTACATTCAGTCATGTTGTTCTGCATGTTTCACAATATAATATTATGTTACAGAAGCAATCTTGACTCCACCATTTGTCAGAACCTCCCAGTGGTTCAATTCAGCTAGCATGGACATCGATATAAGTCTACGTAGCTGAACATAACTATACAACTTGGTAGAAATACAAGGACTAACTTCAGAGGCAGTAGCTGACATGCGGAAGAAGTTTTGTAGGGGTATGGTGGACATAGAAAATGACTATTTTACAAAGATGGACTGGTGTCCTCTATGTGATCATCCCCTCTGTGTCCTTGCCATACCCCTCTCTGCAGTTTCATGTGTCGTGGTGTATGCCTGCGTCTAAGGTGTGGCCATGCTATATATAGCTATATGCCGTGGCAGATCCAGAAAAACTAAAAGGGGGGGGCACAGAAGCTTGAGATTTAATAGCTGAGTATGTTGAGAATACTTGTGTATTGTGTTGGATGCTACATAGCTACGTATATCAACTTTGCTATCTTTAATTATGGCCAGGATCCATTGCATAGAGGGGGGAGGGACAAAAGTTGCAGCTTCCCCCCCCCCCCCTCCGTGTTCTTTATGCTACAATATGGTATGTAATGTACACTAAAATGAGTGTGCTTTTTTATTTTTACAGTGACAGCATATAGCTTCATCAGTATATGTGTTATTAAAATATATATATATATTTTACAGAATTGAAAGTGTATTAACAACACATTATGTCAATGTCATGTGTTCTAATGATTCACAAGGGATTGAGAAGTTTCATTCTCCTCGGATACATCTGATTTCTGCACCTGACTTGCTTCATTATTATGCTTTACATCCTGTTTGCTCATTTATTTGCTTCATTATTAAACTTTACATCCTGTTTTCTCATTTACTTGCTTCAATCATTAAGAATTTACATCCAGTTTGCTCATTTACTATCGAGAAGCATACAGGTCAATCACTTTGTCTGAGTCCAGCTTAATGTCTTTGTGAACATATAGCATAAGCAGGGAATTCAAACGTTCTTGGCCCATTAGATCTGTCACTTTTGATTGATTTTAAAGCAGAATTTTCTCTCTCAGTACTAGCTGTTACAAGAGTCACTGTCTTCCTCTTCAGATGTATCTGTCCTAATGTTTTTCCCCAAAAAGCAGAGAAGACTGCCCATCTCTTGACCGCTTCATTGTAATCTTGGTTGTAAGGGAAAGGGTATCTCTCCAGACCGCTTCATTGAAATCTTTGTTGTAAGGTAAAGTTCAAATTGGAGGCAAATAACTTTACAGGGCGTTATATAGGATTTTTGTGCAAGTTTTGAAGCAATGGCTGGAATCCAGGAGCTGGCTGTTCGTTGACGGAGTACTAAGGAAGTTAGTTAAAGGTGGGGGGGGGGCCTTGCGCCCCATTGCTGGATCTGCCATTGATATGGGTGGGTGGATGCAGAATAAAGTTGGTTTTTCTGTCATACGGTGGGTGATAGTGGGTGATAGTAATATTAGTGATGAGACTTGACTTGGTAGGTGATGATAACGGCAGGTTTGCTAATCAGTTATCCTGATAACAAACGAGTGAATTGACAGACACAGTTTGTAACATAGAGCACAGCTTGTTGGAGAGTGCTCCTATACCTTCACCTTTTCTCAGTAATCCTCCACATCACAATGCTACTCCAGCATTCCCACCTCGACCTTCAAAGCAGTGAACATCAGTCAGCTCTCAGGAGTATGCAAGCTCTGCTGTCTCCAGCCAGACTTGAAGGATGATAGCTAATACTTAATTTTTGCCATGAATAATTCCTAGCATAGTTACACACACAAGTCCTGGATGTTACTCATGAAGGTTGAATCATGATATGAGGACTTAACAAGAAGCTGATCTTCAGAACACCTCTGAGTGATGTGCACTGCACACGAAGCACGTCACCATATTCCGTGAGGCTCATGCGCTGTCTGTAAAATGTTTATACTTTCTTTATGGACTTGACAGCTAGATCTGTGCTTGGACATCATAGAGCTCTTGTGTTACCATAGGAAGGAATGGAGCACTGCATAAGCAAGAATTGGTGATATTCTGAAACATTGCGTATTTAGAGTTTTATCATGATTTTTTCACTGGCAAACTTAACGCAAATTGACTTTAACAGCTATTACCAC
Organism: Cladorhizidae sp. MBARI D1340-BT2; assembly: GCA_028752905.1. Lineage (NCBI taxonomy): Eukaryota > Metazoa > Porifera > Demospongiae > Poecilosclerida > Cladorhizidae > Cladorhizidae sp. MBARI D1340-BT2. The sequence continues at coordinate 11,822,284 of JAQNBH010000017.1, forward strand.
TAGCTAGCTATATCAGCTAGAAAACTCCTATATAGCGCTTTGTTTTTCGAGGGGCTAAAGTTTCAAGGATTGCTGTAACAGAATTATTTCACAGAATTGTTTTCATGGTAATTTCAAACTTTGTCAAACCCTATTGTATCACATAATTAGAGGGAATGCATCTAAGATCGATCCTGTGAAAACCTTGAAACTCTAGCTCCTCAAAAAGAGTGCTGTACTGTACTAGCTAGCTTTATGACACATTTAATTAACCTGGCATACCACCTGATGCTAGGTATTGTCCTTTAACCCCAGAGATCTCTGTATACTTTAGCAGATAAATGCCACAAGCAGGCGGAATTTTCAGGGGTCCAATGAGCTTCTTGTCTACAAATGCCACCATATTTTACTTGAACCCAAATAGCTGATGGGCATAATGTGCTAGATTTGAACATTCTGGTTGGTCCATGCTGCAACAACTTTGTTCTAACCAAGCACACCATTTCTCTGGTCTACAATATGAAGGAATATAACAGGAAGATGGAATACGGTGTTCTGCTCGGTCACTATCATGCTGTGAAGCAGCCTTAACAGAAGGATTCATGGGAAGAAATATTTGTGGAATGCGTGGAATGCGTGGAATGTAGAGTGCTGCTCTTGCTCCTTCCTGTTCATTCATGCATTAGACTCAGCTGTGAAAACCACGAATATTAACCCCTCAACAATGCATAATGATCAACTTAAGTTGTTTTTGGTGTGTGATTGTTTGGCTAGTTGCTCTAGTCGTCATCAGGAATAATTCCTGATGAAGATTAGAGCATCAAGCAGAAACATTAAAGAAACAAATTTAAGTTGATTATTGAGAAGATCATTGTAATATTAATCCCCTCGAAAAACTTCACCATGCAGGATATTATAGTCAATCTGAGAACAAAATATTGACCTACTTCACTATATATGTGTTATTGCCAAGTGTAACAATCCATACAAGTGCCTATTATATATTCACACTAAATGAACCTCACAATGTCTATCTTCCTGAAATTCTCAGCTCAAGAAGAAGCAACAAAGAATAGAAATGATTCTCGATAGCAAGAAAATTCCGTATGAGAAGATTGACATTGCAGCTGATGAATATGCAAAGGAGAAGATGAGGACATTGATGGAAGACCCAAATGGTCTCCCCCCACAGCTGTTCAACGATGATGTGTATTGTGGGGTGAGTTGTAGCTTCTTCCCCCCCTCCTCCCCCCCTCCTCCCCCTACCCCCTCCAACAATTGGTATTATGGCTTGTTCACAATATTGTGGGGGAGATTGGAGCACTCTTATGAAAAGTGATATGTTCCGGGGGGATTTGAAATCCTTCAAAAAGCACATATATACCACGTAAGTCATTCAAGCATCAAGTAGACCCACATTTCAAATCCAAGTATTTTATGAACCTTCATCAGATATATATATCTGACTCAATTATCTGAACTCAGAAACATGATAATGATCATCTGCATTGATTTATTTGGGTGAAGCGGGCTAGAGATTTACACATGAGAGCGTAGTTTTGTCTATTGAGTCGTTATAGCTACAGATCAGAACAAATGAGCCAAACTTTGAGTTTGCAAGCACCCTTGATAGATTGTCAAAGGCAATTAGCTTGAAAGCATTCTATATCTCCGGTTCATTCAGGTAGGGGAGAAGGCACTCCAGTAGTGGACCTTTGCTACGAGAAAAGGCAGTAGAATTCAATGAAAACTTGCATGAAGGTGAATCAGAAGCACGTTTACTGGCAGTGCAGGATGGTATAAGAACCAGCTCCGTTGAAGTAAGCCACAAAAGCTATGCAGAGCTACGTCACTATATGTCTACAGAAGAACTTACAGCAAAGAAATCCATCCAGGAGTGTCTCCTTGCTCAAGAGAGAAGGAATTGAGTGATTCCTGGTAAGTACAGGTGCCTGTGCTGCTTTCTACAGAAGAAGAACTTCCAGAAGCAGTAGCAAAAGCCAGTAAGAGACCATTCATGAAGGCAGCTGCGATCATCAGCCATTAAAAAGAAAACTTTAATTTTGCTCACTCACCCTGTCCAACAAGAAGTAGGTTTTATAATTATTTTAAAGCATACGAAGAATAGGTGCATCATTCAAATTGATCCCCCCCCCCCCCCCCCCCTTCCCCGATGATGTCCGAGTTTGCTCCATATGGTGATTACGGCCATTAACAACTGATTTTCTATACGTTACTTCTGCCTGCTAGTTGGTAGCCAAGCAAACTGCCATAACGTAAGGAAGGATCTGGAAGACTAGCCACAGCCATGGCCTTGAGGTTACTGGAGGTCATGAAAAGTTAAGCGGCAGCTACCCTGGTGAACTGGAAAAGAGAAGGATCCAGCAGCAGCGGCAAACTTTTGTCACAATAATGTTCTGATCATAGGGTCTGGCAACACCCACCGAACACAAACAATGAATAATAGATCTCATTCACATCCTGCACATTGGGACCATATATTAGCTGTGAGGACAGGTTAATGTAGAGTCAGAATGAACACAAACAATATATACATGAAGTCGGTGGAGCTATAATTTGAGCCACCTCTTTTTACAGACCTAGCGTGCTGGATAAGACAGCCAGATCTTTCAGGTATTGAAGTGTTGCTAAGGTCCTTAAAGACTTCCCAGGTAGAAGTAAGTTCACGCTGCTTGATTGAACAAAGATGAACAAGTGTAAACATATATATACACACACGCACATATACACACATAAATGCATACATACATATATACATTACTGAGCTGTATGCACTTGATAGGTTCACTTTGCTTGCTTCACATGTGCGGCTGGCATGGTAGGGAGGGGGATACAGAGATCTCAACATTGACACGGGGTTAAAAATTAAGCATTGGAAATTAGTAATTACAATGTGAAGTATGTTTAGCTGGAGCTTAGTGGTGCTTGTGAATGACTCGTGTTTATATCGACCGTATTTCATCTCACATAGTCTATTCATTTCATGAGTCTAGCTGCACATAATATCATTTGAGGTGCTCTCTATTATTTGAACATGACTAACAGGCATGTGCACAATAGTTCAAGAATCACTGGATCTTAACAGGTGGAAATTATTTATAGTGGCAGTGTTCATGCTTTACCTATTGGCCTCTATTCTAGTCGGGCTTTTTCCTAGTCAACATTGTCCCGTGTCTTTTGGAGTTTGGCTGTTTCACTGGAGATAATATTTCCTGTAACTACTTGCCTGGGCTTTAAACAGTAAATACTATCATCGTGTGACTGTCTCCACTGAAATGCCGCAACTTTTGAAGGATTTGATTATCGCTTCCAGTGGTAACTGATCGCCAAGCTTTCTTCACCCACTCCAGACAGAGCATTTTCTCTGGAACTTTCATATTTCCTGCTGGTGCATAGATAGTAAATGATACATGATCTAATTGAGGAAATGCAATATCTGTATTAGTGTACATGTATTGTTTTTATATGTATGTGGCAGATGGTGTGAGGTGTGGGTGTGGCATAAAATGGGAGGTATTTGTTATGTACATGTTGTTGTCACAGAATTTTGATGACTTCGAGGAAGCAGTGGAACTCGAAACTCTGGAAGAGTTCTTGAAGATTAAGTAATGTTTTAATTGCTCAGAATTGTATAGTAATATCTAGAACAGTTGTTTTTCGAGTGCATAGTAATGTTATATATACTGTGAGGATTACAGTGGTTATATTTAGTTTTGTTTAGCAATTAACGTGCCGGTAGCGTCATTTTTCTAACAAAGACAATGCATCAATTTAGTATCACAATCATAAAATGTCATGAAGCTCTACACTTGTCTATCAAACATTTATTCGCACGTGACAGAAGACAAATGAAGAAATAATGCTTGGTAAAGGGTGGGATGGTGGAATTTTTTAATCATTGAGGAAGATTTAGATTGTGTTGAAAGGGAATGAGTGTTGTCCAGTAGATTGGGAGCAGACTTTACTGTCAACCCATCACAAAGATGGCAGCTCAGGTACAGGAAGGTTGCTACTGATTCTTTATCTCATAATCCTATATAGCATTTCATTATCGTGCTGCCAGATTTGGTGTTGTCGCCATGTGGTAAAATGCTAGGATTGTGATGTGAAAGTTGGAGGATGAGAGTGGAGGGTTGCCTGATGGTTTCAACATCATTGGCAGAGGCAGAGAGGATTTAATAGTTATAGGAAGTGCTCGGACCAACAGCAGTTGGTGTTATGAGCTGTAAATAGTCTTATAGGCCAGTCTCTTGACATCTGAAAGTGGATTGGAGAGAAAAGCTGCCAACTGTACCTGTATGTGGAGTTAGGATGAGTCATAATGCATACTTTGCCTTGTTGTGTTAGTTTTAAATAGGCAGTGTGTAGCTAAGAGTTAAGATGGCTACAGTTCCTTCATTGCTTCCAAGTTACGTGCCAGATGTTATTAGACCACGAGACCTAGTATGGTCTCCCCACCAAGACCTTGTTGTCTCAAAAGAAGGTGTGTCATCCAAAACTTGTACAGTAGACTGGAGGAGTTGTGTAATGAAAGAGTGTTATTGTAGGTTGTAGATGGTGTGGGTGAATGAAGATGTAAACGAGGTGAATGGGGATAAATGACCTCCAAGGTGACCTAATGATGATTTTAGAAACGTCGTATATAGCTCCAGACAAATTAGGGACGCACTTTTGCTGCCTCGTGTGATAATGAATATCCTTGGTGGAAGTTGCAACCCATCAACCACATCACTCAGGACCAGAGTCAGCTATAAGGTGGTCAATGTTTTGGGTGTAGTTACTTGGTTGACTCTGATCACTCTTCTTAGATTGATTTCGCCTCACACCAACAAGGAGGGACTCTTTGAGATGAGCTCAAGGTCTTAATAAACAGGGTAGAGAGGAAATGGGTACAGGGAAGTGGATTTATTAAACACACTATAAAACATTGTTCATCAAAGTCTTTTCCCGGTACCAGTACAGATGGAATATCCTATACCATCTCAAGAAACCAGGTGAGATATGCCAAATGGTTCTTCCACATTAGGACACCTTCTCTACCCTGTCAGGGAGGGCATTGTAATTACTACTAGCTACTACCATCATTCATAGTATTGTTCACAAGTTTCTTTGCTGAAAGTTGTAACAGATTAATCTGTAGCAAGGTTAAAAATTGACTTAGAGAAGTGCCAAGGGTTTGACCTAAAAATCCTTTCTTGATGTAAGGCACTTCTCTTAGTGTTTGCCTGGCGTGCAGCTTTTAGAGCTTTATTATGGGAGAGCACTCCATTTAGAAAGGTACATGGAAGGTGTAGCTAGGAGCTTAGCTAGATAGTTTCACAGTACCTCTCTCCTTGTGGAGGCTGTGGGATTTGTTGGTTTCCTGCTTGTTCTTGACATTCAGTACACCATAGGGGAGTGGAACAGATAGCAAGCAATTTAGTCTCAGATGTACTTAAGGATCCATTTACTAGGCTCACATGGAAGGGTGAGAGGTAGCATCAATTGAGTGCCAATCAATGCTTCATGGGTCTGTGCCAGCCACTGATTGTGAGAGGTTGGAATCTCCATGCTGCACCAACATTTTATTTTGTGCTACTCAATAGCTGGGCTGCCCATGAAGCAAGATCTATGCACCCAGTGGTGGGAAGCAGGACCTATAGCTGTGCTACATAATAGTTATTATTATTCTCTTCTCCTCTGGCTGTGTACAGCTTCTCCTGATCAGCACCCTAAGCTTCTGCTCTAGTATTTTCTTGACTCATCGACGATCTCGCTAATGAGGGGTTTCCTATTCCTTTGCTGTGAGAAGCTTCTCCTGAGCACCGCCCTAGGCTACAGCTTTATCCCTTTGCTGTTGAAACACTTGGTGCATGGGCACCTTTTGCCCTGAGGATACCGAAGAAAATTGCAAGGTTATCAGCGCACACTGGACAGGAAACAATTACAGCTGCTAGACATTTGGTGAAACAATTATCTGTAAAACTATGACCAAACTTTTGTTATATTTTTGTCGACCCTTCCTTGCAAGATTACTTCTTGGCTTAATATTTTATTGTTTGTTTATTTTATACCAAGCTCTCTGTGTTTGTATGTATGTATTATTTAATGCTGCCTTTACTATTCCGTGGCTAGGAGCACTACGAAACTTTCGTTTGGGTTTTTTTCCGCATTGGTAATTCACGGAAAACTGGAAAATTGTTCACTTAATTAATCATAGCTTTCCGTAGATTTGGGGAATGTTTGTTTTGGTTTGGGTTACATTGGTGTGATTTCAGGTTAAATTTTGATAGATGGTTGTTGATAATGCCGCTGTGTGTATCTTTGGGAACACAAAAAATGCATGCGCAATTAATTGTGTGAAGTGGAATATTGATGGAGAGGAGCTGGAAGTAGGACGGTAGAGACTGATAAAAATTGTGGCAGAGAAGATAACAATGGATGGAGGGATAGGATGGTGGGAAGAATATATAATGTTGAGGAGGAAATATGATCTGAATGCTGAGCTAGGGTCAGTGAGGCAATGGAAGGTGAAGATGAAGAAGAGAAATGAGTGTGATTGGGAGGAGGATGTCGAGAGTATGAGCAGTTTGAAGTGGTATAGGTTGGCAAAAGGTGGGAGCAGAAAGGTATACAAAGTCGGGATATGAAGGAGTGAGATTGATGTTTAGGTTGAGGACAGGGTCAGCAGGTCTATTGCAGAACAAGAAGTGATGTAGGCTGTGTAGTGATGATAGATGCATGTTGTGTCACAGGAAGGAAGTGGTTGAAGATGTGGGGCACTTTCTATTAGACTGTGATGAATTTATAAGGGAATGGAAGATGTTAATGAATGGAATTGAGGGAGCTGGAATATGGTTGGAGGAGTTTGAGATGATGGGCAATGAGGGGAAGGTGGCATTGTTGCTTGGGAAGGAGGTGGAGGGTGTGAGTAATCAGGTGATGGTGGAAGTGTGTGTGTGCATTTTGCAGTGCATAGTGAAATGTTGGCAGAGAAGGAAGGGACTGATTTATGGCCTCCCCCATCCACTCCACCATAACCAAGTAGTACAACTCATTAACTTCAGATATGTCTGTCCTAGTGTTTATTACAGTGCAGGTCATCTTACCTCATTATTCTTTATTTTATTTTTGTACTGCACTGCATGAGGTACGATGACCCCAAGGGACTCAGCATTAAATTATTATTCCCTAAACAAAATGGATCATAAATAGCATGAAAAGACCTACTTTCTTCATTTCAAAAGTTCAAAACCAATGTATTTTTTGCTTAAATCCTTTGATTGGTTTTTAAAGAATTTACAAAGTTTGGTCTGCATAGGTTTGGGAGTTCCTTAGAAATAAGAGGTCAAAGAGGTCACACAAAAACCCATATAAAAAAGATACCACCTCTGCAAAATATAACAGAGGTACCCAGCATTGCCCAGGCAAAAAGAGAGAAGTGATGCAAGTATTATCACAGTGGATTTCAAAATGCAAAATCCAGTAGGTACTCGACACAGGATTTCCTCCATTACCAAAAGCAAGAACCACCTGTAAAGGTACCTGTTAGCTTCTACTTGGTATCTGCATGATGTATTCTATGGGAGAAAGTTAGAGTGCTGGGGGGAAAAAATCAACACACCTATACTTCGTAACATTTTAGCGCCTGCCATAGATAGCAATTTCACTTTCCAATCAGGAACCATAACTACTGCCAATTCAGGCACTCAGATTTTGAAATACCCCCACTTTGGCTGCATGTGACTTTAACATAGTTATACCTCTGCAACTTTTTTAATATCAAGAGAGCACACAGAGCGATCTATCATTTGATCAAGTAAAGTGTGCAGCATCTATGGAGCGCGAAAGTTGTAACCACGAGGTTCTGTTAGTATTTTATAATTTAGACCCCATTTCACGTGAACATAAGTCCACTTAAAAATATATATATATATTAGCTTCTGTAGTGTTTCTACAGCTCTATCAACCACAGTCATTCAAGACTTGATGCTGGAAACTAGTTGCTTAATGAAATTTGAAGGTTTATTTTACTTCACATTCAAACCTACAGTTCCAAAAAAAGTGAATAATGTAATTATTATTAACAGGTCATACACTGTTGTTAAAGCTAAGCTTTCTGGATGTCATACCAGTTTAAAACATAATAACAGGGTTACCCAGCATTTGAAGGAAGAGAGTGAGGACGAGGATCTAATGGAGGTTGGGAGTGAGTTCCAAAGAGCTGTGGCTGAGGAAACGAAGGAAGACTGCATGGATGCAGTGTGGGAGAATGGGATTATGATGTTCAATGGTTGGTTAAAGATAAGAGAAAGAGGAATTGATATGGATGCAGCTGTGGACTAAGCATTCTGGCAGAGATAAAACCAGGGCCAGTTGATTTCTCAGAGGGAATGCAAGTTAGAAGACTTACAATCTCGTCCGGTGAGCAGAGGAGCTCGGGTGGGCAAGTGAAGGGCGGAGGAGATGGTGTGTGATTACAGAGAGGTGGAGAAGACTTATTAAAACTGCTGGAGAAGAAGTGATTTAGAACCTCGGCTTTAGACGGAAAGCACAAGTTTGATCTTGGTAAAGGATGGAATGCAAGATGTTTTTTTACCTAATTTCTTTATTGCTCTCCAAAGAGAACTATAGTTGGGAGAAGATGATAGTCTTTGGAAGAAGAAGTGTTTTGCTTAATGGAGATGAAAGAGTGTGGTTACGGCAATGGCGATAGGCTGCCCAGGCATCAGCAGATCTGAGTGACCGGGCAGAGGAGTATAATCTATTTCTAATTTTGATTTGTTTGAGAATGGAGTAGGAGATCCAGGAGGGGTACAGCGGGTTGTAGGATAAACTAGCTTAGAGGGAATAGTTTTGTGCATGATGCGAGTAAAGAGTTCTTTAAATATGAGCCAAGAGGCTTCAGTGTCTAAGGGTGGGAGGATGGTATCCCAGGGAATGATATTAATTAGGTTGTTAGCTTGAGAGAAGTCTGCTCTGTCATATAACCAGACTCGATGAGGAGGCGAGGGAGATGGAGAATCAGAAATGAGAGGGAGGGGATACGAGGATGGAGTTGTGGTTGGAGTTTGATACAGGAGGAGAGACTTAACAGCAGGTGGTAGTAAGGGTGGAGGGTAAGTACACAAGATCAATGATAGAGGGGACACCAGTATGGGAGTAGTGAGTTGGATAGTGGATAATTTGATTGAGAGAATAAAGGTCAGATATTTCGTGTATCTTATCGAGAAGCGGTTAAGGTAACAAAAAATTAACATTAAATTCCCCAAGCAGAATAAGTTCCTTTGTGGAAAGGTGGGGGATGGAGGGAAGAGCAGCAAGTGAGGCAAGTAGATGATCTTGATGGTCGGGTGATGAAGGTGGGCGATAAAATATGGCAAAAAGGAAGGAAGTTTAATTGAGATAATTAGAAGTTCAAGCATAGAGATGGATGGGAGAGAGATGATTGAGGCGAGAAGGCTTGACTTTACATAGACTACTATACTTCCACCATGCTTCTAATCTGAATGTGCGGTACCAATTTCAGAGTCTGAAACATCTGGGGAGAGCCACGTCTCAACTCTAGAAATTATGTGGGGTTTATAGAGATAAGATGTTGTAAGTTCGTCAAATTTGGGAAGAAGACTGTGTAGAACACCTTTATGTCATTTGTGGTTGTTTTGGGTACTGCTGGTGTCCGGGAGAGAACAGGAGGTGTGGCACTAGGAGAGATGATAGTAGACCCAGAAGTGGTAAGGTTAGGTGAGGGTGAGCAGCGAGGTGCAGAGGGCTGATGGGAGGGAGTTGCCCTATATTGTTATCATGTATGTAAGCCTCTAAATAGCTTTTGCTACTGAGCTCATTTTAAAATTCCCAATGGAGGGAAAGAAAAAAGAGAAATGATGCAAGTATTGATCATATTGCATTCAAAATTCAAAATACAAACTTAAAGGTATTTTATATCAACTATGTACAGGCTGGTGGGGAAAAGGTCTAAAATCAGCATTTTAAAACAGTTTTTCTCCACATAAAGGAGGGCCTAGGTATCCAGTAGTTGTGCTCCCCATGAAGCAGGGCCTAGTAACTGGTTCCCCATGAAGCAGGGGCTAGACACCTAGTAACTGTGCTCCCCATGAAGATGGGCCTAGACACCCAGTTGGTTTGAGACAAAGATGCACAGTGATAATAATTCTTCTCTACTCCTCTCACTTTGTGCAGATTCTGATCGCTAGTCGAGAATCTCGTGATGAAGGTTCCCCCCCCCTTTTCTTTCTGCAAGTAGCTTCTCCAGATCGCCGCCATAGTTCGCTATCTTTACTATCCATGGCATAGAGGAAAATGGAACTACAAAATTTTTGTTTCAGTTTTGGTCGCATTGGTGATTTCAGGAAAATTGGGGTAATTGTTTTTCTTTTGCTTGCGTTGGTGATTTCAGGATGATAATTTTTTGTTAAGTAGCTAGGTCACTTTGTGTATATCAGTGGGAATGTGAAAGCCGCATCATGTGCAGTTAATTTCCAATTTGAATGAGATGCTGATGTATGGAGGTAGTAGGTTGGTGGAGGTGATGGTGCAGGTGATGAATGTGGTGATGAGAATTGAGTATACTGCCCAGTGGACTGGAAGAAGAGTTTGCTAGTACCTCTCCACAAGGATGGCAATGAGGACCAAGTAGGGGAATTGCATTATGTTGTAGTGTGGTGAAGGTGTTTGCGAGAGTGCTGGCGAGGGAGTTGGGCAGGTTTGCTGAGGATAGGATTTTGATGGCAGTACAAAGAGGATTTAGGAGTCAGAGGAGATGTTCGGACCAGTGGTTGGTGTTAAGAGGAGTTTGTGAAATGAGGAAGAGCGAGAAGAAAAATTCACATCTGGCTTTCCTGGACATAAGTAAGGCATATGACAGTGTGTGGAGGGAGGAACTATGGCAGAAGTTAAGGCAGTATAGAGTAGAGGAGAAACTTGTGAGGACATGTGTAGGATTTTATAGTGGGATGGAGACGATGGTGATATTGAACTTAAGGAGGTCAAGGTGGTTCGCGAGAATGGACTTAGGCAGGGATGTCCTTTGTCTTCATTTCTTTTCAATATTTATTTGTGGGAATGGCAGAGGAGTTGAGAGAGCTGAGTGAGTAGTCAAGGTGGAAGGCTCTTTGTGTGGGGCACTTATGTATGCAGATAATATTGTTCTTCTGGCAGACTCAGGAGTGGAACTGCAAGCTATGTTGGATGTAGTAAAGGCTTATGTGTTAAGGTAAATTTAATAGCAAGAAGAGTAAGGTGATGCAGGGAAGAAGGAAGCAGGAGTGAATTGGAGGATTGGTGAGAAGGTATTGGAAGAGGTCAAAGAATTCAAGTACCTGAGAATGTGGTTTGATAGGAAGCTAAGGGGTAATGTTCAGTTAGAGAAGATAGCAAAGAGGGCAGAAGAGTGGGTTGGGAAGGTGACATGGATGAGTATATAGAATGAATTGGCAGATGGAAGTAGACAGAGGAAGAATGATGTGGGAGCTTCTAGTGAGACCTAGTATGGAATATGCAGCCGAGGTGGATGGGAGAACATAATGCTTGCAAGAAGTTGGAGTCAGCACAGATGAGAGTGGGTAAGAGATTGTTGGGGACAAGTAATACAGTAGCAGGAGTGGCAATATGGGAGATAAGGGAGTAGGAAGCTAGTGGAGAGGAGGGAAGAGATGACAGTTTTGTTTGGTAAGAGATTAGAGGTATTGGAACAGAGCAGATTTGGTAAAAATAGTTGTAAATAAACTAAGAGAGGATGGAGGAATCGGATGGTGGGAAGAATATGAAATCTGAGGAGAAAATAAGAGCTAAACAACGAGGTTGGGTTAGTACATAAGTGGAAGGGGAAAATGAACGTGAGAAATGAGAAGGATTGGAAGGAGGAAGTAAACAGCAAGACTATGCTGAAATTTTATAAATTGGCAAAGAATGGTGCAGGGGTGGAGAGGTATGTGAGGTCCATGCATGGTCAGGAAGGTGCGTGTTTGCAATTTAGACTGAGGAACTGCATCAGCTGGGTTGTTAGAGGATAAGAAGAGATGTGTGATAGTTAGGGATGAGATGTGTATCATGTGTGATAGTGGAGCAGGGGAGGATGTGGGTCACTTCTTGGTAATGTGTGAGGAATTTGAGAGGGCTTGGCTCGTACTGGTGGATGAGGTGCACAGAATTGTAGGGGCTGGACAGTGACTGGATGAATTTAGAAGGATGGAAAGGTGGCTTTGCTGTTGGGGAAAGGTGCGGAGGGAGTAAGTGATGCAGTGATGTAGGAGGTGGGTGCTTGTTATGTATTGGTTAGGGAAGTGGTGGCAGAGGAGAAAGGAACTGTTGTCTTAGCTGAGGAATGATCTTTGGTCCCTTCCCCTCACCCCTCCTTGAGCAGCGAGACACTCATAACTATTAGTATTATGGATAATTAAGTACTGTTGATAATATAGATTGTTCTTAGTGTTAGTTACTGTTACATAGTCTCACACTGTGCTGTAGTTTATGTGGTGGCCTTAACTGGCTCAGCAGTATCAAGATTAAATCATTCCCTAAACAAAATGGCAGTCCATGATCACAAATATTATTATTTATTATTATTATTATTATTATTATTATTATTGTCACTTTACAATACACATGAATTATAGATGAGTGACAATGATATGAGGATGTAGCTTTGTACTGATGGTCTACTTAGTGGCCAATAATCCAATTGGAGCATAATAGAGCTTCTTTCGGTTAAAAGGGGAGATTTGACATTTTCTGTCATTTAAAGAGTAGAAACAGTTCCATAATGTTGAAGGAAGCTAATGTGATTGCAGTGATATGAGTGTGGAATAACTTAACATGACCTCCCGATCTTGTGCACGATGTTGATATATAGAGTTATATAATCGAGGATGTTAAAGTGATCTGTAGGCTCTTTTAAAGATTTAACTAGGAAAAAAAGTGTCATTCAGTTCAAGAGTCATAAGGGGGGAAGAATGCTTAAACTCAATAGGCGAGGCGAGACTTGTAATCGGATTTGTAGTCATTCAAGTACTACTTTGGCAGTTCTTCTTTGTATTTGGAATAAAATCTTTCTTCATGTGAGGATGCCAGACAGGAGAACAATAGGTGAGTTGGGTTAACAAGAGACATGAAAAGTATCTTTTTGGCACTAATGGAGTCACAATGATTGGAAGGGTGACATATATAGAAGGCTGAAGGTTCCGATAGGCTTTTGAGAGGATGTTTGAATACATGATTCCATGTTAGGACACTTGAAATAATTACACCTAGATCTTTAATTTTATTTTTGATGCAAGTGTCATCCAAAAAGCATTTCGAGTCAACAGCAGGCACTTTCGAGAAAATCTTCAAAAGGCAATGGTGAGGTGTCATGTCCAAAACTTCAGAATTCCAAGAAGGTAATAAGGTTGATTTCAGTAGTTAGTAATCTTCAAAAGGCAATGGTGAGGTGTCATGTCCAAAACTTCAGAATTCCAAGAAGGTAATAAGGTTGATTTCAGTAGTTAGTAGCTATATATTATTGTAAAGAAATATCAGAATATATGAAACTTTGATTTTTGGATTTATGAAATTACAGAATGGTGAATATAAATTTGGTTGTGATAACTGGTGGAGAGCCATCCTTCCAGTTAACTTTGAGAGTGATGACCATTTTGCGAGTGAGGATAAATCATTTTGAAGAAGGGATATATATATACATCAGAAACCGATGCAATACCTTTAAAGCACTTCTTGGTATGTCGTTTATTCAGATAAAAAATTGTAACAGACCAAGAAAGCTGCCTTGCGGAACACCAGAACTGAATGGAATTAGATCAGAGTGGTTATTATTATTTAGTGATACCATTTGACAGAGAGAGTCTAGGTATCCACTCTGAACCAATGCCAAAGCTCTCCTGAATGGCACTTTCTTAATTTCAAATACTTTTTATGAAGAACATACAAAAAAATACATAAAAAAGTAAGTTTCTACTTTCATTTTCTTGATTTTGTATTTTAATGGAGGAAGTAGCTAATATTTCACAGTAATAATAATCATTTTATTTTTTATTTTATTATTTTATATTTTATATTTTATTTATTTATTTTTGTACTGCACTGGTGCGATGGTTCCAGGGGCCTTGGCATTTTTGAAGATTACATTATAATTATTCCCCTCTCCTCTGGTGAAGCTTCTCCTGATCACTCTCTCACTCTTCCCCTGAACCAGGTATATAGAACCTCAAGAGGTTCTTGTGTGCCTTCTTTGGGTGGTCCTCAACATATACATATATAGCGACAAAAAAGTGAATAAATAATAACAGATCATAGGCTGATGTTAAAGCAAATCTTTCTGGATTTCACACCAGTTTGAAAACATAATAACAGGCCATTTCCGAGGGAGAGAAGGAAAAGTGAGAAGTGATGCAAATGCATAAAAAAAAACTTAAAGGTTTCTGATGTGAACTAAACTTAAAGGTTTCTGATGTGAACTAAACTTAAAGGTTTCTGATGTGTTCCAAGGCCACTGGATCCCGTTTTAATGTGAACCTTGTGAATATCGTTATCGTTGGGAACGTTGAAAAATGCATGCGCAATTAATTCAAATGCCGTCACGATCTATTTAAAACCTGTACCCTTATGAAACAGGCCCCCTAGGCTCCCATTAGCTGCACTCACCATGAAGCTGGGCCTAGGCACCTAGTAGTTTGTTCAGGAGTTGTGTGAGGCTGTCTCAAATCAGAGTGTGATGAACCATTTTCTCCTTCAGAGAATTTCTATTATCATTAACTTTTTGAAATGAAAAAAGAAGCGGTGATCGTGGACGGACATTTTGATCGCAACCTAGCTGCATTGTCAACAACTACCGTACACAAAAAGCAGTCAAAATTATCATCCTGAGGCCAGTCTTGCTAACCTTCTAGGTGGAGAAATTATGGCAAGAATGGAAAGTGGCATTGCTGTTGGGGAAGGATGTAGCTAGAGGGAGTAAGTGATACATATCAAGCTGATGAATGATTTTTGATTCTCTTCCCTCCCTTCTCCTTGAATAGCTTGATACTCTAAGCTATTCCAACTGATCTTATTATGATGAAGGCTAGAGCATTTAGCTGAAATGTCTAAAATTTGTGTGAAACGGAATCAAAGGCTTTGCTTAGATCGAAAAAGATCGAGCACATATCGTGATGAGGTGAGAGCATGCATTCCTAAATGATAGCAGTGCAGAAGTGGTAGACTTACCAGGGAGAATTCCCATTGGCATTGAGAAATGGGTGAATATTTCTGGAGATGAGATGAGTTTATGAATGATCCTCTCAAGGAGCTTGCTTAAAACTGATATAGGTATATAGTATCAGGATTTGTTTTGCTCCCCTGTTGGGTAGGAGCGACCCTGGTCTGCTTCCAACTGCTAGGTATGTTCCAGTATGAATAGAGATGTTGAATATATAGCTTGGTAATGCTTAGAACAATACTAGGGGCCTTTAGCATTCTGATAGATTATATATTGTCAGGTCCAGTTGCTTTTCTACAGGCAAGAAGAGCTGTGATTAGGTCATAAACCTGATCCTCTGTGCCGAGTAATTCAGACAGGCAGGTATGATGATCAGTCTGACAGGGTGGATTTTCAGTAGCCATTAAGGTTTGGGAATGAAGTTATTGTGAAAGTGCTGATTAAGTAACTGGGCTTTGTCTTCATCTGAGGAGAAGAGTACCACCAGTTACTTAAGCGCATGTTCAACCACACTGAAAGGTTGTCAGAACAAGGGACCGTAAGGGCAGGTCGTGAGGGTGGGGGGGAAGGGTCGCCTCGAGGAAGTTCTGATGAAGATTTCAGCGCTACTACGGCAAGGCCATCTGTTCCAACGTAGGTGATGCTCTAGCAATGCAGAATGCAGTCATGGCGATTTACCATCACTCTGTCTCAACGGATGCAGATCCTCAGCACTTCCTCTGCCCCATTAGACCAACATCCTGGTGCAAATTCAAACGTGCCCAGGCCAAAGGAGAGCCACCTCCTCCACACAGGACCACCATTCCAGCCATCATTGCTCCCTTTGTCAAGAAGGAGTTTGAAAAGCTATCACACCCTTCCTTGATGGAGTGATGTGCTAGGAGTGACCCAGAACCAGAACGAGTCGTTCAACAGCCTAATTTGGAACCAGTGCCCAAAGACAGAGTTCAGTTCCTCCATCGTACTTGAGATCGCAATCAACTTGGCTGTGATCACCTTCAATTCTGGGCATGGAGCACTCACTTTGAGGGCTGTTGCAACGGCTCCAGTATGGTCTGGGTCCCACGATCTTGAATTTCCTAGACACCAAGGATGAGACCCATATTTGGGATATTTGGGAGGCCGAGTACAAGGGTAGGGAGCTCATCAAGAAGAGGAGGCAGATGAGGTTGGACAGGGTCAACTTGCATGACGAACAGGTGGCAGCTGAGGGGATGACCTACATTCCTGGAGGGTTTTAATTTCTGTCAGACCCAGGCATGCACCCCACAGACTACACTCACTTGATGATGTCATGCTACATCCTTATACATTTTTCTTATGATTTAACCGGCTTTTTTAAGAGCCCCACTTCACAAAATATTTTATCTGACCAACAAGTTTGTGTGAAACACACTGGAGAGCAGGTAAAAATGGTAAAAATGGTATAAACAGTGGTTTCCTAAAATGTGGGTTTTTTCCATGCAAAAAAATTATATCTCCGTGAAATATTGCTTCATAATAAATTATATCATTCTGAAGCTCATGAGGCTCTATGCATTGCATAATTGCATTTGAATGGTTATGGTACAGGTACACATTGATGTTAGACCCACTATGATGGTTGATTTTGTAACAAAGGTCCTATGTGGTTTTGTGGCAAATGCTATGCAAATGCAATGCACACTTTAGTGTTTATTTTAGCACCTACATAAATAGGAAGTGGAATATATAGTTGGCTCATAGCAATTTTTATTGAGCTAGAATGTATCCATTTTATGCTTGGTTGAAAATGATTATGAAGCATATAATGGAAAGCCTCTAAAATAAGCTGTCTTTTACTATAGGGGACAAAGGACAACCAAGTTATAATTACCATTCAATTATCTCATGAATAATTAATGAGTTGTGGGTGTCAGCTGCCTTAAAGGGATTCTGTTCTCTTTAGGAAGTAATGGAAATGAGTGTTGTATAAACATGCTTTATTCCTAGAGTGAACTGCCATATTGTAATGGGACCCTTTATGAAGCCGCTACAGTACAGACTCCTCAATAATGTGCCCCTACAAACTGAACTACAGCTATTAAATACGAGAGATGCATATACAGCATTCCTACTTGCACTCTCCATGAAAAGGCAGTATATACCACTTTTTCAAACTTGGTAATATGTGCTATAGTTTACATGCATGAAACTGCAGCAAATATTGACTTTATAGCTGCTCTACTCCTACTTGCTTTTCGGAGCTGTTGAATGCTCTCTCAGAGTGCCCTCGGCTGCCAAAGCTGCTTGATTAGCCTGCACACAGGTATCATTTTTTCATGGGCTTTTCATTTTCTCAACTCACAACAGCTAATTGGAAAATGGTTTTGGTAACCCACAGGCCTCCTGTTGGCCAGCAATTCCTCAGATTTTCTGCAGACATTGCAAAATGCACCCCCACCATCCTCATCCAAATAGTCTTTCCCCCACTACCACATTTCCTCGCAGCTATAACTTTACTGGTATAGTAGTGCTTCTTGGGTTGACTGGAACCTTCAAGTAATCTTCACTACTGTTACTACTACGACTCCACACAAGCAGATGTGACTGCAGATTATGGAGAACAAACACTTCAGCAAAATATTGCGAGTCCTTTCATAGTCAGCCAGTGCAAGTATGATGTAGTTACTACTTTTGGAACTTGGGTCATCAAGCAGTTATAATTTTTTTAGCAAGTCTTAAATGCCAACAATACACAACAAAGTGGGTGTTAAATTAGTACTAGTACAGGTCAAAAAAAATATTCGGGGCTTGCCCCCAACTTATTGGTCTGCAAGGACACCAACATTGGGTAATTTCCAAAATGTATTAGTGTCAGCAGAATGTAGTCTTGAGAGATATGCTTCTTTTGAAATTTTGATGGCAGAAACAACAGCATTCCCGACAAGTTTGTTGGTTGTTGTTCCAAGGCAACACTATATAGGCCTATTCTAATTTTTCTCCCCTTTCCCTTCACTTCATTAGAATAGTAATTATTATAAGCTGCTATTTGGTTGTTTTTGGGGGGGGCGGGTTTTTTTTTTACAAACAAAAAAAAATATATATATATTTTTTATTATTATTAAAATTACATATGACAGAGAACAACATGCCATACCTCAAGTTAAAAAGTTTATGCGATGACTAGGGAAATGGCTCGTCCCCAACCCTGATGGCAAAGATCCCATTACTGAGGCTGCATTCCCACGCTGCACAGCCACAGAAATCCGTTGAAGAAGATGTTGGTTGGTATACAGTTCCAAGGTATATAAGGGAAAGGAAAGGGGGAAAAGTGCTATCACAACAAAACCTAAATGCATCCAGTCCAGGAGCTCATCCTTTTCATAAGCAAAAAGATTCCTGGCATACCTGTAGCCATTCCTCATCAGAAGAGTTCCAGGCAGCTAAGATCAGGAAGAGTCGGTCCAAGATGGCAGTTGCGATCGTCGGACTGTTGTTCATGTGGTTATGGAATACTCTTTGTTCACCTTGTTGCCAATGCCACCAAGATTTCTCACTCTAGATCACGTATGATGACCATATAACTATATAATTATGTGCAACATTGCTTGGCCCCCGAGGGGAGCTAGCTGTTCACTTTGTGAATGCCTTGTATTGGAAATCCTCAAGTTCTGGTACAGTCTTGACAACCCACTCCACTCCCCACTCTGTACTAATGTCAGGGGTATTATTGCTTCTTTTACTGTTTCTTCACCCTATAATGTTTCCAGATATCTCTGTCAACAAAAAGTGTGCTTAATAGACACTTCTCCATAAGAGGACAGATCGTAGAGCCCACACTAGGCAAAATAGCTTGAAATGTTATCTTTCAGATGACTGATGAATGCTTTTGCTAGATTTTCCTGGAACAAATTGATGTCTTCCCGATTTATCCAGTTGTTCCTCCCAGGTTCTCACTTTCATCCCAAAGCTCCAGTAACCCAATTTGCTGCTGGTACAATTGCATCAAACATGTGAAGGGTTGCTTGAATCTACAAGACTAGATATGATGGACAAGTTGAAATGTTCTGTTTGGAGTGTTTTACTAAGTTTGGCTACTTGTGGAAGTGTTTAGTTAAGCAAGAACATCACTGCAATTGTTGTTTGCTTACCGAGAGCTTTGCTGAGTCCCAATGTTTCTGGCCTATTTGTACCATCACAGAAGAGCTCACTTTTACCGTCTTGACACACTTCATTTGTGCCAACCAGCGAGATCAGAAGGCTTAATAATCTTCAATTCTGGTATATCAAGTACATGCTGGATCTCTTTAAGGGATTCTGTTCTCTTTAGGAAGTAATGGAAATGAGTGTTGTATAAACATGCTTTATTCCTAGAGTGAACTGCCATACTGTAATGGGACCCTTTATGAAGCCGCTACAGTACAGACTCCTCAATCCATGTACCTGTAATAGAGCCCCTACTAACTGAACTACAACTATACGAGAGATGCATATAATCATTCCTACCTGCACTCTCCATGAAGTACTCACCTCCATAAGGCAGTACCAACTTGGTAATATGTGCTATATTATATCTAGTTTACATGCATGAAACTGCAGCAAATATTGACTTTATAGCTGCTCTACTCCTACTTGCTTTTCGGAGCTGTTGAATGCTCTCTCCGAGCGCCCTCTGCTGCCAAAGCTGCTTGATCAGCCTGCGCATGGGTATAAAAAATTTTCATGGGCTTTTCATTTTCTCACTCACAACAGCTAATTGGAAAATGTTTTTGGTAACCCACAGGCCTCCTGTTGGCCGGCAATTCCTCAGATTTTCTGCAGACCTTAAAATGCACCCCCACCATCCTCATCCAAATAGTCTTTCCCCCAATACTGGGTGGCTCACATTTCTTCGCAGCTATAACTTTACTGGTATAGTAGTGCTTCTTGGGTTGACTGGAACCTTTAAGTAATCTTCACTACTGTTACCACAAGCAGAAGTGACTGCAGATTATGTACTGAAATAAGAATAAGATATATACATATATTATATAGAGAACAAACACTTCAGCAAAATACTGCGAGTCCTTTATAGTCAGCCAGTGCAAGTATGATGTAACTATCATAGTTACTACTTTTGGAACTTTGGGTCATCAAGCAGTTATATATTTTTTTAGGAAGTCTTAAATACCAACAAAGTGGGTGTTAAATTGGTTACTAAGTCAAAAAAAAATTTCGGGGCTCGCCCCCAACTTATTGGTCTGCAAGGACACCAACATTGGGTTTAGTCCCCCGCCCCAAGTTAATACTCAACTTTCCCCCCCCCCCTCCCCCCACCATTTTTCCAAATTAAGGCACTATTACCTTACAAGAGATAATGAAATGCCTTTATATGCAGCAGCAAAGTTTTCTAACAAAGTCGAACAAAGTAATAGTAGCACATGAGAAGAAACAGTTCCATATCATAGAATATCCCAGAGCCTCTACGAATTGGGTGCACCGTCTTCACTTATCTCTTGTGTTTCTTGGCTTGACTCCTCTCTTGTTTCTTGGCTTGACTCCTCTCTCTTTTCCTCTTGAGGTCTGTTGACAATCAACAACATCACATTACACTCATGAAAGGCCAAGCATCAAAGAGGTTAAATATTTTATCAATCATTTTAGCCCCCTCATTTCCCGTGTTGACAATTCTCATTTTCCATGTTGACAATTCTAGCAGTAACCGCCAGTCATTCAGTTACGACACAATAATCTTAGTGAGCTAATCATGGTTAAGGCAGGGGTGTATTTAGGGGGGGGCGGGGGGGGGGCATTCGCCCCCCCTTGTATCATTCTCGCCCCCCCCTTGAAATTAGAGATTTTTTTATTAATAATGTCAAGAAAGGTGTAATACAAGAAAGGTGTAATAAGCTTATGATATCAGTATCAGGTTCAAATGATAGGAATGTCAAACTGAGGTTCTTCTTGGTTTTCTCTGCCATACGTCCACAATCTCTTCAAGGTCGCTCTCAGAGAGTACTTCTGGTGCCTCTATAGCAATCCTCATAAGGTGAGAAAGGCTGCAGTCACTTAGAGAATTACGCAAACGAGTCTTGATCATCTTCATCTGTGAGAAGCTTCTCTCCACAGAAGCAGTAGAAACTGGAATCGATAAGCAGATGGAGGCAATCTTGTGCAAATTGGGAAACATGGCCTTGAGCATGTCGTTTGAAACAAGTTCTTTCAGCTGTGATGCAGTAGTATCCCGTGGTTGCTTGACTAACAGCTGGCGGAATGTTTTCCACTCTGTAAGTATTTCAGTGGAAATCATGGCTGTCTTCACTGTTTCTTCTCCATCCAATGTTTCTGCATCTCTATCTTCTCCGTAGTGAGCAATCAGTTTCTCAACAGACATGTCTCCATAAGTGGGAAAAGATACTGAATCTGGTTTTGGAACTTTCCGTGGATCGAATATAGACAATGCTGATACAACAGCGTTGGATGAAGAAAATCGGCTTGTTATGTTGGCCTTTAAATCAGCAACAAAAGGCTTACCAACAACATTCTGGAACGAAAGTATTTTATCAGCGTCAATAGACACCTTTGTAGATGACTTCAAGTCTTCAACGTTTTCAAGAAGCTCCAACACCCAGTTCGCTCCAGGCAAAACTGCATCATCCAAGGATTTAACAGTAGCATCAACAAGGAATGATATCAACGAGAGGTCAAGCTGCTCTGCCTGAAGTGCTTTGCTGAGCTTGGCTACTTGTGGTAGAGTGAAATCAAGCAAATATATAGCTGCAATCGTAGACAATTTGCAGAGGGCACCATGGATTCCAAGAGCTTCTGGCTCGTGGGACGTCTCGTAGATGTTCCCAATGGTGATTACAATTGCAGAATAACTTGCTTTGACACACCTTTCATGTGCCAGCCAGCGTGTGTCAGATGGCTTGATCACTTTCATTTCTGGAAGTTCAAGAACGTGCTGTACCTCCTTCAGACACTCTGCTCGCTTGGGGGAATTGCGAAAATGCTTCCAAAGAGTAGTCAATGTTCTGTAAACATGAGCAATTCCAGGAGTTTTATTGGCAGCTTGCACACAAGCCAACTGCAGTAAGTGACAGTGGCAGTGTATAAACAGAGCGTGAGGAGTATGTTTCTTGATATGTGCCTGAACCCCGGTCTTTCGTCCAGAAAAAGTTGCAGCTCCATCAAATCCCAATCCAACTATTCTTCCGACTTGTAGACCTTTCTTCTTTAAACAATCGATGAGATTAGAATAGATGGTCTCTGCATCAGCCTTCTTCAATGGAATAAGCTCCAGAAAGCACTCTACTGGTACGCCATCTTCCTCCCAGCGGCAAAACACAGACAATTCTTCTACGTTGGTGAGATCTGTGCACTCATCTGCCATGAGGCTGTACATAGGTGCCTTTTGAAGTCACTTCAGAATCGACTCCTCCACCCATGTCCCCAATGATTCGATGAATTCAACCACAGCCAATCTTGATGTGTACACAGCATTTCTTGGTGCAGTTTCTAAGAATTGCTTCAAATGTTGGCTGCCACATCGAACCACCACGTCAACCAGCTTCTCAAATTTTGTCGAATGTGCAACTTGTTCTTTCGTAAGAAAATGAGTGAGTAGGATCAGGCACTTCACTACAGCTCTGTTCTGAGCTCTTTTGCGAGCTAAAACATTCTGGAGTTGCTGTACAACTGTTCCACCTTTGGCTGCTCCTTTAGCTGCAAAAAGAGCTTGAGTTGCATGGATATGGAAGTCACTTCTCGCATGAGCTTTCATTTTTTCAACAGCTTTCTTCCAATTTCTGCAAGGTTGTGTGACCCACACTCCTCCAGTACGCTGCAGACCAGATTGCTTGCAAACCTTGCAAAAGGCACCATCGCTATCCTCGTCATAATAGAGCCAACTGAAATCTTTCTCCCAGCTCTTAGAGTATTTTCTCTTCGTGGATACAGAAGAGCGGTGTTTGTTTTGCTTGCTTTTCTTTGAAGGTGGAGGACTAAGGCTAGGACTAGATGCCTCGACATGCTCAGAGCTATCTGTTCTGCTATCTTCGCTATCGCTGCTATTAGCATGAGAAGAGGCTTGAGAAGTACTTGCAAAGTATGAGCGAATATCCATATTAATATGAAGAGAAATCAGCTAGTAAGGTTTCTTTTATAGAGACTTTAAGACCATGACATAATGGACCGAGTTAAAAATACTGAGAGAGAGTGGGAAAGAAGGAGGGAACTGAAGAAGTGACAAACCTACAAAGGAGAACACGTGGTGGTGTGTGATGACTTTAAGACCATGACATAATGGACTGAGTTAAAAATACTGAGAGAGAGTGGGAAAGAAGGAGGGAACTGAAGAAGTGACAAACCTACAAAGGAGAACACATGGTGGCGTGTGATGACATCATGTCTAAGATTAGACTTGAAGACCATGACATAATGGACTGAGTTAAAAATACTGAGAGAGAGGGAGTGGGAAAGAAGGAGAAACAAAAGAAGTGACAAACCTACAAAGGAGAGCACGTGGTGGTGTGTGATGTCATCGTGTCATGACACATGCTCTCCTTTTTCCAAGCAGCTACAATATCATGAGAAATATATACAGTCTAGCCATAGTTCGGTATAGCATAATGCCATTGGTAGTCCGTCAAAATAGCTATCCTCAGACATTGTAAAAGCAAAAAAAAATATGGGGGGATCTTCCCCCCAGACCCCCCTTTTACGACTTATGAACATGTTAAGAAAATATTAACAAAAATTAGGGCACCAAGTGACCAACCATTTCCACCCCCCTCCCCCCCCCCCCCCCCCCCCCTAGAGAACTAGAGAAAAATTGTGTATGAAACCTGTTGTCCATGATTTTGTAAGAAAATGCATGGAATGCAACATAATTCGATTTCACAAAAGCCCACCTCCATTATACGAGTGACAAGTGACTATATCTAATCTATATATGCTGATTGCCGTAGCATGCAACTTCAGCAAATATTTAAGATGGAATGTTGTACTAAAGATTTTAGAAAAAGTGCATGCCATCATAAGTAGCAGCTATATATACAGTTAGTACTGCAAAAATACCTGTGGGTAAAACACTTTCGTACTCCACGCGGAAGCCCAGGGTGCACGTCCCCTTTCTGCACCATCCAGGCTCTCCGCCCCCCCTTATTTTTCCATATCTCAAGTTCGCCCCCCCTTGGCAAAATTTCTGTATACAACCCTGGTTAAGGGGGTTGAAAATCAACACCTTCAATTTCGCACCCACGTGTTTGACCAGGTAATAAATTTTTAACGCCTAATCAAAAAGGTCATTGCATGCGCTAGAGGAAGCTCTAGCCACTCGTACAATTTTCAAATTTTTTGGCACTTAGCAATCTGGAGTTATTTTGGCGGAGGTTGCAGGGATTCAGGTTTTTGAGGTCCCTCCACTTTAGGGTCTAGTAACTTGCCTATAGTTATTATACCTATGAAACATATTTTAGTATCAAAAGAGAGCACACAGAGAGACCTATCTTTTGAGCTATATATCAAGTCCATACCATGAAGTTTGCAGAATCTACGGAGCTCTAAAGTTTTAACCACAAGTAAAAATATAAAAAAGGAAAAAATACCAACAGTAGTTAATTAAGGGGGTCGGATGGGCAAAATGAAAAATTATTTTCTCCCCAGTTATACTATTGTCATAGCATTGGAATACTTTTTGCAGTGCTGAAATGCTCCCATTTTGCACACACCAATACAGAGAGTTATCTGGGAGCACTTCCTGATTTTAATTAGGGTTATTTTAATTTGTACCTCATAATTTTTTGTGATTACCTCCAACTTTGGAGCTCCATATTTTCTATATGCTTTATTGTATGAACTTTATTGTATGAACTTGATAAATAGCTTAAAAGATAGATCTCCCTGTCTGCTCTTATGTTATGTTAAACATATTATCATAGGCATATATAAGTATGCATAGTTAAAAATCAGGCCCTAAAAAACTGTGGGTTAGGTGGCTCTAGGTAAGGGTATTTCCGGAGTGGTTAGATTCAAGTGCTATAAATTGAACTGAGGTTAGCTAAACCTGTACTTTTCAATTAGAGTGGATTCATTAGGCTGTACTAGCTGCTAATGACCTGCCATGGAATGCTTTAGAAAATTTATTTTGTCGATGCCGACCTCTTACCAGATATAAATTGTAAGGCCACTACAAACCTAAAGAGAAGGTGACTTATTCATGTTACAAGGGTGTTCATGTTACAAGGGTGTTCATGTTACAAGGGTGTTCATGTTACAAGGGTATAGTTAAGGGATGGGGGGGGGGGGGGGGGGGGGGCTAACCACCTTCCCCTCAGAATTACCTCAGAATTAATAATAAAATGCTGTTACTGAGTCGGTGCAATGGGGCTAGCTAATGATTGTATTGTTACAATACAGAGCATCTGCTGTTTAGCATTGCCATTTTCATGCAACACAAGAAAATATCTTGAGCCCCCTCCCCATCCTGACCATTCTATCTCCACCCTGTGCTAGTTAGTTTTTCTTGTCTAGGATGGCTGGAACAAAACACCGTACCATCCGAAGGAAGTAGCGCAAGCCTCCCACCAGGGAAGCCTCGGCTAAGACTGCAGTGCCATCACCTTCGCCTGCAGTGTAGTCACTTTTGCCCGTCTCATTATCTCAGGCCAGTCCAGTTCCTTTGCCAGTAGCATCAACACCTTCCACTTCAGCCACTCTATCCATTCCAACCTCCTCTGGTCCCACGGCTAGTGAGAAGAAACTTAGTAAGTCATCATACCTCTCATTGGCTAAAGGTGATGATGATGACAGTAGTGAGCTGGAGTATGAGGAGGACTATGAGTCTCTGAGTGAGACTGGGTCGAGAGTGTTGGAATGGGATGGTCTCCAGGCAGCTTTGCTGGAACGGTGTAGTTGTAAGAAGTGTGGTGGTGGGCCAGTGGAAGTGCGGGAGGAGTTCCATAGAAGGATGGGATTGGTGACCCACCCATCCTCATTTGTAATAGCTGCTCTGACAAGACTCATATTACATTCAAGACTGTAGGTTCCTTCAAAAAATATGCAGTCAATGTGAAGTCAGTTCTTGCCAACAAGTGTGCTGGTGGAACTTTCTCTAGTTTTCAGCTGTTGCAACAAGTGTGCCGGTGGAACTTTCTCTAGTTTTCAGCTGTTGCACTGCATGCAAGACTTGCCACCCCCCGTGTCAAAGAGTGTGTATGCCGACCATGCTCAAGATGTTAATGTGAAGAGCATCCTTCAGGCTCAGGAGAGCATGAAGTAAGCTCGCGACAAGATCAGGCAGTACTATGGCATAGACGCACAACCTGACCAGTGATGTTGTAGACATCCTCATCAGCTGCGATGGCACATGGCAAAAGCGTGGCTTCAACTCACTATATGGGGCTGTATTTGTGATTGCCTATGAGACTGGCAAGGTGGTGGACTACACTGTGCTGCTGTTCAGGATGCAAGAGATGGGAGAGGAAGGACAAGACTAGCCTAGAGTGAGTACTTGACCTGGAAAGCCAGCCATGTCTGTTCTGCCAACTACAGTGGCAGTTCAGGGGGCAGATTTTAGTCGGTCCTTGGATCACAAGATCAGGTACAAGTATCTGATTGCTGATGGTGACAGCAGGTCCCACTCCCTTATCCCTGAACTAATATGGGTCAGATTGTTTGGTGAAGAAAAGCGACTGCATTGGGCATGTGCAGAAGAGGATGGGAACGGCACTTCGAGAGCTGAAGAAAAGGCATCGAGGAGAGAAGCTCTCAGATGGAAAGGCCATTGGTGGAGTAGGACGCTTGCCAGATACCCTGATTAATTCTCTCCAAAACTACTATGGAGATGCGATCAGGAAGAGTGTTGGGGATCTGGATAGAATGATCAAGTCTGTTCAAGCGACCCTACTCCACTTGAATTCCACTGACGAGAGACCCAGTCACGACCTATGCTCAACTGGAGAGGCTTCTTGGTGAAAATACCAAGTGGCTCAGGCGCACGGCATGAAGACTATCATCACAAGCACACCACCATTCCAGAAGCCATTGTTAAGCTTTTGAAACCGATTTATGCCCGCCTGGGAAATAGGGCACTTCTTGAGAAGTGCGTGGATAGTTGCACACAGAATGCAAATGAGTCATTGCATTCTATAGTGTGGAAGATGTGTCCTAAGATATTGCATTTAGGAAAGACAGCAGTTGATACTGCCTGTGCTCTGGCTGTGTGCTCCTGGAATGATGGCCAGAGTTCCTGGAAGACCATTGGTGATAAGCTAGAATTACAGCTTGCATCAGGCTGTCTCCAGAGCAGGGATGTTGCTAGGATGAAGAAGGCAAGATACAGGGCAACGGAGCGAGCCAAAACTTTGAGAAGGGCCAGGCGGGCGAGGAAAGGGTTTGAGGATCAGCAGCAGAGGAGTGATGGTGCTTTTGACATTTGACACTGCTACCCCATGCCCTAGCAATCAGCCAGGACCTAGCAAGCGACCAATGAATCGCAAGCCAGGATTAGGGAAGGGGGAAAAAACACAGTTTAGTTACTCTTGTATGTGTTGTGTTCTGGTATATAGTGCCATAGTTTGTTGGTAATGTGTCATTTTGGATGAATTTTGTTGGTATATTCCTCCCTTTTCAAACGTTTAGTTCAATGATTGAATTTAGTTCAATGATTGAACTGCCTTTCTTATAATGCCTATTCCCGAATAGGGATTTTTTGGCCTTAGGTTAGGACGGATCTCCCTGCTTTATACTTGGAGTAAAGAGGAAATATTATATATATTCTGGTTCCTCTCAATGAGATCTATGTAATGACATTCTTAGTTTTTTCATTTTAATGTGAATCAGAGCAATCAAAACTACAAGAGTGTGTATTGCTTTCATTCTCGCCTTCGTGATGCTGCAGTTGGAGCTAGCTGTATACTATCTGTGGCCTGCGGTGCAGTTACAACCTTCATTGGTTCTGCCTCTCCCTCAACTCTGCTCTTTCTTATCTGCAGAAAATGTTTCCTGCACAGTCTACAGGTAGCTGATCAGCAAGAAAAGGACGCAAAAACAAACTCCATCTACAGTATATAATTTTGACTGACTTTGGTAGGCTGATTATTTTTGCTTCGTACGGTTTATTTCGGTGCTAGTGTGGACACAATGAACATGATCAGCATTTCCCTCTGACCCAATGTGCAGTGTGGACAGGCTACTGGAACCTCCCCACTGTCTCTATCCACACAAAGTTGTGCATGAGTGTTAATAAATGCTTACAAGACACAATTCAATGATTCAGCAGCTTTTACTTTTACATCACTAGCTATTGGTGAAACAAATTGGCTTCAAATAGACATTGAGTATAATGTTGGTGGTCCTTTTTACAAATGGACCCAGATAATCTCATCCTTTCCTGGACAAAACTTCAGGCCATTCAATAAAGCCTTGAACAGTGGCAGGCATGCTTGTACCTATCACACTTTACAATTAACTGGGTCTCCACAAAAAAACAAAAAAAAACAATTATGTCGCACGAGGCGGAATTGATTTATGCAAGGTGTGATGTTTGCTCGAGAAAACTGCCTCTATCTTGGACCTGAGGATAAAACAGTCTTAACTATCTATTACTCGAAGAGAAAACGCTGTTTTAGCTACCTATCACAAAATAATGTAGCTTACATACTTAGTGCTCACTGTGGACAACAAGTTTCTAGTCGCACCGAGATATCATCGGGTGTTCAGCCAATGATTGACTTCTTTGACACTGCTAAGCTGATACAAACTCGAACAGACAAGCTTTAGAAGACAGTGGGCATTAACAATGGACAAAGGTAAAAGTGAGCAGCATCTTTAAATTTATTTTGAACAGGAATAATTTTCAACGTGTAGCTAGCTAAGCTAACTCTTAACAGTAGGCATAATAATGAGATTTGAAGTGCATCCCTGTTTATTGAGGTGGAACAAACTCTGTCTCTCTCAACCCTCCAACAAACTCTCAGTCTCTCTCAACCCTCCAACCCCCTCTATGCTAGAGGATGGAAGAGCACAAGTTGGGGATTTGAAAATCTCCTGGGAAGAGGGTCAACTTTAAATTCCCACTTTCTCACAGGATTAGCCTGGCTTCAGCACATAACATTGAATGAGATTAATGAGATTACAATACAGAGAAAGTCAAGTCAAAATCCTAGCAGAGCAAAGGTGCACTGCAACCTTGACTGTAGCAGCAATAATGATTTAGTACGGTCTTTGCCACCATAGGAAGCAGTCTGTTGTCTCCACTCCATTATGGCACAGCCAAATCTCCCACTAGCAGGAAGTGCAACAACCTCTGTTTCTATGGAGATGTTGCAGGGATTTTGGTTTGTTAATTCTGTGAACCATGAATACAGAGGCATTAGATGTATACAAATTTACTTGTACAATTTCCGCTCTTCACTTGTCACTGATAAGCTGTCCAATGCCTCCTATATACACCTTGTACGATAGCAATGGGGCACTCCACTTCCTTTCTACTGCCTTCGCTCTGTTGCCTAACGACCAAGTCAACAATCTGTGGATCACAGTTGGTGTACACGATCACAATGACCTTCATGTCCTTGATTTTTCCCAATTATGTGGTGAGTGACTCTCTTCTGGTAACATTAAAAGACGATTAAAAAATTGAGTCTTCCACAGTTGCGGTAAAGACATGCATAAATTGTGACCAATTTATTTGTGGGATATTGTTCAGTCTGCACTGTTCAGACTGTCTTGTTCTGACCGCACTGGTCAGACCGATTGACTAAGATTGCATGTTAATCCATATCTTATTTCCTCATCAATTTTGCTTTCTTCAGCTCGCTCAAGGAATCCCCACCTTCCTGGTAGTCCCACATCCACCGCTCCTTTCCAGATACACAAGGAGGCTGCGTGATGTGAGGAAGTTGTCAAACAATTTTCATTGAAGGTCCCCAGTGAGACCTTTAATAACAGCTGGTATTCAGTGGCAACTACAACCCACACCTGATGTCATGTTTCAAGGAAGACTGTCCTTCCTTCCATCATCAATGGCTGTCTTGTAGTTTGGGGGGTACTAGTAACGGATTAATTTCCTGGACCACATTGGCGGCCAAGTCAAGTGTGAATAACAGTGGATGGGGAGATTGAGTGGATGGGAGCAGTGGATGTGGAAGGGAGAGGAATATAGGAGGCTCGTAGCCGAGTTTGTGGTTGGGTTGTTACAGTGGGTGGTTGATAGAGATGTTGGTAAAAGATAATGAGCATGAATGGTGGTGGAGGAAGTAGATATTGCTTCTGATGTAAGGAGGTTGGTGAGGCTAAGAGACACTGAAGTGCTCACTGTGTAGATGGGTTGGGGAAAGGAGAAGGTATTCTAACTTGTACAATTATTGATTTTCAGCAGGTGTTGCTGGAGATCCAGTACTAACCCCCCACCCCAAATCACCTCTTCATCAAATTCTAAAAAATGTGTGGTCATTCAAATAATTGTTCACTTTGTCTTGTCTCAGCATCCTGCATCATTAGTTATCCAAAAATGAGAAGGGACGTTTGAGCTACTGGTCTACTTGTCATAGCTTTCTATAAGTGCCTTATTGAACTGTTTATCAATGATCTATTGGGTTAAATAGCTAGCTACATCTACATTTGATAGCATTTGGTTATGGTTATATCCAGATAAGATCTGCTGCTGGAGGTCTATAGTAGCCAAACAACCTTCTGAAATACAAGAATTTTGGTTAGCCATCTTATTTCTCTTTCAGTACAGCCTGGAGTGCCATGCGAGAAGGCGATAGCCATGATTCAAAGCTGTAGCTCTGTGATTCAAAGCTGTAGCTCTGTGATTCAAAGCTGTAGCTCTGTGATTCAAAGCTGTAGCTCTGTGATTCAAAGCTGTAGCTCTGTGATTCAAAGCTGTAGCTCTGTGATTCAAAGCTGTAGCTCTGTGATTCAAAGCTGTAGCTCTGTGATTCAAAGCTGTAGCTCTGTGATTCAAAGCTGTAGCTCTGTGATTCAAAGCTGTAGCTCTGTGATTCAAAGCTGTAGCTCTGTGATTCAAAGCTGTAGCTCTGTGATTCAAAGCTGTAGCTCTGTGATTCAAAGCTGTAGCTCTGTGATTCAAAGCTGTAGCTCTGTGATTCAAAGCTGTAGCTCTGTGATTCAAAGCTGTAGCTCTGTGATTCAAAGCTGTAGCTCTGTGATTCAAAGCTGTAGCTCTGTGATTCAAAGCTGTAGCTCTGTGATTCAAAGCTGTAGCTCTGTGATTCAAAGCTGTAGCTCTGTGATTCAAAGCTGTAGCTCTGTGATTCAAAGCTGTAGCTCTGTGATTCAAAGCTGTAGCTCTGTGATTCAAAGCTGTAGCTCTGTGATTCAAAGCTGTAGCTCTGTGATTCAAAGCTGTAGCTCTGTGATACAAAGCTGTAGCTCTGTGTGATTCAAAGCTGTAGCTCTGTGATTCAAAGCTGTAGCTCTATGATTCAAAGCTGTAGCTCTAACCGCTGCACTGTTCTAAACTTCCACAGAAAGAAGTTCACAGATCTGATCACTATTACACACACAGCATGATTGCATAAAAAGGAACAAGCAATTACAGAACCATTTCCTTTGAAGGTGTGCTCTGATGGAAAGGCAGTTCCTGTTGCATGTATGCAACATTCTCTATTCTTTATCTGATAATAATGTGTCATCCCCACCCCTTTAATTAGAACATATATTTAAGCTTACAAAATCATGGGGTCAGCAATGCTTGAGATGATGGCCTATTACTAAACTTGGCAATAGTTTTCGAAGGAGAGAGTTGCAAGTCAGATTTCCAAAGCTCAGAAAAATAGTTTTATTCAGGGTACACCAAAAATATGAGAATGGCAGGCAAGGAGGTGCCAGAGAGAAAGGTATATATGGTGTAGAGTCAGTCATCAAAGGTATATATGGTGTAGTATATTCTTTTACCTCTCTGACAAGTCAGCACGCGAATACTTATAGCGTCTCTGTGATCGGTCGAAAATTGGGGGGGGGGGGGGGAATAGCTAAAGACCCTGCGGCATATCTAAGAGGACATCCACCAGTTTAAGCCTTTCTCAAGGCCCAGAAGGAACTCTATAGCCTTCAGCACTAAGTAAGGCTGCCATAGAAACAGTTAAGCTATAAACAGGTAAACAGGGGGGGGGATGCTAGCGGGATGCTAGCTTAATAAGATCAATGGCACTTCTATGCTTTGGCTACTTACCTTGGCGTCAAAATAGTAGTTTATTTATGGTCAGCAGGGGTTCATACAGGATTTACAGTTTGGGGGGGGGGAACTCAAAACGTTTGGCGTTTACGTGACGGGCGTGCATAAGCAAGCGCCAAGTAGGGGGGTCTGGGGGCATGCCCCTCCAGATTTTTTTGGTGCAAAATCGATGCTCTCAGATTGATTCTGAGGGTACTTTCCTATAGTTAAAGTACTAGCACATGGACAGAACATTCTAGATTAATACACGATTGAACTGTGACACAGAATATTCTAGATTTATTCACAATTTTGTATATAAAGAGCAAATGCTTCAGCTAGTAGCATTCTGCAACTAAATACGACCCAGAGAAATACAAACCTACACAAATGGACCTCAGGATTTTTTTTAGCTTTTGTATACTGCTCTTTTCCCCCGTTACTGTCCGTTACTGTAATCTATTACATAAGAAATTTCATTAATATAAAAAATGTATTGTGAAAATTCTTGGATGGGGGGGGGGAGGTAGAAATTGGGGTTTTTTTTGGGGGGGGGGATATCCCAGGGCTTCCCCCCTGTATGAAACCTGGTCAGTCTACAAGATTTGCCAGTGCCTATTCCAAGTTTTTATTCCCGTATATAGTATCGTAGGCCACCTAGTGCTTATAACTGTCACACCCATTCTTTGTCAGCATATTGTACCCAGCTAGGTGTGGTGACTAACCAAGGAAGTGGCGATGAAGTTCTTGCCGTGTCTTGGCTAACTACCGTATTCACTCGAATATAAGTCGCACACTGAATAGAAGTCGCTCTGAAAGCCGCACTCCAAATGTAGCACACCAAGTTAATTACACCACCGCTCTTGCACACGCGCAGTCGTTTATCATTAGCTAAGATAGCTCGTCTGCCGAGTTGATCAAAAAATCACTCCGTGCTTGTGGCATCACTGTGAAGGTGGATGGGTCTGAAGACGGGGAAATTCACTGCCTCAAAGTCGATAAAGTAGCAGCTTTACCTATCCCAGCGATTACACAAGCTACTCGCCAGCAGCGGTGGAGAAGATCCATTTGCTTCCCTGGACGAAGAGGATGAAGAACAGATCGAACATAACGAACTCATTGTAGATAACGATAGCGATTAGGAACTCTTGCCAGCCAACTACAACCTAGCTCAATGTTTGAAATCAAACAATCACAACCACAATGACTTGGCCAAAAATATTGCGTCAGCACAATAGCACAAGATTGGCTTGGCACTGCTTGAAGTTCGCAACTTGATTTGGCTGAAATAAATACAAGTCGCGACTTATATTCGAGTGAATACGGTAACTGACTAAAAGTTTGCTCAAACCTTAAAAAAAGGCCCGGTGAGGTGGGTCGGTCCCAAGTTAGATCAGTTAGCTATCTTACAAGTTGCTTTGTCTTTCATAACAAGTCAAGTCATGGTCATAAGCTTACTAGAGCTTGGCTGGTCATAAGCTTAGTAGAGCTGGTACAGCCCAAGCTCTTGGTGTCTGTCCTTCAACCTCCACATTGTTCTATATTCATGTAAGGTAAGGTAATAGTATATTATGCCAGACAACAGATATTCAGCTACAGCTATTCCAATGATATCCAACAGTCTATGCATTCTATACCAAAAAGCATGTCTAGAGCCTTTAGCACCAAGTAAGTTTGCCATAGAAACATACAGAAAAGAAATTGCTGGCTAGGTAGCGAGCGACTAATAGTAATAGATCAATGGGTTGCTTCTAGGCTTAAGTCTCCTCGCCATTTCAAAAGTGTGAACTGTCAGTGTTTCAACATTTTTAACCCAAGTTCCTGCCCACGCTCTGCCATTATATTTTGCGTGTAATAGAGTAAGGCTTCAGCTATTTAATTAACCATGTATAAATTATTCGATTGTGTTTATTTAATATATATATTTTTTTTTACAAAGCTATGGCGCCTACGACAGTGAGATGGTTAACATTGAACAGCTAGATCATCTTTTCTTAGAAGAGCAGGATGCAACATGAGATTTTCTAGGTTACCACTGTCATCTGGGCACTAATTATAAATTTTGAGACAGAAGAATGTGTGCGACCCTAATATTCACCAAGTTGCCTACAAGCAAGTATTTGGCACAGCACAGCCTATATTTGCTGTTCGCTAACAAAACAAAAAAATCACATCAACGCTAGGGCAAGTAGCTTAAGGCCTGTCCACACTACACAAAAATGGAAACGTTTCAAATCGTTTTCTGAGTCGTTTCCGTTGCAAAACGACTTAAGTCGTTTTGCGCGCGTCCACACTACAGAAATGAACAGCGAAGTCACCTGCACGGGACCGCCCACGGTCGTCATAAATTTCACGCATGCGCGAAACCTAACTGTTAGCTATGGCGAATGCGTATCGAGTTCTTCTTTTTTTCGTGTGGATGATGGCCTATCTACGGCTGATGAAGTCTCATGCTGTTCAGAGAAGGAGAAGGAGAGTATTAATGGCAAGGAAGGCCCATGCAAGATCAGTTTTATTTGAGATACACAGGCAGAGGCTACAAGGGTCAGTTATCTAGCTACAGCTAGCTAGCTACTTGTACACCTTGCTAGCTAGCTATAGCTACCAAAAATGTAAAAGCAGTAAAAGCTACATAGCTACCTAGTTTAATAGCTGCATGCCATAGAGATTTTTCTACAGCTTGACTGGATATGAAGCTACCATTCAAAATATATAAAAAGGCAGGCTTACAAATAGCGACAGTAGCTAGATAGCCTTTCTATACTTGAAGGTTACGTTCTTAATCTTCGACCGAAACTGCTGCCACATCATTTCGATCCCAAGTACTGCCAACTGCTGAGCAACGCGCTCATATACCGTCCTATTACGTTTCGCCCCGTCCAATTCCTTCTGCACGCCCTCCTGCGCCCAGATACTGACCAGAGCCTTAATTAGTTTGATCAACCTCCAGCCATCTTGCGAACTCGAGCAATAAAAAGTGTTCTATATGATGCGCAATATTTATCAATTTCTACGTTTTTGAAAACGTTTACATCCGTCTCAAGTCACCTATTTCGTTGGCTCAAAACGTAGTCGTTTAAAGTCGACTCGAAGTTCAAGTCGACTTGTTTTTTGCAGTGTGGACGCGCAGAAACACTTATGAAACGACTTAAGTCGACTCCAGTGTGCAGTGTGGACAGGCCTTTAGTCTAGCAGAGGTAATTTCTGAAGTAACTGGAGAAGTTTGGGATCGCTCTGACGATGAATTTACTGAGGATGAAGGGGAAGACACCCATGCCTACCTGGGCCCTGGTTCATTTGACTTGGGAGCAGTGGAATCCTTGGTAGCTGCGACCATTCAACCACCATATGCTAGCGCTCCAGCTGATGACAACCTAGCTGATGGGGAGGACGTAGATCAGGGGTGCCCAATAGGTAGATTTCGCATGTAATACGGGTAGATCGCGTGCCATTTTAAAAAATTTTAAAAAATTTCCTTTTTTTAATAAATAGATGCTATCCTATCATCTATCCTCCCTTTGGCAGTTGTTGCAGGGCGGCTAGTCTTGTGTTACTTAACTTCTAACACACGGGTCAACATGTAGAAAACGCGCGAGCTACTGCAAAAGTTCAACGAGCTAGTGACCTAGTTAGCCTGCCAATTTATATCTACTAAAGAAGGGATATAAAAAATGAGTGGGGGAGCCGGACCAGGTAAGAAACCAAAAACTTACCACTTCCATGCAGAATGGAAGGACTTTTTTCCACCATGTGATATTCGGCTGACTCCATTCAGTGCAAGTCATCAGAGTAAGGTAGTGACCATAAATGTATTCAATTGTTTTGTGCCGTAAGGGTTCATGCAGTGATGCAAGGTATGCCAACATATATGATAGATCATTTTGACCTGGTCATTTTAAAAGCACCCCTGACGTAGATGAACAAGGTCTCTCAGGTTTGTGAAGGGATATAGCTGTAGTATTAGCCTGCTAGGTCTCCAAGAAGTTATAGCCGAGAAAATGGCAGGACAAAAATTAGTTCCCAGGGTGTGATAATATTATGTTGAAGGATTATGTTGACGGAATTGATGATAGATGGTAGTGGGTGATGGTGAACTCAGTGCTGCAGTTGTTGCTCTCACAACTCCCACTCTAGTTCCTCTCTCTAATTCCTCTCCAGTTGTTTCTCCACCAGCTCCCTCCTGCCATGTGAGTGAGTGTTACTGGTAGTGTGAGTGAGGGAGGTTTCATGCGAGCCACATCGCTCCTGCCAACGTCTGCCATCCTCTCAGCCAGCTGCTGCCCCACAGTTGGCTCATCCTATTCGACGGAGACTACGTGATATTTCAAATGTGGTTCTATTTCAGGCATTCTCCTCCAGCACATCAAGTGCTTCTTCAGTGAGCACTTGAGTGAGATTGAGTAGCTTGTCAAGCTCTTCTCTTTCAACTCTGTTTGTGAGTTGGAAGAAAGAGGAGCCAAGTTAGTGTTGGTACCGGTATTCCCACCAGGACACCTGGTCCAACCTCTTCAGAGGTGGCGGCCAGTTCTTCAGCTGTTAGATTTTCCCCAGATCAGGTGTGGGAGCTGCTTGTTTGAGACCAATTGGTACGCTGCTCATCATGAAATGAAAGCAAAGATACTCCTCAAGGGAGTTCTCCACGACCACGTCCCTGGTCAGATGTCACCATCGAAGAAATGAGGGCATTGCTGATATACAAAAACAACAACAAAAATACAGCCACTTCAGGGCCAAACTACGTGGCTGCTATGGAGCCACAAACGAAGTAATTGTTACCCTAATTAATTCATGTTCTGTGGTCAGTTTGTGGTCAATGAAATTTAACCACGATAACTGCCATATGGTGCTAACAGATGTCCTAATTGCAAGAGGCAGGAGTAAATCCCTGATATTATATTGATCTTAACTGGAACTAGTTTCAATTAAAAGCTAGGCTATCAACTGCCCAACAATTGCTTCTAGAGAAACTCAGATCGTGAGTCCTGTGTTTGTTCTTCATGAAAATTATGACCATCGGCTAGGAGTTAAGGGGGGACTAAACTTCCTTTTTTCTCTTTTTTTCATTTTTTCCCTTTCCCTCTCATATTGTACCTACATGTATGAACTTGCTCTTTGTGAATTATTATGTCATTTGGATACTTCATTGCTAAGTTATGATGGATTTTGCACACACACCTCCAATTTATTTTCAAACATTGACCCAAGAATACTGGGGAGAAGTGAAGCGAAGAAAAAACCAAACCGTTGACTTCTTCGAGGCATAAAATGCGACCCGTACCCCCCAGCACTCGAAAAAATAGTGCAAAATGAAGCTTATATGACGTAGAAGGTAGCTATTGAAACTGCGCAGCTACTTTCCCCGCTCTAATTGCACTGCGCACCCGGTCAAAAAACGTGGGGCGCCCGTGTAAATCATTTCCCGCTTGAGCCAGATAATGCCCACTTCTCCTTGCTCTGCTGCGTCTACTTCAGGCCCAAAGTTCTACAAGAGTCGCTCTCAGCGTAGAAGGAAGCGGCAAGTACCCAACAAAGGAGCATGGCAGTCGAATGTTTCAAGTGAGGCATCTTCTTCCACTGCTGCGAGTGAATTGCCTTCGCCTTCACTGACAGCTAGTGGTAAGAAGCTGGCGCTCTCTATGCCATCAGCCATGGAGAATGCGGGGGGAAGCAGCCAGTTAGATTTGCTGGAGACTGACATTCTTGGTAGTCTTCCTTCTGAAACTTGTGCAGAAATGCAGGGGTCCAGAATTATAGACTGTCAGGAATTGCAGGCTTCAGTGAAGAAGACTGTGTGTGCTGACTGCTATTCTCCAATGGAGGTAAGGGAAGACTTGGGTAACCGCCGGGGCGTGGTGACGAAGATGTTCTTGATGTGCACTAACCCTAAGTGTAACATCCAGAGCATTTTTTCAGATCCACAGTCCTCGAAAAGCGTGAACTCCAAGACTGTTCTTGCCGCCCGGTTGGTTGGCATGGGGAGCAAAGGTCTGGATACATTCTGCCGAGTGGTGGGATTGCCTCCATCACTTAGTGCGCCAGCCTTCTCCAAACACAATCGGGAGCTGGCTAGGCTAACAGAAATGAAAGCCGAGGCCAGTTTCGCTTGTGCTTCTGCACACCTTCATAGGCTGAGAGGGGTCTCGGAGGAGGAGGTCATTGACATCACCGTCACCTGTGATGGAACATGGTCCAAGCGGGGTCACACAGCGGCATATGGTGTTGTGGCGGTACTGTCTTGGGAGACTGGACAGGTCCTTGACATTGCAGTCCTCAGCAAGGGTTGTCCAGAGTGCTCAGCTCATGATGGAGTAGACAAAGCATCGGATGAGTTCAGGTCATACAATACATGCACACACAAAACATGTATAATATACATTTATATATATATATTCATGCAGGCTCTGGTGGGATGGGCACAGGGATAAGTGCAATAAAAACTATGATGGGTCCTCGCCCATGATGGAGCCTGAAGGTGCACTAAGGATTTGGCAACGGTCAGAAGAAAAATTAAAACTTCGTTACACAACGGTGAGAGTTATGCATAACTTTACACCTGATTTTACTGATATGTTTCTTTCTCCTCAGATCATTTCTGATGGTGACTCCAAAACTGTAAAGTTGCTCAATGAAAAGCAAGTTTACGGTGATGGAGTTGCCATTGTCAAGCATGAATGCGTAGGGCACGTCCAAAAGCGCATGGGCAAGGCCTTGCTCGAGCTGCGTAAGACCCCTGTGTTTGGCTATGTGGTGGACCAAAAAGCCACCCATGCTGCTAAGACTGCTGCTGCAGGTGCTGAGGGGAAGGGGAGAGCCAAAAAACGTGGCAGGGGGTCGACTGTTGTCCCAGCCGCCTCTGTAGAACCAGTGATGGTTCGGAAGCAGCTCCCGTGGACTGGTGCCAAAGGTATCACCGAGGCAGCGATAAAGCGCCTGCAGCAGTATTATGGGAACCACATACGAGCCAACCCGGGGAACCTTGCAGCGATGACGGCCGCTTGTTGGGCAGTGTTCTACCATTCCTCTTCCACTGATAATAACCCCAACCACCAGTACTGTCCAGATGGTGAGGAGTCCTGGTGCAAGTACAACCGTGCTGTTGCTAGAGGCGAGCCAGTACCCAAGCACACCCCGACAATTCCTGAGAAACTTGCTGAGTTTGTGAAACCCGTGTTCACCCGGCTCTGTGAAAAGGAACTACTCCAGAAGTGTCTGCTGGGTGCAACGCAGAACCAGAATGAGTCCTTCAACTCAACAATCTGGAAGCGTTGCCCCAAAACAGAATATGTACACTTGCCGTCTGTGATGACCTCCGCTTTCTTGGCCGTCATCACTTTCAATCACGGGATGAAGAGTGTTGCCTCTCTCCATGAATCCTTCGTGGGTTCTTCGGTTGGTCCGTTTCTTGCCAAGTTCTTAGAGGATTCCGATCTTTTGAGAGTAAGGAAGGCAGAGCGGACGGCCTTGGAATCCATGAAGGTTCATAGGCAGCACCTTCATATGACAGAGTTGTCGCGTGAGGAAGGACACCTGGCAGCAGAAGGAACCTCATACGAGACTGGCGCGTTTTGAACCTCTCTCTTTTGATTTTTTTTAAGGTCAGTCTAATACCTTCCTGTTGGTGGCCCTTTTATGTGCCATTGGTACAACTGAAGCAGTTTTATTATTTTTGTTTATTGTTGATCTTGCAGACTGAAGAGGGAATCATTGAAACAAGGGAAGTCCTAAATGACTATTATAATAATATATTTATATATATATATTTTCCCCCAGTACACAGGTTACTGATGGCAAGAATGTCTTGGCAAGATCAAGAAGCTCAAAGACTAAGCTAAGAAGTTCAAGACCATGCAAAGAAACGGAACAAGAAGTCCTATACTTGTTATTTCCTTGTTTACATCATGTGTAAACATTGAAAATGTACCGCAACTTGCAAGCTCTGTAACTTTTTTCGTCACTTTTTAATTTTTATCCCAGTTCTTATTTCCGTTTATGTTCTTTTATGTACATATTTTTTATATCATTAGAAAGCTTATTCTTTGCTCTGTGTCATGACGTTCTCTTTTTTCCCGCCCTCTCTCTCCATGGAAAGTTACTCGCCCGAGAAGTAAGAGACCTCGGTAGCGTAAGCGCGGTAGATCATGAATTTCGGAGGGGGGAAATATTATAAAAAGATTGCAATTGAAGAGGTGAGAAAACTCAACGTAGTGACATAATAGCATTCATAAGCTACCCACTAAAAAAAAAGAGAGCTCGATAGGAGTCTATAAAAGGGAACTAGAACGGGGATAGTTTGATCGACGAGCGGTTGGAGCAGGTCACCGCTAACGCTTGTATCTGGAGGTTAGAAAGTCCAATCCAGAAGATGTTGGTATGTCTCTGTAGAGTACAGACTCTTCTATCCTCCCATGCTAAAATATCACACAGATTACAAAAAAAAAGAAGGTTAAGTGTGTTTTAAAGTTGACCAAAAAATGACATTTTGAGATTTAGTCCCCCCTTAATAGAATGCTAGCCGTTAGTTTTGCTACACCTTATGTAGCTAAATTCATTGTATCTAAATTGTGTCAACTGAGAGTTCATTGAGAGTAATAGAAGATGTGATGATCTGCTTTTATAATTTTCATCTTGTCTCTTCTAAGTGCAGGTGGATATGTTCTGAACAAGGAAACTCTATAAAAAGCCAGTTCTTCAATGAATAATTGAAGTTAATGTTTTATATAAATAAATAAGCTGTGAAATCAGGAACAAATCTAGAGGACTGAACTCGAGTAGGAGGAGCTGGAAGTGAGTGCGGGGAGAAGCTTGACAACTGTGACTGGAGGTAAGCTGAAAACTGTTGAGGAGAGGTAGTAGGTCAAAGAAGCTCCACTGCCACTGGGCTACTGGTAGTCACAAATAACAAGTGAAGCATCGGCTGCTCATGTGTTCCTCTGCATAAATGCCCTCATCCAGATAGCCCTAGAAATCCTTGTCTGAGTCCTCACTTAGGGGCTGTCCTAGTACTCCAGCAAGAAACCTAGGAACTACTGCAAAATGTTCTCTGCCTATTTCATAGTGAAAAGGTATATGAAGAGGGGAAATGCCAGCTGCTTATAAAAAGCAGCTACAACGCATAAATGCATTACCGCCAAATAACAGGGATTCAGCGTGCACTTGAATGCATTACCGACCATCAAAAAGTTACAAGAATTTCAGCTCAAATTTCCCCCTCCCTCAATATCTCCTGTGTATAGCACCAGCAATAAAAGCCTTGTAAAAAGCATGGATATACAAACTAAATATACTATCAGAGTATAACTAAAAGCACAAGTGCTTATTCTAACATTTAACATAACAAATCCACTCCCCACTGATCACTCACTTGGAGTCGTCGTCATTGCTTGTAGCGGCAAGTCTCTCAAACATGTTTGCATAAAGCTTCCTTTCTTTCTCCCTGAGCTTCTTCATTGTGTGCTGCGTCTCCCTGAGCTCCCACTGGCCTGCCTTGTTGGTCGGTTCCAAGCAGATCACTTTCTCAAATGCATTGACGGCTTCCTCAAAATTCTGCAGCCTCACATGAGCCTGTGCACACAAGTGAGAAAGCCATCAAAGTGTATACGGAAACAGAAAAAAATAGTTAATCATTTAAAAAATGCTACTGTCTTGACAATAAGGCCCAAGAAGAAACAGTAGTTACCAGTAGAAAGGAACTTGTAGGGATAGTCATTTTTCTAAGGCAAGGAAACAAAATGCACCAAAACTTCTTTTGAAAGTAGACATTCAAGTCTATGGTTCCTTCCACCATTAGCATGAGCCAGTGATAGCTGTCCACTAAAAGTATAACCTTGCATGCAAACACATCCAAGATGGTAAAAAATATAAAAAAATTAAAAAATATATATTTTTTAAACATAAATCGCATACCTGACCAGATCTAAAGAAGGCCTTCACATTTTCAGCATCATCAGTGATAACCTGAGAGGATGAAGAAGAACGAATCCCAAGTAAACACACACACTACAGCATTGCACAATTTGCAACAACTTCACTTTTTTTTTGTACCTGCTGACACTTCTCGAGAGCTTCCGTGAGCTCATCCAGCTTGAGATGGCAGGCAGCGAGGTTCAGGTGGAGGGCCACACGCAAGGGCTTGGCTTTCTCCTTAGTCTCATCCTTTCTCAGAGAAGTGTCAGTGATAAGCTCTGCACCTCTCTTGTATAGCTTCTTTGCAAGTTCATATTTCCCAGCTTTGAAGTGCTTACCACCACGCTCCTTCAGACTAGTCGCATCCTCCAACTTCTCTTCTAGACTGTCATAGTCCCAGGCTTCTTTCACCTGTTTGCAATATGATGCAGACATGGGGGAAAGTTTGACGATCCTTTACCAGCTACATCATGCCTCGATTTGTCATATTAAAGCATACAGAATTACACTATGTACATTACAACACCCATCCCATGGTATATAGGAGTGGTGCCCATATCTTTATATGCATATAGTGGTTCATCAGCATGTCATACCTACGTACCTTGGAAAAATTGTTGAGCCTGACTTGATAGACCAGCTCTGCATCGGCTGGAATATTCAGCTCAGCACAGCCATCCTTCCCATAGCCATATTCAGCTTGGACAGTAACCTGCGCCTTCTCTTTCAGCTTCATCTTTCCGATAGCTCGCTCCACTCCACTGACTATTCCTTTCTCCAATCCTTTTAAATAGAATATACCAGTTACCTTACGTTTTACTAGCTTATATATATATTTAATTCCGAATCCCAGCCATTTTTAGCTTTGGGTTTACTTGCCCATAACAAACAAAATTAACCCCCCCCCCCCCCCCCCCCCCCCCCCCGGTACTAGCTGGCCCCTGAACTAGCTCTAGCTAACCACGGCTCCAGAAGGCTACCGGTAACCAAATTACAAGATTAAAAAGTAACATTTTACTTGTTAAGGGGGTGGTAACCCATATATATGGTTAAAAATTTGGTTTTTTTGAATTTTTTATTTTATTTTGTTACACATGTACAGGCATGGAGAAGCTATGTTTCAAATCTCGAAGTATTAGTGAATTCCATTGTAAAGTTATGGATGATTTTCTCCGCCCAGTTCAGTTACATTTCTCTTTCAAGGAAGAAAAACCAAGGAAAAATCGCTCCTGTCCTATCGGTCATAACTTCGTGACCATAACCCTATCCATATTCTAAAAAGACCAAAATAAAGCCCACCGCGTCTAGATTAATTCTGAGGGGTTTGCACAATAGCATGGTGTAGGTAACTACTTCTGCTCATCACATGCAAAAAAAACGACCATTACCGATTCCCAAGATGTCAAAAAGATACAAGAAGAAGCGACCTAAGTTTTTTTATCGTGCTACTGTTGTTTCGGATGAGTTTCCTGGAGTTTTTACTCCAAGTCCAGCTACCCCAGCTACTCCAACTCCAGTGATAACAGTGTCAAGGAAAAAGTTGGCTTGGGACATGATTGCACTCAAACACACTGCGACATCTCATTGAGAAGGACAAGAGTATCTGTCGGGCCGAGGTAAAGGACCAGGAGGCAGTGAAGAAACGTAGGCGAGCGATGAGGATGGACAGAGCAGATCTATTGGATGAACAACAGGAGGTAGAGGGTAAGACCTATGAAGCTGGAGGATTTGACTGATTGCTGCCCAAATGCATGATTCAAGTGACAATTCATGTTTTCAATGGAAATTGTGGCGAAAGTGGTGTGCTGACATTGAAAAGAATGCCTCCAACTTTGAAAGCGATTTCCAGAAAACAATGAATTTCGACTTTATTAAAATTCCTGTGGCTCAAAAAAATACTTATATACAAACATTTATATATCATTGTAAAGCTTATTCCCTACTCTACACTTTCATCGGACGACTTAATTATTTTTAGGTAGGAGTCACTTGTTATGTGTGCATGTTTGATACTGATTTCAAAAGTATATATACATTTGCCTCCATTTTTTCTTGGTGTGCAATTTTCAACTTTTCTTCTGATGAAGATACCTTAGAGGTTATTATTAGTAACCTGTGAGTACTGGAAAGATATCCTTTATTATAATATTAATGGTGAATATTCAGGTGCATGACTGAAGCAATTATTCATTTGGAAAGCGCTATTGCTTAGCATTATAATATATATCATTGGAAAGCATATAAATTAAGCTATCTTTTAAGACCAGAATTACCTGCTGAAAAGAAAAAACAAGAAAGTTATGAGGGCTAGAAAATACAGATAAAATTGTGTGGTTTGTGGGTTACCACCCCTTAATTAAGGTCCTTCCCTCCCAACAAGTGCATGTATTTATGTTGAAAATGCATCCCTGTATAACAGGAGCATCAGACTGAAATTGGTCGGGCCCTTTGAGCAGCAGTTGTTTATTTCTACGCTGAAAAAAAAGAAGGGGGAAAAAGTAGAGAGATCAGTTGCGAGACAAACTTGATGTTGATAAAACCAAAATGGTTTGCAAGATCGTGTACATCTAAGTAACAAAAAAGCTCTTGATGACCAAGAACTACTATCAGAATACACTAGAAAGCAACCCTCACATTCTCCAACAATACAACCCCCATAAAAAAAAAGGGGGGGGGGGG
The DNA here is from genome assembly GCA_028752905.1 of Cladorhizidae sp. MBARI D1340-BT2. Taxonomy (NCBI): domain Eukaryota; kingdom Metazoa; phylum Porifera; class Demospongiae; order Poecilosclerida; family Cladorhizidae; species Cladorhizidae sp. MBARI D1340-BT2. The sequence continues at coordinate 11,867,181 of JAQNBH010000017.1, forward strand.
GGAGTGAAGATATATCAAGAATTGAAAAGCCGTTACCTTATCGTTTTTCACTCTCTGTTGATGGAATAGCTATAAAATCTCACACTAGGTGGTTCAAATTTTGGTTTGGGCATCACACAGCATCCCATTTAGGTATCCCTTTTATAGAGGGAATCATTTCCCAAAAGAAAAGGCCATTTTCAGTTTCATGTTTTACCTAATTCCGTTTCATCATTAACCTTCAGCCAAGTTTGAAAAAATGAATGTAAATGGTACAGAGTATGGTCTTCCTTGACCTGTTTTTCACGTTCCTCCGCTGATACACTGCCACTTCTCTTGGCCATCTTGGTGGAGTTGAATCTACTATACCTATGATTAACCCACTGAATGCCTGTGAATCGATTCAATTTTATTACCCCACTAGCAGGATTTCCCCCCCCTTCCATTGCAACCTAAAGGCAACTACATAACTCTAGTTTTACCCCCAAGATCTACAATTGCAAGAGGAAAGAAAGTCTGACTCTCCAGAGCCGAGTAAAAGATATGGATACAAACCACAGCTGTAGCTACGGCAGCCGCTACTAGGTAGGCAATTATAGTAAACAAGAATACCACCTATTTCTGCTTCATAACGCCAAGCTAATCATGGAAAAGTATTCCCCCTACCTTTACATCATTCCTAGGTTTTACCAAATGCAAGTGCTCAAGATTGTCAACATTTGTGTTCAAGACTGTGATCAAAACAACACTTGACAGATTATTGATACAGCATGAGCACACCTTGACAGATTATTGATGCAGCATGAGCACTTGACAGATTATTGATGCAGCATGAACACACCTCTCTGCCCCATTAAAGGACCTTTTGTCCTACCAAAATGAAATTATATTCGTCCTACCAAAATGAAATTACATTCATAGGTGGCTGTAAAAATGTCAACGAACATGTTTTATGACCAACATGTTTTCTAAACTGTTTATTCCTATTTAAATTTATCATTAGAAATGCCCACAAAATTACAGAATATCTTATTAATCTTGTCAACATGCCATGTAGTACAGTAGACCCTCACTAATCCGAATAGCCTGGGGTTCTGAGTAGTTCGGATTAGTAAAATTTTCGGATTAGTGAAATGTATGAATATCATTATATTGAACTCGGATTTTTTTTTTTTTTTTTTGCAGGTGTGGGTTGAATACTGGGAGTACAAGTAATTTTTAATCATTATGTTCCCTTCCCATCCTCATTCTTTTAGCAGAACTCCGGAATCCCATCTCAGTCATCTTCCTTTTGCATCCTCACAACTCGCTGCCCTTCTTCTTTGTCTGAGATAGTGGAGACTCCAACTCCATACTGTTTAGCAAGTAACTTGTCGCTTTTCTTCCCGAGCTGGTCCAGGATCTCGACCTTCTCCTCAATGGTAAGGCTCTTGTGTGCTCTTTTCTTCTCCATATCACTGCAGCTGCATCGTATGACATGCTCGTGGTAGGTTCAAAGTTCAATAATGGCACACATTTTGATTTTTTATATAATGCCGTTTGGATTAGCGAGGTTTCGGATTAACGGGGTCCAGATTAGCGAGGGTCTACTGTACTTAAAAGTACATTGCATATATGCACACACAAAACCCCTCCCACATACTTCAAGAATTACCTTCTCCAAACACATTGCATATATGCACACACAAAATCCCTCCCACATACTTCAAGAATTACCTTCTCCAAACTCAAAGTTAACGTCGCTCTCAAAGAAAGGTTGGCCATTGTAGGTTCCCCGTAAATGAACTATATAGACAATACAAAAAAAGGAGCTGTATAAATGTACACACCATCATTTATCTATATCACCTTCAACCAGAGCGCCATCTTCAGGCGTTGAATATCCGTCCCCGGAAACCAAGATATTCTTGGTCACACCCCCGTCTCCAGTCACATCCTCCCCCTTCCAACCAAATAGCTCCACTTCAAATTGTAAGGTCTCATTAGGACCAATTTTTGGAGGTGAGCCACTGCTGCCATACGCAAACTCTGGCTTGCATGTCAAAATACACTTCTCTCCTCTGGTCATGGTTGCCACCCCTACATCCCACCCTTTTATGACCTGGTTTTCTCCAAGCTTGAAAGTGAACTTCTCGTTTTTTTCCACGCTCGAGTCAAAGACGTCTCCATTCAGCAGCCTCCCTGTGTAGTGAACCTGCACTTCATCTCCAGTTGAGGGAGTCTCGGTACCCGTCCCAGGAGTCAGAATCTTCTTTAACAACTGCTTGTCATTGTTCGGCGATATGTCTATTCCCCAGTCCTCCTCCGCAGAAGCGGGTGACGCTCCCTGTGCATCCGAGCAGGGTTCTGCAGCATCAAAACTCCTTTCCTCCTCTACCATAATGTCTTAGTCTGTACCAGAAAAACTCAAGGCAACTAGGACTCCACTCTGCTCGGACTGTAGATTAGTGTTCGACCATGAGGTTTAGTGGTAAGGTCACGTGATGATTGGTGGACTTCCCGCTGTCAAGGAGGGGGGAGGGACCAAAAGTCACTCGCCATGAAACAGTTCTTTTCCCGTTGTCAACACTTCCCTACCCAATGCATAACACACTCGCCCACCTCCTCCATCACTGCATCACTTACTCCCTCCACACCTTTCCCCAACAGCAATTCCACCTTTCCAACCTTACCCAATCTTCTATATTCCATCCCAGCCACTGTCCAGTCCCTACAATTCTGCGCATCATCCAGCAGTACCAGCCGACTCCTCTCGAATTCCTCACACAACCTTACCCAATCTTCTATATTCCATCCCAGCCACTGTCCAGTCCCTACAATTCTGCGCATCATCCAGCAGTACCAGCCGACTCCTCTCGAATTCCTCACACATCACCAAGAAATGTCCCACATCTTGCCCTGCTCCCTATAACACATGATTATATATATCTCTCATCCCACATTCTTCTTATCTTCTAATAACCCAGTTGACGTGAGATTACGTGTAAATGATTGGTAAATGATCCCATACCAGTTTAACATGCATGATTCTGCTCAGCTGCTAGAAGTTACACATATTTTGCAGCTGCTATAAGTTACATAATTATATTTTGCAGCTGCTAAAATAACAGGTTTGCAGCTAAGTCACATGCCATAAATTTACTGCTGCTAGATACATGGATAAAGGTATAGAATGTAAGTTACTCTATTCTCAAGACTAAGAAGGCAAAAACTTCTCTGTCACAAGGGAATAATGATCTGAGTTCGACTCAGAAGTTGAGCTGGATGGCACTACACAAGAGAAGACAATGTAAATCCCCCTGTTGGTGCTACAGAAAGCAACTGAAGACAACATAAGTTCTTTAGCAATTGTCCAGAACATCCATATCAACAATGCACAGCACTGTTGCAGTACTGATGAAGAGGTTTTTCAACCTAAGGATAAACTGGCATTATTGGTACTAATATCAAGACAAGATAAGTTCTCAATTGAAGTGGAAGAATTTTTGGAGTGTTTGTAAAAAGACATTTTTTAAACTTTTTGGCCACTATAGTAGCGATCATGGTTTGCTGCCTGAGGAAAGAGCCTTTACTACATGTGGTTTTAATAACTGGAAAAAAGCCTTAGAAAAATTCAGATTACACGCAACTAATCATGCTCATAGAGAAGCAAGACTTAAATGAATGGCTTGAGGAATGCTAGCAATTAGATGTGGTGTTCTCAAATGCAACAACTTCAGAAAACCTGAAGGGAAGGATTCTTAATGCAGCTAAAAGGTTCTCACTCATCAAGGTATAGCAATACAAGGCACCATGAATCAGACAAGGAGTGAGAACAATGAAAGCATTAAAAGCTGGATCCAAGAAAACTGATTCACTTGTCACTAATCACGTAGTTAATCCATTCTAGGACAACCAGTACTTCGTAGCCTTTTGAATAAGCCGAACAAAACCTGCATGTTTTTCAATTATTGCTGATGAAGCAAGTGATGTAGTCAATAAATTAATAATGAACAGTTGAATTTATCCATCCATGGGTTAATGCCGACTATATCATTATTCAAGTTGGCGGGCTGGTTCAAGGTTCCTAACATTAAAGCTGAACTTTTCACTGTTCTTTTGATCAGGTGCAACCTCCCATTATCGTCATGTCAGAGACGGGTTTAAGATGGAGCACACCAGAGTTGGGCCCTGGCTGGTTGCTTTAGATCCACCAGAGTTGAGCCCTGGCTGTTTGCTTTAGGTCCAAGGAAGGATGGCAATGAGATTGACCATCTGCAATTTCTGTGCATTGTGCACATTCACTGAACCTTTGCTTGCAAGACGTCGGGAGGAAACTAACTTGTATTCATGATGCCGAGACTGTGAGAGAATTAAGCAAATGATTTGCTATTCTCCAAAGCAATTACACCTCTTTTTATTGACATTGCAAGCGTCCAAAAAATGGTGTTACTCTGAAGCCTTTATGTCCAACTACTCACTACTTTTAAAAGTGGAAACACATTCTACTACCCAATGATGAACATGGTTTAAAGGAAGGCAGTTTGATGCAAGTCTTAGAAAAATTTAGCTCTTTATTTGGACTTAAACCAAGTCATCTTTTGTTCAGTACAACAGCAGAGCCAAGCTTCACATTACAATCAACAATAAACTTGAAATTTAATCTCTCGACATTAAGCTCTAGTCTTCATCAGAATTATTCCTGACGAAGACTAGAGCATCTAGTCAAAATATCGAGAGATTAAATTTCAAGTTGATATTGAAGTCATTGTTGTCAACTGAGAGTTCGGTTGATAGTTCATTCACATCACAGAGGAATGATGTAGCTTTGAATGATGCTCTCTCAATGCTGTTTTATAAAAAATTGTTGCCACAGCTGTGAAATATGATATTGGCAGCTTGTAATAGAAAACGTCCTTCATGGATTGAAAATGAGAGTGTCCGACATGTGTTTATGAGGATTACTTTCAATTCCTGCAGATCCCTTCAAACCTTGAAGCATGTGATTTACTCCATAGAAAGCTAGAGGAGCAATTTGGTGATAAACATATTCCTTCGGAAAATAACTCTTATATGTGCAGAAAATGGTCATCATTCATGAAGGAGTTATATAAGTGTCCTGTTACAAAGTTCATTATTGACATGCCAACCTTAGCCAGGCTCCAACTGTTACTTGATGTATTGCAGTCCTGAAGTGAAAGAAGTCACTTCTGTTCAAACCATATACGATGTGATTAACAAAAACGGCATTTAAAAAAAAAATTGCCAACAGTGCATCATCTCCTTTGTCTTTATTTCACAATTCCAGTTATATTGGCAACTTCATTTTCAGCTCTAAAACGTGTTCTAACCTATATTCGCTCTACAACCACTTGAACAATTGTCTTCTCCTTCATATCCACAAGGAGCTAATAGATTCCCTTGACTAAGTTGAAGCAGCAAAAACTTGCTGATAGGAAATATATAGGAAAAAGGTTTTTTGGGGAATTTTTGTATAGCTGTTATACTTCTTGAATTTAACATAATATTGCACTCGACAATATCCAAGTGCACAGGTTCTTGAAACATCCTGCAGATCCCCTAGTTGATGCTCAGCATGTGCATGCACACATCCCAGCACCTCCCCCTGTCCCTGAGCTGTCTCCTACCCCTGTCACTGCTACTGTTGTTACCTGCTTATCTGCGAATAACAAATTATAGAGTTAACACTAAGAAGCATTATAGCAAGGCTTATGCCAAGAGTGGATACATCATCAGTGGGCAGACTTAAGGTCACCTGCAAAGAAGGAGTTCATTCCTGACAATACACTTCATAGTGCCTCCTTAGAAAAAGTTGACAACCACCTTATATTCTATGGAGTCGAAGAGAATCCAAGAGGTACGTGCACCTTGTCATAAGAGAGCTGCCACTGACTTTGCTGAAGCTTTCTCAATCCCGTCCTACTTCAAACATTCTTGTCAGTCAGGGATTGCATCAGGCTGGGCAACTACTCCCCTGAGCACTATCTACCACTCCTGGTTAAACTCACAAGATTACTCTAAATCGATCACTAGCCTATGATATAAGCCCTATATGACCTGTTCTGAAAGACAATGTGAATCTATCCTATTAAACCAGCATTGGTAACTTATTGTCTCTGGTATGAATAAGAAAGATAGCAAGCTAAGAAAAAAACAAGTAATTTAATGGCCTGCTTCTAGTTGGTGAAGTCATTGGCACTGTTTTAAATATTAACACTGCCTGGTTAGAATGTCAATTATTAACTATACCTCATGAAGTTGCTGACCCAGTCTCTTCCCATGACAAACAGAAACTTAACCCAAGTAATTTAACTTAGGCTTCACCTTTCTCTCCTATTTCAGCTCCCACTTATCCCTCTCATCCACTAATCCCTTATCACACAAATTACTAGAGGACGAAATCATGTATGACTACAAACCAAACTTGCTAATCAGTAATATATTATAACACTAACTGAGGCATAGCTTCAACACAAGCAACTATATACCCACAAAATGCACTAAGATCATACTCAACAGCCAAGAGTTTATATGAAGAGTAAAAATAAGTGAACAAATACATGGAGGAGTGTATTAAGTTGATTATAGTTAAGTAGTTAAAAGTCAAAGTGCTGATAAGGGGTGTTGGATATAGTGTTGTCCAAGTTAATTAGTTTCTTTAATAAATATAATTGGGGAGAGAATTCCAAAGCCTAGTGTATAGTAGCAGGGGAAATGAAAGGTAAGCAGACCGAGTTCTGAATGGGATTAGCAGATGATTACTGGGGTGGAAGGATCGGAGGTTGTAGCAGGGAGTAGGTTGGCATGGGAGGATATATAGAAGGAAAATCTGTGAATGAAAAATATAAGTTTGGCATATGGCGCCTAGAAGATAGAGTTGGAAGATGAAGCTTAGTGACGGTGGTGCCTGGGATGATTACTTGTTGTGAACGCGCTGAAAGATAGCCAATTATGAAGTAAGGCGGGAAGTGCGGGAAGGAAAGAAGATCAATTAACGGTTTGTGAGAAACAGAATCAAAGGCCTTTTTGAGATCTAGAAAACAATCATCAACCAATTTATTAGTTTAAAGAAGAGAGTGAAAGGAATGATTTGACAAAAGAAGGGCTGAAGAAGTGGTGGACTGATGAGGAAGAAAACCAAATTGAGAAGAAGAGCTAACACTGTGTTCAATACAGAATTTTTAAAGGAGAGAGTGAACTTGCTTTTCAAGCAGCTTACTGATTATAGACAATAAGGAAATTGGCTGGTAGTTAGAGGGATTGTCAAGATTAGATGAACATTTAGGGAATGAAGGAGTTTTTCCAATCAACTGGAAGATGTCTTTGAGACAAGGATAAGTGTATAAGGGGAGCAAATATGGATAGACATGTAGATTTAAGCATTATAGAGAAGATCAAATCAGGGCCAGAGGCTGTGGAAGAAGGTAAACGAGAAATCAGGCCAATAACATCAGATTCAGTACAGAGAGAGAGTCAGGAGGACAGGATGGTTGGGAAGTCTGGAAAGGAAGAGGATAGGATACAATTGGAGGATATATAGCATGAATTGAAGCACTCAGAGAAAAGCTTATTAAGTATTTCAGCCTTATCACGGCTAAAGGAGAACGTGTTGCCATTGGTACAAGAGTTGGTACAGAAAATGGTCTTTTTTGTGGAATGAACAAAAGACTAAAACTTTTTAGAAGGAGAGGATGAGAAAGACTGGAAGAAGATGCGTTTATTTATAGTAGATGAAATGACATTTCTAAGAGAGCAATCAATCAGATAAAGAACAGGTGAATCAAGTTTCTTAGTGCGTAAGAAAAAATTGTGATGTTTTTTAATTTGTTGTCGAAGGTTATTATCAACCCAAGGGTGGCAAGTAGTGTGTGAGATAAATTTAGAGAGGACACATAAGCTGATGACCTTTAAATGCTTTCCAGTAGAAATCAAGGTTTGAAGAAAGGAGTTGATCTCCCAGGGAAAGGAGGCAGCTCTGTCAAAGTCAGCGAGATGATACAACCAAATTTTACACTTGGTACACTTTCTAGTAGGGAGGAGAGAAGGAAGAGTGATTTCTGCTATGAGATCAGAGAAGGATACGGTGGCAGAAACAAAGAAGAAGCACGAACATGGGATGGAACAAACACAAGGTCTATGATAGAGGTCGAACCAGAATGAGAGGTGTGTGTAGGAGAGGATACGAGTTGCTTGAGGGAGAATAAATCAGAGAGTGCAGAAAGTGGAAGATATAGAAGCAGAGATGAGCAGGATACATCAATTGACGTTAAAATATCCAGTAAGGATCAGGCCAGAGAGCACATTATGCAGAAGAATGCAAGGAGGGCTACATCATTTAAGGAAGAAGGTCTATAAAAGTTCAAAATGTAAAAATTAATTCTTGTACCTTGACTGAGAGAAGAAGGAGTTCAAGGCTATGGAGGTTCAAAGGAACGGCATGTAAAGAAGAGTGTACATAAATAGCAACACCACCATCATGGCGATTTCTGTGATAAAATTGAACGCTTGGTTAAGAAATCTCACTATTTAGAATCTCTGGTGAGAGCCAAGTCTCATTCACCCAAACCAGATCAGGAAGTTATGTGTTACAGAGTGCAGACAATTTATATAAGTGTCTGCTGGCATTGAAAGCAAACAGCATAAGTGATCAGCTGGTGAAGTGAGAGGTGGTTAGGAAGAAGAGGAGAGATTTTAAGAGAGAGACTTTGGACGTTGAAGTTAGGGTTTAAGTTCTTCATGTTCTTTAAAGTTCTGTGGGGAGGAAAGGCAGGAGATGTGGTGAAAGAAGTAGACCCAGAAGAGGGAGGGCAGGATGAGGATGTGAGGAGGAGTTGCTGAGGGCTGATTGGAGGATGATTGGGGTAGAGGGGAAGAGAGAGGGGGAAGGTGTTTTGTAGTGGGCCTGGAGGCAAATCATTTGTTGGGAACATCCATCGTTGATGCCAGGTGGGAAGGTGCCAATCTCTTCTATGAGGGGCAAACCCTTGGGTAGGTAAGGGATAAATGTGAGGCAGTAGAGGAGGGTTGAGTGGAGAGTGGGATTGATCTCTTAGATGAGGGAAGAGCCCTTGAGGTGGAAAGGAATAGTGTTGTAGGGTTCTTCCTAAACTCTAGGTCAGAGACTAAGGATGAAATGAGATTACCCTCTTCCCAGCTCTATTCAAGAATAGGTTGATTTTTCAAGATATACATACAGTTAGCATTCAGTCAATAAAGGCTAAGTTCACTCAAAACCTCTTCCCCAATGAGGTGGCTTGCTCTTATAGCCAGCCGGCCAATCCTCACAGACGTCCAATCAAATACAGCCAGCATGCACATGTAATTGTCCAATGATATATAGTCAGCATAAATTACAGCCAACTGGGGAGTTGTGTGGCAAAAGTGATGGAAAGAATGTTGGCAGGTAGGCTCTGTAGGTTTGCAGAGAAGTATATACAGAGGGTCAGGAGAGGATGTGCTGACCAGTTCCTAGTGTTGAGGTGTGTGTGTGTGTGACACAATGAAGTCACAGGAGCGACAGACATTTCTGGCATTTCTGGATGTAAGCAAGGCATATGATACTGAGTGGAGAGAAGGATTGTGGATAAAGATGAGAGGGTACGGAGTTCAGGAAAAATATGTGCAAATGCTTGTAAGGAATTCAGTCAAGTTTGTTGTTAGGTGAAGAGGGGTCCTGGTGGTTTGAAGTGGAGGCAGGACTGAGACAGTCAGGGTTGTCCTTTGTCTCTATAGTTTGTATGTCATGGGATTGTTGAAGAATTTGGAGGGGAAAAGGTTAGGGATTGAAGTGTAAGGAACATGGTGTGGTGGGTTGTTGTATGCAGATGATATTGTACTGTTAGCGAGAGATCAGGTGGAGTTACAAGTATGTTGGATGTTGTGGGGGAGTATGCAATGAAATGGAGATTTAGGTTTAATGTGCCCATGGCATTTTGAGAAGAATAACTGGATTGTACAGCATCACCTACACTAGTACACCATAGTTCATTTTCAAATTTAGCTGATCACTATCTATAGTACTTGAACTTGCTAGCTGAACATCATGGGATTCATCGCTAGATGTACATACGTATTCCTCGACTAATTAGCGTTCATTGCTATCATTAGCTATCATTAGCGTTCATTGCTATCATTAGCGTTCATTGCTATCATTGTTATCATTAGCGTTCATTGCTATCATTAGTGTTTATTGCTATATATCATTAGCATTCATTGCTATCATTAGTGTTCATTGCTATCATTAGCATTCATTGCTATCATTTGCTATCATTAGTGTTCATTGCTATCATTAGTGTTCATTGCTATATATCATCAGTGTTCATTGCTATAATTATATCATCAGTGTTCATTGCTATCATTAGCGTTCATTGCTATCATTGTTATCATTAGCGTTCATTGCTATCATTAGTGTTTATTGCTATATATCATTAGCATTCATTGCTATCATTAGTGTTCATTGCTATCATTAGCGTTCATTGCTATCATTAGTGTTCATGCTATCATTAGTGTTCATTGCTATCATTAGCATTCATTGCTATCATTTGCTATCATTAGTGTTCATTGCTATCATTAGTGTTCATTGCTATATATCATCAGTGTTCATTGCTATAATTATATCATCAGTGTTCATTGCTATCATTAGCGCTCATTGCTATCATTAGCGTTCATTGCTATCATTAGCGTTCATTGCTATCATTAGCGTTCATTGCTATCATTAGCGTTCATTGCTATCATTAGCGTTCATTGCTATCATTAGCGTTCATTGCTATCATTAGTGTTCATTGCTTTCATTGCTATCATTAGCGTTCATTGTTATCATTAGTGTTCATTGCTATCATTAGCATTCATTGCTATCATTAGCGTTCATTGCTATCATTAGCGTTCATTGCTATCATTAGCGTTCATTGCTATCAGTAGTGGTTGCTTTTTGTTTTTGTTGTCGTAGAAAAATAGCTGGACGTTATCCTTTGACTGACGTCGAATTTACTCACTAGCCTTCATCAGGAATAATAGAATAGAGCATCTAGCCGAAATGTCAATCAAGTAAACGTCATTGTATCTATTGTTCTACACTACACATACAACATATGCCATGTCTTGTTGATATTGTCAACTGTATCATTGTGCACCACATTGTCCACTGCACAAAAATCAGCACTACGAGATCTTGTTGCTATTGTTGACGGCATACATGCAGGGTCAGCTACAGTCTCCTTCAAGGACTTGGTAACTGTTTTACAGAACGAAAATGTAAGCGTTTTGGCAGAGGATCAGCTGCAGCCTCCTTTGGACTTGGAAATAGTTTACCCGGAGTAAGAACTCCACAAATTGAACAGCAGAACTGAGCATGGCAACTCCTGTATATAGGAAGAATGCCAAACACATCCCTTCCAGAAACAAATGCCTCCACAATTTTCTGTTGCTCAGGTTTCAATAACCCTTCTTCTAGAGGAAAACTGCACAGAGCCTATACTCACCTGTAATCCTTTCACTATTGAGAAAAAAGGCGCTCCTTTGTATATATGCTCCACCAACACGTGGTGTCAGACCTTTAGGCACTCATTCGTTTTATCAATAGTATGTTCATTTGTCTTGTGGTTGTAAATAATTAGTCCCTCCAAAGTACAGTGTTAGTATTAAAGGTTTTATGCTGTTGTACGCAAGTTATGCGAGTGGGAAAACAGGACCTAGATCCTTGAAAATGATTCTTTTCACACTTACTTTCTACGTGTTTTTATTTTTTTATTTGCACTGCCAGTTTTTATTGTACTCATGAATTACAGATAAGGTGACAATGATATGATTTGTATTACCACATTAGCGAATGATTAAGTCACACTTGGAGACATTTGGCAGCTAAAACTTGGGCAGCCAAGAAGCTGTGATGTGATGTTTTAATAGAGATTGATGGTTTCTGGGCGAGAGGGTTGCCGCCACCATTTTGAAGAATCTACAGTATATACTCCACTTGAATGCCAACTATTTGTGGGGTTTAAAAAAAAATTTAATTTTTAAGCCATAACTTTTAAAATTTTTATATTAAACATTTAACTTCTCAAACTGGAAACGCAATGAGCTGCAGTTTAGTATAAGAATCAGCTCTATTGAAGTCAAAAGCTACGAGCGCTACATTGCTGTATGTCTACAACAAAACTTACACCAATGAAATAATAATTAAATTTTCTTTACAACCATATAGCACGAGTACATGATAGATTGAGGAAAAAGTGTCAGAGGTCGCAGGAAGCTGGTATTGCCTACGGATATAATCTATCCAAGAGCTTGCTCAAAAACAAAGGTTATAATTTTTTTAATATAATGCTTTACAGTACACGTAATACCAGATATGAACACAAGTACAGATACATAACTAAATTTGAGAGCTTACTGAAGGACAGCTAGCATAAAGCTAGCAGCCTTAACATGGTTGGTAATGGGGGTGCATACGAACATTTAGAGCAGGGACATTGGAAGTGGTAAGGATCAAAGTTGATGATGAAATGATTATATATAGAAGAGATCTTTAAGCTTCCCTTTTGCAGTGCTGATGGATGCTTCTAGGTCAAATGGTGAAAGGGAGTTCCATAAACAAGGTAGTCTGTTGAAGTAGAAGTGTTTTGAGTGATTTGTAATTGAGCGAGTATGCAACATTTTCGGTGAGTAGCAGATCTGGTGGAATTAGTATGAAATTGGTAAAGGTGAATTGGTAAGAGGGTAACTTGTACTGCTAAGGCAGAACAAGATATCGTTAAGTTCCAAGTCGGTACATTAGTGGCAGGAGATGGAGAGCAATAAGATAGTTGGATGTATAATTGTTTACTTGCTCTTCGTTGGATATTCTCTAGCTCCACTCTGTCTTTGATGAGTTGAGGGTGCCAGATTGGAGATAAGTGGGAACAGATGAGTGAAGTGTAAAGGATCTTTTTCTCTTTGACAGAATCAATAGCACCGAACGTCCTTACGAAGAAGGCCCAGGGCTCTTGCAGCAATGTGATTGTGGTGAGACTGCCAGGATAGATCCGAAGATACCATCACACCAAGATCCCTATGGTTCACTTTGGTAGGAATGCTGTTGTTGTTGATAAAGTAGGCCACACAAGGCTCAGATAGGCAGAATCTGATGTGCACACACTTGGACTCCTTGAAGTTCAGTTTCCAGATGAGATTCAAGTCATGTAGAGAGTTAAGATCCTCTTGGAGACGATCACTGTCATCAGAGTTCTTGATTGATCTCCCACATTAAGCATACATGAGGAGTTGGTAATATATAGATAATATGTGTTTTTACCAAAAAGAGCAGAGATCCCAGAATGCTTCCTTGGGGAACACCGGATACAACTGGCAGCAATTCTGAGCGACTGCCGCCCAGATAAACGTAATGCAGTTAGATACCCTTTCAACCATAGCCACCGAGTACCCGTAACACCTTTAGACCATGGTTTGACGAGTAACTCGTTATGAAGAACACTATCAAAAGCTTTTGTAAAATCCAAGAATATCACATCAGATTGGGGCCTTTTTCCTTTACATCCGAGGATGTTGTTTTGAAACAATAACAGTTGTTGCAGAGATGAGTGTTTCCCAAGGAAATCAAATTGTGCTAAACTCATTATGAAGAACACTTGTAAAATCCAAGAATATCACATCAGATTGGAGCCTTTTTCCTTTACATTCGAGGGTGTTGTTTTGAAACAATAACAGTTGTTGCAGAGATGAGTGTTTCCCAAGGAAATCAAATTGTGCTGGGGAGATAGTGGATGCAAGAGGACCAATGATCATATCGTAGATAATGCGCTTATGAAGTTTAGAGGTGGAGCAGAGGAGGGTGATTGGAGTTAGATACTGAGGCTCTATCACCCGACTTGTGGATGGGTGATACACATGTATGCGCCATTTTGCTGGTATAGTCAAACTGAATGGTGTAGGGGTTGACACAGGGCCAGAGCACAATACTTCAGTACGTTAGGACCAATCTTGTCAATGCCCATTGATTTAGAAACATCCAGAGAATATAGTGATTCAAAAACGTCAGATTCAGTGTTTTTCGAATAAAGGGTGTTTAACAGGCAGCTGATTCAGCGGAGGAAGTACGAAGGAGCTATTGGTAAAAAGCTGAGTGAAAGTAAGAATTGAATAAGGTAGTTCTGTCCAAGTGTGTTGACACTTGTTTGGAGCCATGATAACTGTAGAGGGGATTACACCACCTTCCTTGATGTATTTGAAGATGTTTGAGTTCTAATTCTCAGCAAAGTCTTTGAGTAGATTCCTTTGGAGTTGGTCTTTAGCTGATTGAGTATTACAAATAAAGTTTTCCTCCGTTTTGTTTTAGTTTCTCCATTAATATTTGTATTTCCTTCTCAGATACTTGAGGCATTTATGTGGTGACGGAGTTGAGCTGTCGACCACTTTGGGTACTAGTGAGATCTTAGTTTGACTTTTGGTATGAATAAATTCATGGCATCCATCACTATTAATTTCAAATTAGCTCCACATCATCAGATTCAAAACTCAAAACACAGACTAAAGCTCGAGTCCAACAAGTGGTTGCTCATTCCTTCCCAGTCTGCTTTTGGATAGTCAAACACTACCAAGGATTCACAGTTACTGGGACAGGTGACATAAAGTTTGAAAGTGATCATAAAGTGATCTGTTTGGATGGGCGAGTCCCCTTGCTGATAGTGTACAATAATCTCCTGTAAAAGTTCATCGTTGTTGGTGAGGATCAAAAGTATTTCCTTTAATGTGGGTGGGGGATAGAACTAGTTGAGACTGGTTGTTTCTGAATACAAAATCACAAAAGAGACTGGAAGAGGAAGTTGGCCAGTTAATGAGATCCAGCACACATCTGGGAAATTGAAGTCTCCTGTAATTACCTCTTGGTTAGAGTTGGAAGAGTTGGAAGTAAGGGAGGATAAGTGATCACCTATGATAATCATCTGTAGAATTTTGGGGATTGTAAACTGTGCAGAGAATGGCATTTAGTGGGGTACCGATGCTGACTGTTATCACTTCAACATCAGGTGGGGAGGAAACAAGTGAAGAGGGAATCGAATAATTTACAGCAACAAGGACACCCTCACCTTTAGAAGATCTGTCTTTTCGATAAGCTGTAGGGATTATTATAAATGTTATCAGAGATTTTATCAGAGAGCCAGGTTTCGGTGAAGCAGAGGATAGAGTAGTTAGAGTAGGAGACAAAGTTGATTAGATTTATTGGCTAGACTATGTGAAGTAAACAAACTAGTTGGTAGTCAATCAGAAGATTGGATGACTTCCTCGGTAGGTTGACTGAAAAGGTGTTGACAAGGTGTCACTTGTGATCATAAAGTGATTTTGAGAGAGAGTTGAGGGTTCAACAGGGTTTTGGTCAGGTATTGATGTGATTGAGACTGACAGGAGAGAGTCAGAATTCTGTGTGGGCTGGTGGCATACAAAGATGTTGAAGGAGTCTAGCTTACCAAATTGACAAAGATTGATGATTTACTTAGTTTGATAGACTTATAGTTTGTGCCTGCTTGGATAAGTTACCATTTTTCCTTTAAGATAATCTTCTTTCTGGCACGTTGGATAGGCGGCAAGTCTGGTTTAATGTAGTACGGGCACTGAGAGCATGAGCATTTGAGAGGATGTTGCTTATGTCTGCAGTTCTAACAAACTTCACTAGTAACCTTCTTGGGCGATGATTGTCTACTTTGAACTTGCCCAGCCTGACCAGGTCCTTGATAGCGAGGTATTGACCGAAGGGTTGATTGTTTTTTAGAGCTACTTCTACTTTATCTGGTCCTGGGACTGTCTCTACATTCTATGAGTACCTGCGTCACATTAAGCTACACCAGAGATGACAATGTTGAAATTCCTGTCCAACTGACGAGATTTGACGTGGTCAAGAGCAGAGGTTCTGGAGGATTTTGATACAGATTCCTGAGCTTCAGGGGGAGAAGAGGAAGAAGAGATACTTGTTTGAGAGTTGGAGGTAGACGTATCTATCTTCTCTTTCTTAAGTTGTTGCATTTCAGCTACTAGCATTGCAATCGACGCTTCCAGGGAAGACAGTCGACAGTGAGGACAGTTGAAAGTACCTGGAGATATAGCGAATCTTGCCTTGTTAAGGCCTGCGCAACCACTGTGGATCTAGTTCTGGCAGGCACCCTCACAAATAAATTGATTCACGAGCCTTCTGCCTCTTGGTTGAAACATTAATGATAGACTCCTCACAGATGGGGCACTTCTTATTTGCTGTATCTTCTGTGGAGGACTGCTTGTATTGACAGTGTCACTGTTCCAGGACTTCGATTGGTTTCAACATCTCCAGAGAGTATTAGGAGTAGGCAACAAACGTTGGTCAAACTGGAATGGGTGTAAATTTAGCTGGTAAGCATAGGTACTTGCTTGTCATGCTTTCCACCAAAGAAGAACTTCCAGAAACCGTTTACGTAGGCAGTTACGGTCGGTAGCAACAAAAATTGCTCGCACGCCTCGTTAATCTGGTGTCTATCGGGTATGCTTCTTTTCCGGACGATGTCCCAGTTTGCGCCATATGGCGCTAAGGACGGTTAAGGGGGTCCTAGTGGTCAATGAATGAGCCTGTTGAAGGGTAACTTGCCCCTTATATAAACATTAGGAAACAAGAAAAAACAGGGGGAAAAGAAGAAAAGACGAAAGGTAATACACGTGAGGGTTAAACTTAAAACGGGAAAAACCGAGCTTTTGTTATGCTATGACGTATCTATCCAGCACCTTTTCGGTCGAGTGCGAAGAGTAGTCGGTAGGTTAGAAGTATTTTCTGTTCGTTGTGAAGAATAGCGGCTGAATGTCTACCGTCAAGGACAAGGCCACGGCCTTTAAGAATGAAATATCTGGTTCTCATACCAACAAGATCATATGCAAGGCAGCTAGCCACGAACTTGCAGGTCCCAAGAAAAAACATGTGGATTGTGAGTTTTTCTATTGTTCCTACATTAAAGGTGGTTGTTGAAGTGTGTTATCTGGTCCCTAAGTAGTTAGGTAAACACTGCGTTGGCATATAGGGTTGGCATATTAGAATAGCCTATAATCAATGTGTTCATATGCCTTTCTGTTTTAATACTAGACATGGAATTATGTATCTGCTGTCATGCTGATATCACTGAAGTTTTAGGTAGCTATGTATAACCATTATTATATAAAGCGAGAGAGTGTGGGTATCCTTAGTGTGGCCATCAATGGGCCTAACTGGATGCAGTTCGACGAAGTTAAGGAAGTCGAGTGCACACGTGTTCTCTCGTAGCTCACTGCCGTCAATGCAGTGTGGTTATCAAGTGTCCTTGCATTATCTATCTTCCTGTTAGCCACAGTCGATAAATTCGCTCACTCTATAAGCTAAGCAACTACCCCAGCATTGCTGTCAAACAGCCCTTCTAAAGGTTGGGGAAAGGGGTGGGGGGACCTACTCTGAAGGCTTGGCAAAAGTATTTGTGTGCTAGATAGCTCATTTGAAAAGTATTGTGAATATTTCATCTGACAAAAATAGACAGTCAACTCTCCTGGTCAGGTGGGTATTATATTTGGACTGTATGAGTTTGTGCATTTATCTAGTGCTAGATACTGTGGGTTTAAAAGGGGTGTAGTTGATATCCCTTATAGTGGATTTTTTATTATATAGAGACTAGTTTTGCTCAAACATTTCCATTGTGTGTGATGCTTGCTGCCATGATGTCTGCTCTGGATTAGCTTCTCTGGCTAAACTAGTTACATGTATGTGCCATGCGTGCTTTGTTACCTGGTACTTTAGTGGCATCTTCCAGGCATTTTGCACTCGCCACTCAAAATACAGGTATATGGTAGTGTTGCATCCTAGCAACGTGGCATTACCTCAAACAATATCACACCGCTTAAATGGGATTGTTAGTAGTAATGCCTGTGTGATTTGTTTCCACTGTCGTTACTGATCAGGCAGCTCAAATTGCTGTGACTCTGCTCTGTTTACTTCCTGCCCCTCCTCCTCTGAACTTTATTACATCCACTGTACATTACCAAAACATATTTTAGTATTATGATGATGAGGGGAGGTAGCTCTGAACTTTATTACATCCACTGTACATTACCAAAACATATTTTAGTATTATGATGATGAGGAGAGGTAGCCCCCCTTCGCTGCAGATGACAAAGATATTTTACATATTTTAGTATTATGATGATGAGGGGAGGTAGCCCCCCTTCGCTGCAGATGACAAAGATATTTTAGTGCCATATATTATAAGGTTGAGGATTGGAAGCATTTTCTGATTGCATTGTAGATAATGTTTTGTACGTACCACTCACATCCTCCTAACCCCCTCCCCACACACACCTGCACACACACCACTTGCTAATCTCTCTCCTCCCCTCTCCTCCTACTACCCCCTTCCCCACACACACCCGCACACACACCACTTGCTCATCTCTCTCCTCCCCTCTCCTCCTCCCCTCTCCTCCTCCTACCCCCCTCCCCCCACACACACCACTTGCTAATCTCTCTCCTCCCCTCTCCTCCTCCTACCCCCCTCCCCACACACACCTGCACACACACCACTTGCTCATCTCTCTCCTCCCCTCTCCTCCTCCTAACCCCCTCCCCCCACACACCCGCACACACACCACTTGCTCATCTCTCTCCTCCCCTCTCCTCCTCCTAACCCCCTCCCCACACACACCCGCACACACACCACTTGCTAATCTCTCTCCTCCCCTCTCCTCCTCCTACCCCCCTCCCCACACACACCTGCACACACACACCACTTGCTCATCTCTCTCCTCCCCTCTCCTCCTCCTAACCCCCTCCCCACACACACCCGCACACACACCACTTGCTAATCTCTCTCCTCCCCTCTCCTCCTCCTACCCCCCTCCCCACACACACCTGCACACACACACCACTTGCTCATCTCTCTCCTCCCCTCTCCTCCCCACACCAACTCTCATGTCTCCAGTCTTATTGCAGCTGACTAACAACCCGAAGTGTCAGTTCATAACACTGGTCGACCTCATTTCAGAAAGGCTCAAGCACTCCAGCTGGGTGGTTGTCTTCAAAGGTCTGATTCTCTGCCACAACCTCATGTCCCTTGGAAATGAAGTAAGCCACATCACAGGGCACGACACAGCTGGGCATGTGATCTGTGATCATCTAACAGGACACAGCCACTTCTCTGTGCCTGGCTAAGCTCACTGCAGGCCGGTTTGTAATATTCACTCTTTAGCAATTCAAACAAAATACGAAACTTGGCATTCTTCTTATACGTCCTATTCCGACAGGAAAATATGCCTTTGCATGAGGGCAAGTGTGAATAGCGTTGCATGTGTATCTGTAGAATGCACACCTAGCAAGACTCGGCCTTTGAGAACTTGGCGTGATGCTTTTTGCACTTTGCCATTTCATGGTCGACAACACATGCCATGTGTTCAAGCCAACAACTCTGAGTGTCTGTTAAACAGTACGACTAGCTTCTGGCCACTCAGCCATAAACAGTGTCATGATGGGCTGATACATGCAGCACCCTTTCCTACCTCTGTGTGCGAGGGGGGAGGGGGGGGGAAAGAGATCTTCCTTCTCAGCCATGTATTGTCAGAGTAGGTGGTGGGTTACTAGTAGTTAGTTCCCAGCTGTACTAAACTCTGCTGGGATTCTGGGATATGGAGAGGAGTTGTAGGAATGTAACGTAGGCTGACCAGCAGTGCTGGGTATAGACAGAAATAGCCTTATTTGCAGCCAGGGTTGTAAGTGTAGCGAGAGTTAGGATTACCTATGTATGCGTACAGGCATACAATCCACGTCCCTGTGAACAACGGCCAAGAAATAGCCTTATTTGCAGCCAGGGTTGTAAGTGTAGCGAGAGTTAGGATTACCTATGTATGCGTACAGGCATACAATCCACGTCCCTGTGAACAACGGCCAAGAAATAGCCTTATTTGCAGCCAGGGTTGTAAGTGTAGCGAGAGTTAGGATTACCTATGTATGCGTACAGGCATACAATCCACGTCCCTGTGAACAACAGCCAAGAAATAGCCTTATTTGCAGCCGGGGTTGTACAGTGTAAGTATAGCCAGAGTTAGGATTACACTATGTATGTCAGGGTTTCATTTAGAAAATTGTCCAAGGGGGCAACTGGAGGTATCTGGATATTAAGGGGGGCATGATGTCAAGCACCAATAAGAATTTTAATAATACAGGGGGGGGGGGCAAAATGGTTCCAAGGGGCCCCACCGCCCCCCCCCCCCTCCCTAAATGAAACCCTGTATGTGTACAGGCATACAATCCACTTCCCTGTAAACAACAGCCAAGAAATAGCGAAGAAAGTGTGTGGATTTTCTCGCATGCTGCTGCTGTTGTTGTTGTTGTTGTTGTTCAGCTGTTTCTCATGTTTTATATTGACCGCCTAATTAGCGTTGGGTGTTGGACTACTCATATGAACCTTGTACGTATATAATTAGAATGTGTAGCAGTCGTACTGCACGAACGTACAGGTGTTATGAATGAAACGATGATCTTTTCCCTCTCTCTATTTGCTCCTTCCTGTAGAAATTCTTGCAGTGTGTGGCTACCAAAGGACACATGTTTGATCTGGATGACTTTACAGACAAGTCAGACGTGATAGGTGAGTTACATAATACAAGGGTTCAAGGTGTAAGTAAGCTTGAAGAGCCTTATTTGTTTGTCGGAATTTCTCGCCAAATTACAAGCCACCGCCCGGGTATCTTGGTTGGCCAGTGATAGATACCGTGGCCACTCCTGGGATTAATAGTAGATGTCCACATATCAAAGATGTTGTCCACTTAGTCGTAGGCCTATATTCTTACTCCTACCCTTAGCTCTGACCCTATGCAGCTCTAGTTATTTGCCCGTTTTGCCATAGTCACATCCAGCATGGTTGGTCAGGGGTTGTCGTGGCAGCACTGGCTATGGCTGTTTGCCATGTGCTTTAGCTGGTATCATTGTGTGGTTAGTGTTGTAGTGCAGCGGTGACTATCTGTACTTCTGAATGGGGTGGGAATGTTGTTTCCTTTTATTCCAGCACTCACTTCAAACATTATATGGCTTTCTGAAGCTCTGGGGGGGAAATGAGAGCGAACACTCTGCTCTACATATGTTCTTATATGTATGTGTTATGGTGTTATGGTATGCTTCCCGAACACTTGACCTAAAGCAACGGCACACACATCAAGCTAGTGCAACTTCCAAGCTTCTACTCTTCAATGTTTGGAAGACACTCGGTCGGCTAGCTCTGACTGCCAGAACTTGGCATTAAATATCTTTATTGCGTGGAGTTTTATATCCATATTGGTCCTTGTTTTGTTTTTGCCAGCTGCTACTACTAAAGCAATTGCAAATGCTCATGCACACATGTAAGTCTTCTCTTTGTGCTGAGCTTCAGCCCCTTAGCTGACCTTTGCCATCAAGCCTCAGCCCCCCAGTTAGCCCTCAGCTCAGCTTTAGCATCAAGCCCTCAGCTCAGCTTTAGCATCAAGCCCTCAGCCCCTCAGCTGAACTTTAGCATCAAGCCCTCAGCCCCTCAGCTGAACTTTGGTATCAAGCCCTCAGCCCCTTAGCTGAACTTTAGCATCAAGCCCTCAACCCTTCAGCTGAACTTTAGCATCAAGCCCTCAGCCCCTCAGCTGAACTTTGGCTCAGCCCCTCAGCTGAACTTTAGCATCAAGCCTCAGCCACTCAGCTGAACTTTAGCATCAAGCCTCAGCCCCTCAGCCGAACTTTAGCATCAAGACTGAGCCCCTTAGTGAACTTGAGCATCAAGACTGAGCCCTTAGCTAAACTTTAGCATTTTTAAGCTAGGCTCTAGCATCAAGCTGTAGTCCTTAAAAATGAGATTAGGCACTATGGTTGGATTCTGTGGTGGTGTATTAATCACAAAGGCAATTAGTAATGAAATGCCACAGACCACACACGATGATGAACCACTAGAGCAGGATTTCTGTGACCATTGTGCTGTGTTGGCCCAATCAAAACGCTAGAGTCGAGCACTTGATGAACTGCACAGTCAGCTGTTTAACTTTTTGGTTCTTGTAGTGTTTGTAGATGAAAAACTGATTGGACCAGGTTGTGGGTAGGTATGCAAGGATATGGGGAGAGGGAAGGAGAATGCCTGGAGGCTAGGTGGACCTGGTTGTGGGTAGGTATGCAAGGATATGGGGAGAGGGAAGGAGAATGCCTGGAGGCTAGGTGGACCTGGTTGTGGGTGGTATGCAAGGATATGGGGAGAGGGAAGGAGAATGCCTGGAGGCTAGGTGGACCTGGTTGTGGGTAGGTATGCAAGGATATGGGGAGAGGGAAGGAGAAGGCTAGGTGGTAAGTCAGGTTAAAAGTGTGCTAGTATTTTGCTAGCTGATAGCTAGCTGGTAATTTTGCTGCCTGGTGCCTGATGAAATAGGATTTGGTAGCTGTGTAGCTAGAGTCTGATGCTGTGATACTGTTCATAAGATAGTAGCAATGTATCTAGTTAGCCGGTGACGATTGTTTTCTATCTGCTAAGTCAACTTCTCATCTACAAACACAATAATGCAAACACAATAATGTGTCAATTGTCTTCCAACCGAAGCTAAGTCTCGGCTAGTACCAATGTAGAGCGACTATTGTTTTCTATCAGCTTAAGGGAGGCTTTTACCATTTTTTTTATGATTTAAATTTTTATTTTTTATTGCTCTATTCTATACCTTGATGCATGTAGTTGTTATGTTTCAAGTTTCAGAGTATTTCAATGCTCCATTATGAAGTTATGCACCTTTTTGTGCATTCTATTTCACATTATCAAGCTATATACAAAATACCGTTTGAATCTTGAAGACGGCGCTCCTGCCAAAGGTAAGCGTATCTCCCTAACCGTTCATGATAGAAGTCTGGAAAATGACTCTAAATGAAGCTCTCAGTAAGCTTCCAATTACCATAGTTACCACGCAGCCCTGTGCTGTCATCACATGATCTGCGCATCCTGTCAGGCAACCGTCATCATTTCGATTTTTACCCAAAAAATACCCCCCCAAAACACACCCACTTTTCATGGCTTCTCCTGAAAATCACTGTTTCCGAATCTGGAAATATTCTAACTTGCTCATTTTTTAATGTATACAAGATTTTAATATATCATTTGAAAGCCCTTTCCCTGCTCTAAAAAGTGAATGATTAAAACATGTTTAAGTCCATCCATGGTAGAGGTATGCATATGGATATACATACCATGTTTAGAACTTCAGCTTGACCTCTCTTAAAATTCAGTTGTTGTGCTAATGATATTTTTAGCCATTCACTTTTCACTTCTATGATCACTCTAAGCACTTCCTAAGTGGGAAGTGTTTAGGACTAAGTGGCCACGAGTTAGAATATTTGCCCCTGATACTGATGTGGGATCCATAACTTCACCTAGGTAGTAGATATGCAAAATCTGAGCATATCAAAAGAAAGCACATTCAATACACTGCACCTTGATAAAATTTCACCTGCATTGAGAAATAAATAAAAAAGTTATGACAAGTTGTGTCGACCACCCCAGAAATGGTAAAAGCCTCCCTTAAGTCATTTCTCATCTACAAATGCCATAATGTGTAGACTGTCCCCCAGCTGAAGCTTAATCTCGTGCCCCAGGTCTTTGACCAGTTGCTACGCCAGCTAAGCATCTGGTTCTCTAGAGGCAAAATTCTTGGCAATGCCCACATCTCCAAATTCGCATATATAAGTGTTGTAATATATATATTTTTAATTTCTGCTACATATCCCATTAATATTTGTGCTGGTTGAAACAAAAACTGCTTCTTGCTTTGCTGCACATTCCTCAGCAACAGAATCATCAAGTCAGAGGAGCTGCTGTTTGTGGGTGTTTTATCAGCTCCCTCAGTTCCATTTGTAACGTGCCCAAAGGAAGATGTCGCTTTCTTCTGTCACTGTTATTAAAGGCTCGTAACCACAAAGAATGATTTTCTCTTTCCCCATTCTTCCTACCTGGCAAAACAGGTTTTGGAATCTTTGTAGTCCAGAAACTCTGGACAGGAAGTACATGCTCTCCCTTGTTATTTGGGGGGGGGGGGGGGGGGTTCTTCAAGGATTTATAGATCTCATTTCCTTCAATGATGGAAGGATGAAAAGTTGCAAGTGGGAACAGACGAAGCACCTGTGCGAACCAGCTAGTGGTATCTTGGTGATTAAATTTCATTTGCTAGTGATGATGGACAAGACTAAGTATTTTGGCTCTGAAGATCAAACACTTAACCTGGCATGGCCATTTGGTGAAGTGTCTGGGCACGAGACTAGCTGAAGTTGCGCTCCTTTGGTGGTGGAATTGAAATCAAAGCTGAACATTGTCTGTGAGGCTTGCAATGTAACTGGCATGCAGCAGATAGCCTTTGTTTGTCTACTACAATAACAGCATGCCATGGTACATGTATGCCACCCTAGCATGCCAAGCAGCCGTAGGAATAACCTCATGGAATGTGCACAGAAATGTAATAGCTAGTCGAGTGAGTGTCATCTGTGGCCAAGCTTTGTGAGTCCCGGCTCATTGACTAGTAGCAGCTGCTATAGCTACAGCTGCTTTAGCAGTACGCCAGAGAGGTAAGAGGTTGGACTACGCTGCCTACCTGTGTGAGGTGTATTAAAAGGTTTGTCTTAGGCAAACATCCATCCATCACCAAAGCAGATTATGTAACCAGATGTACATATGTCAGAGGGGGAAATCAAGGATAGCCACTTAGCTGGAGCTGCACGTGTGCCTTCGTCCATGATGTAGTATGCGTGAGACTGCTATAGTGAATATCATGCATGCTACTTAGCAGGAGCATGTACCCTGCCTTCATCTATGTGTGACTGCTGCAGTGAATATCATTCATGCTACTTAGCTGGAACATATGCCCATGCCTTCATCTATGCGTGACTGCTGCAGTGAATATCATGCATGCTACTTAGCTGGAGCATATGCCCATGCCTTCATCTATGCGTGACTGCTGCAGTGAACATCATGCATGCTACTTAGCTGGAACATATGCCCATGCCTTCATCTATGCGTGACTGCTGCAGTGAATATCATGCATGCTACTTAGCTGGAGCATATGCCCATGCCTTCAACTATGCGTGACTGCTGCAGTGGATATCGTGCATGCTACATAGCTGGAACATATGCCCATGCCTTCATCTATGTGTGACTGCTGCAGTGAATATCATGCATGCTACATAGCTGGAGCATATGCCCATGCCTTCATCTATGCGTGACTGCTGCAGTGAATATCATGCATGCTACCTAGCTGGAACATATGCCCATGCCTTCATCTATGCGTGACTGCTGCAGTGAATATCATGCATGCTACTTAGCTGGAGCATATGCCCATGCCTTCATCTATGCGTGACTGCTGCAGTGAATATCTCATGCATGTTACTTAGCTGGAACATGTACCCATGCCTTCATCTATGCGTGACTGCTGCAGTGAATATCATGCATGCTACTTAGCTGGAACATATGCCCATGCCTTCATCTATGCGTGACTGCTGCAGTGAATATCATGCATGCACACATGTGCATAAAAGGCAAGTGTGCGTACATGAAAGGAAAATTGCTCCACAATGCCCGTGTGTTGCTCTGTGATGCTGCTAGCTTTGGCAACCTGTTCTATGCATGTGTATGCCTTCAGCTGTTGGGGCTCTACTAGCAGGCCTGTTTTTCTTTTTTCTAAGACAAGCTATTCTCTGTACTGGTTTGTGTTTGTGTTTTTGTGTTGTTTTTCCTTCCTCCCTCAGGGACGGACATGAGTTCCTACTTGAGGAAGTATGCACGTTACATTCGACACGTATGCATCAGCTACAAGGCTGTAGCTATGGACATCTGCAGGATTCCCAGAGGGTGGGTAGGTGTGTGTGTGTGTTGGGTGGGTGGGGTGGAGTGTGTGTATGTGGGGGAGGGTGGAGTGTGTGGGGGGGGGGAAGAGAGGATACTGTTAATGATACGTGTAATTGAGGAGGAAGTGGAGGGAGGGAGGAATGTTAGGGAGAATGATATGGAGTGTGAAGAGGACTGGAATAAGTTCTGTTGTTATTTTAAACGTAGGGAGGAGAGTCCATATAAGACTATGGAAGTGACCAAGGTGAGTTGTCCCTAGTAGTTAACCACTCATGTACTGTACACACATGACAGCTGCTGTTATCTGTCATGATGAAGCTATGGGGTTGAATTACTATTCCCAGTTTGCTAGAGAGGACGAACCATTGGTAGAGAGGAACGAACCATCTCATGAATTCATTAACTGATTGGACATTGACTTTATTTATATTTTTAGCCATATTTTTAATTAAATGCTCAGAATGGAAATACAATAAGCTGCAGGCAGTTTTGGTATAAGGACCAGCTCCACATGACAGCTGCTGTTATCTGTCATGATGAAGCTGTGGGGTTGAATTACTATTCCCAGTTTGCTAGAGAGGACGAACCATTGGTAGAGAGGAACCATTGGTAGAGAGGAACGAACCACCTCATGAATTCATTAACTGATTGGACATTGACTTTATTTATATTTTTAGCCATATTTTTAATTAAATGCTCAGAATGGAAATACAATAAGCTGCAGGCAGTTTTGGTATAAGGACCAGCTCCGTTGAAGTAAGCCACAAAAGCCATGCAGCGCTACATCGCTATACTATGTCTACAGCAAAACCTACATTAAAGAAATCCATCCAGGAGTGCCTCCTTGCTCCAGAGAGAAGGAATTCAGAGTGTGTCTTATGGGATTGTGCACACAAAGAATGGCACGTTGTTTAAATTCTTCGATTTGATTTTTTTATTTTAATCCCGACGATTCTGAGTTTGCGCAATATGGAACTTATGGTGTTTAATCAGTTAATGAGCTGCACGGTTCATAGTGAAGCTTTATGGCATTCAGCGGCTCAGGGAGGCACGACCTCAAGATGAAGTTGCCTAGGGAACAGACCCTCAGCATGCCATGCACAGATGCTTTACTCACTACATTGCTATCACTAGTATCAGAGAGCTTTGACTCTTCTGTCATGACCTGAAGAGCACTTCGTCCAAGTTTTTGTCCTTAAAAAAAGTTTTGTAGCTCTGTAAAGTCTACACTGGATCAGCTTTAAATGAAAGAGATTAACTCGAGTTTGCAGTATAGCTCATTAAGATATTCATGAGATGGTGGTTTAGACTTAAGCTATTATGTCATGTAGCACATCGAATTGTGCTGGTCGCAAATTATGCCCAGGTACAGTATGTGGCAGAGTGCCTGTGTTATTTTTCTCGTCTTCCACTTTGACGGCCAGTCTAATTGGTCGGATGCTCGTAGCCCATATGATGCTACGTTGAATAGAACTCAAGCCATTGTAGAGTTCATCAGCTGCTTGGCATCTGTTGGAGTTAGCATTTCAAGTTCATAATTTGATGCTATGCCACACGAATGCATAACACTGGGCCAGTGTAATAGTGTGAACCAACCGCTGAGTCACTGATGTGTGCGAGAGTGAGTGTGTGTGAGTGGACATGTGCATGTGTGTGTGGTGTAAATGTGTTAGTCGCCCTGTACCAGTATTAACATGGACACGGCACTGTAGCACATCAGTATTAAAAAGTGGACTCAGTTGTGTTACATAAGAATTGAGGAGCTTACAGTCAGCGTAATACGCAGTCTATCATCTATAAATGTCCAGCTCTTGAAGTCTGCTACAGTGATTCAAGACCAACTGGATATTCTACTAGAAGTGGAAGTAAGTGTAGTCCGTCCCCTCCCCTGCCTCTCCACCTTCTTCCCTCCTCCCCTTTTTCATCACTTGTGCTCGTATACTATATTACATAATGAGTATTACATAATGAGTTTGTGTTTGACAGTTTAATAGCACTGATCTGTCCAATGGTGTCATCAACACTTCCTTCCTCATGCTCTACAAGGTAAGGATGGAGGATGGAGGTGACGATTGTGAGTCCATTACCTACTAATTGCCTAATATTCTATAGTCAATACCCAGGCTCTTCTTTTGCCTTGACAGCTTCCCTTAAACCTTTATGTCCATAGGACTTAGGGTTTACACCTTTTTGTGTCCACAAGACCCATCAAGCTGTATACAGTGTACTTTTGTATACACCTTTTTGTGTCCACTAGACTCTCTAGCTATATGCCGTGTACTTGACTTTAGCCCTCTATGTCCATAGGACCTCATCAAGCTGTATACCGTGTACAATGATGCTGTCATCAATCTGCTGGAGAAATTCTTTGAAATGAAGAAGTCAGACTGCAAGGAGACCATTGGCTATTATCGTAGATTC
The DNA here is from genome assembly GCA_028752905.1 of Cladorhizidae sp. MBARI D1340-BT2. Classification (NCBI taxonomy): domain Eukaryota; kingdom Metazoa; phylum Porifera; class Demospongiae; order Poecilosclerida; family Cladorhizidae; species Cladorhizidae sp. MBARI D1340-BT2. The sequence goes on from JAQNBH010000017.1 coordinate 11,895,425, forward strand.
TTAATCCGACAGGAAACTATTCAGAATTTCCTCCAGTTGGCAGAGGTGGGAGGTCTATGGCAGTGTTTGTGCATTGTTATAAAAAAAAAGAACTGGGCTACTACCAGGTGGGTGATATTTAAATGGGATTTTCTAATACATATGTAGGATGTGGGGGTTGACAAGGACACACATCTGAACTTGAGGCAGGTGCCTGAGGACTTGTTGCCTGCACTGGAGGCACACCTCACAGACATGGATGCCATCAAGAAGGCTTCTGGTGCACAGCCAAGGTACGATACCCTGCGTGTATTCCATGACTACTGTTATGCATATAACATTACCTGCCACTCACTGTCTTCTTCCTCAATCCTCTCACTGTCCTCTTGCCTTCATATCACTGCACACTCCTCCCTTCCCTGCACACTCCTCCCTTCCCTGCACACTCCTCCCTTCCATGCACACTCCTCCCTTCCCTGCACACCCCTCCCCTTCCATGCACACTCCTCCCTTCCCTGCACATTCCTCCCTTCCATGCACACTCCTCCCTTCCCTGCACACTCCTCCCTTCCCTGCACATTCCTCCCTTCCCTGCACATTCCTCCCTTCCCTGCACACTCCTCCCTTCCATGCACACTCCTCCCTTCCATGCACACTCCTCCCTTCCATGCACACTCCTCCCTTCCCTGCACACCCCTCCCCTTCCATGCACACTCCTCCCTTCCCTGCACATTCCTCCCTTCCATGCACACTCCTCCCTTCCATGCACACTCCTCCCTTCCATGCACACTCCTCCCTTCCATGCACACTCCTCCCTTCCCTGCACACTACTCCCTTCCATGCACACTCCTCCCTTCCATGCACACTCCTCCCTTCCCTGCACACTCCTCCCTTCCCTGCACACTCCTCCCTTCCCTGCACACTCCTCCCTTCCCTGCACACTCCTTCCTTCCCTGCACACTCCTCCCTTCCATGCACACTCCTCCCTTCCATGCACACTCCTCCCTTCCCTGCACACTCCTCCCTTCCCTGCACACTCTTCCCTTCCCTGCACACTCCTCCCTTCCCTGCACACTCCTCCCTTCCCTGCACACTCCTCCCTTCCCTGCACACTCCTCCCTTCCCTGCACACTCCTCCCTTCCATGCACACTCCTCCCTTCCCTGCACACTCCTTCCTTCCCTGCACACTCCTCCCTTCCATGCACACTCCTCCCTTCCATGCACACTCCTCCCTTCCCTGCACACTCCTCCCTTCCCTGCACACTCTTCCCTTCCCTGCACACTCCTCCCTTCCCTGCACACTCCTCCCTTCCCTGCACACTCCTCCCTTCCCTGCACACTCCTCCCTTCCCTGCACACTCCTCCCTTCCATGCACACTCCTCCCTTCCATGCACACTCCTCCCTTCCCTGCACACTCCTCCCTTCCCTGCACACTCTTCCCTTCCCTGCACACTCCTCCCTTCCCTGCACACTCCTCCCTTCCCTGCACACTCCTCCCTTCCCTGCACATTCCTCCCTTCCCTGCACACTCTTCCCTTCCCTGCACACTCCTCCCTTCCCTGCACACTCCTCCCTTCCCTGCACATTCCTCCCTTCCATGCACACTCCTCCCTTCCCTGCACACTCCTCCCTTCCCTGCACACTCTTCCCTTCCCTGCACACTCCTCCCTTCCCTGCACACTCCTCCCTTCCCTGCACACTCCTCCCTTCCCTGCACATTCCTCCCTTCCCTGCACACTCTTCCCTTCCCTGCACACTCCTCCCTTCCCTGCACACTCCTCCCTTCCCTGCACATTCCTCCCTTCTCTGCACACTCCTCCCTTCCCTGCACATTCCTCCCTTCTCTGCACACTCCTCCCTTCCCTGCACACTCCTCCCTTCCCTGCACATTCCTCCCTTCTCTGCACACTCCTCCCTTCCCTGCACACTCCTCCCTTCCCTGCACACTCCTCCCTTCCCTGCACACTCCTCCCTTCCCTGCACATTCCTCCCTTCCATGCACACTCCTCCCTTCCCTGCACATTCCTCCCTTCTCTGCACACTCCTCCCTTCCATGCACACTCCTCCCTTCCATGCACACTCCTCCCTTCCATGCACACTCCTCCCTTCCTTGCACACTCCTCCCTTCCCTGCACACTCCTCCCTTCCTTGCACACTCCTCCCTTTCCTGCACACTCCTCCCCTTCCCTGCACACTCCTCCCTTCCCTGCACACTACTCCCTTCCATGCACACCCCTCCCTTTCCTTGCATAACCCTTCCCTTTACTTGTAACCCCTCCCCTTCATATACACTCGTCTTTCGTTCTCACCCCTCCCACATTCTCCGGTAGTCCACAAATACAAGCAGCATCCGAGCGTCTGCAGGAGCTAAGAGAAAAGGAACAACCTATGACTAAGACCTCTAGCCAGTCGACCAGTATGCTACTCCGTGGGTTACCCTCAGCCAGCGAGGAAGTGCTTGAGGCACAACGCAAGAGATTTGAGGAACTAAAAGTATGTCTGTCTTTGTTTCCATCCTATTGTGTGTGGGGTGGTAGGTGGGTGGGTGTGGTGCAAGTGTGTTTATTGTGCGTCCATGTTGTGCCTTCGCATTGTGTCCGAGACATCAACAAACTCCACCTTCCTTCACTTTTTAGACAAACTTGGATAATAAAGCGTATAGTGTAGATGTGAATACGGTTGGAAACCAGCGAATGTTACTCTTGTTATGCGTGTTTTCAATATTTCTGGTTGAGAGTTGGTTGATCTCATGGAGAAGCAGTCGGTTATCTTGGTGGTGTGGGAACAGTGGCCTAATGTGAGCTCTGATGTATAGTATTGGTTTTATTGGAATGTGTTGCCAATAGTGAGGCTGACCAATTAGGCTGGAGCAGGATGTGCTGTGGAGAGATCTCACAGTGATTTGTGGTGTGTTTCTTCTCCACCACATCTGACCAGTGCACATAAGTTTTGTAGGTTGTGAGTTCATTTGCCCTCGACCACAAACCATATCTCTATTTCACACCTACTTTTTTTTTTTTTTTCCTTTGCAAAGCCATCACTTGTCAGTGGTAGTCATGACTGTCTCCTCCTGCTCGAGAATCCGTGTGTCTCCCATTGCCTGGGACCAGCTGGACTCGTAGATCTGATCTCAAGGCTGTCCTCTGCAATAATTCGATCACTTACATCCTCTAGCTAGCCTGGTAGTAACTACTCAGCAATCCTACCTATGTACATACGTACATGCATAAGGAATTCCATGCATGGGCATTGGTTTCTAAGTGTTAAAGTGCTAGCTGACAGGTGCTATCAGTGCCCACACAACGTCCAGCATTTATGGTATGTGCAAATCCCTGTCTAGTCTTGAAGTGGGTAGCAGTTGATTGAAGTGCAGCAGGAGGAGGAGGTCATAGGTCAGCATCAACGCCATGTTTGTCATGTGTTTTTGCTTGTATGTGATGGGATGGGAAATGGGCACTACATGCAATTGCAGACCTTCAATACACTCAAGACTTAACTAAGTTATCTGACAGGTCTCTAGTTGTTTGCATCAATCTATATTACTCCCTCTGGTGTTATTGATCACCATGATTGAGTTACATCATGTTGCATTTTTTACCAGTTTATTTTTCACCAACTTATCGCCCGGGTGGGTGCATTTCTCACTGCCCCGGGTGGGTGCATTTCTCACCGCCCCGGGTGGGTGCATTTCTCACCGCCCCGGGTGGGTGCATTTCTCACTGCCCCGGGTGGGTGCATTTCTCACCGCCCCGAATGGGTGCATTTCTCACTGCCCCGGGTGGGTGCATTTCTCACCGCCCCGGGTGGGTGCATTTCTCACTGCCCCGGGTGGGTGCATTTCTCACCGCCCCAGGTGGGTGCATTTCTCACCGCCCCGGGTGGGTGCATTTCTCACTGCCCCGGGTGGGTGCATTTCTCACCGCCCCGAATGGGTGCATTTCTCACTGCCCCGGGTGGGTGCATTTCTCACTGCCCCGGGTGGGTGCATTTCTCACTGCCCCGGGTGGGTGCATTTCTCACTGCCCCGGGTGGGTGCATTTCTCACTGCCCCGGGTGGGTGCATTTCTCACCGCCCCGGGTGGGTGCATTTCTCACCGCCCCGGGTGGGTGCATTTCTCACTGCCCCGGGTGGGTGCATTTCTCACTGCCCCGGGTGGGTGCATTTCTCACTGCCCCGGGTGGGTGCATTTCTCAATGCCCCGGGTGGGTGCATTTCTCACACACCCCCGGGTGGGTGCATTTCTCACCGCCCCAGGCGGGTGCATTTCCTACTCAGCAAGCAAGTGAGACATACACTAAATATATTTCTACTGCCTTTTTAACTTTTGTTCTTTCCTCCCTCCCCTCCTCCCTCCAATCACTCTGTGTACGTGTCTCTTTCTCTCCTCCCTCTCCTCCTCCTCCCTCTCCTCCTCCTCCCTCTCCTCCTCCTCCCTCTCCTCCTCCTCTCTCTCCTCCTCCCTCTCCTCCTCCTCCCTCTCCTCCTCCTCCTCTCCTCCTCCCTCTCCTCTTCCTCCCTCTCCTCCTCCTCCCTCTCCTCCTCCCTCTCCTCCTCCCTCTCCTCCTCCCTCTCCTCCTCCTCCCTCTCCTCCTCCCTCTCCTCCACCCTCTCCTCCTCCCTCTCCTCCTCCCTCTCCTCCTCCCTCTCCTCCTCCCTCTCCTCCTCCCTCTCCTCCTCCCTCTCCTCCCTCTCCTCCTCCCTCTCCTCCTCCCTCTCCTCCTCCCTCTCCTCCTCCCTCTCCTCCTCCCTCTCCTCCTCCCTCCTCTCCTCCTCCCTCTCCTCCTCCTCCCTCTCCTCCTCCCTCTCCTCCTCCTTCTCCTCCCTCTGCTCCTCTTGACTGTCAGAAACGGGCCAAGCTCAGCCCCAGTGCTTCCTCCACAGACAGCAACACACTGACCAAGTCCACAGCATCAGTAACAGCAATAGCACCACCCCCACAAACTGCAGTAAGTTCTAGTTCCATGAATAATACCTCGACTAATCAATTTTCAGAGTGCCAAACTGTTGCCCTCTTTTACTCGCATCAAAATCATGCATAGCTGAGGGTTAAGAAAAAGTGGTCCTACTGCTCTGGTGCAGTGTATCCCCTAGCTAGCCTGGTAGTAACTACTCAGCAATCAGTGCCTACATGTATAAGAAACTCCACGCATGGGTATTTGTTACTAAGTACGTGCTCAGGGAGTGCCCCTACTCATCTGGTGATGCAGTGTGTTTTTCACAACCTCGATAACGGTTCTGTCAAACTTATGTAGAAGCGTCTGGCTCAAACCCGAGTGAAAGGACGTGCTGTCAGACATTGTTGGATTAAAGATGTTGTAGTTAGCCACTTGCTTGCTAAGCAATGTCCTAGTGATCCCTCAGATATCCAAGCAGTTTTGTTTATCTGAAGCTAAAGACTTCAAGTATATAGCTACGTGTCAGATGCTTACCCAGACAAAGTTAGCTGCAGTCTTGCCAGAAAACCAAGTCCGGGATCTCTCAACAAGATGGTACAAGATGGTATGCGATAATGATAATTTGGCGTGATTGGAATGCTAGAACAGCCGGCATGATTAGAAGTGCTCCAAGATCAAGAAAGCTACTTCTTCTAGGCTATCAGGACTCCCACTGTGTTCAGGCTGGTTCACAATACCTTTTTCTGGTGCATTGCGTCGTTTTCTCAAAAGAAGCATTCTAATGCATCCTCATGGTTCACAATGTTGTTCCAAGATCTTCATTGTGAACGGAATTCTGACCTTTGACCTCGTTATTGAAGATGACGAATACTTGGGAATCCGACTTCGACGACAGCTCTGAGAGCTGATGACTACGAGGAGCACATCCATTGCTTAGAAACGCCGCTTAGCGTAGCTTTCTAAATAATGCACAGGTTGACAAAATCACATGCGATGAAGAAGCAATCTGATTGGCTGGACAGATGAGGACACTTCACACCTGGACAAAAAAATAGAACTCGAGTCTATCCGAATGTCGCGTCGCATGGTTCACACGACGCTTGAGGATGCGACGTGTGCTGTTTGCGTCGTCTTGTGAACCAGCCTTTAGTCACCACGGACTAATGACACTGTCAAATTTAGCCATCCCACCTTGTAGTTAGAGACTGAAGCCATCCTCGCTTTCTCCCTAGAAAAATTGTAAGACATCGTTTCACAAAACATTTGTCCGCCAGTAATGATTGAAATGTTATTGTCTTGTTAGGTAGAAGGCTATTGTGCTTAGCAGGTGGTTGTAGTTAATACATTACCTTTGTTCGTTGTTAATTAATTACTCGAATACAAGAATATTTCACTTTTTTTAAATTTTTTTAATTTATTTTTTACTGAACTTCGCAATCATGATTGTACACTATTGTCTTCTACTCCTTTTTGTCATGTGGCCAGTACTTTAAAAACTAGAGATGGACGATGGGGTTTCCTGGCCCCCAGCTGGTATATTGCATGTTGCGTCGGCTGACGAGAGAGCAATGAGGTCCTAGAAAGCTAAGAAGCAAGCTCATATAAGAAGTAGGTGATTCATTGTTGGGTTCACTATCACACGCCAACTCCTCTCCAACTGCTGCTGGCCATGTACCTTGTCTGCATGGTGGCCTCCCTCACACAGCAATTGACATGCAACTTCTTCTCCACACTGTACTACTGATCACGTGTACATTATGTAAAAATAATTTTGCTGGGAGATATATTCCGTTTAATTTAGTCGCAATAAAATTGACATGAAAATTGTGGACTAAAAGTAGCAATTGTGGTTGAAGGTTTATTATAGTTATGAGAGTGAAGAGGTTAGATGGCCGAGGGCCTTGAAATATCACAGGACATCACATGAGTCATGTTGGGAACATGCAAAAGCTCTCTGCAAGGCAAGTGTACAAGGAGCTAACAAGAGGCTGCAATTAGCATGGGAACCACTGCTCCCCTAACTATACACACCCTCAAATGGGTGTGTGTTTGGTTATTTTTCCCACTTAGCCCCCCCGGGGGTAACAACTTTATACTGTATAAAAATTTCTATCCTCAGGAGTATCCTCACTCCCGAGGGCAAGACTCGAACTTGCATTCTTCTGATTAGAAGTCGGCCGCTTTTTCCCACTTAGCCCCCCCGGGGGTAACAACTTTATACTGTAATAGGGGCACCAGATATGGCTTTTCCGAGATTAAACAATATAAGTTTTTGACTATTGCCTCAGAGTGTACCGTCAACAGTGATATCTTAGTGTTCCATGTGTTAATTGGTGGCCACTTAGTTGCTTGAGCTAATGATGTGCATGCTGGATAATGAGTTATGCCCTCTACTTGTAACATCAGCAAAGTACTGACTTTATTTGTGGGTTTTTTGTTTTGTTATTACGTTATTAAAAAAAAAACTTTTTTAGTGACACACGGTACGGATAAACCATACTAAGGGCAAGAGATTAATCTTCGTTGTTTCGTGGGATTTTCTAATGCGTGACATTCAGCTTCTTTGTGTAGAGGTAGATTTGGACTCCCTCACACTGCAGTCAAGTTAGATAGCCCCATCCAGGCAGCAGCTAGTGGAGTGGAGTCCCTATGCACCAAACATAGTGAGAAGATTCCACAGAAAGAGTTCCCTTGTGGTACACAGGAAGACTCACTCCCTTGCAGGAAGACTCAACCCCTTGTAGGAAGACTGCAGGTAGACTCACCCCCCTGTGGTGTGAGGAAGACTCCCTCCTCCCTCATGGAAGACCATGGTGGAGACAATCATTTTAGCACCCCCAAGTTAACACAAAACTATAAACCCACAAAAATTCCAGCCTTTGTATTTCACACTTTGCACCTTGACCTGTCTTGCCTATAATGTCTTGCCTATAATAATGTCTTGCCTATAATAATGTCTTGCCTATAATAATGTCTTGCCGTGTTGTTTAATAATTATGAGGCTGTCTGTCTACAAGTGTGTTCTCTGCTATCACTGCAGACATCGTCGGCTGGTGCTGTTGATCTGCTTGGGCTGGACACCAGCAGCAGCAGCAACAGCAGTTCCCAGCCCACCAACTTCAGTCCCTGGGCTAACAGTGGAGGGCCTGCTACTAACTCGATCCCCCCAGCACAACAGGCCACAAACTCTAGCTACAACCCCTTTGGAACACCGAACTCCTCCTCCACCAATTCGGGAACCGGAGGGGGACAACCTTCTTCCTCTGTCGTTGACCCCTGGAATGGAGGAGTTCAGCCAGATGGAGGTAATACAGCAGGTACCATCATCACAGCTATGTAGCTTCATTTAGTAGCCTGTCTCGTGATTTCTCTCCCCTCCCTTATCTAAACACCAAATAATTTGTTCTCATTAAGCACATTATCGTGCTGTGCAGTAGCACCCGCTCTGTTGGTTTGGCCCCTTATTTCAAAATGGTGGACGACAGACCCACAAGAACTAAAGCTTATATTTGAGCAGTGGTTTCAGCCAATGTTAACTCCAAAAGGTCTTCAAGCGTGTCTTGAATCCTTTGCTAAATTAGTAAACTTGAAGTACAAAAACCCTGCAGTAAGTGCAAAATTCATCTTCAAGGATCTACATGAGTTTCTTCCTATCTCTGTTTTCCCACTCACATAGTAGCTTGAGTACAATTGAGTACAATAGGTCCATTCATAGCAACTCCAGTGCCAAAAGACTCCCTATGTTCCAAAGCATTGCAGTGAATATTCTGTTTCTTTATTCTAGAAAAGAAGCGAGGGTGAGGCTTCTCCTTGAAGGTGCATCAAGCTAGCGAGGGTGCTGTTTTATAATGAGGGTTGGGAAAAGATAGTCCTTCTAAAACATGACTGTCATTGTAAAAACGTGGCTTGAGCTATGCTATGAGCGATTCCCCCAAAGTAGCTGATGACCTCAACTCCATCATGCACTCTTCAAGGGCTTTACTTCTGTTTCTGTAAGTCCATCTGCTGAGAAAGCAAATCAGGTATTTATAATTGCACACTGAATTTATTCGGTTTTGAGAAAGACATTACTCCTGGATGGGTTTCTTTGCTGTAAGCACTATGTAGCAATGCATAGCCTTAACTCAGCCAAGTTTTAGCAAGTCCTCGAAGGAGGCTGTAGCTGACCCTACGTGCCAGGTACAGTCAGCAGTAGCAACAGGATATGGCATGTGCTGATTTTTGCGTAATGTACAAAACTTGGTGTACATGAGTACAGTCAGCAATTGATAGTCTAGCGTTCAGCAATTGATAGTCTAGCGTTCAACAACAATAAACGGGTTGGAAAAAAGTATTTAAAAGCCCTGGTGAAGTATTCCTGCACCTCCCAACGATAACCTATGCATTGCTACATAGTGCTTACAGCAAAGAAACCCATCCAGGAGTAATGTCTTTCTCAAAACCGAATAAATTCAGTGTGCAATTATAAATACCTGATTTGCTCGAAGGAGGCTGTAGCTGACCCTACGTGCCAGGTACAGTCAGCAGTAGCAACAGGATATGGCATGTGCTGATTTTTGCGTAATGTACAAAACTTGGTGTACATGAGTACAGTCAGCAATTGATAGTCTAGCGTTCAGCAATTGATAGTCTAGCGTTCAACAACAATAAACGGGTTGGAAAAAAGTATTTAAAAGCCCTGGTGAAGTATTCCTGCACCTCCCAACGATAACTGTAATGATTATGAAAGCCCTGGTGTACTATACCTGCACCTCAACTACAATTATAAAAGCCCTGGTGTACTACACCTGCACCTCTCAACTATTATAATCAATCATTGATATCACCTCTAGCTGGCAATACAAGTATATATGTCAAGGAGTCTTTATCAAGCGTATTCTTTGGCACAGGATGAGTGTCTTGTCAGTTTTGATGTTTCCTCTCTTTTTACCAATGTTCCCATTGATGAGGCTGTGGAAGTAATTTTTGAAATGTTGACGAAAGATAAGAGCTTTCAAGAGTGAGAGGACTACACTATGTAAGTGCTGACAGGATGTGCCTGAAATCCACCTACTTCAGGTATCAAGAAAAATACTACGAGCAGAAAGAGGGTGCAGCAATGGGCTCTCCAGTATCTGCAGTGGTGGCCAACCTTTATATGGAATTCTTTGAGGAATTGGCACTCACAACTGCCCCACTGAAGCCAAGGGTTTGGAAGAGATACGTGGATGAGACCTTCTGCATTGTGAAGAAGGGAAGTGAGCAGGAGTTGTTGGACCATCTGAACAACATCAGGTTTCACTGCCACCTGCACAGGAAGGAAGATGGAAGGTTAACTGCAACCGTTTACAGAAAACCCACGCCGACTAACTGGTACCTTGTTATAGATCACATCATCCTATCCATGTCAGAAGAGAAGTGGTGAAGAGCTTGTATGATAGAGCCAGAAGAGTAGTGACTGAGAAGGAGGACCTTTGGAAGGAAGAGCATCATTTGAATAAGGTTTTTATAGATGACAGTTATCCGCAAACCTTCATCAACCTTTTGTCTGCAGAAAGGAAGATGAATACACCAGTACAGGCAATGAGGGGTCCAAAAAGAAGGATCCTATGGTAGTGATTCCTTATGCAGTAGGGATCAGTGAAGACATCAGGAAGGTCTGCAGGAAGTTCAACATCAAAGTCGTCTTCAGATCGGGGAAAACTGAGCAGAGTGAAGGATGTTTTACCAGCTAATATGTACTCATGTGTTGTGTGTACCACATCCCTTGTAGCTGTGGGAAATACTACATAGGGGAGACCATCAGAAGACTGGAGACCAGAGTGAAAGAACATCAAGGTGCCTAGAGAAAGTGTAATAAAGAGAAGTCTGCAATTGCTGAGCATGCATGGGATAATGAATGGACATCCTATTTTGTGGGAGGAACACCATCTTGGACCAGGCCAGAAGACAGAAGGAACTGCTAGTGAAGGAGGCGTTGCACATCAGCCTAGCACATCAGCCTAGCACCAAAGTGTGAGCGGTTCAATCGAGACTGTTGAATGGACTTGCCTGGCTGCTGGGGAGCTACTCTGAAGAGCCTGAACTTGATGCCACAACCACCATAATTCCTCTTTTATTATTATTATTATTATTATTATTATTATTATTATTATTATTATTATTATTATTATTATTATTATTATTATTATTATTATTATTATTATTATTATTATTATTATTATTATTATTATTATTATTATTATTATTATTATTATTATTATTATTATTATTATTATTATTATTATTATTATTATTATTATTATTATTATTATTATTATTATTATTATTATTATTATTATTATTATTATTATTATTATTATTATTATTATTATTATTATTATTGCAACTACTACTATTATTATTTATTATTATCATCATTATTTATTATACTTGTTCTATTTTTTTAATTTATGTATTTATTTATTTAATATTTATTTATTATTGTTGTTGTTTTATTTGTTTATTTATTGTTTATTATTTACATATTTTTTTAATTAATTAATTTTTAATTTTTTTAAATTTTTTTTAAATTTTTTTAAATTTTTTTACATCCGGTGCACATGCTAGGCGAGTGTACTGGCACATGGTGGATAGCTAGCTACCAGCATATGGAGGCTCACGAGCCTTGGCATCTCGATGAAGTCTAGAGCATTTAGTAGAAATGTCGAGTGATTGAAGTTGATTATTGAGAAGGTGATTATAAAATTATAAAAGCCCTGGTGTACTACACCTGCACATCTCAACTATAATAATACTTTGACTGGTGACTTTATTTCAAAAACTAAATAAACACAACCTATGTGAAGATAATGCCTTGCTATTTCAGCAATACTTCGTAAAACTCCCTAAGCAACCATACCACATTTGATAGCATTTATATTGACCAACATTGTGGTTATCATTTGTTGCCATAGAAACATACCACAAAACACATTGAGGTGAATCTCATTTGAACTTGGTAATTCTTGTTTTGGTGGGTGTTTAGACAGTAAGCTACCTTCATGCATAAATGATATATATATAGGTATTTTTATAATTATAGATTACAAGGAAAAGAGAAATGCAAGATGTACCGTGAATCCTCAAATAGCCTAGGCAACAATGTTGAAGTAGTGTTCAGGAGACTCTGCCTATCACAGGAATGAGTGTTTTGTGTGTCTTCATAACAATGAAACCATATTACTGTACGTGTACAGTGTACCACAATTTATCTGAATTATAACATTCCAGAAGTGTGAATACATATATGCATGCCAGCACAATACATGACCATCACAATGACACAAAAATATGTACACATATACAGCCCATATAACACAGAGAGAAAATGCCATGCAGAAACCAATGAATGCAACAGGTTGAAGCAAAACACAAGGAGACTACTGGTGGGTGGAGTCTACCATGGTGTGATGTTTGAAGGGACCAGTCCCTCTTTGTGACTGGCTCAAATTAACATTTTTCCATGGACTACCCACGAACAAGGAAGCTAAAACAGCCTTTGCAGTTCATGCTCTGCTTACTCACTGCACAGCTAACTAGAGCTAAACTCACTGTCAATGCTTCTTCATCGCTAGCACTCTCATCTTCATCCAAATCGCCAGCTCGAGTGAGAGCGCTAGGCTTGCTTGAAGGTAAGTCAAGCCCGACTACTTGGCCTAGCGATAGCAGAGCTTCAGGGTCAACACTGGTCTGGTCAAGGTAAGACGAGATGCCATCACCTTCTTCTTCACTGCTTTCCCCTTCAGACAGTCCAAAATCATCGTCCAGAACCCGAGAAAGCATATCCTCCAAGGTTAGTCGACTGGACATCTTGAATGTGATAAAGCAGCTGCTCGAATTCTGAACAGTCCGCATTTTTCAATATTTTCTCCTTAGTTACCAAACGTCTATAGCCTATATATTCGGTAGGCAAGTAGAGAAAGGATGTATCTTTTGGGGGGGGATATTTTTCAACCCTGCGATCGATTTTTATTGATTTTTAAATTCTACGCTTAAACCAGTGAATTGGTTAACTGTAATAATTATAAAAGCCCTGGTGTACTACACCTGCACCTCTCAACTATAATAATTATTATTATAAAAGCCCTGGTGTACTACACCTGCACCTCTCAACTATAATAATAATTATTATAAAAGCCCTGGTATAGTACACCTGCACCTCAACTATAATAATAATTAATTATGCAGAGCAACGAAACGGTCAGAAAACATAAGAAAACAACAACTTGAAACAAGAACAAAAGTTGTCCTCATGAGTTTCGTTCTGGATGTTTTGGCTTCATCAATTTGGACAGCTGCCTTACTAGGTTGACCTGTTTAAAGATTTTAAAAAGGAAACAAGACTGTACACCCATATGGACTACGACCAGTTTGATGACCTTGACTATTTCAAAAACCATGTACACTAATGTAGCTTTTAAAGTCCATATAATGATGGGTGTATGATTTTAAATGGTAGTGGTCATCTAACTGGTTGCTGTTCAGATGGGTCCTGCCTTGTTTCCTTTCTTTTTTAACAGGTCGATCCAGTATATGTGTTTTCTTTTTTTTAAGTCAAAACATTTTTGTTCTTATACATCTGTGGCCCTGAGAAGTGTAACTTCCTAAGCCACACCTCAAGCAAGGTGGTGTGCGCATAAGTGAAGAGAACTTGTGCAGCAGAGTGGGTGATGTTTTTGTTACTTAGCTAGAGTTCAGAGTTCACATTTAGTGACTACAGCAGATCTGAGCCTATTGTGTTGTACAGTGTGTGTGTGTGTGTGCGCGTGTGTGTGCCTGGCAGATAAGCTCAGCTAAAATATAGTTTTGGTGATTACATTAGTTTTCTGTGGTACAAGAACAAGGGTGAGGCAAGCCTGGTGGAAAGAGGACGTGGTTGGAACAAAGGAAATGAGGCAGGCCTGGTGAAAGAGGACGTGGTTGGACAAAGGATGAGGCAGGCCAGGTGGAAAGAGGACGTGGTTGGAACAAAGGATATGAGGCAGGCCTGGTGAAAGAGGACGTGGTTGGACAAAGGATGAGGCAGGCCAGGTGGAAAGAGGACGTGGTTGGAACAAGTTGCTTATGCAGTAGTTTAATTGGCAGGACCAGGGGCGTGGCGGGACTGGAGGATGCTGGCACACACATGAGCACCACAACAATGGCCTCTGGGTTTTATATAACGAACAGCTGGCTGTTCAGGCGTTTTAGTTACTGTTAGGCATGGGAACTCCTCCCACAGTGGGAGTGTGTACTTCCTCTGAGCGGTGCCACATGCAATGCTTTCGTAGTTGAGCTTGTCTTCTGTCCTTGAATTCCTACACATAAAACAGAGCACATTACCACACCCACACAATATTGCTCTGTCAGCATTATTTAGGCATAACCACAGTTGCTTTAAGCATAGGAATATTATATATCAACTCTGGCTCATGCACGCACAACACACACATACATGCACACACACACATCTACACACTCACAAATAAATACACATACACACGTATCAGGCTGGTAGTTATTTTGTCTGCCAGCATCATTTATCTTGGTAGAGTCTGACTTCCAAGCCTTCACTCAACAGTATGTCCATTACAGTTGTCTGCATGATGGGCCCTCTCTCTGTTCATCTCTACTAGGACTAGCACATAGATCTCTCTCTCTCTCTCTCACCATTAGCATCTCTCTTGTTCATTATCTCGTCAACAAACTGTCTTCAATCAACTCTGTTCAGTTGAACATGTGTGACAAGCAATTAATTTTTCACACACAAGCCCATCATATTTAACACGGGCAACATATTCATTTTTATGAAAGAGAGACGTTCCTCTTTGGGAACGTGCGTACTTATAGATGCATAGAAACTCAAGATCTATATGGAATGGAATAATCAAATTTGAGTTATTGGTATCGGGTCAGAAGACACAGAATGACCTATAGAGCATAACATGGATCAGCTCTTACATAAATCCATCCCAAACAAAAGGTACGAGAGCCTGAAGGCAGAGCCTGAGAAGCATTAGTGTAGAGATGCTGAATAATTTTTTGAACAATTCATTTTTAAGAACAATTGACCCTCTTCATATCTTCGTATGTGGTCATTCGAAACAATGCTGTCAAACTGATGAGCAATTGTTTGCTTTTAAATATGTGGATATTGAAGCTATGGAATAGTTGTGATCAATGATGTTACTCCACGTTAGTACGATGATGGAATAGGATGTTCTATAGATTTCCCTTTCAACAGCTTTTTATTTTTACTTTTATTGTCAACGTTGATTTGACGTTGTAACAGAAATACTTCAGTCTTCTTCAGGGCGAATTATTAAAAAGCAAAAACTTGATTAGGTGAATGTCCAGATTAGGTGGGGAGCATTTAGCAAGCATCCACCTCTCTGATTGCTTCAGTCTAGGGTTAGTCTGGGGAGCATGTAGCAAGCATTCACCTCTCTGATTGCTTCAGTCTAGGGTTAGTCTGGGGAGCATGTAGCAAGCATCCACCTCTCTGATTGCTTCAGTCTAGGGTTAGTCTGGGGAGCATGTAGCAAGCATTCACCTCTCTGATTGCTTCAGTCTAGGGTTAGTCTGGGGAGTATGTAGCAAGCATTCACCTCTCTGATTGCTTCAGTCTAGGCTTAGTCTGGGGAGCATGTAGCAAGCATTCACCTCTCTGATTGCTTCAGTCTAGGGTTAGTCTGGGGAGTATGTAGCAAGCATCTACCTCTCTGATTGCTTCAGTCTAGGCTTAGTCTGGGGAGCATGTAGCAAGCATCCACCTCTCTGATTGCTTCAGTCTAGGGTTAGTCTGGGTAGCATGTAGCAAGCATTCACCTCTCTGATTGCTTCAGTCTAGGGTTAGTCTGGGGAGTATGTAGCAAGCATCTACCTCTCTGATTGCTTCAGTCTAGGGTTAGTCTGGGTAGCATGTAGCAAGCATCTACCTCTCTGATTGCTTCAGTCTAGGGTTAGTCTGGGGAGTATGTAGCATGTAGCAAGCATTCACCTCTCTGATTGCTTCAGTCTAGGGTTAGTCTGGGTAGCATGTAGCAAGCATTCACCTCTCTGATTGCTTCAGTCTAGGGTTAGTCTGGGGAGCATGTAGCAAGCATCTAGTTTTGTGCAAGGCCACGAAAAGATGACGGGTTTGACTTAGACTAAGTTGAAGTTGATGACTAGTTTTTGGTGAACCCGAAGGATCAGAATAATAATAGCTCCCCAAAAAACATTTGGTTTGGACATTAAAATAACTAGTGAAATGTCCGTATAGGAGGTGCTGTTCCAAGTTGCTAACTTCATTGCAATCACATGACCATTGAGTGTAGACAGCCCATCACTCTTGTGTCAGCACCAGGCTCATGCAGCAAGCTTGAGCAGACAGCCTATCACTTAGTCTCAGCACCAGGCTCATGCAGCAAGCTTGAGTGCAGACAGCCTATCACTTAGTGGTCTCAACACCAGCAAGCTTGAGTACAGACAGCCTACCACTTAGTGGTCTCAGCACCAGGCTCATGCAGCAAGCTTGAGTGCAGACAGCCTATCACTTAGTGGTCTCAGCACCAGGCTCATGCAGCAAGCTTGAGCGGACAGCCTATCACTTAGTCTCAGCACCAGGCTCATGCAGCAAGCTTGAGCGGACAGCCTATCACTTAGTAGTCTCAGCACCAGGCTCATGCAGCAAGCTTGAGTGCAGACAGCCTATCACTTAGTGGTCTCAGCACCCAGCAAGCTTGAGTACAGACAGCCTACCACTTAGTGGTCTCAGCACCAGGCTCATGCAGCAAGCTTGAGTACAGACAGCCTACCACTTGGTGGTCTCAGCACCCAGCAAGCTTGAGTACAGACAGCCTACCACTTAGTGGTCTCAGCACCAGGCTCATGCAGCAAGTGCCCATTCAGTAGGGAGTAGTTGATGTCTGCTTGCACATGGAATAGTGCAAGATTATGCCGCCATCGCTCTGACAGTCGGTAGTATGTTGTTAGTCATAACCTCTACATCCTTGTGTAACTTTCCCATTATAGCTTAACCATCTACCTGTAACCCCTATCATTACTGCTTAACCCTTTACATTCCTTATGTAACTCCCCTTTGTAGTTTAGTCCTCTACCTTACTTGTATAAACCCAATTATAGCTTAATCCTCTACCTTCCTTGTACAACCCCCTACAATTCAAGCTTAACCCTCTACCTTCCTTGTACAACCCCCTACAATTCAAGCTTAACCCTCTACCTTCCCTGTGCAACTTCCTACCATCATAGCTTTGCCTTCCTTGTGCAAAGTCCATTACTTGCTTAACTCTTTATCTCTCGTTGCAGTAGCTTCAAGCTACCAGGAGGTCGACCTTTTCTCTGAGATCAGAGGTGGCCCGGACTTTGACAATGTGTTTGGCGGGAACAAGCCTCAGAGCTCCACAGCTGTGACTCCTGCGGTGTCTCGCTCCACGGGAGTTGGTGGTTCTCTCAATCAGTTCCAAATCATGGGAGGCATCCTCATGCCTCAAACTGTAGGGACTCAGGCACAGAATTTGGGACAGGGATCGCCAACTCAAAGTCAGCAGGGTGCCCAGGGGCTCACGAAGGACGTGGAATCCAGCCTGGCACGTGCGGCTGCTAACTTGAGTAGGTGGATGGCTGTTGTTATGTGGTCGGGTTTATTCCTCAGAGCATGAGGCAGGAATGCACGCACAGCTTGTGAGATTAACAACTTCCATATGTGAAAGGATTGTGAAATATGTAGGATTTGTAGGCATTTGTGCATGCTAGCATAGTGTGTACATATACCACTTGCTCATGTTGTGTGCATACCACACATGCATAGTGTGTGCATACCATATATACATGAATGGTGTGGCGTCTCGTGCTCCAGCTTGTTGAGGAGTGTATTTACCTGCTGCTAGGAGCATGAAACGGGTTGCCTTCTCTCTCTGTACAGGTGTGGATGCACATGCAAGTGTTCCCAAGACTGGGATGCCTAAGAAGTGAGGGTTGACATGTTTTACTCCTGCCACTCTGTCTCTCTTCTTTCCTCTCTTCCATTCTCTCTACTCGCCACCCTTCTCCCATCCCCTGTATTCCTTCCCTCTCCCACGTACTCCAACTTCCCTCTTCCACTTCTCTCCCCTCCCCCACCTATCCTCAGTATCCCTCCCTCTCCCCCAAATCCCCTCCTCCCTCACGTTCTCCTCTCCCCCTCCCTCCATCCTCAGTACCCCCCTCTCTCTCTCGCACGTATCCCCTTCTCCCTTCTAAGCTCTCTCCAATCGTACTTTTCGTCTGTATTTTCTCAATTTCTCGCATCTATCCATCACTCTTGCCTCACATGATCATGTTATTCCACATGTTGCATGGATACATCAGATACCTAACACTGCCCAGGCATCACATGACACTCACATGATCATGTTGTGCCACATATTCACATACTGCATGGATACATCAGATACCTAACACTGCTCAGGCATCACATGACACTCACATGATCATGTTGTGCCACATATTCACATATTGCATGGATACATCAGATACCTAACACTGCCCAGGCATCACATGACACTCACATGACCATGTTGTGCCACATATTCACATATTGCATGGATACATCAGATACCTAACACTGCCCAGGCCTCACATGACACTCACATGACCATGTTGTGCCACATATTCACATATTGCATGGATACATCAGATACCTAACACTGCCCAGGCCTCACATGACACTCACATGACCATGTTGTGCCACATATTGCATGGATACATCAGATACCTAACACTGCCCAGGCATCACATGACACTCACATGAACTCACATGATCATGACACAGTATTACATGATGCATCGCATGTTCCACTGACTTCCCGGCTATAATTGTTCTTCAGGATTGATTACCAGTGGAGTGCACCCAAGGAGTCCATCAAGACCGGTGGCCCAAACTGGCAGAGGCAAAACTTGCAGCCCAAGACACTGCCTCCAGGGGAGAACAAATCAGCCGACTGGAGCGGGGGGGCGCAGGCAGGACACTTCCCCCTCAACAACAGCATGCAGCCTGGGCCCTCAATGATGGCCGGAGGAGGGATGATAGCCCAACCTCCGATGATGATGGGGCCACGCCAGCCTATGACGATGGGAGGAGGGATGCAGCAGATGAGCAGGGGGGGCATGATGATGAGTGGTGGCATGTACCCGCAGCAGCAAGTCATGATGGGGCAACCTTTTATGGTGAGTCACAGTCATCGTAGGGTCTGAGTGTGTGGCAGGGTCTGAGTGTGTGGCAGGTCTGAGTGTGTGGCAGGTCTGAGTGTGTGGCAGGGTCTGAGTGTGTGGCAAGGTCTGAGTGTGTGGCAAGGTCTAGTGTATGGCAAGGTCTGAGTGTGTGGCAGGTCTGAGTGTGTGGCAGTGTCTGAGTGTGTGGCAAGGTCTGAGTGTGTGGCAGTGTCTGAGTGTGTGGCAAGGTCTGAGTGTGTGGCAAGGTCTGGGTGTGTGGCAAGGTCTGAGTGTGTGGCAAGGTCTAGTGTGTGGCAGGTCTGAGTGTGTGGCAGGTCTGAGTGTGTGGCAGGTCTGAGTGTATGGCAAGGCCTGAGTGTGTGGCAAGGTCTGAGTGTGTGGCAGTGTCTGAGTGTGTGGCAAGGTCTGAGTGTGTGGCAGTGTCTGAGTGTGTGGCAAGGTCTGAGTGTGTGGCAAGGTCTGGGTGTGTGGCAAGGTCTGAGTGTGTGGCAAGGTCTGAGTGTGTGGCAAGGTCTGAGTGTGTGGCAGGTCTGAGTGTGTGGCAAGGTCTGAGTGTGTGGCAAGGTCTGAGTGTGTGAGTGTGTGGCAAGGTCTGAGTGTGTGGCAAGGTCTAGTGTGTGGCAAGGTCTGAGTGTGTGGCAAGGTCTGAGTGTGTGGCAAGGTCTGAGTGTGTGGCAGGGTCTGTGTGTGTGGCAAGGTCTGGGTGTGTGGCAGGTCTGGGTGTGTGGCAGGTCTGAGTGTATGGCAAGGTCTGAGTGTGTGTATGAGTGCATGGCAAGGTCTGAGTGTGTGGCAAGGTCTGGGTGTGTGGCAAGGTCTGAGTGTGTGGCAAGGTCTAGTGTGTGGCAGGTCTGAGTGTGTGGCAGGTCTGAGTGTGTGGCAGGTCTGAGTGTATGGCAAGGCCTGAGTGTGTGGCAGGTCTGAGTGTGTGGCAGTGTCTGAGTGTGTGGCAAGGTCTGAGTGTGTGGCAAGGTCTGGGTGTGTGGCAAGGTCTGAGTGTGTGGCAAGGTCTGAGTGTGTGGCAAGGTCTGAGTGTGTGGCAGGTCTGAGTGTGTGGCAAGGTCTGAGTGTGTGAGTGTGTGGCAAGGTCTGAGTGTGTGGCAAGGTCTAGTGTGTGGCAGGGTCTGAGTGTGTGGCAAGGTCTGAGTGTGTGGCAGGGTCTGAGTGTGTGGCAGGGTCTGAGTGTGTGGCAGGGTCTGAGTGTGTGGCAAGGTCTGAGTGTGTGGCAAGGTCTGAGTGTGTGTCTGAGTGTGTGGCAAGGTCTGGCAAGGTCTGAGTGTGTGGCAAGGTCTAGTGTGTGGCAAGGTCTGAGTGTGTGGCAGGTCTGAGTGTGTGGCAGGTCTGAGTGTGTGGCAGGTCTGAGTGTGTGGTAAGGTCTGAGTGTGTGGCAAGGTCTGAGTGTGTGGCAAGGTCTGAGTGTGTCGCAAGGTCTGAGTGTGTGGCAGGGTGTGAGTGTGTGGCAAGGTCTGAGTGTGTGGCAGGTCTGAGTGTGTGGCAGGTCTGAGTGTGTGGCAAGGTCTGAGTGTGTGGCAGTGTCTGAGTGTGTGGCAGGTCTGAGTGTGTGGCAGGTCTGAGTGTGTGGCAGGTCTGAGTGTGTGGCAGGTCTGAGTGTGTGGCAGGTCTGAGTGTGTGAGTGTGTGGCAGGTCTGAGTGTGTGGCAAGGTCTGAGTGTGTGGCAAGGTCTGAGTGTATGGCAAGGTCTGAGTGTGTGGCAAGGTCTGAGTGTGTGGCAAGGTCTGAGTGTGTGGCAGGTCTGAGTGTGTGGCAAGGTCTGAGTGTGTGGCAGGTCTGAGTGTGTGGCAAGGTCTGAGTGTGTGGCAAGGTCTGAGTGTGTGGCAGGTCTGAGTGTGTGGCAAGGTCTGTGTGTGTGGCAAGGTCTGAGTGTGTGGCAGGTCTGAGTGTGTGGCAAGGTCTGAGTGTGTGGCAGGTCTGAGTGTGTGGCAAGGTCTGAGTGTGTGGCAAGGTCTGAGTGTGTGGCAAGGTCTGAGTGTGCGGCAAGGTCTGTGTGTGTGGCAAGGTCTGAGTGTGTGGCAGGTCTGAGTGTGTGGCAAGGTCTGAGTGTGTGGCAGGGTCTGAGTGTGTGGCAGGTCTGAGTGTGTGGCAGGTCTGAGTGTGTGGCAGGGTCTGAGTGTGTGGCAGGTCTGAGTGTGTGGCAGGTCTGAGTGTGTGGCAAGGTCTGAGTGTGTGGCAGGTCTGAGTGTGTGGCAGGTCTGAGTGTGTGGCAAGGTCTGAGTGTGTGGCAGGTCTGAGTGTGTGGCAGGTCTGAGTGTGTGGCAAGGTCTGAGTGTGTGGCAAGGTCCGAGTGTGTGGCAAGGTCCGAGTGTGTGGCAGGTCTGAGTGTGTGGCAAGTCTGAGTGTGTGGCAAGGTCTGAGTGTGTGGCAGGTCTGAGTGTGTGGCAAGGTCTGAGTGTGTGGCAGGTCTGAGTGTATGGCAAGGTCTGAGTGTGTGGCAAGGTGTGAGTGTGTGGCAAGGTGTGAATGTGTGGCAAGGTCTGAAAAGAGAGGTCAATTGTCTACAAATATTGGTTGTTCACACTCGACTTCCAAGTCATCCTTTTTGGTGTCTAAATATTCTTATCCTCCGCCTTCAGGCTTCAAGGATTTTGGGGATTTAAGATCTCATCCAACTTCCATTTTTTATATAAATGTTGTGTTCTATTAATACTAATTCAAGTCAATCAGTTGGTCTCCCCCCCAGATCCCATTACCATAGGTAGAGGTTTAATTGCAGTATTTTTATAACTGTGAAGTGTGTTGAATTATTCTAGCTATGCTAGCAGTGTGAGTCGTCCTTGCTTCTTCAAACCATCTAGTGATCCTTCTAGGCTGTGACTGCTGAAGCCAACAGATTTGTTCACGCTCTTCAAGAGAACCAATCTCCCCAGACAAAGAAAAGGTGGGAGAATACACCACGGTGTGTGTGTGGCAGCTGAAGGGAGGGAAAGAGTTGGACCGCATGCTGCTGAGAATGGATGAGGCTGCTGGCAAGGAGTTTTAAATGTTGGAGAGACCACTATACAGAAGAAACTTGTGCCTTTCTGAAGTGAAGGAACATTAGTCACTAGGAGCCAGAGCCGATGACAACCTTCTTAGTCCTCCGACTACTTCTTCAGCAGAGAGAGCATGCCATATCTTGTCCATTGTCCAACTGTGGAGCTGTTAGAATACCCTCGTCTGGACGTCATGCTTACCTGTTTGGCTTGCAAGATTTTGTCTAAATTTAAAAAAAATAGAAGGGCAGAAAACGTACGCAAAGAAACGAGATAAAACTGTACATCAAGGCTCTTCGTGGTGCTGGAACTAATGTTGGACCGGTGCAGTGATGGCTGACAGCAGAGGGAATTGTCAGAACCTCTGAAGGAGAAAAACTCTGCTTGTTGAATTTGGTGGCCACATATCTCCATCTCAAAACCCATGGGCACTGTCACTCCTTTCACCGGCTGTTCAACGTGGGGACACCACAAAAGCAGTGCCTGGCTTGTATGAAGAAAAATTTCAAAGAACATAAACTCAAGATTATCTGAAACAAATTTCGAGCAGTGTCGTTCTGAAAATATCCCGGAAAGCTTAATTATCATCCTTGATCAAACTGGCATCAAAAATATCCCAACATATGCATAGACAATGGCAGCGGTAGAGTTGAAATAATAGGGTTGACAGAATTACAGCAACCTTGCAGCTCTGTTGACGGTACTTTCCTGCCAATGGGAACCTGTGATAGAAATGGACGAATCTCGTCCACAAATTGATTTGATGTGTTCCGTACTCCAAGCCACTGGGCTAGCCATGACACTGCCTAAGGTATGCAGGCGAAATTATCATCACCTCAGGTTAAAGGAATCGGAGACACGGAAGCATCCAACCAGAATGCTGTGCTGATTGTTGTTTTTTACCAGTCAGATGACAGCTGCAGTGCTAGAGAAGTTTGAGAGGAATGGCATATATGGTCGTAGTGAAGGTTCCAGGTGGGACCACAGATCGGCTTTCAACCTCTGGATGCGAGTGTGAACAAGCCGGCCAAGGAGGTGTTATGCAGGAGAAGCAAAAGCAACTGGAGGCTGAAGGTAAAGAAGACAAGATAAATGTCTACTTGGGAATGCTTATGATGAAGGCTGTTGAAGTTCAGCAGCTTACAGATAAGCTTCAGAGAGAAAAGCAGACTGTGATTAATACGTTGGCATTAGTGATGCCAGAGAAGGTTTTATACTTGAAGATCTTGACGAGGTCCCTTTTGAAGATGAGGACTCTTCTGAAGAAGTCTGAACACGATACTTTGCACTGAACAAATCTAGTAGTGGCTATCTTGACAATTACTGTACTTGGACAGACCACAAGCAGTTTGGCGCAGATAAGACTGGGAAGCCAGGAATATAAATGTTGAACTGTGCAATTAAACCCTGACCTCACTGTACGTGTTCGGTTCCAGGAGGTCCTTCATGGAATTGCAGCAGCTAGATGTGTGGATCTGAAACCCCATGATCACAACCCTCGCACAGATTTTGGCACATCCTCGTAGCATGGAAAATATGAGGAGGGCACTGCACACAAGAAGAAAGTTTTGTTTAGAGAAACAAATGTTATGTAGCAACTATTGAACTAAAAATTGGCATAGAGGTCCAATGTTGTGGCTCTTGGCAAAGTTCTAGGGACGATGGTATCAAACTGTTCTTCATCACCTGACTCTGGCCGTGGGTCACCTGACTGTCCACTATGTGGGTTCAAAGAAGAAACGAAACTTAGAGATGTCAAAAATAGAGGGAACAACGATTGGACGTATTTCGACCACATGGTTGGGATGAATGGTGGGTTTTGAGAGTCGACTAATATGCGTGCCTGTGGTCAGAGCTGCGTGTCACATGACTTGGTTATTAGGTGCCCCTACAGCTGTTAAAGCTCTCACCTTGCGCGACGCTGGGCCCATGTCACTTTGTACCCTCTTTGTTGGATGCATCGTCACGCTCACCAACTAGCAGACAAATCTGACAAGGGAGATGTAGAATGACGGAAGACATTGTTGCTTTCTTTTGTTCAAAACAAGTGTGTATTTGGAGATTGGCTGAAGCAGTGGTGATGATCTCTCCCAACATATCCTCTCCTTTCAGTGCATTTTGTGAAAACAGCATTTTGTGCAAAGGAATTCAAGTGCATGCTATCCTCGGGATTCCCTCTGTGGCCCGTCCGCCTCTTCACAGTCGACTGCTCCCCGCGTATGCAGTGAAGTGCCATTTTTCCTCGGTACTTTGGCCAAGCACGAAGTCTGGCTCTTTGAGGAAGATTGTCAGTCGTGGGATTTGCTTTCACCCTTGGCTACACAAAGTTCCTCTCCAATGGAGGGCAACTGAATGGTCTTTGAAGTTGGAAGGGAAGAAGAGTTTTT
This sequence comes from Cladorhizidae sp. MBARI D1340-BT2, assembly GCA_028752905.1. Taxonomy (NCBI): domain Eukaryota; kingdom Metazoa; phylum Porifera; class Demospongiae; order Poecilosclerida; family Cladorhizidae; species Cladorhizidae sp. MBARI D1340-BT2. The sequence continues at coordinate 11,919,893 of JAQNBH010000017.1, forward strand.
GTTAAAACCACAAAAATTTACAAATGAAACAACACAGCTGGATATGTGCTTACTTTATTTCACACCACACCCACATTGTAGTAGTCCTTTTATAGAGGTGACAGCCACACCCACCCACCCTGCGCACGTGTGTGTACATGTATAAATGAAATTGTACCTAATTTGTTCCTTTTTTTTTGAAATCTTCATTATTTGCTAGGTATATTTAAGAGGACATTTCATGATGCGTTTCCATGGAAATCCATGCTGTCATTGCGGTCAAACGGTTTTTAACGTGTTGCCATGGTTACTGTAGCCATCATGCCAGTGCACACCTAACATCCAAAGATGGTGTCTGTGTGGTAGTGGTGGTTTTCCTGCCACAGCCTTCAACTTGGTCAGTGTTTGGTCTGTACTTAGAAATGCTTTTTCCTTTTCTCTCTCTCTCTCTCTCTCTCTCTCTCGCCTTGTGGGTAATTTGTTTGCAAATGATGTAGACATAAGTTGTAGTTAGTGAAGTGGTTCTTATTCATCTTATTCCCCGTGCATGTGATGGTTGTTGTCCCTGCAGCAGCAACAGCAGCAGCAGCAGCCTGGAGGCATGCAGGCAGCAGGCGTGTGGCCTCAGCAGCAGCAGCAGCAGTTCCAACAAAATAGAAATCCTTTTGGACAGGTAAGGGAGCCGGCAGTGCACCACACGACCTACACAGATACATACATATATATAGTAGGGCCTGAAGATCTATATTGCTTGGAAATTAGACTGGGAAATTAGACTGGAAAAAAAATTGAAAGCGGGTTGCTCACAATGCAAGATGTTTTAAAATCTTATTAATGAACTATCTTGTCTTCGAGCACCACTTGAATGTAGTTTACAATACGGTGCACGGCCTGCCTGGTGTTGGGAGCCGACACGAGTGCCAAAAGATCATAAACACACACTGTGCAATGCAACGCAGCACATGTTCTGTTCCTGCATCGGCTCTTTGTGTGGGACCAACCAGATGGGTCGTTATAGCAAGCACGTAATTATCGCATAGCAAGCATGTAATTATCGCATAGCGAGGCATTTTCATTGGGTGTCACCTTGTTTGTTAACCACCCCATGAAGATCAAAGTCTGGCCGGCTTCGCTCACCATCACCATCACCACATCAAGTGGCCACATCCAGGTGTGCAGAGATCTACACCTACAAAGTGGGCCCATGACAATTTGAAGGCTAAGTAAGTAGGCTGTGCATAAGTCCTGGATTAAAACCAGCCACTGAATGCCGCTGCCTGTTCTGGAAGACTTTAGCTGGGTCCTTCATCACAGCCGTCTTGATATTTTTGAAAAAGCATGGGACCCCCCCACACACACCCCTTGCACTGAGTGTCGCGTCTGGAGCAAGTGACACAACAAGTGGTCATTTTTTGAGGGGGAGAAGGAAAGCAGCCCACAGTTGTTCCACCATTCATTACAGCTAACTGCATATGGAATGGTTGTCACCCTCACCCCCCCCCCCCCCCCCCCCCGGGAGGGAATGCTGCAGCCAGAAACTATACCAGGCACCTGTAGCTTGTAGCATGTCTAGTTATGTAAAATATTTAATTTTTTATTATTTATTTATTATTATTATTATTATTATTTGGGGGGGGGGAGTGTACAAATATTTTTTTCATTTTTAGATAATTATAAGTATTTTGCGTGCATCAGCCTGGCTGAAATATTGCGGCTTGAAGCCAAAGTAAAGAGGTAGCTCGTTACATTTCCAGCCTCTAACTGCAATGTCTGTGGTTTCATGGTGTGAAGACCTAGCTATCGAGCAGTTAATTAGTACAGAATATGGTCCTGTGTCACCACACTATACACTGCGTTAGTACTCCGAGGTTAGGATTGTGTGTAGCAGGTGGTGTGCTCTGAGTTTGGGAGTGATGGTCATATCGCAAGTCACACACTGCTAGTGCTCTGAGGTTTTGATGGCGTGTAACTAGCAACTAGCTAGAGGAGAGTCTTGTAGCTAGTAGCACACCACACACTGCTAGTGCTCTGAGGTTGTGATGGTGTAACTAGCAACTAGCTAGAGGAGAGTCTTGTAGATAGTCACACACCACACACTGCTAGTGCTCTGAGGTTGTGATGGCGTGTAACTAGCAACTAGCTAGAGGAGAGTCTTGTAGCTAGTAGCACACTACACACTGCTAGTGCTCTGAGGTTGTGATGGTGTAGCAACTAGCTAGAGGAGAGTCTTGTAGATAGTCACACACCACACACTGCTAGTGCTTTGAGGTTGTGATGGCGTGTAACTAGCAACTAGCTAGAGGAGAGTCTTGTAGCTAGTAGCACACCACACACTGCTAGTGCTCTGAGGTTGTGATGGCGTGTAACTAGCAACTAGCTAGAGGAGAGTCTTGTAGCTAGTAGCACACCACACACTGCTAGTGCTCTGAGGTTGTGATGGCGTGTAACTAGCAACTAGCTAGAGGAGAGTCTTGTAGATAGTCACACACCACACACTGCTAGTGCTCTGAGGTTGTGATGGTGTAGCAACTAGCTAGAGGAGAGTCTTGTAGCTAGTAGCACACCACACACTGCTAGTGCTCTGAGGTTGTGATGGTGTGTAACTAGCAACTAGCTAGAGGAGATGATACCTAGTACTCACAAGCATGGTGTTGTCCCTTTTCTCCAAAAGCTACAGGAGTATTCTGCACTATGCAGATTCTTGTTCATAAGCTTAGAGTGTGCTTGATGTGGAGTAGTGTCTAGAATTCCGGAAGACATCAATGCTGTGGAAAATTCAAGCATACTTGTATCACAGAACATCCACACAGTTTTGTGTCTTACCATTCTCGGTGTTGGTGATACGCTGTTTGGAAGTATGGCAAACGAGATAGGATTATAATGCTTCTTTTTGCAGTGCAGTTTCTATATACAGTGTGCTTTACTTCATGCATTGTACCCATGTAGACCACAACCAGTTAGATGACCCTTTACCAATTATTGGGTAGTTGGTAAAGGGTAGGTACCAATTTGTTGGTCTTCTTTTTTGCTGTCAATTTGTTTTTTTAACAGCATTTTGTTCTCGCACAGTTACCAGTCGTATATACTCAGTGAAAAGAAGTTGCTGCTAGAGCATTTATAGAACTAGATGCTCTCCCCTTTTGTACTGGGATTAAAGCACTGTGTATTGTTTGTTCTGCAACTTAAGCACCATCTTGCTTCCTACAACACTCTACAACACTCGTAATGCAACATTGCCAGATGCAACATACATCGTAGAGGCGAAGTTGCATGACCTTATATATGGGCAACTAGGAGAGCCAGTCAGAATAGTCTGGTGTAGCCAACCCTTTTACCTTCCTTACCTTTGGGGCAGGGAAAGAAAATGTTGTGGTATCTCTAACGTATGCGACTTGTGCAACAGGAGTTCATCACATCACTGACGTGCCTCTCAAAGTCAATATTTAGCATGTGTAATAATAGTAAACAGTTTGCATGAAGAGTGACGATAACTTACCAGCAGCTAGCTGATGGTTACTTCTGTGTGTTCCTCTCCAGCACTGAGGCCAGTTAACCTTGCATGACGAGAATTAAACCCATCAACATTCCTGGAATGTAATCAATGGGAATACTGCAAACTGATTGGGCCTCAACTGCAGTTGCGTGGCACAAGTCGTGTACATGTATGCTCGAGGCACCAACCCTTATTCTTTTCCTTCTTCTTTCCCTCTCCCCCCCCCCCCCCCCCCCCCCCCAAGGAATGTGAAAGGTCGACTACACCTGGTACGGATTACACTCAATAATGTGCAAGGTTTAAATTAAAACAAGTGCATGACATAACACCTAATGCATTCCTTAACCGTTTCACCGCCATAAGCGCCTACAGGCGCAAACTCGACATCACTCACGTTAACATTAATTAAAAATTATGCGAACAAGTTACAGATTTAATTTTTTTTACCAGGTGGTGCGCGAAAGATAGCTCTAAACGTTAAAAATACAACTAAAGAAAAATTCCAGGTAGCACGTGATTCCGAACTGGTCACGGCAACAAAAATATATTAATTTTTTTGACAATGATGACTTTACTTGACTGTGACCGTCCCGATAGCTTCTGGAGGCTCTTCTTCGGTGGAAAGCTGCAGAGCCATCTACTGCAGACTCGCTATCAATCAAAATCCTACGGAGTAGAGGCGGAGTAGAGGGAAAAAGTCGCTCCTGGATGGATCTCTGTTGTTAGTGACTTTTTTTACTGTTGTAGACAGAGATTCGTAACTTTTGTTTGCCTGCTTCAATAGAGCTGATTCATATACCAAGTTATAGCTCTTTCAATTTGCAATCGAATGATATGCTTTGTTTCAAAATTTAATGTTTATTAAAAAAAGTTATGAAATTCAAAATATTTTAAAAAAATTTAAAAAAGGTGTTGGGCTAAAGTTGGCGTTGAAAGAGTTAACACGAATATAAATGTTTACCTTAGATATCTCCTGCTTCTAATATGCCATTCTTTTCCTTTCCATCGGATGTGTTTCAGCTGCTGAGGCTTTCCTTTTCAGAGATGCTGGCTTGTGAATCAGTGCAGCACCTGGCTTGTGAATCAGTGCAGCACCTGGCTTCTGAATCAGCTTGTGAATCAGTGCAGCACCTGGCTTGTGAAACAGTGCAGCACCTGGCTTGTGAATCAGTGCAGCACCTGTCTTCTTCCCCCCAAGCCCATAGCCTCTTTAGTTTACCATCCCGCTCAAAACCTAGTCTTCAAAATGCTTGCTGCAGAATGCTTCTGTGACCTCCATTTCTCTGTCGTCCTCATAGCAGGATCTTTGGGAGGGGGATAAGAAAGGGGGGGGGAAATGGACGCCATCCTTGTGGGTACAGATATATATATGTCACTAACATCACTTCATGATGGGTATGGAGAAGAAGCCATGGGTCCTTATAACCCATTCATGGACCCACTCATGTGATTTGTTTGAAGAATTACGCTTTAGTTATCAGTTGTTTTCCTACCGGCTTGCCACTTGACCCTATAAACATAACACTGATCACTTAACATAACACTGGGCTGCATCACTTAACATAACACTGGGCTGCATCACTTAACATAACACTGGGCTACATGACTTAACATAACACTGGGCTACATCACTTAACATAACACTGGGCTGCATCACTTAACATAACACTGGGCTGCATCACTTAACATACAGTAACACTGGGCTACATGACTTAACATAACACTGGGCTGCACCACTTAGCATAACACTGGGATGCACCACACTGGGCTGATCACTTAACATTACACTGGGCTGTGTCACGTAACATTAGAACACTGGGCTGTGCTATTAACATTAGAATACTGGGCTGCTCCACATAGTATTGGAACACAGGGATGCGCCATGCAACATACAACACTGATGAGCTTACATCAAATTATGAACTGACTTCAAATGTTGTGCATGCATTATATTTACATTGTGTAACATTTAGTGATTCGCTTATTCAACCATCACACAAGAATGAAACATCAGCAGCATAATCAGTCCCTTGAGCTAACAATAGAACCTTATACAGGGTTTCATTTAGAAAATTGTCCAAGGGAGGGGCAACTGGAGGAATCTGGATTTTAAGGGGGGGGGCATGATGGTTAAAGATGTGACAAAGTTTGTAATGAATTTTAATAATACAATTTCCAAGGGGGGCAAAAAGGTTCCAAGGGGGCAGCTGCCCCCCCTAAATGAAACCCTGCTATATATAGAATGCTAGCTACCAATATGAGTCCCAGCTCACAGGTGTCTACTAGCTAATTATACTACAGTAATTATTGGTACATGATAGTTATTCCACATCTCTCTGTCTTGGAGGAGTCGGAGCCTGACCGGAGGATGAATGGTGGGCCCAGTTCGGGTTCGAGTCATGATGACTTTCGGGCCTTAATTGGTGTCACGGTTCTCGGTAGGACTTGTTTCTGAGGGAGCGTTGGGCATCGGGTTAAGTTGGTGATGGTTTCTCCTGACTTGCCCAGTGGGAGTGTCTACCACGTATGTCCGAGGCTCATTGGAGGGAGACACTATGTGTCCCGGTGTTGCCTGTGAATTTGTGGTGACCCATATATCCATGTCATCTGGGATAGGTTGGTAGGGTAATCAGGGTTTCATAGAGGGGGAGGGCAGCTGTTCCCCCTTGGAACCTTTTCGCCCCCCCCTGGAAATTGTATTATTAAAATTCATTATTGATGTTGATAAACTTTGTCACATCTTTAACCATCATGCCCCCCCCCCCCCCCCCTTAAAATCTAGATTCCTCCACTTGCCTCCCCCTTGGACAATTTTATAAATGAAACCCTGGTAATGTTCTGTGGCATTGGTTGTAGTTGCGTCTTTGTTTCTCCTTGAATGCTTCGTTCTGTTCTTGAAAGCTTTTCAAGAACTTCCATTCTGGCCTAAGTTGCTCTTTAATAAGGGGTATGTTAGTCCGCAGACGTCTTCCCATTAAGAGCTCACCTGGGGATAGGTTGCACCATGGGAATGGGGTTGAGCGATATGTCAGGAGCCATTGGTTGGTATGGAGACTCTTTCAGCATGTTCTTGATAGTCTGAACTGTGCGTTCAGCCTGACCATTGCTTTGGGGGTAATGTGGGCTGCTAGGGACATGCTTGAAGTCGTACCATTCTGCAAATGCTATGAACTCTTGTGATGAATATTGTGGGCCGCTATCACCGACTAGAATTTTGGGGACCCCATTCGTGCAAAAGTACTCTTTTAGGGCTCCAGTGTTTGACAGTCTTATCACTTCCGGATATCTGCTGAAATAATCCGCTACGAGTAGGTGGGTGGCTCCATTGAGATGGAATAGGTCGGTTCCAACTTTTTGCTATGGATGGTCTGGCAGTGGTGATGGAATTATAGGCTCTCTCCGGCACCCCTGGCGCACTTCGGGCATTGCTTGATTATGTGGTCTACTTCTTGAGAGATTCCTGGCCACCACACTGATGTATTTGCCCGGAGTCAACATCTCTGGACTCCCTGGTGTCCTGCATGGATCTCCTCCAGAGTCTCTCTCTGGAGTGTTGTGGGGACCACAATTCGTTTTCCACACAGAAGGAGGTTGTCCCCCGATGGTCAGATCGCCCAAGAATTTCCAGTAGGGATAGAGTGTTGTCTCAATCTTGTGTTTGTCTGGCCAACCCTTTTTGCAGTGTTGCATCACTGATGAACATACAGGATCTTCTTCTTGCCTCTTTTGATACTGGCTGAGCCTTTTTTCTCCAGCTAGCAGGTAGGCAATGTGTACTTTCATAAAAGTTTCCGCTTTGTCTTGGAGCCTGATGTCATTGGCGTCGGATGATAAAGGAACCCTTGACAGCGTATCAGATGTGAATAGGAGTTTTCCTGTCACATGTGTGTGATGGTGTGTAATCATATCTTGCTAAGCGTAGTCTAAATCGCAGTACTCTTGGTGGCAGGGAGTCAAGGTATTTCGTTCCTAGTAGAGGGAGCAATGGCTTGTGGTCGGTTTCTATAAGAAAGTACATACCCAAAATGTATGTGGTAAATTTCCCACGTGTCATGTGATTGCCAGTGGCTCTTTTTCGATTTGGGCATATCAGCTTTCCGTCTCTGTCATTGACCTGGATGTACTGGCTCTTGTAATTTCTCTCTTTTGTGGGGAATTGTCGCTGTCTTCAGACTTCTTCTAGTTCTGCATTTCCAGTGTTTGCTCCTTTGAGTACATGTTGTTGTTCTGCGACTGCTTCCCTCTGGCAATTTTTTTTCTTATCCTTCTCGAGTGTGAGGTCTATAGTTGTTGTGAGAGTGTGCTATCTAGTATGCCTACTACTAAACAGTCTCTGATCATCTCATTCGTCATCTCCAGGGTTGTATACAGAAATTTTGCCAAGGGGGGGGCGAACTTGAGATATGGAAAAATAAGGGGGGGCGGAGAGCCTGGATGGTGCGGAAAGGGGACGTGCACCCTGGGCTTCCGCGTGGAGTACGAAAGTGTTTTACCCACAGGTATTTTTGCAGTACTAACTGTATATATAGCTGCTACTTATGATGGCATGCACTTTTTCTAAAATCTTTAGTACAACATTCCATCTTAAATATTTGCTGAAGTTGCATGCTACGGCAATCAGCATATATAGATTAGATATAGTCACTTGTCACTCGTATAATGGAGGTGGGCTTTTGTGAAATCGAATTATGTTGCATTCCATGCATTTTCTTACAAAATCATGGACAACAGGTTTCATACACAATTTTTCTCTAGTTCTCTAGGGGGGGGGGGGGGGGGTGGAAATGGTTGGTCACTTGGTGCCCTAATTTTTGTTAATATTTTCTTAACATGTTCATAAGCCGTAAAAGGGGCGTCTGGGGGGAAGATCCCCCCATATTTTTTTTGGCTTTTACAATGTCTGAGGATAGCTATTTTGACTGACTCCCAATGGCATTATGCTATACCGAACTATGGCTAGACTGTATATATTTCTCATGATATTGTAGCTGCTTGGAAAAAGGAGAGCATGTGTCATGACACGATGACATCACACACCACCACGTGCTCTCCTTTGTAGGTTTGTCACTTCTTTTGTTTCTCCTTCTTTCCCACTCCCTCTCTCTCAGTATTTTTAACTCAGTCCATTATGTCATGGTCTTCAAGTCTAATCTTAGACATGATGTCATCACACGCCACCACGTGTTCTCCTTTGTAGGTTTGTCACTTCTTCAGTTCCCTCCTTCTTTCCCACTCTCTCTCAGTATTTTTAACTCAGTCCATTATGTCATGGTCTTAAAGTCATCACACACCACCACGTGTTCTCCTTTGTAGGTTTGTCACTTCTTCAGTTCCCTCCTTCTTTCCCACTCTCTCTCAGTATTTTTAACTCAGTCCATTATGTCATGGTCTTAAAGTCTCTATAAAAGAAACCTTACTAGCTGATTTCTCTTCATATTAATATGGATATTCGCTCATACTTTGCAAGTACTTCTCAAGCCTCTTCTCATGCTAATAGCAGCGATAGCGAAGATAGCAGAACAGATAGCTCTGAGCATGTCGAGGCATCTAGTCCTAGCCTTAGTCCTCCACCTTCAAAGAAAAGCAAGCAAAACAAACACTGCTCTTCTGTATCCACGAAGAGAAAATACTCTAAGAGCTGGGAGAAAGATTTCAGTTGGCTCTATTATGACGAGGATAGCGATGGTGCCTTTTGCAAGGTTTGCAAGCAATCTGGTCTGCAGCGTACTGGAGGAGTGTGGGTCACACAACCTTGCAGAAATTGGAAGAAAGCTGTTGAAAAAATGAAAGCTCATGCAAGAAGTGACTTCCATATCCATGCAACTCAAGCTCTTTTTGCAGCTAAAGGAGCAGCCAAAGGTGGAACAGTTGTACAGCAACTCCAGAATGTTTTAGCTCGCAAAAGAGCTCAGAACAGAGCTGCAGTGAAGTGCCTGATCCTACTCACTCATTTTCTTACGAAAGAACAAGTTGCACATTCGACAAAATTTGAGAAGCTGGTTGACGTGGTGGTTCGATGTGGCAGCCAACATTTGAAGCAATTCTTAGAAACTGCACCAAGAAATGCTGTGTACACATCAAGATTGGCTGTGGTTGAATTCATCGAATCATTGGGGACATGGGTGGAGGAGTCGATTCTGAAGCGACTTCAAAAGGCACCTATGTACAGCCTCATGGCAGATGAGTGCACAGATGTCACCAACGTAGAAGAATTGTCTGTGTTTTGCCGCTGGGAGGAAGATGGTGTACCAGTAGAGTGCTTTCTGGAGCTTATTCCATTGAAGAAGGCTGATGCAGAGACCATCTATTCTAATCTCATCGATTGTTTAAAGAAGAAAGGTCTACAAGTCGGAAGAATAGTTGGATTGGGATTTGATGGAGCTGCAACTTTTTCTGGACGAAAGACCGGGGTTCAGGCACGTATCAAGAAACATACTCCTCACGCTCTGTTTATACACTGCCACTGTCACTTACTGCAGTTGGCTTGTGTGCAAGCTGCCAATAAAACTCCTGGAATTGCTCATGTTTACAGAACATTGACTACTCTTTGGAAGCATTTTCGCAATTCCCCCAAGCGAGCAGAGTGTCTGAAGGAGGTACAGCACGTTCTTGAACTTCCAGAAATGAAAGTGATCAAGCCATCTGACACACGCTGGCTGGCACATGAAAGGTGTGTCAAAGCTGTCAAAGCAAGTTATTCTGCAATTGTAATCACCATTGGGAACATCTACGAGACGTCCCACGAGCCAGAAGCTCTTGGAATCCATGGTGCCCTCTGCAAATTGTCTACGATTGCAGCTATATATTTGCTTGATTTCACTCTACCACAAGTAGCCAAGCTCAGCAAAGCACTTCAGGCAGAGCAGCTTGACCTCTCGTTGATATCATTCCTTGTTGATGCTACTGTTAAATCCTTGGATGATGCAGTTTTGCCTGGAGCGAACTGGGTGTTGGAGCTTCTTGAAAACGTTGAAGACTTGAAGTCATCTACAAAGGTGTCTATTGACGCTGATAAAATACTTTCGTTCCAGAATGTTGTTGGTAAGCCTTTTGTTGCTGATTTAAAGGCCAACATAACAAGCCGATTTTCTTCATCCAACGCTGTTGTATCAGCATTGTCTATATTCGATCCACGGAAAGTTCCAAAACCAGATTCAGTATCTTTTCCCACTTATGGAGACACGTCTGTTGAGAAACTGATTGCTCACTACGGAGAAGATAGAGATGCAGAAACATTGGATGGAGAAGAAACAGTGAAGACAGCCATGATTTCCACTGAAATACTTACAGAGTGGAAAACATTCCGCCAGCTGTTAGTCAAGCAACCACGGGATACTACTGCATCACAGCTGAAAGAACTTGTCAAACGACATGCTCAAGGCCATGTTTCCCAATTTGCACAAGATTGCCTCCATCTGCTTATCGATTCCAGTTTCTACTGCTTCTGTGGAGAGAAAGCTTCTCACAGATGAAGATGATCAAGACTCGTTTGCGTAATTCTCTAAGTGACTGCAGCCTTTCTCACCTTATGAGGATTGCTATAGAGGCACCAGAAGTACTCTCTGAGAGCGACCTTGAAGAGATTGTGGACGTATGGCAGAGAAAACCAAGAAGAACCTCAGTTTGACATTCCTATCATTTGAACCTGATATCATAAGCTTATTACACCTTTCTTGTATTACACCTTTCTTGACATTTTTTTTTTTTAAATCTCTAATTTCAAGGGGGGGGGGCGAGAATGATACAAGGGGGGGCGAATGCCCCCCACCCGCCCCCCCCTAAATACACCCCTGATCTCACCATAGTCACAATTCTCTGCTAGGGTATACATGCTTCAGCTTTCCCCCCTGGTGTTTGGCTGTGGCTGTTTCCCCTGGTGTCTGACTGCGGCTGTTTCCCCTGGTGTTTGGCTGCGGCTGTTTCCCCTGGTGTTTGGCTGCGGCTGTTTCCCCTGGTGTCTGACTGCGGCTGTTTCCCCTGGTGTTTGGCTGCGGCTGTTTCCCCTGGTGTTTGGCTGCGGCTGTTTCCCCTGGTGTTTGGCTGCGGCTGTTTCCCCTGGTGTTTGGCTGCAGCTGTTTCCCCTGGTGTCTGACTGCGGCTGTTGAATGTGCCCATTTGAAGAGAACGTTCTTGCGTATCTTTAAAAATTCATCGAACTTATTCATCACGGTGTTATAGGCTTTCTTCTCATTTTCGAGATGTTGGTGGAAGATAGAACTGCCTCTGCTTCTTGTCCCTTACAGTAGAGGAGTGTATTCACCTGTTTAAGTGAATCATCTGCTGCTAGTCTGATGCGATGTGGAATTGCTGGTAGCATTTCTTCCATCTCAGCCAGTCATCAGGGTTCCTGAAGTTGAAGGGTTCAGGTGGTTTTAGCTGTAGTTGAGTCATCGCTGCCTCCATGTAACATTTAGTGGATCAGCCATCAGACAATATGAAACATCAGCCCAGTATAGTCAGTCCCTTGAGCTAACAATAGAACTCTGTATGTAGAATGCTAGCTATATACAAGTCTAATCGATATGAGTCGCAGCTCCGAGTGTCTATTAGCTAATTATACTGCGATAATTACACCAGGTACATGATAGTTATTCCTCGCATTGTGAACCGACCCTTCAAACATTGTGCATGCATCATATATATATATATATATATATTATATACATCCATTTATTTTAATATACTTTAACCACTGTTTGTTTTTCTTTTGCTTTCCTCACAGAATGCTCCACTTTTCTAATCCACTCACAAATGCACTGAAGATTCCCTTACTCGACCACATGCAATATGATATGTTGATTTACGTATATATATAATTATACACTTTACTATTAGTGTTGTTGCTACTGGACGTATATTCTATTGAACATGTGATGTGTGTGTGTGTGTGTGCGTGTTACATGGTGATTGCATTTTGTGAGCACATTGTATTTATTATGTCACTCTATGTATGTATGTATTTGTGTTATGCTTCTCTCCTGCTTTATGTTTGTTATTGTTGTGTGTGTGTATTATCAAATGCGACGAGGGGCAAGGGGAGGCCCATGTGTGTCAGCAGGTACAGGTCAGAATTGCGGGAGATTTCTTGGACATATCATATTAATATATATACGTTGGTTTGACCATGGGAAAGGTAAAATAATGTCATCTACAGTTTGACCTACTTTTTAAGATAGTGGATGGGGGCTCATCGGCAACTCAATGGCTTCTTATCAACCTAAATAATGCCCAGTTCTTCGCTCTTCAAGCGTGCTTCAATTCACAGTGGTAATAAAAAGGGATGATCACAATAAGATTTTATACAACACGAAGAAGGTATATTATATACAATGCAACACCTCCCAATAAGAAACTTTACGAACAACAACTTTTGCTCCTTTGGTATACAATGGAGTGTCTAAACCAAACACTAAGTTGCATGTGTGTATATAGTTATAAAGTATACATGCATGCATCAATGTTAAAGTATTGTTACCTGTGCTGTAATCTAGCTAAGAATAGCTATCACAGAATCATATATATATATGCCTTTGTCATTTATAGCAATGGAGTGTGTAACATGCCTTTGTCCGTCTCCTCTAAACTTATTCTCTATGCTGGTGTTATCCTTTTTTGCCCCGTCAATTCTCGTTCTGATTTTTCTCTCTTTCAGAATGACCTAAGCTGTATAATAATTATATCTCTGCCTGGCTATATAGCTTCCCAACCTCTCACACTTGATCTAATGAAGTCTAAATACATGCTTATTTCTTATAAACAATATCTTCTTACCAAGTCCCTGTCACTTCTGTGTATCTCTGGTTCTCCAATTCAGTTAGTGACCGAGTTCAAGTACCTGGGAATCCTCTTTTCTTCATCTCTATCCTATATATAACAAACACATTTTTACATCCTTCCAAGACGCGTAAATTACTTGGCCTTCTCTATTCAGACACTTCTACTCTTCTTTGCCTCTACACTTCTCTTATCAGTCCCCATCTGAAATACTGTTCTTTTCTCTGGGACCCTCATCATCCCATCTTTCTTCTCATCTTAATTAAGAGAATACAATACTTTGCATGTAAATAATGTAATGAGTAATGGTCCTTGGACCACACTTCTCTTCTCACTCTATCCTCTCGCCACAGTAATGCCAAACTTATCTTTTTCTTCAAACTTCACACTAACATAGATTTTCCTTCAAGCCTCCCACCAACTCCCTACTATATATATATATATACAATCTCCGATCCTTCCTCCTTGGTAATCGTCTGCTAATCCCATACAGAACTCGGTCTACTTACCTTTCATTTCCCCCTACTATTACTAGGCTCATTAAAGAAACTAATTTCACTTGGACAATTTAAGCACTATATTCAACACGCTTTATCATCACTTAACTTAACTATATATAATCATATTCCTCCATGTATTTGTTTATTTATTTTTACTCTTCATATTAGCCTCTTTGCTTTTTCAATTAAAAAAAATGCATATACACAACTCATGACAAGTCCGTTGCCTCCTTATTTCTAACCATTGACTCGTGCAATCCTGAACACTATATATGCAAGTTGCAATGCTATAAGAAGTCTGAAATTGTCCTTTCTTTCAAGTCGGTGCTTGTAAGTGCTACAGTGGAATGAAGTAGGTGCACTTTCTGTGCCTGCTTCCAAATTTTGGTTGACTATTGGTCATTTGTGATGATCATTACCAAATTTTGGTTCTTTATTTGGTATTGGATTACTGGGTATATAGATAAGTTGCAGAGGCTCAAGTTAAAGGTTTCTCTACAGAAACAATCTCTGTACGGCAGCAACAAGCTATATAGTTTGTTCTGATTTTATTCTGTGGAAGCTTTGGCTGAACCTCGACAAGAGGCTGTCTAAAGCAAAGTAACAAGATTAGGCTAGGTAATAACCACACACTCGCAGCTGGCATATTCACTGCCATCAATTAGCATTGTCCTGGAAACAGCCTCAATTTTGGACTGAACAAGCAATAAATATAATTTGTCACATTATGGAACCATAAAACGAAAAGATTGCCTCGCTGATTGCTGACAAAAAGCAATATAACACTGTTTGAGGTGCAGAATTAGTCCAAGATCAGCATCTACGTGCCTCTGAGACTGCAGGTCTTCCTCTCCAGGCGAGCGAGGGTGCAATAAAAAACATCAAATTTATACAAGTATCGTCCTACTCCCAAGCATAGCTGCAGGCCTAACACTATACACTGATCTGTAAATTATTGAGGTGATCAGATTGGATTGTAATATGGAGAAGTAGCCACCCAGTTTTTAAGGATCAGAGAAATGTTCCTTAATTCCCGTAATCCAAACTGAGTCCACACTCCCAGCGTCTCGACTATAAGAGGGACAAATGCACTAGTGTACTGTGTGAGGTGGGTCGGAGTTGGCTGCTGATTCGGCTTTCTATCTCGATCAAGTTCCAGAGTAACAACATCGAGAAATTAGCTGGACAATTTGAGTAGGGATGACAACCAACAAGGATGATTAATGCCAACTGTAACTCGAGCTGCAACTACATACTAGCGAGAAACAGATAGTTTGCCCTATCTGCGAAGAAAAAATAAGTTAGAAGACCACCAAGAAGCAGAAGGCCCAGGAGTCCATTTCTTGTGACAGTTCTGTCAGGAATGGATCGTCGTTATGCTGGTTTGTCTCCATCAACATTCGCTGCTATATATAAGCAACTCCAGCACACCTTTCTCCTGCCCACGCTGTCGCCTTTCAACCTCGGAAGAAATGATGGGTAAGCCATCTGAGGAAGTAGCATTGCTCAAGGTTTCCAGTGTTCATGACCTTACTCATCCTACCTGTCTTCCATCTATAAGTTCAAGCACACAGTCTCACAAACGAAAGATTAGTTATTCCAACATTGACATTGCAGCTACTGGAAATGACACAGTGACAAGCCTAAATGGTTTCCTTGCTACTGACAGTGGCAAAAGCCATGCAAAAAAGAAGCATCAGACTGACTCGTCTGAGACAAGATCCAATCTGATTATTTTTGGTGTTCAGGAGTCTTCAAGTGATAAATCCTGTTACTCTCGTCATCAAGGTGATGCTACAGTAATCTCATCATTCTCTCTGGTATTGACCCCTCCTTCAAGTCAGATTCGATCAGGGACCACTTTCGTCTGGGTCGTTTCCAACGTAACTCCAACCGTCAAAGACCCATCCTATATATATCAAGGGGATAAATTAATCCTCTCTGATCATCATTTAGTACTTTCACCACTTCCAACCTCAAATTCTTGTCCTTCTGAATCGTTTCCATCTAAACTCCCTTTTTGTGACAATTCCCTGCCTCTTGATATGCCAGTCTTTGACATGTCTGCATTCAAATCCACACCCTTCAACTTGACCAGGCAGTTTAAAAACCTGTCTATTCAAATGCACGTAGTAGAGTTAGCAAACTTACTTCTCTACAAACTTTTGTATATTCATCTACTTATTACATAACCTGCATCACCGACTCTTGGCTTACCAATACCATCTATGACAATGAAATCTCACTTTCAATTATACTATTTTCTGTAAGGATCGTGGCAGTTGTGGAGGTGGGATATTGGTGCAGTGAAGGATTCAATACCTGTTCAGTCCTTAGTAACATCTGATAATTTAGAAATTATCGCTATTAACATTTGTTATCACCCTGTGGGTACTCTGTGTGCACTTTATATTCCTCCTACACTCACTTTCTTCCAAGTTATTTACCCCAATTTATTCACACTTAGATCTTATTGTTTTACTATATAGGTGATTTCAATATACCAGATGTCTGCGGGTCTACCCTAACTGCTTCATCAAATCTCTTTTCAGTTTTGTGAACACAATCTTCAACAACTCATTGACATGCCAACCCATGTGAAAGGAAATGTTCTTGATCTATATATAGTTACAAACTCAGATTTGCTGATTTCTGGTAGGTGTGTTTATTCTTGTCCGATCTTTTCTGACCACTTCTTTTACATCTCTCATAATCCTGCTAAGCCTTCCAAATTTCAATCCATGCTTGTGTTTGATTAAAAGCAGATCTTCATGGCCTCTGTTCTTATCTCCTGGATGCCGATTTTATTAACTAAAGTGAGTTTGAAAAAGCATGGCAGGCATTTAAAGAGATCCTGAGTCAAGCAATGAATCTTTTTATTCCAAAGGTCCTAAGATCGCACCAAAGAGGAATTCAAACATCATCACCGAGAAGGAAATGCAATTTGCGTCCTTCCACAAGTAACCTGCTGAAGCTTCATACTTTTGAAGAGATTGTTAAGTCCTCCATCTCAAATGCTAAATCAGCTTTCAAAACAAAATCTGAAACAAATCCAAGTGCTCTACTTATATGAATTGTATAATCAAGAACAGCTCTATTCCATGGATTCCATTTGTGCAACATCTGGAAAGGCAAAGGCAAATCTTTTAAACCAATATTTTCATTCAGTACATACCACAAGTTCATCCCCATTGGAAACCGCACTCTTGCCAAAATTCACATATCTGACTCCAATGTTTACACAGCTCTTTCCAAATTAGACATATCTAAGGCCACTGGTCCGGATAGTCCGTTGAAGTCCATCACTCCTGCAGTATTTGTGCCTTTCAGACCTCTGTTTTACTCTGAGTCTAACTTAGGCACGTTCATGTTATCACCCCCATGCATAAGTCAGGGGACAAATCATCGGTTAGAAACTATAGACCCATCTCCCTTCTCTGTTGTATTTCTCTTGTCACATGGAACGGATAATTTTCACAAAAGTTATGGGATTCATCTCACAATCTATCTCTCCAACTCAGATTGGATTTCTAAAGGGACATTCAACATCTCAACAGTTGCTTCATTTCACTTAATGAGAAATCTGGACATAGTGTACTTGGATTACAGCAAAGCTTTTGATAATGTTCCTCATCAAGAGCTTTTCAAACTGTTGGAGTTCTGGTATAACAGGAGAGCTGTGGCATTTGTTCAGAGGATACCTAGACTCTCGCTGTCAAATGAATAATAATGACCACTCTGATCTACTTCCAGTCAGTTCTGTTGTTCTGCAAGGCAGCATTGACTATTTTTGATCTACATAAACGACGTTCCAGCTACCATTTCTTCATCTTCTCTACTCTTATATGAAGATGATCCAAGTGTTTTAAAGGTATTAAATCAGTTTCTGATGTATCCCTTGATTTATTCTCACTCGCAAAATAGTTGACTGAATGGCATCTCACTTTTAACATCGCAAAGTGTTGCCTTTTGAGGATTTTCTCAAAAGTGCCTGCTGTGGACTCGAAATACTTTTGGGATGACATTTGCATAAACTCCAAAAATACATAAACTCCAAAAATAAAACTGAAGATCTAGGTGTAATTATTTCAAGTGACCTAACATAGAACTCAAACATCCTCTATCGGACCTTAAGCCTTCTACGTCGCACTTTCAATCATTGTGACTCGATCAGTGCCAAAAAGATACTTTTCATGTCTTGTTAAATCCCAACTCACCTATTGTTCTCCTGTCTGGCATCCTCACATGAAGAAAGATTTTATTCCCAAAACAAAGAAAAGCTACTAAATTCGTACTTAATGACTTCAAATCTGACTACTATTGAGTTTAAATATTCTTTCCTTAATGATGACTCTTGAACTGAATGACTAGTTAAATCACCTACAGGTCACTTTAACATCCTCTTCAATGATTTATTGCTGAGCCTGTTATAACTAAAACAATCTACATTAAAAATCAACAGTACTCAAGGAGAGGGGGACGGGAGGGGACCAAAGATCATTCCTCAGCTCACCATACAACAGTTCCTTTCTCCTCTGCCACCACTTCCCTACATA
Source organism: Cladorhizidae sp. MBARI D1340-BT2 (assembly GCA_028752905.1). Classification (NCBI taxonomy): domain Eukaryota; kingdom Metazoa; phylum Porifera; class Demospongiae; order Poecilosclerida; family Cladorhizidae; species Cladorhizidae sp. MBARI D1340-BT2. The sequence goes on from JAQNBH010000017.1 coordinate 11,938,195, forward strand.
ACACACTCGCCCACCTCCTCCATCACTGCATCACTTACTCCCTCCACATCTTTCCCCAAAAGCAATGCCACCGTTCCATCCTTACTCACTCTTCTAAATTCATTAAGCCACTGTCCTGCCCCTACAATTCTGTGCACCCCATCCATCAGTACCAGCCGATCCCTCTCAAATTCCCCGCATATCACCAAGAAATGTTCCACATCCTCCCCTGCTCCACTATCACACATTATACACCTCTCATCCTTAACTATTCCACATCTCTTCTTATCCTCTAACAACCCAGCTGATGCAGTCCTCAGTCGAAATTGCAACCGCACACCTTCCTGACCATGCATGGACCTCACATACCTCTCCACCCCTGCACCATTCTTTGCCAATTTATAAAAATTTAGCGTACTCTTTCCATTTACTTCCTCCTCCCAGTCCTTCTCATTTCTCACCCCCTTCCACTTGCACACTGGCCCAACCTCGTTGTTTATCTCGTACTTTCTCCTCAAGATCTCATATTCTTCCCACCATCCAATTCCTCCATCCTCTCTTAGTTTATTTACAACAACTTTTACCAGTTCCAACACCTCTAATCTCTTACCAAACAAAACCATCATCTCTTTCCTCCTCTCCTCTAGCTTTCTCCTCCCCATATCTCCCCGTATTGCCACTCCTGCTACTGTGTTACTTGCCCCCAACAATCTCCTACCCACTCTCATCTGTGATGACTCTCCAATTCACTCCTGCTTCCTTCTTCCCTACTGCCATGACCTTACTCTTCTTGCTATTAAATTTCATCTTCCACCTTAACACATACGCCTGTACCACATCAAACATAGCTTGCAGATCCATCCCTGAGTCAGCCAGAAGAACAACATCATCTGCATACATAAGTACCCCACACCAGCAGCCTTCCACTTTGACTCCTAGCTCAACTCTCTCCAATTCCTCTGCCATTCCCATCTAATAAATATTGAAAAGAAGTGGAGACAAAAGACATCCCTGCCTAAGTCCCTTCTCCACAGTGAACCACCTTGACCCTTCTGCTCAATATCACCGTCGTCTCCACCCCACTATACAATCCTACACATGTCCTCACAAGTTTCTCCTCTACTCCATACTGCCTCAACTTCTGCCACAGTCCCTCCCTCCACACACTGTCATATGCCTTACTTATGTCCAGGACAGCTTTTTTCTCCTTCCTCACTTCACAAACTCCTCTTAAGACCAACCACTGGTCTGAACATCTCCTTTGGCTCCTAAATCCCTCCTTGTGCTTCCGTCAAAATCCTATCCTCAGTGAACACTCCCAACCTCCTTGCCAACACTCTCGCAAACACCTTCACCACACTACAACACAATGAAATTCCCCTATAATTCTCTACTTCATCCTCGTCGCATCCTTGTGGAGAGGTACTAGTAAACTCCTCTTCCAGTCCACTGGGCAGCACTAATCCTCATCACCACATTCACCTGCACTATCACTTCCACCAACCTTCTACCTCCATACATCAGCATCTCATTCAACATTCCATCAGGGCCTGGAGCCTTTCCTCTCTTCAAACACTTCATTACCTCTACTACTTCTTCCCAACTTACTTCTTCACACATACCCAGCTCATGCCCACCCACCTTCCAATTCTTGTACTGTGGGCATCCTCTTTTTTCCTCCCCAGCTCTTCCCAGTGTTTTGCCATCACCTCCAACACCTCGTCTTCCTCCTCCACCACCCTTCCCTCATCATTTTCACTGCTTTTATCCTACTCTTAAATCATTCCAAAACAGCTTACAACTAGTCCCACCCTGCTCTCTATAGTTCTCTTCTATTTCCTCCTAATAGTCTTTTTCACTTCCTTTCTTGCTTCTCTATAGTCTATATTAATGTGGCCTCTCTCTCCCCTCTCTTCCTGGCTTCCCTTAGCCTCTTACAGATTGTTTTATAACCAGGAACAAATCTAGAAGATTGAATTGGTGTAGGAGCTGGAAATGTAGGGGAGTGTCTTGACAACTGCGATGGTAGAGGAGCTGAAAACTGTTGAGGAGTTTGTTCTTAATGACTTTTGCTTGTTATTGTCTATTTTGTTGACTTGTTAAATCTTTGCAGCTCTTTTTGCATAATATTATATACACATATATACTTCCCTTAGCTTTCTTGTTGACTGATTTCTTGTTGACTCAGGCTCTCGGTGATGTTTGTACTGTTGTGTGTGCCATGTTTCTCTAATTATCAGAACTGCATCACAAATTTTACTCAATAATAATTTAATTGTTCTGTTGAGCCTTGATATAGGCCATCACTAAGTACTACAAACAATAAATGACAATGACTACTAGAAAACAACAACATGAATAATGAATTACAAAGAGTTTGTTTGGGGGTGACGATGGGGGGGGGGGGGGGGGAGGTGCCAAAGACATAGGACCCTAGGTGCCAAACATTAAGTATTTCCTCTTCTCACATCATTTGAACACATTTCCCATTACAACACCTCTTCCTTCACCTCAGCTACTCATCTACCCAACATTAGGCCTACTCTCCCTTCTTCATCTTCATTTCTCCATTCTACCACCCAGTCTTCATCTTACCATCAACCTTCCATTTAAACCATGGAGTACTTGCTCTTTCCTCCCGTCTATATACCTATTCTCAGGACACACAATATTAGATTATGATCTGACCCTAGATCAATTTCTCTGTCCTCAATCACCATCTTATCTATAACTAACCCCTTTGACAGCAAGATATAATCTATCACTGACCTCCTTTCTCCCATCTCCCACGTCCACCTTCCACTACACTGCAATACCTTATTCCCGATACATAAATTGCACACCCCAACCAGATTCAACAACCTCTCACTCCAGTTAGCTACTGCTCTGACCCTAATTCTATGTGGGCATTAAAATCACTTATTAGAATTATCTCACAGCCTGCTTCCTGATGTTCTGCCACCTTAGCTTTCATCACCTCAAACAACTCTTCTGATTCCTGACCCTTCACCCCTTCCTGGTTAAGATAAACCCCACCCACAATCACATTATTGCTCTCCTCCGCTTTCAATTCCACCCACACAGGGGGCTAGGGCTAGGGCTTGTGCACTTCAATAATTACCACTTTTGTGAGTGAGCTCAATCTTCTCTTGCGTGTACTGGGTAAGCCTGGCTAGACAAATGCAATTTGCATAGTAAAGGTTATGTAATTGTAGGTAGTAGTCATCAAAGTTTAGAGCTATTGTCCCCTACTTGGATGAAACTTCCAACTATGAGTGCACACATTGAAAATCATCTTCAGGAATTAATTTCTTCCCACGTGTCCATTCATAGAAACTTGAGTACCAGAACACTCCACGATTCAAGAGGCTGGTGTTTCATGGAATGTTGGCATCCCAAGCGGTTTGGCATTTTCGTGCAGATGCATCCAACGTTGCATTTAATCAAAGATGCCCTACATGGCATTCAATCAGCACTGGTGCACTGATTCTCGTTCTCCAAAAGCCTAACCACAGTTAAAAAAATGAAGGAACACATCGCCTACATGGAAAGTGGGGGATCTAGCAGTGCTAGTCACAAGGAAGGGAGGGCTATACAACACAAGATGGAAAGCTAGGGACCCAGTAGTGCTGGTCAAGGAAGGGAGGCCTACACAACGCAGACACCCTAAGGTCCACTGAGTCCATCGCCAATAATGACCACCTAGATGGTCACTGTCCTGGAGGTCGGCTTCCCTTATAAGGTACATGCTTGTAAAAGTTGCTCCTCCTTTTATTACTCTGCTTGCCAGCAAACCTGTAGAAGTGCTTCAGGTCAATAGCTCTCAGCCATCGTGGTCCCTAAGGTCTACTAATTTTCCACAGTAAGTTAAGCTATCACAGAAGCATAATTGTACAAGACATATACGTATGTACATAAGATTTTTATGGGTGCCTTCCCCGTTGAAGTATTCTAGGGCCAATTCTTTCCTGTATCTGAATGACTTCATCCTTGTCCACAATAAAGCTTTATGGATGACACAAAATGCTACAAACTCATTAGAGAAGCCAGAGACACTGAAAATCTATAAGAAGACCCGAACCCATCAACAACTGGTCCACGCTCTGTAAATTTGAACTTCTACAAATTTGCTTTGTACAATTTCAATGAACTCAGTTGACATAATAACTTCATCTTGATGAAGCTAGAGCATCTAGTCAAAACATCGTTGATTATTGAGAAGGTTATTGTAGGTCAGCATCCAATGGAAAATGTAAACTTCCTACACGATGAATATCAACACTTTCTTAATGTTGCTTTTATACCTTCTCTCATCCTTATCATGTGCTGTAATCATATTTAAATTTTATTTTATTTTTAAATATGCTATCCTAAAGAAGTGTTAACTTATATTTAATTTTCTATAGTAAGTTAATGAAGGTGATATAAAAAATGTATCCGAGCCATCCACATCATTAGGTTTCCTATGGCTGCCTCTGGAGCCATGGAATAACTACTCCACGACGTGCACTTGTCAAGCACCTCATCTTTAATTGCAATTAGCATATGTTGTATCCACCACTGATGGTAGAGCTTAGCTCAGAGAGATGATATGACCAACATAGGAGCAGGTTGAGACAACCAGTGAATCGTAGGTTAGTAACAAAGTGTGAGGGAGTTATGAGTAAGCTTGTTGCAATACATAACCACCTGCCCATGTGTTGGGACTTCACTAGATACAAACACTCTTTTCAGCGTGTTCGCTGCCCCTTGCTTCAGTTTGAGGGGATGGAATTAGATAGTGAGAGGGTTGAGCTAATGGTAAAGCTATTGTGGTTGAACCTCAGGTGTTGACATAATTCATCGGGTCTCACAGCACTGCTTATTACATTGAACAAGAAGACCGAAAACTCCCAGATGGCAATAGGGGAACAAAAGTAACCACAGTGAAGGGAATGGTTCTATATAATAGCAGGTGAGCTTTCCAATAATTGAGTCTGATACCCGAAACATACAAGTATTCCATAGGATAATTCTACTGGATGACACAGCACCTCCATACATATGCATCAAATAACCTACTCAAGCTAGAGATATGCTGTTACATGTTTTGAGCAAGGGACTGAAGGGAAGCAAGATGGAGGGGCAATCTCAAGAGCACTATGAATGAGCGTAGTAGGTGGAAAAGGGAAAACCTTTTTCTCTTCCTTTCTCTTGTTACTGCCATAACTTTGCGGAGTGATTGCAAGTGAAGACATAACGGCATATTTGTTCACAACATATTTTTACTGCCAACTGTGTACCAACTTATATCACAATGCATTACATTTGTCCACTTAATTAAATGGCATTGCTTTATTTCTGCAAGTTGCTTCTCTCGACTACACATTAGTAAGAGAGCAGTATAAGTTTGGTGGATGCGCAGTGCAATCATCCTGAACTAAGTGAACAGGTCGAAACTCTACTAGGAGCCAGCTTAAAACTGAACTTCCCTTACTCCCTCTAGCCTCGTGAAGTCTTGACCCACACAGCCTGCAGCTGTTTGAACTTACTGGTCATAATCTAGATGAAGAATTTTATTGTATTTTAAACAGCTGTATTTTGCTCCATAATTATGTTGAGGTTTGTCAAAGCACTTCCTGGTGTCAGTGGCAGCACAGAAGGGTTGTAAAGGGTCAGAAATTCAATTGAATCACCCAACAGCAACAGCTGCTCAGTTTGAATAGGAAGCAGCTGCATAAGCCCAGGAAGCAGCTGCGTCTGCCCAGCTGCTTCCAAGTCAATCACTGGTATAGTGAACCGCTTCGCTACGCCGTGAACCCGCCCCCCGCCCACACACAAAAGCGCGAGATTTGTTTATGTTGGCGATCATTACCTAGTATGCGAACCACTCTTCCCAGTGACATGGCGTTGTTATGAGGTTTCGCTCATTCTCAGCCAAGGCTTGCCTCTAGCTGTGTCACGTTCCCACAGATACACCTCTAACAACCTTCATCACTAACTCTAACATGGCTGGAACTTCAGCTCTCTTCAAGGGTCAGGGAAGCATCAAATTCTCGGAGAGATGGCCTGAAATGCAACCAGTAGTTCTGAAACTTCTCAACCAGGAGCACGTCACTAGAGACGAATGGCAGAACTTGTTCTGGTTAGCTAAATACTGAAGTGTGTGTGTGGATACATTTTGAAGTAGAACAAAAAGTGTGGGTGGAAGACAATAATTTTCTTCTTCCAGTGAGCTACCAGTATAAATACTGGAGCCCTAGTCACTTGGAGCCCTAGTCACTTACGTAATCCAGTGATGGTTAGTGTTTAGACTACTTCATTTCCTAAATAGCATGAGTGACTGGATTCCTTGGAGTAACCTCCACTAACTAGAAGTAGGAATTGTGATGTGAATATGCAATTATCTGTATCCGTGTAGGGAGGTTCATTCTGTGTGCAGCTGGGATGAGAAGGCATCAGGCAGAATACAGAGTGCCTTGGATCACGAAATAACATGCTTCATATCAGAGGCCCAAAAGGTAAGAGTAGGACTTTATGTAACTATGGACATCTCGGGATTTTGGTCAGGGGAGAGGGTGAGTTGGATGATGGGGAGGGGGAGTGGGGAGGGGAGACATGCAAAATTTAAGTTGTTTCCAAGTGGGGAAAACCTTTGCCCTCCCTGAAAGAAAGGAACCATGATTCATGTGGATGTGAAGCTGAGCAACACAACAAATATACCCTATATATATATATACACCCTATATATATGTATATATATATATACCCTATATATATGTATATATATATATATACCCTATATATAATACAACCTATATATATATATATATATATATATAGGGTGTATATATATCTTCGAATAGACCACATCCTCAATTGGGCAGTGCAGCATTACTATTTGAGTGGAATAGTGTGTGTCCTGTGCGCACCCACCTGTAATTGCATTGCAATGTGCATGCTCATGCTGAAACTGAGCCTGGTATACCGAAACTCACACAATCACAAATATGGTGTCTTGAAGTATGAATCTGTGAGCTGAACAGCCGAGGATATCCAGCTGAGGAGGAGACAATGGAGCTGTCATCCATTTATTTTTTGATTGTTGTGGCTTTTCTGCCAAAGGCAGTGATGACCACATCCATCAATATTAGCATTTATCACCCAGTACACAGGTAACTGTTGCCGGTGAGACAGCCAAGCAACGGGTGAGGCTGATGGTGATCCCTTCGTGATGAACGAAGCTGACCTGGAACTGACAGGAAACTCTAATAGATGATAAATAGGCACACTTGAATAGCGTTATCACTCGATCGAGGTCAGGTGCCTGCCTGGAGCTGCATAGCATGCCACCAAATAGTGTACACCCTTGAACAGTCCGTGCTGCTAGGAACTGGTGAAATTACCGTGATCTAATCAAGGATATGCTCGTGCAGTGTACCATCACTTGAGTTGATTTGAGTTGATGCTGGAGTAATCTGGGTTCAGCACTCTTCAACTCCTTAATAATTTCCGTTCACTGGTGCTATTTTCTTTTGACTTTTGATATATAATTCAGAAGTTGCCTGTATCCCCCAATAAAAATATGGATGGTTAAAATATTTGATTCAGAAGTTGCCTGTATCCCCATACAAAAATATGGATGGTCAAAATATTTGATTCAGAAGTTGCCTGTATCCCCCAATAAAAATATGGATGGTCAAAATATTTGATTCAGAAGTTGCCTGTATCCCCCAATAAAAATATGGATGGTCAAAATATTTGATTCAGAAGTTGCCTGTATCCCCATACAAAAATATGGATGGTCAAAATATTTGATTCAGAAGTTGCCTGTATCCCCCCCATACAAAAATATGGATGGATGGTCAAATATTTGATTCAGAAGTTGCCTGTATCCCCATACAAAAATATGGATGGTTAAAACATTGAACGACTTTTTTGACGGCATTTAAACTTGTCGGTGATGTTTTTCATGCATAGTGGGTGGGTGTGTTAGGCAGTTCTTCGAATGCATCAAGTCTATCTGTTCACATTTCTTGCTATGCGATATGCCATATACACATGAATATCTAAATATCCAATAAGGCATTAACTCTTAGATGACTTTCTAGTTCTATCGCACAAGTTCATTGCTACATGCAGATGAACAGTCCAGCTCAGTGATGTGTATTTATTTGGACCAGTTACTACAGTTAAGTTGGACTACAAACATGAATTGCTGTGCTGTAGTGCAAAGCTGCAACTGGCTTGCCTACTGGAGCTGCTTTAGACTTTCCATCACCTACGTAGCTGCTGGAGATCTTAGCAGAGAGCTACATTGTTTGTCCTATTTCATGCTGGCTTGTTCTGCTATCTGGTAAGGGGTCACATCATCTATTAACCGCACAGCCTGTTCCTACTTGCACAGCGCAGCCGTACCAGTCTAGTTTCGAATCTGCTGCCGGACGTTCTCTTGATCAGTACTCTTGATCAGTATCCACACGACCATTCCCTGTTTACGTAATCCCGCATTATTTAAGGCAGGTGGCCCATCCATATTTTTGCTGGGTGAACGTATGGTGAATACGTAGATACTTACATATGCTATGTGTAGCGGTTCCAAGTTTTCCACCTAACTTCCCCCAGAGAGCTTGCTTCACTTGCCAATTAGTAGAACAAGTGACCACTCGTAGTAGAACAAGTGACCACTCGGTTGATTTCGTGAGAATCTTCTCGGCGATTTTGTTTGTGGAGTTGTCCTGTGCAACTCTTACCAAGTCCTTGAGGGAGGCTGTAGCAGATCGTCTAACAAGGGTCTACTGAGGGTGGGCTGACTCTAATAATAGAGAATCCATATATGCTGACCTGTACCTTAAGTGCAAGAGGAAACAAGTTTGATATATAAAACTTGACATGTATTTAACGCATCCAAAATATTAGTTCGTACTTATTGTATTAGCGCAGGTGGCACTGTCGAATCTCATCTCATTATTTAGGTGCCTAGAACATTTATTATTTAATCTCATCTCATTATTTAGGTGCCTAGAACATTTATTATTTAATCTCATCTCATTATTTAGGTGCCTAGAACGTTTATTATTTAATCTCGTCTCATTATTTAGGTGTCTGGAATATTTATTATTTAATGTCATCTCATTATTTAGGTGTCTGGAATATTTATTATTTATTAATTGGCATCACTTGAAAAAAGAGATCGAAGAGTTTTTTTCTATTATAATCACCTTCTCAATAATCAACTTCAAATTGTATTCACTCGACGTTTCAACTAGATGCTCTAGCCTTCATCAGGAATAATGAGATGCACTGAGAGTTCATTGAGTGTTTCTTCCTACTTGGTCTTAGCCAAAGGTCTGAGAAGAGCGATTTTTTTCCAGTGCAACCTTATATCTATGGTATATCTAGGGTACAAAGGTGAAGTATATGGGCGGGCCTAGAAGAACAATGGTGGTGGAGATGCAGCTCTTCATACTCTGTGCAAGTGAGTGTGATGATGCACTTTCGCAAGGACATTGAAGGACCAAGGGCGGGACTGGAGGAGCATTTGAAAAGACTATGGTCTCGGCAGTGTGTGTGGTTATATCCCTTGCCATCGCTAGCTATGCATGTGCTCTCTTCTGGCACCCCACTTTGTTGACTAGATATTACCCTCCAACTTTCCTGTTCTCTCCAGACATGACCACTTTGTCTCTTCCTGTCTGGATGGTGATGCTGTTCAGGGGCACTGTATTACAGTAGCACCATTAGTTCTCTCCTGGCATGTCCTTCCAGGGTCGATGAACATTGTTGACTCTGCTCAAGGATTTCCTGCTCTCTCCCTGCATGTTCACTGTGCATTCTTTACTGTTTGCTTCTCAGGGCTCTTCTGCACAGTACATTGGGGTTGTCTTTTGGCCTCTGTTGCCGCTGGTCTAAACTTCTTCCTCAAACGGTCTGGCATTTATTTTGATGGTTTAGTAATTGTTTCGTGCAGGGACAGGTGTGACTGTAGGTTCTTCCAGGAATAGCAGCAAAGTTCAAAGTTTAATCGCTGGAGGCACAATGAAAATCGAGTGCTTCATACGCACAATGACCGATCTTTGACCCCGGATGATGTATATGTGCAAGCACACTTTCAACATTATATTGGCACATCAGTGCCGAGGCAAGAAGGATGATGGAGATCTCCTTGATGCCCTCTGGGTTTTATATTTATATACAATGCATGCAACTTTGACCATCATGGTTGTTCTCAATTGCTGGGGCTGCTGGGATTCCTCCTCGGGAGGGAGTGATACTTGACTATCATGGTTGTTCTCAATTGCTGGGGCTACTGCTAGGCCTAGGATTCCTCCTCGGGAGGGAGTGATACTTGACTATCATGGATGACATGTTCTCAATTGCTGGGGCTGCTGCTAAGCCTCGGGGGAGGCAGTTAGTCATCTCTTTTGGGTGGCCGTGCATGACATTTTCTCTTCTTCTCTGCCGTCAGTCCTTGAACTCCTGTACACTAAAGTAGAGCACACTTAATATATGAATCACACTCATGAGTAGATATCGCTTAGTCAGTAGCTATAAGTTCATACAGATTATTAGCACATGGATCACCATTGTTCAGAGTCATGAGCACATTTGCCTGTGCTATACTTTACAGCACCTCCACAGCTGACCGACCGCTCAACTACTCCTGGGAAGTGCACTCCCTACGTTGGTGTGACCCCTGTTTGAAAGTGTTGGTAAAGGAAACGGTTTATATCTGAACTTTGGAAGCTTCTAACTATCCTAAATGGTTGTTTTTGCTCCAAAAACACTTCCAGCATGCCTTGAATCCTTCACTAAGGTAGTAAACCAGCAGACCTAAACACTTCCAGCCTGCCTTGAATCCTTCACTAAAGTAAACCAGCAGACCTAAACACTTCCAGCCTGCCTTGAATCCTTCCCTAAGGTAGTAAACCAGCAGACATAAACACTTCCAGCCTGCCTTGAATCCTTCACTAAGGTAGTAAACCAGCAGACCTATACACTTCCAGCATGCCTTGAATCCTTCACTAAGGTAGTAAACCAGCAGACCTAAACACTTCCAGCATGCCTTGAATCCTTCACTAAGGTAGTCAACCTGCAGACCTAAACACTTCCAGCGTGCCTTGAATCCTTCACTAAGGTAGTAAACCAGCAGACCTAAACACTTCCAGCGTGCCTTGAATCCTTCACTAAGGTAGTAAACCAGCAGACCTAAACACTTCCAGCGTGCCTTGAATCCTTCACTAAGGTAGTAAATCAGCAGACCTAAACACTTCCACCATGCCTTGAATCCTTCACTAAGGTAGTAAACCAGCAGACCTAAACACTTCCAGCATGCCTTGAATTCTTCACTAAGGTAGTAAACCAGCAGACCTAAACACTTCCAGCGTGCCTTGAATCCTTCACTAAGGTAGTAAACCAGCAGACCTAAACACTTCCAGCCTGCCTTGAATCCTTCACTAAGGTAGTAAACCAGCAGACCTAAACACTTCCAGCCTGCCTTGAATCCTTCACTAAGGTAGTAAACCAGCAGACCTAAACACTTCCAGCATGCCTTGAATCCTTCACTAAGGTAGTAAACCAGCAGACATAAACACTTCCAGCATGCCTTGAATCCTTCACTAAGGTAGTAAACCAGCAGACCTAAACACTTCCAGCCTGCCTTGAATCCTTCACTAAGGTAGTAAACCAGCAGACCTAAACACTTCCAGCGTGCCTTGAATCCTTCACTAAGGTAGTAAACCAGCAGACCTAAACACTTCCAGCGTGCCTTGAATCCTTCACTAAGGTAGTAAACCAGCAGACCTAAACACTTCCAGCATGTCTTGAATCCTTCACTAAGGTAGTAAACCAGCAGACCTAAACACTTCCACCATGCCTTGAATCCTTCACTAAGGTAGTAAACCAGCAGACCTAAACACTTCCAGCCTGCCTTGAATCCTTCACTAAGGTAGTAAACCAGCAGACCTAAACACTTCCAGCCTGCCTTGAATCCTTCACTAAGGTAGTAAACCAGCAGACCTAAACACTTCCAGCGTGCCTTGAATCCTTCACTAAGGTAGTAAACCAGCAGACCTAAACACTTCCAGCGTGCCTTGAATCCTTCGCTAAGGTAGTAAACCAGCAGACTTAAACACTTCCAGCATGCCTTGAATCCTTCACTAAGGTAGTAAACCAGCAGACCTAAACACTTCCAGCGTGCCTTGAATCCTTCACTAAAGTAGTAAACCAGTAGACCTAAACACTTCCAGCGTGCCTTGAATCCTTCACTAAGGTGGTAAACCGACAGTGCCAAAAAACGTTTTAAAAATCGTGAAATTTTGTCTTCAAGTCTTCAAGATCTTTATCATCTTGTATCTCTGTCTACCTTTGCCCCACACTTACAATTGGTCTGTTCGTCTAATTTTCTACCAGAAGACTCCAAATTGTCCATTGCAGCAACTAAACTGTTTCTCAATTCAGCAAAAGAAAGAACCTGAAAACTGGTAAAAGATCGTCCATGCAATTAACCCAAACATGCTCATATGTGTGCAATATTGGGCCTAGCTGAGCTGACATAGTAGCAACTGCACATTTTTGCTACAGAGAAGTGCTGAGAAGCTTACTGTTGTGACAATAGTTAACAACACAGACCTTCAACAAAACCAAGTAACTTCCTTATGATCCATGTATCTATTGGCATGGTAAAGAACAACATCTCTGATTGATTAGTTCTGGACTTGTCCTGAGAAACTTATTGTAGGAAGCTGCTTGACTATAGGATAATAACTAGGAGAAGAAAGCAAGACAAAAACTGTCTTATTAATATACATATTATATATATATACATATATATAATATGTATATACATATATATATGTATATTATAAATGTATAAGCTTGACTTTTCAAAAAGAAATGAAACAAATGGAGATGACATGCATTTATTTCAGGGGCATAAGAAGATGATTTTTAATGGGGGGGGGCAATAATAGGGGGGGGGCAATAATATTGTGGAACTATACAGCTACACCCTTTCTAAGCACTATTTAATAAGTGTGCATTTTTAGCACTATTTAATAAGTGTGCATTTTTAGCACTATTTAATAAGTGTGCATTTTTAGATAAGCCTATTGTATAGAACTGTAATGAGTTTAAAATGCAATAATTTTAATCAAGTCTTCCGAAGTAGTTCATTCTGCATTTATTAACAGACACAAAAGTCCTAGCTATTTCAGTTAGAATTTGGTGTACATATAACAAGAATAAGTTATTCAACTGACAGTCAGTCATGGTGCTTCTTAAATACATCTTTCTTCAACAGAGGGAAGAAAATGGCTGAAGTGGCAGGATATGTCGGGTATAGTTTGTCTACTTCCTGAAGCATGCCTTTGTAGATTTCACTTTCATTCATAGCAGCAGAAATGGTTCTTATACTGTTACTTTAGTAATAGTAGTCGTAGTTCCCTAAAATGCTGTCCTGATGTTATCAGGAATCATCAAAAGTTGTACCTTCAATCTCTCTAGGTCAAAATCTTCTTCCAAATAAGCACTTAATGCAGCCGACATCACTGTAGCATTGCTTCCATTGGCAAAACCAAGAAGAAGTGATTCAATGTTTTGTATACTGTCAAGATCTGATTAAAGCGCCTTTCAACCTCTCCTGCAGTTAACTCAGTCACTTCGAAACACATATGACGGTACCTTTCTTTAGGATTTGCATATATATGTGGACTTGCACCATCATCAAATCATCTGGGCCTTTCAACCTCTCCTGCAGTCACTTTGAAACACATATGACACTACCTTTCTCTAGGGTTTGCATATATATATGTGGGCTTGCACCATCATCAAATCGTCTGGGCATCTTCCTTCTTCATGGAAGAGTTGGTGCTGCTGTGAAGTCCTTGGAATCATAAAGGACCTGATCATAAAATGAATCGAACTTTTCCTTGCTTCTCAGGGATTGCATATAAGAAACAAGGCATTTTGCTCCCTGTATGGCCTCTTGAACTGTAAAGTCTTGTGCCTGCAAATTGGTTGAGAATTGATCAGATGCTGAAAATACCAGATAAGCTAGCTTGAGGCCATAATAGGTATCAAAATCAAAATTATCCATTTTGGTTGCTTGCTTTTGCAGCATATTCATCGTGCCCCTGACTGATCTGCTCCAAAGCATTTTGTAAGGTATCATAGTTCTTTTAAATGCTTGCTATGGATGCATGCCTCACAGTCCAACGTGTAGGGCACAATATTCGAGATAGTTGACCAGTGTTAATTGTTACTCCCTTCTTAAATTTTCAAACGAGGTATGCCGTTTAGGAGACATTTTAATAAGCAGGGTTAATTCAAACACAAAATTCATAGCATCTCTCACTATATATATCACAGGTTTTAGTTACATCCTTCACACATAGATTGAGGTTGTGAGCCGGGAATGAACGTAGAGTGCCTTTGGTTCTTCCTTCTTAACTAAAGCTTGAACTCCATTCCTGATTCCGCTCATATTGGCAGCACCATCAAATGCTTGACCCCGACATTTACTGATGGGCAATGAGCTCCGCAACAAGACAAAGAAAATATTGTCATTGCTTCAGTATCAGGAAGTTGAATAAGGCTTAGGGTAGTCTCATGAATGTTGTAGTCGTGAGCTACCCAACGAATTGATAACGACATTTGTTCATCGCCAGCTATGTCTGATGCTTCATCAACTAGCATTGAAAACCAAGATTGATTTCAGTCAAAAAAATTCGAAGAACAGGGAGACCCATGATTGTAATTATTTCATTAACTATCTCCGGGGAAATATATTCTCTCTGTCACAGTCAGGGCATCATTTCAGGGAAATCCTTAGCCTGTAGTAATAGTAATTGATACAGATTACCACTGAAAGTCTCCATATGCCCACAAAGGGGTAAACCCAGACGAGATAGAAATTGAACACAGCGAAGCTTTATGAGCATGCATCTATGATGGCTTTGGTCAGTGCTATATTGGTGAATGAACTGAACATCTATACCTAGACCATGAGAGTTTGTTGCCACTTTTAGAGTAGCTTTCTTGTGAATGCTACTGGCTTCATGTTCACGAAATTTCTGTAGTGCTTTCTTCCAATTTGAAAAGCCGAGATGAGTGAATGCAGATTGGCTATGTAAAGCTGAGAAGGCCTTGATTGTCAGCACAATGACAAGTGGCACAATAAACTTTGTACTGTGATGTGCATACAGTTATCCAAGGATGGATTTTGTACCAATTGGTTTGTATCTTTCTTGAATGACATTTTTTCATTGTCATGATCCTTAGTGACAGTGTGATAGGAAAAGCTTGTTTTAGAATCGCCTTCACTGGATGGTTAATATGGAGTGCACAGATCAGAGCAACATTGGTACTGGCAGGTACTGCTGGAAGTAGATGAAAAGTCAACTGCTTCATCATCGGGTATCACAGCAGCTGAAGTAGATGGCATTTCATCTTTCATCCTCCACTATACACGATATATAATCTCAAATTAGAAACACATACAGTACACTGATTTAGCCAGTTATCCTACCTGTTCCTGATGAATCCAATTCATTTGTTTGATCCTGATCAGCTGAAGCAACTTTAAAGAAGTGTCCAATCTTCTTCTGAGCCATCAATGTTGGACCATAGATTCTTGTATCTTACAGATCTTTGGTTGGACACTACATCTCTGATAGCTGGCCATGTGCTTAATTAAACTGAGCACATGACTGTCAGCTTTGCATCCTAGCATTTAGGTCTTATTCACACCTGCTTTGATCACATGACAATCCCATAAGTGTAGTTTGTACATGCATCATGCAAAATTTACATGTGGCTTTGTATTAATTCACACATTGATATATCGAATCATGAATGTGTGAACCTTTCTTAGTTTATAAGGGGGGAGGTTGACCCAATTGTCACCCCAGACCATCTGGGCTGTGTTGACTAATAACCCTGCCATCTGCATCGACTAAAGACTGGTTCACAACACCACACTGGCTGAGTGTTGCGGTGCGTTTAGTTAATTGACCTTTGACCCTCGAATCGCGCTCAACAAAGACGGACACTGATTGGTCCGATGCTGCGTTCAGACGCTGGATTAGAACTTTTTTCTAATCCAATGTCTGAAACACAGCATCAGATCAATCAGAACATCGCATATCGGTGGCGGCTCGGGTCAAAGGTCAATTGAAAACTTGCAATGCTTGGCCAGCGTCGGGTTGTGAACCAGCCTTATGCTGAACCAACACTGAAATATAATCTCATCCTTGCAAGTCAACCTAGCTTTGCTATAGTCACACTCATAGCCACTGTACATAGCTGTTCAGTATGCCAAGCATCCTTGAGGACCGCCCACCCGTTGACGTCTCTGAAGTAATTTAGTGTTTTTTCTTAAATTTATTATTATTTTAGCAGCAGATGAAGAAAAGAATTAAATGTTGTTATTATTCCCACAAACCCCTCGGCCGGGTGGCTGTCCGCGTTTGACCTGTCTGATAAACAGCGCCATTAGGTGTGGCCTAACCACACCCCTCGGCTGGGTCGCCGTCCGTGTTTGACCTGTATGATAAACAGCCTCGGCTGGGTCGCTGTCCGCGTTTGACCTGTCTGATAAACAGTGTCATTAGGTGTTGCCTACTCGGCTGTGTCACCGTCCGTGTTTGACCTGTCTGATAAACAGTCTCATTAGGTGTGGCCTAACCACACCCCTTGGCTGGGTCGCCGTCCGCGTTTGACCTGTCTGATAAACAGTGTCATTAGGTGTGGCCTAACCACACCCCTCGGCTGGTTCGCCGTCCGTGTTTGACCTGTATGATAAACAGCCTCGGCTGGGTCGCTGTCCGCGTTTGACCTGTCTGACAAACAGCGTCATTAGGTGTGGCCTAACCACACCCCTCGGCTGGGTCGCCGTCCGCGTTTGACCTGTATGATAAACAGCATCATTAGGTGTGGCCTAACCGCCAACTGATGTAGTCGCTTCACTATTCATTGTTGGAGCTCTTACACTGAATGACACCGAGTGATAAATCCGCCAGCTCCAGTAGCCCATCTGTGTAGGTATGTTTGTGCAGCTCCAGTAGCCCATCTGTGTAGGTATGTTTGTACAGCTCCAGTAGCCCATCTGTGTAGGTATGTTTGTGTACAGCTACTGTGTACAGCCCATCTGTGTAGGTATGTTTGTGCAGCTCCAGTAGCTCATCTGTGTAGGTATGTTTGTGCAGCTCCAGTAGCCCATCTGTGTAAGTATGTTTGTGCAGCTCCAGTAGCCCATCTGTGTAGGTATGTTTGTGCAGCTCCAGTAGCCCATCTGTGTAGGTATGTTTGTGTACAGCTACTGTGTACAGCCCATCTGTGTAGGTATGTTTGTACAGCTCCAGTAGCCCATCTGTGTAGGTATGTTTGTGCAGCTCCAGTAGCCCATCTGTGTAGGTATGTTTGTGCAGCTCCAGTAGCTCATCTGTGTAGGTATGTTTGTGTACAGCTACTGTGTACAGCCCATCTGTGTAGGTATGTTTGTGCAGCTCCAGTAGCCCATCTGTGTAGGTATGTTTGTGCAGCTCCAGTAGCCCATCTGTGTAGGTATGTTTGTGCAGCTCCAGTAGCTCATCTGTGTAGGTGTGTTTGTACAGCTCCAGGAGCCCATCTGTGTAGGTATGTTTGTACAGCTCCAGTAGCCCATCTGTGTAGGTATGTTTGTGCAGGCATGTCTGTTTGTGCAGGCATGTCGAGTGATTGGGATAAACAAATCTTGCAAAAAGGTTTTTAAGCCACCCTTTACCCATTCATAAATAAGTTGTTTTTAACATTTATATACCGTAAAGTTGTGATCGGCACTTAACCTTTCACCTTGAAAATCAGATGGGTGTGCGCTTGCTGTGTGGAGGGTGCTGACTGTGTACTTTACGGTACTTGCTCTACACATGGTGGTTCACAGGTGCACATTTTCACGCATAAACTTTAGAATGCTATTTCACGATTCTTATTTTCACGAATATGAATCTGCTCGAACATAGAGCATTCGAACATATGACCACGCCCATGAATCTTGTACAATCAGTGCGGCCACATGGGAAAAAACGACCCCCACTGACAACTGGCGTGTGGACAATCACGTTTCGACAAAGCTGAAAACTTCACTCTTTGAAGCTGTGGTATGACTATTTTGCTTTTTGCTGTCTGGGATGCAGCTATCAACGAACAACTGCTTTGCCCAAGGGAGAGAAGCAGCAATAGGTGAGATGGTTTTGCGGTGGTGGTGGTAGGGATCAGTATTGTTGTTGGTCATCTTCCTAGGAAGATTCGTGCAGTATGTGCATTGCTTGTTCATTGTGGAGGAACTATAACCTGTGAAGGTACAGGGCTTAGGCGATATCAGGTGACCTTCCACAAGCAGGTATGAAGCTTCTTTAGCGTCCAAGGAGGAGAGAAACACCTTGCAGAGACCAAGAAGGTTTATTGAAGCTGCTTGTGTTAGTGAAGAAAAAGCTGAACTACCTGCAAGAAAGAAAGGGAAAATAAGCAAAGTTCATTGTTCTTGAGAGAGTCGACAAGAGAGAAAATCATTAGGGGAGAAGAACTAACTGCTATGAACATGAGCTATGCACAGAGTCTTCTCAAACATCCCAAGACTAAGTGGGCTGAAGCCAACTGTCTTTCAGTCTTTAAGAAGTTGTCCATTTCCCAGTCAAGCCCTTGAGACTTGCTTCAGGTCATCTTCACTCATGGCTGTCGCTGGATTGTGGCATCAACCATCCGGTATGGCAAAGACATGGTGCATGTTGCTTGAATTTATCCCACAGATGAGAAGTCGGTAGGAATAGTTTCAGGTCTGTTGCAGCGATCTCCTCCCTCTTGAGCACTGGAAGGAAATGCAACACAGCAAGGGACAAGAGACTGTGGATTGTTTGCCATAGCCATTGCATGTACAGTTGCTGCTGGTCTTGACCCAGTGCCACTCCATCCAAGTCTAAGCAGTTTGGGATGACATCTCACTTAGCTCAATGTTTTGGGGATGACTGTGTTCCCTATAGTACTGTAGTATTATATATTATACATGCATGCATGCATGGATGGATGGTAAACTTACTCTGTTCCCTATAGTACTGTAGTATTTATTATACATGCATGCATGGATGGATGGTAAACTTACTCTATTCCCTATAGTACTGTAGTATTTATTATACACGCATGCATGGATGGATGGTAAACTTACTCTGTTCCCTATAGTACTGTAGTATTTATTATACATGCTACATGGCATGCATGGATGGTAAACTTACTGTGTTCCCTATAGTACTGTAGTATTTATTATACATACATGCATGCATGCATGGTAAACTTACTCTGTTCCCTATAGTACTGTAGTATTTATTATACATGCTACATGGCATGCATGGATGGTAAACTTGCTGTGTTCCTTATAGTACTGTAGTGTTTGTTATACATGCATGCATGCATGGATGGATGGTAAACTTGCTGTGTTCCCTATAGTACTGTAGTATTTATTATACATACATGCATGCATGCATGGTAAACTTACTCTGTTCCCTATAGTACTGTAGTATTTATTATACATGCTACATGGCATGCATGGATGGTAAACTTGCTGTGTTCCTTATAGTACTGTAGTGTTTGTTATACATGCATGCATGCATGGATGGATGGTAAACTTGCTGTGTTCCCTATAGTGCTGTAGTATTTATTATACATGCATGCATGCATGGTAAACTTACTGTGTTCCCTATAGTACTGTAGTATTTATTATACATGCATGCATGCATGAATGGATGGTAAACTTACTCTGTTCCCTATAGTACTGTAGTATTTATTATACATGGCATGCATGCATGCATGGATGGTAAACTTACTGTGTTCCTTATAGTACTGTAGTGTTTGTTATACATGCTACATGGCATGCATGGATGGTAAACTTGCTATGTTCCTTATAGTACTGTAGTGTTTGTTATACATGCATGCATGCATGCATGGTAAACTTACTGTGTTCCCTATAGTACTGTAGTATTTATTATACATACATGCATGCATGCATGGATGTAACTGTATGAATGTATATAGTGGTCATGATTCAATATCTATTGTGACCTGAACTTATATGAAGTAGGAGTGTCCGTCTGTATGCATGTCTGCTATGCACAGCCAAACAGAAGGTCGGATGCAGACGAAACTTCACCTTTGCAACTAGTGGATGCCTGGATGGTTTTTATAAAGATTTGGTCAGCATTTGGACTTGAAGCAGCACCATCGCACGGCACAGCATTTGGCGCTGTCTGCCATTTTGTCTAGGAACATACCTGCGCATGCGTCTTCCACATTAACAATGATAGCATGCAAATAACGCAACATGGCAACATATTACAAATATACTACACATGCTCGTTACCTTAGACCTCACCTGATGCAGGCAGTCTGCTAGCAAGACTGCCTCTAGCCCTACTCTATTACAAAAATACTGTAGTTGGCTGAAATGGTGCGATTTACAGAGGGCAGCGTCGTCTTCAACTGGTTCTGACGATTTTATTTATTTATTTTCAAAAGTAGCCATGAAAGTGTTTGGGAGAGTAATGTTTGGGAGAGGGAAGGGGGGGACTACGTCCCTCATTCTTGTGCTCCTCTGCTGGTTGTTTTATTTTATCCTTTCCCGGGAATGCTGGGCACCTCTGCTAGTATATATCCATATAAGGTGTTCATTAGTAGTCAAGAACACGCTAGTGATGCAGAATGCTTGCAGCTCTAAAACCATTTATGGCAATTGAAGCATTGTCTTGTAGTAAGTGTGCAAGTCAATGGCCCCCAAGTGGCTTCTGGCAGGATGGACATGCGCAAGTCCTCTGGTATGACTTCTCCAGTTGCACCACTACCTGAGTAGCGTACTGGCTTTTCCTCTCTGGCCCGAGTAATAGTTCCTCCTTTTTCTTCCACACACCTAAAAAATAATGCTCAATATTGGGTGTGTGTTATTTTAGGAACTATTTTGTGAGCGCTTATTCGCCGATTGGCTGGGTTTTTTTCAGGTCTGGACATACACTAAAATGGTATTCAATCTAGGACTGATCAGTTCTGACCTTGGAATACTCAGGGAATACTCACTAAAGAAGCTTCCAAAGTGAGGTTTAGCTGTGAAATGTGCTTTATTTAAAAGATTATCATTTTTTTGGTCCAATATGGGTCAAACGAGAAACAGCACTCCCTTATAGTGCTACTCTTCTATACCTGGTGCCATAAGTTCATGTGTACTGTGTTCACATGCACATGTAGAGGGTGTTCATATGTACTGTGGCCACATGCACATGTAGAAGGTGTTCATGTGTACTGGACCACATGTACATCTAGAGGGTGTTCATATGTACTGGAGTGCATGCACATGTAGAGGGTGTTCATATGTACTGTGCCACATGCACATGTAGAGGGTGTTCATATGTACTGGACTACATGTACATGTAGAGGGTGTTCATATGTACATGCACATGTAGAGGGTATTCATATGTACTGTGGCCACATGCACATGTAGAGGGTGTTCATGTGTACTGGACCACATGTACATCTAGAGGGTGTTCATATGTACTGGAGTGCATGCACATGTAGAGGGTGTTCATATGTACTGTGCCACATGCACATGTAGAGGGTGTTCATATGTACTGGACTACATGTACATGTACATGTAGAGGGTGTTCATATGCACATGTAGAGGGTGTTCATATGTACTGTGGCCACTACATGTAGATGGTGTTCTAGATGGTGTTCAATGTACTGGACTACATGCACATGTAGAGGGTGTTCATATGTACTGTGCCACATGCACATGTAGAGGGTGTTCATATATACTGTGCCACATGCACATGTAGAGGGTGTTCATATGTACTGTGCCACATGCACATGTAGAGGGTGTTCATATATACTGTGCCACATGCACATGTAGAGGGTGTTCATATGTACTGGACTACATGCACATATAGAGGGTGTTCATGTGTACTGTAGCCACATGTACATGTAGATGGTGTTCATATGTACTGGACTACATGTACAGTACATGTAGAGGGTGTTCAATGTACATACTGGACTACATGTGCTTGTAGAGGGTGTTCATATGTACTGTGGCCACATGTACATGTAGAGGGTGTTCATATGTACTGGACTATGCACATGTAGAGGGTGTTCATATACTGAACTACATGTACATGTAGAGGGTGTTCATGTACTGGACTACATGTGCTTGTAGAGGGTGTTCATATGTACTGGACTACATGTACAGTACATGTAGAGGGTGTTCATATGTACTGGAGTGCATGCACATGTAGAGGGTGTTCATATGTACTGTGGCCACATGTACATGTAGAGAGTGTTCATATTTAATGTAACCACACACACACATATGCAGAGGGTGCAAACACATGAAGAAGAGTCGGCCTTGCTGAAGGCCTACATTGGCGAGTGGACCAAGTACTTCACACAGTGTGACTATCTGCCCAAACCCTTCCAGGCCATGGAGATGGAGGGCACCAACAACAAACCAAAGAAGAGAAGTCAAGAGGGAAACAGAGTACAGCTGGTGAGTGGGAGAGAGATCTTTGTGCACTGACAAGAGTCATCATTTTCTCCTCATCTTCCACTACACCACTCAAAGCAACGCAATAAAGTGTCTAGGAAAAAGGAATAACATGTTCACAGAAAGCATCCTGCGCTAGCTGAAGTGGGTGGAGCTACATTGCCTATAATTAGAGTGACCTCTATATACATATCAAGCTTGTGGGATTGAGAAGGATCATTGATTGTCAGGTATCGTAACAGCTGTGTCAACATCGCAGGATCTCTGGTGCAGCTACGTAGAATTGCGGGGTTGATAAGAGTAATATAGCCTTGAAGTTGTTCATTAGAGGTGACCATTCCAAAGCTATGTGCAGCCGAAGTCAGGTTGATTGGTGGACAAGCCTCTCTGTTGCAGGGGGTGAAGACAAGCTTGATGTAGGCACACCAAAACTACTCAGTAGAACAAAAAGGAACTCGGTTTACTCTGGGCAAGTATCATAATTCCTTCTGATTGGACTCTGTTTGTGGTGATGGGTCAAGTACATGTATATATATATATATATAAATTATGAGCTCCGGGAAATGGGGACACTTCTCCCTTCCTCATCCTTCTCCCACCACCAAAAAGGCTTCGGAGGTTCTTTCTACATTTTGTGCACAGTGGCAACCATGCACTATTGCATGCAGACAGGGTCAGGGACCTCCCGGGGAGTCAGCAGCTCCTCGTGAGGCATTTGTGAGAGGCTAATCGTAGTTCTCTTTGTTTATTGTTGTTGTTGCTGTTGTGTTGTTGTTATTATTATATTATATAAATATGGTGGTAATATAGCCAGAGTTAGTTAATGGTAGATGACCTTAAGGAAACATCTTAGGCGCACTTTTCCT
Source organism: Cladorhizidae sp. MBARI D1340-BT2 (assembly GCA_028752905.1). Classification (NCBI taxonomy): domain Eukaryota; kingdom Metazoa; phylum Porifera; class Demospongiae; order Poecilosclerida; family Cladorhizidae; species Cladorhizidae sp. MBARI D1340-BT2. The sequence continues at coordinate 11,961,565 of JAQNBH010000017.1, forward strand.
GTGCTTGTCTGTCTACAAGGACAGCAGATGTTGCTTGTTCTATGGGAAACAACCTGAAGCCACACTGCTAGCATTAATACTTAGGATTGGTAAAGGGTCACTCAGTGTATTCTGTTAGAACTCTAGACACTGCCGACCGGCAACACCACTCCTCTCTCCCCCCTCCCCCCCTTTCTCTCTCTTCATTTCTTCTTCATAGCTGATGCTGGAAAGATGGAACAATCTCATCTTTGAGAGTGTCAGAGACAAGCTCCTGTTGGCGGCCATGAAATTCCTGTTTAACGAGCGTAGTGGCGAGGCCTTTGACTCTCAGCTGGTGGTGGGTGTTCGGGAGTCATTTGGTGAGATCTTTGTCCCTCTTGACTAGCTACTGATTATGAGTGATTGCATGCACATTCTTGTTGTTGTTGTTGTTGTTGTTGATGTGAAGTAAACTTGAGCACTGACGCAACAAACAAGCTCTGGATCTACCAGGAACACTTTGAGAAGAAGTACATTGCGTGTGCTGTCGAGTTCTACACTGTACATGGGCTGGCCTACCTCTCTGACAATGGCGTACAGAACTACATGAAATATGTAAGAGTCTCTTCCATGTCGTCTGTCTAGCACCTCTGTTCCCTTTCCCCCCCCCTCCTTGAATTTGCTCCCTCTCTCTACCCCAACCCCTACTCTGAAATCCTCCCATTTCCCCCCTCCCTCCCTCCCCCTTCCCCCTCCTCATCTCAGGCACACACTAAGCTTCAAGAGGAGGAACGCAGAGCCCAAAAATACCTAGAGACGAGGAAGGGGTGCACGTCAGTCCAGCTGCTGATGGATGCATGTGTGAAGGTGATGGTGACGGACCACAGGGACTCTATCATCGGGGAGTGCCCCAAACTCATAGCGACCAATGAAGTAGACAGTAAGCAAGTAGCCTAGAGCAATCACACAAAGAGTGGCCCCTTCAGGGTGTAGTAGAATATTGAAGATGCATGGTCTATTTCAATGGCTGATGGTCATCTTGAGAGGACTTGTTCCAAGGCTTTTAGCCAACACCATCAGCACCATCAAGTGTTGGCATGTAGTATTGCTAAATGACCAATGTCCAATACCTTCTTTTTTTGCCTGACCTGAACCCCGCCGTCAATCCTTACCTCCCCCCCCTCCCTGTCCCCCATGTCAAAAAGTTTGTTGTGCCCCCCCCCCCCCCCCCTTGCCATAAGTGACTGCCTCCCTTACATTCTCAGAGGTGATGGAGTACCATGCTCTTCTCTGCAGGCCTCTTCTCTGCAAGCCTCTTCTCTGTAAGCCTCTTCTCTGCAAGCCTCTTCTCTGCAAGCCTCTTCTCTGCAAGCCTCTTCTCTGCTGGCCTCTTCTCTGTAAGCCTCTTCTCTGCAAGCCTCTTCTCTGCAAGCCTCTTCTCTGCAGGCCTCTTCTCTGCAAGCCTCTTCTCTGCAAGCCTCTTCTCTGCAAGCCTCTTCTCTGCAAGCCTCTTCTCTGCAAGCCTCTTCTCTGCAAGCCTCTTCTCTGCAAGCCTGTCAATAACTTCATCACAGTCAAGAGCCATCAGTATTTCTTTTTCTGCAGCCATCAGCAAGAACCTTCCAAGTGGTCTTTAGACATAGTGCTTGTCAGTCTGTTCTTCACAAAGTTTGAAGTGGAGAAACTCCTTTCATGTGCTGTAACAGACCGAGCGAGGAGGAGATTGCAGAGTTTTTGTCTTCCTCCTCTCTTGTGTATCCATTCACTAACTCACCTTGCAAAGTTTCAACTGTGGCTCTCCATCAAGTGTTCTTTATCCTTTACTTCAGGGAAATTTCTTGCGTCAGGATGTATGCAAAGTCAGAACACAGTACTCCATTTGCTTCAAAGCATTATCTAATGCTTTCTCTGTAACAGTAGTGTCCAAAACCACATCATGGGTCTTTATCCTGTACTCTTTGTCTGGGTCCAGTATGGGCTCATCCACTGGCATCTCATCTGGTCCCTCCCGATCTGTTTCTCAGGGAGTGCAGCCGGACCTCCACCTCACATTTAGCTCACTGTAATTCCACATGGACCTGCTTCACAAACTCGTCAGCTGTTTCCTCACACCACTGAAATCTCTGATGCACTTTTTCAGGCTGTCTTGAGTTCCTGTGACCCATTGCCAGGCAGTGAGTGAGGTATCCATTGCCCTTGCTTGTAAATATTTTGAGAGAGGGTTAAGGTTTCCTCAAATGTTCTAAGGAACGCCTGAGCCGTGAGAGATTTATCTCATGCATGAGGCATGACTGAATGAAGCCTTTCACTTTGACTCATGCTGTTGGATTTATGGTGGCGTCTTCTCCAATTTTTGTGGGTGTGACCAATGCATCTATGAATAATGCTTGAAACGATTGCCGAATGTGCCGAATACTTTCCCGAGGGCCTCATGTTTGGCCCACCAGCATGTTTGCCCTACAGGAGACGGGCACTTGTGCTGTGGGTCTTGACTCGCATCCTCCCAGGTATTCATGCACTCATGTGTCATGAATGACTCCACTCAAAATTGAAAACATATAGCACTCGTTATCACTCTTCTATGGTGTCTGTCAGTACCACAACACCATATATGCACTTGGTTGGCACACCTTGCTGACGTCTAAGCAGAGAAGCCGTATTATCCTTGCATGTTGGCAGTTCAGCAGCGACATGAGCGACATCTATTTATGCCACATGGTGTTACCCTTGTATGTTGGCAGTTCAGCAGCGACATGACCGACCAACATCTATTTATGCCACATGGTGTTACCCTTGCATGTTGGCAGCTCAGCAGCGACATGACCGACATCTATTTATGCCACATGGTGTTACCCTTGCATGTTGGCAGCTCAGCAGCAACATGACCGACATCTATTTATGCCACATGGTGTTACCCTTGCATGTTGGCAGCTCAGCAGCGACATGACCGACAGCCATGCAGTGTTTTTCCAGAACCTGTGTCAGGAACTCTGCACGTGATGACAACCACCATGGCTATGAGTCTCTCTCATGAATGACATCCATGACATAGCTGAGGGTGACTGAGCACTGATCCATGGACATGATGTTGTCTTTGAGTTGTGTCCATACCTGCTTCCCCGACTTCACTTGCGATGGCTTCCTTGATGGTGTTGCTGATTGCATCATCGACAGACAGTTGTTTTTAAAAGGGAGGGATCCTCTTCCTCCTTTCCTCCCCGGCCCAGACTCACGCAGCTTCTTGCTTCTTGTAATGCAATCATTAGCATTCTCCTGAAGGCACACATCCTCCCCGGCCCAGACTCTGCTTCTTGTAATGCAATCATTAGCATGCTCCTGAAGGCACACATCCTCCCCGGCCCAGACTCAGCAGCTTCTTGCTTCTTGTAATGCAATCATTAGCATGCTCCTGAAGGTCCGGCCCAGACTCAGTAGCTTCTTGCCTCTTGTAATGTAATCATTCGCATGTTCCTGAAGGCACACATCCTCCCCGGCCCAGACTCAGCAGCTTCTTGCCTCTTGTAATGTAATCATTCGCATGCTTCTGAAGGCACACATCCTCCCCGGCCCAGACTCAGCAGCTTCTTCTCTTGTAATGTAATCATTCGCATGCTTCTGAAGGCACACATCGCATTTACTCAGAAGCAGTTCTAATGAACTCTAAATAAAAAGCTGTTGTAGTCAGTGGCTATATTTACGTTGTCTCAAATTTCTTTGCCCTATAACCAAGGCCACGCCTTTCTATCAGTCAGACCAGTCAGACCACGTCAATCACCTCTGACACTCTGTCTCTTTCACACCTGGTCCCGACACTTGATGTCTCTTCACACCCGGTCCAGGCACTCTGTCTCTTTCACACCCGGTCCAGGCACTTGATGTCTCTTCACACCCGGTCCGGCACTCTGTCTTTTTCACACCTGGTCCTGGCACTCTGTCTCTTTCACACCTGGTCCAGGCACTTGATGCCCCTTTCACACCTGGTCCAGGCACTTGATGCCCTTTTGCACCTGGCCCCGGCACTTGACATCCCTTTCACACCTGGTCCAGGCAATTGACATCTCTTTCACACCTGGTCCAGGCACTTGATGTCTCTTTCACACCTGGTCCTGGCACTTGATGTCTCTTTCACACCTGGTCCCGGCACTTGACATCTCTTTCACGCCTGGTCCCGGCACTTGACATCTCTTTCACACCTGGTCCAGGCACTTGATGTCTCTTTCACACCTGTTGATGTCTCTTTCACACCTGGTCCCGACACTTGATGTCTCTTTCACACCTGGCCCCGGCACTTGATGCCCCTTTCACACCCGGTCCTGGAACTTGATGTCTCTTTCACACCTGGTCCTGGCACTGGATGTCTCTTTCACGGTTCCAGCACTTGATCCCCTTTCACACATGGTCCAGGCACTTGACATCTCTTTCACACCTGGTCCAGGCACTTGATGTCTCTTTCACACCTGGTCCTGGCACTTGATGTCTCTTTCACACCTGGTCCCGGCACTTGACATCTCTTTCACGCCTGGTCCCGGCTCTTGATGTCTCTTTCACACCTGGTCCCGGCATTTGACATCTCTTTCACACCTGGTCCAGGCACTTGATGTCTCTTTCACACCTGGTCCCGACACTTGATGTCTCTTTCACACCTGGTCCCGGCACTGGATGTCTCTTTCACACCTGGCCCCGGCGTGCAGGCATTGGTTTGCCGCTAAGAAAGCAAGTTTTTGTGTCCGCCTTGCCTGCTCAGGCAATGTACCGGCTCGGTGGGCAATACTCTGTTCATGTTCCTTTGATACACATGAGACTGGGTATTCACACCTCCTTTCGCAAATGTACTGTTGCACAAGGACTTCATAAATCCTAAACACACTGTACTGTACAGTAGAGCAAATATGACTATCACAATAAGTAAGCCACTTGCCATCAGAGCCATCCTTGCAGCTGGAGTGATGACCAAAGGATATGCCCAGCTCTTTGGAATGAAGGCATGTGAAGTACTCAAAACTACAGATAACCTGACTCATCTTTCTTTCTTCAACTGCTCCTCTCTCTTTCCTGAGCTAAAGCTGCGGCCCTCTTTCAGTACTCTCCCCTCCCACTCCCTCCAGGCTCTGAGGAAGCGGCTTAGGCTCCAGCAAACACAACAGGCAGGTGGAAATCCAGGCAATGCTAGTCAAAGGGGAAACTGTAGATGAATAAACACTTCCAAGAAGTTGGACTGTTGACTAACTCTATCACAGCTAGGACACATGACAAATTCACCCATGCACACACACATGCACGCACACACCCCACTCCACACACCCTGCACACATGCATGCACACATACACCCGTATACACACACATACATGTGCACACACACACACATGCGCGCGCGCACCCCACACACATGCATGCACACATGCACGTGCACACACACACACATGCACGTGCACACACACACACAGGTGTGTATGTCTATTGTATATCATGTACATGTGTTAATTTAACACTGCCTATTTCACTTGAAAGCTACTTGATGTGTTCAGTTGCACCTTGTCTGGAGGACCCCACTACAACCTCCTCCATCTTCTCCCTGTCAGACTCCTCACTGCTGGAGGACCCCACTACAGCCTCCTCCATCCTCTCCCTGTCAGACTCCTCACTGCTGGAGGACCCCACTACAGCCTCCTCCATCCTCTCCCTGTCAGACTCCTCACTGCTGGAGGACCCCACTACAGCCTCCTCCATCCTCTCCCTGTCAGGCTCCTCACTGCTGGAGGACCCCACTACAGCCTCCTCCATCCTCTCCCTGTCAGGCTCCTCACTGCTGGAGGACCCCACTACAGCCTCCTCCATCCTCTCCCTGTCAGGCTCCTCACTGCTGGAAGACCCCACTACAGCCTCCTCCATCCTCTCCCTGTCAGGCTCCTCACTGCTGGAGGACCCCACTACAGCCTCCTCCATCCTATCCCTGTCAGGCTCCTCACTGCTGGAGGACCCCACTACAGCCTCCTCCATCCTCTCCCTGTCAGGCTCCTCACTGCTGGAAGACCCCACTACAGCCTCCTCCATCCTCTCCCTGTCAGACTCCTCACTGCTGGAGGACCCCACTACAGCCTCCTCCATCCTCTCCCTGTCAGGCTCCTCACTGCTGGAAGACCCCACTACAGCCTCCTCCATCCTCTCCCTGTCAGGCTCCTCACTGCTGGAGGACCCCACTACAGCCTCCTCCATCCTCTCCCTGTCAGGCTCCTCACTGCTGGAGGACCCCACTACAGCCTCCTCCATCCTCTCCCTGTCAGGCTCCTCACTGCTGGAAGACCCCACTACAGCCTCCTCCATCCTCTCCCTGTCAGGCTCCTCACTGCTGGAAGACCCCACTACAGCCTCCTCCATCCTCTCCCTGTCAGACTCCTCACTGCTGGAGGACCCCACTACAGCCTCCTCCATCCTCTCTCTGTCAGGCTCCTCACTGCTGGAGGACCCCACTACAGCCTCCTCCATCCTCTCCCTGTCAGGCTCCTCACTGCTGGAAGACCCCACTACAGCCTCCTCCATCCTCTCCCTGTCAGACTCCTCACTGCTGGAGGACCCCACTACAGCCTCCTCCATCCTCTCTCTGTCAGGCTCCTCACTGCTGGAGGACCCCACTACAGCCTCCTCCATCCTCTCCCTGTCAGGCTCCTCACTGCTTGAAGACCCCACTACAGCCTCCTCCATCCTCTCCCTGTCAGACTCCTAACTGCTGGAGGACCCCACTACAGCCTCCTCCATCCTCTCTCTGTCAGGCTCCCCTCCAGCTTCACCCGTTTTCATGCGAACAGCAACAAGCCATTTGTTTTCTACATTTTGAAAGCCAACAATTTAGTCCACAAAATATACTCAAGACTTTGAACTTAGCTTGCCTAGTGCTAATTGGGAGAAATAATAGCCTAATGATGGACTTAGTCATGATTATCATTTTGCCTCAGGTGTTTGTACGTACATACGTTCAACACATGGGGCTCTAAGTGGCCTCCTTATATGTACTGTATATATGAATGCAACATTGTAGTTTTCCGTATGTGCTAAATGGCACGCTAAGAGACAGTCCTTTGTAACAATGGATCCAAGTAAAACAAGAAAGATGAAATAGGAGCAAGAAATGGACGAGGATGACAAAGGTGCTATAGAAACTGAGGAGAGCTGGGCTATGGAAAAACAACAACTTATGCCTCAGGCATGCGTGCATTCATACATTTATCGACGGAGCAATTGGCTTCCATCTGTACATCGCCACACACGTGTGCTCCATACCCAATGTTTGATTATTGCCTAGCGAGATAGTCTACTGAAGGCAGCATGGAAGATTGTTGGACTAATTTATCTTAACATGAACTTCGTAGTGAGTTCACCAAACAGGTGGATGGCAATTTAGCATACATGTACACAGCCATCAATATGAAGTGGCTGCTGCAACTGTAGACTATTCACAATGAACTTCTCAATAATCAACTTGAAATTTACTCTCTCTCGACGTTTCGACACGATGCTCTTGCCTTCATCATCAGGAATAATGAGATGCTCTTGTCTTCATCATCAGGAATAATGAGATGCTCTTGTCTTCATCATCAGGAATAATGAGATGCTCTTGTCTTCATCATCAGGAATAATGAGCTGCTCTTGTCTTCATCATCAGGAATAATGAGATGCTCTTGTCTTCATCATCAGGAATAATGAGATGCTCTAGCCTTCACCAGGAATAATGAGATGCTCTAGCCTTCATAAGGAATAATGAGCTGCTCTAGCCTTCATTAGGAATAATGAGATGCTCTAGCCTTCATCAGGAATAATGAGATACTCTAGCCTTCATCAGGAGAATAATGAGATGCTCTAGCCTTCATCAGGAATAATGAGCCGCTCTAGCCTTCATCAGGAATAATGAGATGCTCTAGCCTTCATCAGGAATAATGAGATGCTCTAGCCTTCATCAGGAATAATGAGATGCTCTAGCCTTCATCAGGAATAATGAGATGCTCTAGCCTTCATCAGGAATAATGAGCCGCTCTAGTGTTCATCAGGAATAATGAGATGCTCTAGCCTTAATCAGGAATAATGAGATGCTCTAGCCTTCATCAGATGCTCTAGTCTTCATCAGGAATAATGAGCCTTCATCAGGAATAATGAGCTGCTCTAGCCTTCATCAGGAATAATGAGATGCTCTAGCCTTCATCACGAATAATGAGATGCTCTAGCCTTCATCAGGAATAATAAGATGCTCTAGACTTCATCAGGAATAATGAGATGCTCTAGCCTTCATCAGGAATAATGAGATGCTCTAGCCTTCATCAGGAATAATGAGATGCTCTAGCCTTCATCAGGAATAATGAAATGCTTTAGCCTTCATCAGGAATAATGAGCCGCTCAAGCTTTCATCAGGAATAATGAGATGCTCTAGTCTTCATCAGGAATAATGAGACGCTCTAGCCTTCATCAGGAATAATGAGATGCTCTAGCCTTCATCAGGAATAATGAGCCGCTCTAGCCTTCATCAGGAATAATGAGATGCTCTAGCCTTCATCAGGAATAATGAGATGCTCTAGCCTTCATCAGGAATAATGAGATGCTCTAGACTTCATCAGGAATAATGAGATGCTCTAGCCTTCATCAGGAATAATGAGATGCTCTAGCCTTCATCAGGAATAATGAGATGCTCTAGCCTTCATCAGGAATAATGAGATGCTCTAGCCTTCATCAGGAATATTCAGATGCTCTAGTCTTCATCAGGAATAATGAGATGCTCTAGCCTTCATCAGGAATAATGAAATGCTCTAGCCTTCATCAGGAGTAATGCGACGCCAAGGCTCGCGTAAGCTTGTTATATACCGATATCTACCATGTGATACAGACCACACCTCAGCACACGTGTCCAGCACGTGAACTGGATGCGGCAAAAATAATAAAAGATGATATTAATTAATTTTGCCACTTTGGATAGAATTCTGCAGCATACATGCATGCTGCATGATTGCTGTGGGGTTCAGTCATTCAGCATTAGCAGATGATTTCTGGTTCGGGACTACAACTGCATCACTCTCAATATTCACCTTCTCCCCACACTAAAACTTAGTCCCCTCCCCCCATCACCTGTGTGACGCATGTTGTGCTCCACCCTGCTTCAGCTTTCCCATCCCTGCCGGGAAGAGCCGCCCTGGCCTATGTGATCTTTGCGTCTGCCTCGAGGGCACGTTGTTTTTGTTTTTCCAGCGTCACCTCTCCTCTTGTTCGCTGCGTTTCCTCCTTGGACGAGTCAAAATAGAAATGTAGACTATGAAATGTTTGCTAATCATGATTGACCTATCCTCTTGGAAAATTGTTGATAGGGAGGGGCCATGCTTACCCTTAAGGGAACGAGAATATGATGGCAATGTTTGTGTGTGTGTGGGGGGGGAGAGAGAGAGGAGCGGCACGGTCACTTTCATATATAATATATATGTATGCATTTAAAACTGACCAGCTCACTGGGCCACATTTTCCAACGGCCACTCTGTCCCTGAGATTTGTACATGGAGCACACTACAAGAAGAACATTGCCAGCCATGGTTTTAGCCATTTTCTAAAAAAATTCATATGCGATCCTAACATGTCCATTGCTTCGTACATGTAGCTATATGGTCTGTGAGATGTGCCTGAACCCTTGTACTGCATTCTCTGACTTGGTTACGATGATTATGATGATGATGATGGTTGCTGTTGTTGTTGTTGTTGTTTATTATTATTGCTATTATTATTTTATTATTATTATTATTTAAATTGTTGTTGTTGTTGTTATTACTATTACTATTATTATTATTATTATTATTATTATTATTATTATTATTATTATTATTATTATTATTATTATTATTATTATTATTATTATTATTATTATTATTATTATTATTATTATTATTATTAATTTTATTATTATTATTATTTTATTACATGTATTTTATTACATGTAGTATTTTATTACATGTATTATTATTACTACTACTATTTATTGACAGAATTGAGTTTAATGTTTGGCCTATTGGACCGCATCCCTAATGGAGTGGAGCCTATGTTGCGGGACATTGAGGCCTACGTGGTTCATAATGGGGTTGACGATATGAAGTCCTGTGCTGAAATCATCACTTCAGTAAGTGTGTGGAGGGGGAAGGGAAGAGGGGTCAGGAGTAGGGGAGGGGAGATAGAGCAGGGAAGGTTAGGTGTGTTTAGTTGTAGTGATGGAGAGAGATATGGAGATGATCAACAGCTGAACCCAGTTCCTCTTTGGATTTGTTATCAGAAAAGTAACCAGCAGTAGCAGGTGCCCTCCATATAGCTAGTACCAGTGTTCTGTTGAAGATGTACACCAGTAGCAGGTGCCCTCCACATAGCCAGCACCAGTGTTCTGTTGAAGATGTACACCAGTAGCAGGTGCCCTCCACATAGCCAATACCAGTGTTCTGTTGAAGATGTACACCAGTAGCAGGTGCCCTCCACATAGCCAGCACCAGTGTTCTGTTGAAGATGTACACCAGTAGCAGGTGCCCTCCATATAGCTAGCTAGTACCAGTGTTCTGTTGAAGATGTACACCAGTAGCAAGTGCCCTCCACATAGCCAATACCAGTGTTCTGTTGAAGATGTACACCAGTAGCAGGTGCCCTCCACATAGCCAGCACCAGTGTTCTGTTGAAGATGTACACCAGTAGCAAGTGCCCTCTGCATAGCCAGTACCAGTGTTCTGTTGAAGATGTACACCAGTAGCAGGTGCCCTCCACATAGCCAGCACCAGTGTTCTGTTGAAGATGTACACCAGTAGCAGGTGCCCTCCACATAACCAGCACCAGTGTTCTGTTGAAGATGTACACCAGTAGCAGGTGCCCTCCACATAGCCAATACCAGTGTTCTGTTGAAGATGTACACCAGTAGCAGGTGCCCTCCACATAACCAGCACCAGTGTTCTGTTGAAGATGTACACCAGTAGCAGGTGCCCTCCATAGCTAGTACCAGTGTTCTGTTGAAGATGTACACCAGTAGCAAGTGCCCTCCACATAGCCAACACCAGTGTTCTGTTGAAGATGTACACCAGAGTAGCAAGTGCCCTCCACATAGCCAGCACCAGTGTTCTGTTGAAGATGTACACCAGTAGCAGGTGCCCTTCACATAACCAGCACTAGTGTTCTGTTGAAGATGTACACCAGTAGCAGGTGCCCTCCACATAGCCAGCACTAGTGTTCTGTTGAAGATGTACACCAGTAGCAAGTGCTCCCCACATAGCCAGCACCAGTGTTCTGTTGACGATGGCACAGCAGTAGTAAGTGCCCTCCACATAGCCAACACCAGTGTTCTGTTGTAGATGCCATGACAACAGCAACAACTAGGTGGTGTAGGCAATGTACAGATCTCCAAAGTGAGGTCATGGATTGCCCAATATTAGAGGGAGTTTGTTGTTGTGGTTTCTGCTGTTGTTGTTGTTGTTTGTGTGAGTACTGCATTAACCATGATAGATGTCGCATGGGCACAAGTTGTAACCAGCCCAAATCTGCGTAGCACTGCCAGGACATTTTGGCTTTCCTGCTTATAAGCCACAATGTGAAGGCCTATACCATTTTGCATGCAACTCACCCCAACCCTCACCTAACTCACAGTGATGCCACCATTCTGCATGCTGCTCACCCAACCCCCACCTAACTCACAGTGATGCCACCATTTTACATGCAACTCACCCAACCCTCACCTAACTCACAGTGATGCCACCATTTTGCACGCTGCTCACCCAACCCTCACCTAACTCACAGTGATGCCACCATTTTGCATGCAACTCACCCAACCCCCACCTAACTCACAGTGATGCCACCATTCTGCATGCAGCTCACCCAACCCCCACCTAACTCACAGTGATGCCACCATTCTGCATGCTACTCACCCAACCCTCACCTAACTCACAGTGATGCCACCATTTTGCATGCTACTCACCCAACCCTCACCTAACTCACAGTGATGCCACCATTCTGCATGCTACTCACCCAACCCTCACCTAACTCACAGTGATGCCACCATTTTGCATGCAACTCACCCAACCCCCACCTAACTCACAGTGATGCCACCATTCTGCATGCTGCTCACCCAACCCTCACCTAACTCACAGTGATGCCACCATTCTGCATGCTGCTCACCCAACCCTCACCTAACTCACAGTGATGCCACCATTTTTCATGCAACTCACCCAACCCTCACCTAACTCACAGTGATGCCACCATTTTGCATGCAACTCACCCAACCCTCACCTAACTCACAGTGATGCCACCATTCTGCATGCAACTCACCCAACCCCCACCTAACTCACAGTGATGCCACCATTCTGCATGCTGCTCACCCAACCCTCACCTAACTCACAGTGATGCCACCATTCTGCATGCTGCTCACCCAACCCTCACCTAACTCACAGTGATGCCACCATTTTGCATGCAACTCACCCAACCCTCACCTAACTCACAGTGATGCCACCATTCTGCATGCTACCCTCACCTAACTCACAGTGATGCCACCATTTTGCATGCTGCTCACCCAACCCCCACCTAACTCACATGATGTAATATACGTTCTAAAGCATAGACACGGATCGTCTTTTTTTTGCACTGCAATCTCTAGTGTAGTGTGCATGTGGAAGAAGTTATGGTCCATGAAAAATGAGCCGACGTAGCAGCATTTGCCAGACCTTTAGAGGGAGCAGAGGGTGGGAGGTCTTATAGGTCGAGATCATAGATGAATGAGGAATGTTTTTATTATTATTATTTATAATATTATTATTATTATATTTTATAATGTCCGTATTATCGTAGGACTCGGAGAAGTATGTGGAGGAGCTGCTGACATTATTCAACAGGTTTAGCAAGCTTGTCAGGACAGCATTCCACGATGATCCTAGATTCCTAACAGCAAGGGACAAGGCCTACAAAATAGTTGTGAATGACACCTCCGTCTTCCAAATGGAGCTTTGCAGTGGCAGGGCCAAGTAAGAGCTGAACACAGCAGCAGCTGCAGCAACGACATGCCTTCACGCTGAGTGTGTGATCATTTTTAAAGTAGTCTATTTTATCTCTGTTTCCCCCCCCCCCTTCCCCTTCCCTCCACTCAGAGGTGGTTGTAGTTCAAAGACACACCCTGAGTCCAAGTGTCCAGAGCTACTGGCCAACTATTGTGACATGCTCCTGCGTAAAACTCCTCACAGCAAGAAGATGACGTCAGAGGAGATTGAGAGAAAACTACGCAGCGTGGTGAGTCAAGTCAACTGCGTTCCCAAGTAACCTTGTTATTCTCACTGATTGCCACTTGTATTGGAGAGTGTGTATGTAGCACCCTCTATGTTGGGTCTGCCTACATTTCAAAGTGATACCCCCCCCCCCCCCCCCCCCCCCACCCCCCCTCGCCTCCAAAATGGCTCATACTTAGCCAAAAATCATTTTCCCAGCATCCCTAGAATCCTTTGCTATGCTAGGAAAACTAAAATGAAAGTGAAAGCCGATTAATGGGGTACTTGCATGATTACGCGTTTATACGTCACCCGCGTTCAGCCCCGCCTACGTATGGTATCAAAAAAACTGCAACCCATAGAGAATGTATTACAAATCATGACCATTCGTGATATTCATGAGCACTGCACCTGCATTATACCGTATATTTCTAAACAAAATTATAGGCATGGAGAGCATAAAATTTGCTACAAGCTGATATTATTCACATGTTCAGTCAATCGACGGTTAGCGAATTATGGAGAGTAGAAGTCAGAGAGTTGGTGCCGATGTCAGTAACTGAGCTTACCTGTGAGCTTGCTGCTAAGAAGAACTCATTGCCAGGAAGCAGTTCTATGGAGGTGAATGCTGATAGTAGATAAGATCCACGATCTATTTGTTCCCCGATTCAACAAGATGTAAAAGTAGTATCACCAGAAAACAATGCACGAAATAATGATCTATATTATTGTGGGCATGTGCGTACATGTAGGTATTGGCGTGTGGGTAAAGGGTCCTTGTTCATTAGGTAAAGGGTCTCTGATCCCATAATTAGCTATCTCCCCCAGGCGGATTAGTCCTTGTAATTCGGCCGATTGTTGGTCACGCAATGCCTTTTGGATCGGCGTACTTTCGTCTGTGGGCGTGAAGGTGCCGGAGTGGTGTGGCGGGCTGGTGTAGAGGGAGGTTCGGGTGGCAGAGGCGTCTCGAACGTGTCCTGTGTGGGCCGAAGTGGCGGTTCGGGAGGTGCCGGAAGGCCGGTATAGGATCGGGCACGACTGAGGGAAGGCCCTGGTCAGCTGAGTACGGTAAGTGGTGGATAACGGGAGTGTCCACTAGTTGGGTTGGAGGGTGAGGCGGAGGTGAGGGCAGCCGCTCCATGGGGGTGTCTGAATGCGTGGGCACGGCGCATCTTCGGAGGAATTTCCTGTTCCTTAGAGTAGCACGTCCCGATCCAGACATTCGTATCCAGTACTGATGAAATTGTTTCACCTCGATCACGACTCCAAGTTTGTCCCATCGACGAGGGAATGGGCCAGTTTGGTTCTGGACCCGTACTTGGTCGCCGACTCTGAGGGGCGTGAGTGGATGAGAGTGCTCTGCCCACTTGTCCTGTTCGTTGGCACCTCGTCTGGCCATTGTGGCTTCCCGCTCGTCGAGTAGGCGATCCCAGTAGGCATGGACTTTGAGTTTGCCAGGGATGACGGGTAGCAGGTCCTTGATGGGCCTGGCGAATACAGCTATGGCCGGTGAGATCTTTGTGACTGGGTCCGGGGTGTTGCGGTAGGTCAGCATGGCTCTCTGGAAGCGGTCGGTGTCGAGGTTGCCGTCGTTGTTGCCGGCTAGGACACGCTTGACAGTCTTGACCCCGATCTCCGCGCGAGCGTTGCTGTGGGGGAACGCCACTGAGCAGAGTCGATGGTGAACGCCCCAGTCGGAGAGGAATTGACGTGCTACTGAAGCAGTAAATTCAGGACCCCCGTCCGTGGTGATATCGTCGGGTATCCCGAATGTGACAAATATTGACCGTAGGTTAGAGGTGAGGCCGGTGGCGCCGTTGGTGGAGCGTTCCACGATGGGCCAGCCCGAAAAACGGTCAAAAATCACCACATAGGTGTGTCCCTTGTGGTGAAAATACGGCGCAGATGCTCTGAAATGGCCGTGTTGGCAGGGCAGGCTGCGTCGGTGGTAGAGATGCTTGGGAGGGCGACATCGTGTTGCACATGGTGCAAGTTGTCCTGTGGGCAGAGATGTCCGCTGCGATGCCCGGCCAGAAGATGGAGGCATCGGCTTTTGCCATCAGGTAGAGATGCTTGGGAGGGCGACATCGTGTTGCACATGGTGCAAGTTGTCCTGTGGGCAGAGATGTCCGCTGCGATGCCCGGCCAGAAGATGGAGGCATCGGCTTTTGCCATCATGAGGGTCGTCCCTTGATGGGCAGAGTGTAGGGCGTGTAGACAGTCGCTTCTCAGGGAGGAGGGTATAATCACACGGTCTTTGTATACAGCGACGCCGTCGGCAGAGTACAGGTGCGACCTGTGGACATGGAACATGCGAATTTCCTTGGGCACGTCGGCCTGCTTGTCTGGGAATCCTTCCTCGATGGCCGTAAGCAGGAGCTGCATGGCGTCATCAGAGGTAGTCTCCTCTTTGAGGCGTTGCCAGGTGATGGGCAGAGTTGAATGGAGTGTCGAGCACAGGGTGCTGATTAGCTTCTCCTCGTCCGCGTCCCCGGACTGATCGACCGAGAGGCCGGCCACCAGTGTGAGGGGAATTCTTGGGGGTGGTGCCGAAACCGGGTCTGGTAGGGACATCCCGTGGGGTTTGTGTGAACCAGTTGGATACCGCGATAGGGCGTCAGATGTGCGGTTTCGCACACCGGGGATGTAAAGCATTGTGAATGCGAATTGGAGGGTTTTCTCCTTGAGATTTCTGAGTCGCGAGTTTGTTATGTCGGCCAGAGCTCTATCCCCGAATATCTTTACTAGGGGGTTGTGGTCGACGGCAACGTAGAGGTCGGTGCAGCCGAGGACAAAATGTCTGCATTTGTCCAGAGCTTCGGCCACAGCAAGGGCTTCGCCCTCGATGGCCGCGTATCGGGATTCCGCGTCATGCGTGAACCTTGAACCAACGAGGGTGATTCTCCAGCCGTCTTTGCAGCAGAATAGCTCCCTCTGTGGACATGTGCAGTGCTTTTGGAACATCCAATAGCCTATCCCTGTCTTGCTCCAGTCTGTTGCGATGCATGTTGGTCTGTCCCTTTCGAATATCTCGACGCCGTGGTTGATTTGTTCCACGATAGTTTGTTTAGACTCCTCGAACGCTTCTTGGTGATCGGATGTCCAGTTGAACTTCGTGGCTGGCTTGAGCAGATCCCTGAAGGGGGCCATTGTGGCAGCGCGAGAGAACGCATAGGCCACCTGGTTTACCAGGCCGAACCAGGATCTGACATCCGTGGTGGAGGCTGGGGTGGGGAACTCAGCAATGGCCTTGGTGAATTTCCGTGCGGGCTTGACCGTGGTTAAGCCGATCTCGAAGCCGGCGAATTCGACAGTGTCCTGTGCGAATACGAACTTGGATGGGTTTAGTGTTATCCCGTTTGCGCCGCATCTGGTCAGCCAGGCAGCTGCGTCATGGAATGCCTGTTCGATGTCTGAGGACCAGATGAGCGTGTCGTCCACGCACTTCGTCTTGTTCTGTATGTCCTCTATGATGCTGTCGAACCTGGCGGTGTAACCGTCCCCGGACGCCTTGTACCCTAGAGGGGCGGTTAGGTAGCGGTAGTGCCCCCAGGGTGTGATGAATGTTGTGAAGTGCGTGTCCTCCGGGTGAAGTGGAACGGAGTGGTAACCGTTCCACGCGTCGAACACCGACTTCTTCATTCCCTTGGGAACGCCGCGGGCCTGGTGGTAGGGTGACTTCGTGTGGTGAGTCTCCCTTGTGGCGTGGGCGTTGAGGGGTTGAAAATCAATGACGCGTCTCGGTTCCCCATTGGACTTCCCGACAATCAACAAGCACAATTTCACGTATATTATTATTAACTACTTGGATCAACTTTACTATACTCTAAAACAACTACCTCTGTGGGCTTCTCTTGAAGTAGTAAAACAAACAATGCCTTCTTGCTTCATGGCTAATTATTCTACTACTCGTATTATTATCGACTGCACCGAGTTATTTATTGAAATCCCTTCTTCATTTCGTGCTCAGTCACAAACATACTCCTCGTACAAGAGCCACAACACTGCTAAGGGCCTTGTTGGTATTGCTCCTAGTGGAATTGTGACATTTGTTTCTTGTCTATATGGGGGTCACATATCTGACAAAAAAATTACTCAAGAGTGTGGCCTTATCGAGCTTCTTGAGTCTGGTGATGTGGTTATGGCGGATAGGGGCTTTGATATACAGCATTTGCTTGCATCCAAGTGTGTTACCTTGAATATACCACCCTTTATGCGAGGAAAGAAACAGTTATTACTTGAAGAGGAAATAGAAACAAGAAGTATTGCATCAGTACGTATTCATGTGGAGAGAGCAATTGAACGTGTAAAAAATTATCGTATTTTAAAAGGTATAATTCCAATTTCTCTGCACACACAGTTGGATGAAGTTTGGTTCATTTGTTGTGTACTTACAAATTTTCTTCCTGCCCTTATTCAGTAATTGGTTTTTGTCAGTTTCAGTGATATGAATAAATTATTATAATATATCATGACATTTCAGTAAATTTGTTTCAATGGTCATAAATATTATAATAAATCACAACATTTTTACAAGTTTAGGCACAATAGCAGTAGAATAAAAGCATTTCAACTTAGAAATCATAGCCGTCCAAAATATTTCATCAAAAAATATCCTCTGGATAGAAATCTCAGCATTAGTATATACTACAAAGTCGCACCACTTTTTAGAGCAAATAGCCATCTGTCCTTGGACTTGGTAATAATAATGATGTTGCTCTCTTAAAACAAGCTTACCCTTTTCCAGCCGACAACAAAACCCCTTCTGGGAAGCAGCTTGAAAAGGGCTGATGTCACGATGTTCGTAAGGACACTTTATTTCTAGCAAACCATTAGGATCATCAGTGGAATCTGGATCATGCACTACACCATCCGGACTAGCTCCAAGCCAAGAATGATTAGGGTTGATTACCAGTCCGGACATTGTTACTTCCAGACTGGAGTGTCCCCTCTCATGCCACTCTCGTTTGTAAGCACTTAGTGCTTTGTCTTCATTGTCCTTCCCCCAGGAACAGGATAGTGGCATTGAATGGTACAATCTTTGATTCACAATAGAATTCACAAGTGAATCTGGTGGTGTACTGGAAAGCCTCCTGCATACTCGACCAAAGAAAGAAGATGTTATTCTGCAGCTACGCTCCTTATACCATTCAGGAGATTTAGATTGACATCTAGTCTTCCTTTCAATTTCTGCTGCTTGTTCCTGAGAAACCATAATTCTACTCCATACCCCCTCTTCTGGTGATAGTGAAGGAGTGACAGTAGTCAGTTGTGGGGTCATTAGGGAGCAACATGCAGGCACTTCTGTCATTACCACCGAGTTAGAATTAGAGCCAACAGAGGGTGATGGAGCACATACAGGATGACAATCATTGCCTCGCATAACGGCAGTAAACAGAGGTGCATTTTGATGCGATTCTAGACTAGTACAAAACTGTCGAATACATTCCTCTGATACAGATGCAGGACTTGAACGGTACTTTTTGTACTTTTCTAATCGAGTTACTGCAACTTCTGCCTTACGTTTTCCGTACGAATGGTGCACAAACTGAATTTCAGAAAACAAAACCGGACCATCTGGGGTATTTCTTGGCCTATTCCACTGTTGTTGGGTGTCAGTGCAAGTCTTGTCCTCTGGAATAGAGGTTAACCCAAGTTCTATATAGTCAAGAATGTTATACAATAATGCAGCAACATGTTTACAGCATCCACCAGCTCCGGCTTTGCAATTACATTGTGCACCAACAACGTAGCCCGAGATCTTGCTAAGAGCAACAACAGTGGAATAACTTCCAGTGGTCTTGAACGATGGCTTCACAATACCACGGGAGAGACAATGGCTATCTGTAGTGCAACCAGGTCGAAACCTGACCACACGGACATGGTCATCACGAAACAAGCGATATCCTTCCTCTTTGTGCTTCATTGCACCAGCTCTAAATGTAGCAGCAGCTGCTGTGCTGCGCTGATTCTCCGCAATAGTCTTAGAATCTGTGACTAAGTGGGCATAAAGGCAGCCGTAATTAAATGGTGGAAGCTGCTGCAAATTAGATGTCCATCCTTTGGAAGGAAGAACACTTGGTATTGGCGATACTTGGTTTGCTGACTGTGCTTGTAAGCGAGTTGTGTGTACACCACCATCTGGATCCACAATTTTTGCATCCAAACCAGCAGTAATGTAATCGCAAACACTGCATCAAATAATTAACAATGGATAGATTATTATATTATTAACACTATTGTACAGTCTTACAGTCTGCTCACCGCTTCACAAGGTCCTGCTTCTTTCCAGCAGTTGTAGCACCTCTGCACTTCAACCAGCACTTGAGCTCCACTACATGAAGCTGACTAGGTTCACGCCCGTTCAGTGAAGCACCAGGAATGTCTTCTTCCCGTAAACAAACCAGTGAGCTGCCGCCTGGCAATGAGTTCTGAGAAGAACTAGCAGCAAGCTCACAGGTAAGCTCAGTACTGACATTGGCACCAACTCTCTGACTTCTACTCTCCATAATTCGCTAACCGTCGATTGACTGAACACGTGAATAATATCAGCTTGTAGCAAATTTTATGCTCTCCATGCCTATAATTTTGTTTAGAAATATACGGTATAATGCAGGTGCAGTGCTCATGAATATCACGAATGGTCATGATTTGTAATACATTCTCTATGGGTTGCAGTTTTTTTGATACCATACGTAGGCGGGGCTGAACGCGGGTGACGTATAAACGCGTAATCATGCAAGTACCCCGTTGTTCAAAGTTCTTCTATTAACTTTCACACCATGCGTGCAAGTGTCAATAACATCAACAGCAAAAGACTCCAAACTTCTTAAAATCGTATGCTGTGTTTAACTTGTTTCTTGATTCCCTCCCCCCCCCCCAAAAAACAATAACCTTCTAAATAATCAACTTGAAATTGTATTCTCTCAATGTTTCGACTAGAGCATCTAGTCGAAACATCGAGTGAATAAAATTTGATGTTGATTATTGAGAAGGTGATTATATAATTAATATAAGATAAAATTATGGTGGTCATAGCGTCAAGTTCAGGCTCTTCAGAGTAGCTCCCCAGCAGCCAGGCAAGTCCATTCCACAGTCTCGATTGAACCGCTCACATTTTGGTGCTAGGCTGATGTGCAATAATGCCTCCTTCACTAGCAGTTCCTTCTGTCTTCTGCTGGCCTGGTCCAAGATGGTGGCTTCCTCCCACAAAATAGGATGTCAATGCATGTTCAACAATTGCAGACTTCTTTTTAGCACACTTTCTGCAGGCATCTTGATCTCAGGTACTCTATGCCAGCAGCTGCTTCATTAACTAGTTTTCACAACAGAGAAGTGAACTTGCTGGATGATGAGATTAATCAGTGAAGACCTTGAACTGGATAATTTGTGAGAACTCAGCACCAAGACAAAAAGACATGATAGAATATTGGGTTAGCGAGGAAATAAATAAAGTTTTTTAAAAGAGCTTCACACCACACCCACTTTTACTTTTATTAGAACAAGCATGCTTTACAATCTTCAATGATAATATTTGTCATGATAGACAGTCATATCTTCATGGATGCCATCTTCTCTTAACTCAATATACTTTTGTGGTTTTATAAGCATACATGGCTACCCACAAGTCTATTCCCCCCATCTTTTGCTCTTCTCCTTTCTTTTCATTTTTCCTCTCTCTCTCTTTTCCTTTCAATTATCAATCATTCCTCTAATTTTCCTTCACCTTTCATGTCTTCTCCTCCTGTCCTCTCTCATTTTCTCTCTCTTCTCTCCGACCGCTTCTCCTTTCCCTCTCTCCACTCACTACCTCTCTTTTACAACCCTCACCCTCCTCTTCCTACTCTCTCTTCTCTCCTGATCTCCTCCTCTTACTCTGCCGATTTCCTGCTCCTACCCTCCGTTCTTTCATACCTCTCCTCAATCTATCCTCCTCTCCTCCTTCCACGTGGCAGCTACTGGTGTTGAAGTATGTACAAAACAAAGATGTGTTCATGCGCTATCACAAGACACACCTCACCAGACGCCTGATCCTAGAGACGTCTGCAGATAGCGAGAAGGAAGAGAACATGGTGGAGTGGCTCAGAGACGTTGGCATGCCCGCGGAGTATGTAAACAAGCTGGCGCGCATGTTCCAGGACATCAAGGTCAGCGAGGACCTCAACCAAGACTTCAAAGACAAGTACAGAGGGGCCAGCTCCCATGTGGCAGGTGATTAATGCTCGTTGTACAAGGGGCTAGCTCCCATGTGGCAGGTGATTAATGTCCATTATACAAGGGGCTAGCTCCCATGTGGCAGGTGATTAATGTCCATTATACAAGGGGCTAGCTCCCATGTGGCAGGTGATTAATGTCCATTATACAAGGGGCCAGCTCCCATGTGGCAGGTAATTAATTAATGTCGATGTGGCAGGTGATTAATGTCCATTATACAAGGGGCTAGCTCCCATGTGGCAGGTGATTAGTGTCCATTATACAAGGGGCCAGCTCGTGATTAATGTCCATTATACAAGGGGCTAGCTCCCATGTGGCAGGCGATTAATGTCCATTGTACGAGGGGCCAGCTCCCATGTGGCAGGTGATTAATGGATTAATGTCCATTATAAAAGGGGCTAGCTCCCATGTGGCAGGTGATTAATGTCCATTATACAGGGGCTAGCTCTCATGTGGCAGGTGATTAATGTCCATTATACAAGGGGCTAGCTCCCATGTGGCAGGTGATTAATGTCCATTGTACAAGGGGCTAGCTCTGATGTGGAAGGTGATTAATGTCCATTATACAAGGGGCTAGCTCCCATGTGGCAGGTGATTAATGTCCATTATACAAGGGGCTAGCTCTCATGTGGCAGGTGATTAATGTCCATTATACAACAAGGGGCTAGCTCCCATGTGGCAGGTGATTAATGTCCATTCTACAAGGGGCTAGCTCTGATGTGGAAGGTGATTAATGTCCATTATACAAGGGGCTAGCTCCCATGTGGCAGGTGATTAATGTCCATTATACAAGGGGCTAGCTCTCATGTGGCAGGTGATTAATGTCCATTATACAAGGGGCTAGCTCCCATGTGGCAGGTGATTAATGTCCATTCTACAAGGGGCTAGCTCCCATGTGGCAGGTGATTAATGTCCATTATACAAGGGGCCAGCTCCCATCTGGCAGGTAATTAATTAATGTCCATTATACAAGGGGCTAGCTCTCATGTGGCAGGTGATTAATGTCCATTATACAAGGGGCTAGCTCCCATGTGGCAGGCGATTAATGTCCGTTGTACAAGGGGCCAGCTCCCATGTGGCAGGTGATTAATGTCCATTATACAAGGGGCTAGATGTGGCAGGTGATTAACATTCGTTGAACAAGAGTGAATTAAAATCACCTTCTCAATAATCAACTTCAAATTTTATTCACTCGACGTTTCGACTAGATGCTCTAGCCTTCATAATGAGACGCTAAGGCTCACATGAGCCTGCTATATACCGGTAGCTAGCTATCCACCACGTGCCAGTACACGCGCCTAGCACGTGCACCGGATGTTTAAAAATTTAATTAATTAATTTAAAATAATAATTTAAAATAATAATAATAATAATAATAAAATTAATTTTTTTTTTTAATTAAAAAATAAAATTGAAAAATAATAAATAAAATTAGATAACAACAAATAAAAATGTACAAATAAATAAAACAACAATTACATATAATAATAACAACAACAACAGCAATAATAATAAATAATAAACAAATAAATAAATTAATTAATAATCCTCCTTTCTGAAGCTTGTTCTTTCCATTGGAGTGGTCTTGATTTGCTCCACCCTCTTTATCCTTTTCTCCTGGGGTCAGAATTAAGGTGGTTGTGGAGAAATTGGCTTTAAGTTGTTCACTTCCTATACAGCCTAACAAGAGGAAATGCCAACAGAGGAACTGGCCATGAGTGAAAGGAGTGTACTTGATTTTGTCAGCCTACAACTTTGCCTTGGTTACTAGATAGGATACAAAGACCCATTTGCACCCAGATGACAAGAGATATAAAAGTAATGTTACTGGGAATAGCAATGTGTGAGCAATGTGTGCAACTGTAATCAAATATTGTGAGCATGCGCACATGTAGGTAATTGCGTGTGGTAAGGGGTCGTTACACCCGTAAGGTAAGGGGTCTCTGAGCCCATAGTTAGCTATCTCCCCCCAGGTCGAATCAGTTTTTTTGTTCGGCCGATGGTTGGTTACGCATTCCCGTGTTGAACGCCGCAGGGAGGGTGTGGGGGGTCTGTCTGGAGTGGGTGGAGGTTCAGCCGGTTGAACAGGCTGCGTTTCCAGAGGGATCTGATGTGGTGTCGGAGGAGATTCCCCTGGAAGTGAGTCCCATGATGTGGGATCCGTGTCTGGTTCCATGGGAGGTGGACGTGGATCGGGAGGTGGGATGAGTGGCGGACTAGACGGTGGCTGCATGTCAGCGGTTGTCTGAGAAGGGGTAGCGAACTTGCGTAGGAATTTGGGATTCCGTAGTGTCGCTCGTCCTGAGCCAGACAACTTGATCCAGTACTGGTCAAATTGCTTTACTTCTGTGACTGTTCCCGTCTTGTCCCATCGGCGGGGAGCAGGTCCGGTCTGATTCTGGATGCGGACCTGGTCTCCTATCCGTAATGGTGGAAGTGACCGGGTGTGCTGAGACCATTTAGCGAGCTCGGTTGCTCCTCTGGCTGCCATGGTGGTCTCCCTGGCGTCGAGGAGTTTGTCCCAGTAGGTGTGGAGGTTCAACTTGCCGGGCAATACAGGGAGAAGCTCCTTGATTGGCCTGGCAAACACTGCGATAGCCGGCGAAATCTTGGTGACTGGGTCTGGCGTATTCCTGTACGCCAGCATCGCCCTCTGGAACTGGTCGCAGTCTAGGTTTCCATTGGCAGGCGTGTTGCCCGCCAGTGCTCGCTTCACGGTTTTCACTCCTATCTCTGCACGTGAATTGCTATGGGGATTGGCGACGGAACAGAGACGGTGGTGGATACCCCAGTTAGAGAAGAACGTCTTGGTTGTGGTAGCAGTGAACTCCGGGCCCCCGTCCGTCGTTATGTCGTCCGGGATGCCGAAGGTGACAAAAGTCGTGCGTAGGGCGGTGATGAGTCCGGCGGCGCCGTTGATGGATCTTTCCACGATGGGTCAGCCGGAATATCGATCTATAATCACCACATATGTGTGACCCTTGTGGTGGGAAAAATCGGCACATAGACTCTGGAAGGGCCTCGTTGGGAGAGTCGGTGGTGTTGGCGGTAGAGATTCCTGGGAGGGTGACATAACGTTGCACGTGGTGCACGATGACCGATGGTTTGATATGTCTGCTGCTATGCCCGGCCAAAAGATGGATGCATCAGCTTTTGCCTGCATCATTGTTGTCCCTTGGTGGGCAGAGTGGAGGAATTGGAGGCAGTCGTCTCGTAACGCTGGTGGAATGACCACTCGGTCTCTGAAGACGACTACTCCGTCCACCGTGTAGAGGTGGAGACGATGGATGTAAAACTGTCGGATGTGATTGGGCATCTTAGCCTGTTGTGGAGGGAAGCCCTCTTCTATCAGCTCGATCAGTTGTTGAAAGTGAATGTCTGCTGTCGTTGCTTCCTTGAGACGCTGCCATGTGATGGGGGTTGCCGTCTCAAGGGCCGAGCAGAAGGTGGACACGAGGTCGTCCCTGTCGCTGCTGGCGTCGGCTGGGTCAATCGACATTCCGGCCATCAGGGCGATGGGGATTCGTGGGGGTGGTGCCGATACCGCGTCTGGCAGGGCCATCCCATGGGGAGTGTTGGATCCAGATGGATGACAGGATAGGGCATCCGACGTGCTGTTTCGCACGCCGGGGATGTAGACCATTTTGAAGGAGAAAGGCAGTGTCTTCTCCTTCAAGTTGCGGATTCTTGCGTTTGGAATGTCCGCTAGAGCCCGGTCGCCGAAGATTTTGACCAAGGGCTTGTGATCAACAGCGATGTACAGGTCTGTGCAGCCGAGGACAAAGTGTCGGCATCGTTGGAGTGCCTCAGCGACCGCGAGTGCCCCCCCTTCGATGGCAGCGTAACGGCTCTCTGCTGCGTGGGTGAACCGGCTTCCTACGAGAGTGATCCGCCAGCCGTCCTTGCAGCAGAAGAGTTAACGTTGGGGGCAGGAGCAGTGGCGCTGAAACATCCAATAGCCGATGCCGGACTTTGACCAGTCGGTGGCTATGCTGTGGTTCGATCTTTGTCGAAGATCTCGACGCCTGTCTGAATCTGGTCGATGATTTGCCTCTTAGAGGCTTCGAACGCTTCCTGGTGATCGTTCGTCCATGAAAAAGTGGTTGTTGGCTTGAGAAGGTCTCTGAACGGTGTCGTGACGTGAGCTCGCGAGAAAGAGTAGGCCACTTGATTTACGAGCCCGAACCATGATCGTACATCTGTGGTAGACGTGGGTGTCGGGAACTCAGCAATTGCTCTCGTAAATTTGCGGGCTGGTTTCACCGTTGTGGGTCCGATCTCGAATCCTGCAAACTGGACTGTGTCCTGCGCGAAGACGAATTTCTCTGGATTCAGGGTGATTCCGTTCGCTCCGCACAGGTGCAGCCAGTCTGCAGCGTCATGAAATGCCTGTTCAATGCTTGAGGACCATATCAGGGTGTCGTCCACACACTTCGTCTTGTTTGGCACATCCTCGATGATTGAGTCGAAACGGGCGGTGTACCCGTCACCTGAAGCTTTGAACCCCTGGGGTGCGGTCAGGCAACGGTACCGTCCCCAAGGCGTGATAAAAGTGGTGAAGTGCGTGTCCTCCGGGTGCAATGGAACGGAGTGGTATCCGTTCCACGCATCGAACACGCTCTTCTTCACCTCCTTGGGGACACCACGTGCCTGACTTAGTGTGGTGCGTCTCCCTCGTTGCATGGTGGTTGAGGGGTTGGAAATCTACGACTCGCCGTGGTTCGCCGTTGGCTTTGCCGACAATCACCATTCGGTGACACCAGGTGTCAGGTGTGCCAACTGGGACCTTCTCCAGTACCCCGAGACGGACGTCGCGGTCGAGGTGCTCTTTGACTTTGTTCTCCCAGTGCACGGGCACTGAGGCCGCCTTGTGTACAGTGACCGGTTTTGCCCCGGGGTCGATATTGAGCCGCAGGGGTGGTCCTACCATCATGGGAAGGGGTTGGTGTGTACAGACGTTGAACGTGGAGGCTTTGAATGTCGATCTTAAGTGCTGCTCCAGTGCACTCCTGTTCTCCTCCGTAGCTGGGACGGGGAGAGGGATTGGGCCAGTTGGTGGCAGTGAGCGTGTCGGGCATCCACACGTACGCTTCTCCGCCGAGGGGGAGGTGTTGGTTTGGCGTTGTTCCCGCGACGGTCCCTTAACCTCGCCGTTTCCTGAAGGTGTCGAGGGAGTGCTGAAGCGAGACTGCCCAGGTAGTGGGATGCTCGATGCTGCTGCTGCTGTAGTCGTGGATGGAAACTGAGGAGGTATCAATCCGAGATCCGAGCATGTTTCTCTACTCAAGAACAATCTGGTGACACTGGGTGTCACGTACACCATCTGCTTGGACTTGGCCTTGGTGTCCGGTAGTGAAATTTCCACTATGATGGCGCCTAGGAGGTGTATTCCGCTCTTATTCGCCACCTGCATCCGTTGGGAGACGGGAATAAGATTTGTCCGGGATAACCCGAGTCGGAGGATGTGTGTACCCACCAGGCAACACTGACACCCCGTGTCGGGCATGCCGTCGATGTTGCATTGTGCGGCGCGTGGGCGTCGAGCGATCTTCAGTCGGTCGTAATCATCTGGGATCAGTTTGACCAACAGATGCCTGGTTGGCTGGGGGAGAGACTGCCTCTTCACCCATTTGTCTTTGGAGAACACGTGGTGATCCAGTGTGCGATATCTTCCCGTTCCGTGGGTCGTGATGTCGCAACATGCGCCAAAGATGGCATTCTCGGTCGAGGGTTGCTTTGACCGGCACACTCTGTCGGCGTGGTTCTGTTTTCCACATTTCCCACAGGTGTGGCCGAATGCATGGCATTCGGCGCTGCGTAAAGAGATCGGGGGGTATTTCCCGTGCCCCGTCTTCACGCAGAAGTAACACTTCTCGTCGTCCGTGTCGATGTTGGGTTGTGTACGCCTGGCTCGAGATGTCTTCTTGTAGCCGCTCTGACGAACCGCCCCCATGGAGGTGCCCGGGTCTAGGAGTGACACGGATGTTTTTGCCGCCTCCTTGGACTCGACGTAGAGCATGGCTCTCTCCATGGAGAGCGGCTGGTCGGGTTCCCCGAGTAATCCTTGCTTTATCTCTGGATCTGCTAGGCCGGTTATCAATGCGTCCGCCACATTCTCCTCAGTGTAGTCGACTACCAGTAGGCATGTGCACGCTTTGGTATACTGGCAGGTGGCTGCCTGGCCCCGGAGTCGTGCCCCGAAGGCCCTTACACCTTCCTCACGATCTTGAGACATGTTATGCAGTCTGTCTCGTGCCACTGTAGGGTTCTCGACCCTCACAGCCAGTGTCTTGAAGGGGCTTTCTTGACAGGGCCACGCCCCTGTTGTTGCGCTGGATTCCTTTGCGGAGGTCCGAGTCACAACACTCGAGGAGTTGTATCGCCTGATCTTCACCCTTGACATTGGTGGCCTTCACATAATCCTCCCATCTCGATAGGAAGTATAGCCAGTCTTGGCTGGTTCCGGCTGTAGAGACCGTTGGCCTCTTGACAGCCTCGACCTTGGACCTCTCTGTCCCTTTGTGATTCAGCAAATGTCCCTGGAGATGTGCAGCAGCCAACACAGGGGTGGCCATCAGTCCCTCTGGGAGTAGGAACGGGCATCCAGCGACCGGGCAGCGCCTTTCTTCAGCCATGCCACTCGTGGTGGGCGTCAAATAGAATAGCGCCGGGTTTGCCTCTTCTCCTGGCTTCTTTCAGCGAACAGACACTAGTTGACGATCAATAGAGGTTTGGCTACGACAGTTGCACACATAGATAGGATACAAAGACCCATTTGCACCCAGATGACAAGAGATATAAAAGTAATGTTACTGGGAATAGCAATGTGTGCAACTGTTATCAAATATTGTGAGCATGCGCACATGTAGGTAATTGCGTGTGGTAAGGGGTCATTATGCCCGTAAAGTAAGGGGTCTCTGAGCCCATAGTTAGCTAGTTACCCTCACAAACTAAGAATGTACCCAAACTCTAACCACACATGCGCACACAAAGAATGAATGTGTTCCACTTGACACTACAATTTGTCAAATCATTTTCTTAAATGTACGTGTTTATAACTGCATGTAGTACATGTTCATTCTTGAGCCACTTGAACAAATGGCTTGGGACTAAACTAAATCCAGTGAGGTACATTGCGTCTACAAGTTGTTCCACACGTCAGCACAATCGGAGATGACATTTTCACAAATGTTTTCCAAAGGTTACTAGTAACTATAAGCTTATGTCTAGCTAGCTATAGCTACTAGGAACAAGTACTCTGCTTTGCTATTCTCAGTGTGCAGAATAATTTTGGCTTCCAGGTACCTGCTAGGCTCATGAGACTCTACAGCATTCAGTAGCATGGACAAACATTCTAGATTATACCAAGTACTTGCTAGGCTCATGAGACTCTACAACATTCAGTAGCATGGACCAGGCACCTGCTAGGCTCATGAGACTCTACAGCATTCAGTGGCATGGACCAGGCACCTGCTAGGCTCATGAGCATTCAGTAGCATGGACCAGGCACCTGCTAGGCTCATGAGACTCTACAGCAGCATGGACCAGGCACCTGCTAGGCTCATGAGACTCTACAGCATTCAGTAGCATGGACCGGACCAGGGCTCATGAGACTCTACAGCATTCAGTAGCATGGACCAGGCACCTGTAAACTTATTTTTTGTCTTGCTGTGGAAATACCGGGACATAATGGGTGGAGGTGGTGACTGCACACTGACTGTGTGTAGATGACACTGCACTAATCTGCTATTTGATTGTTGGTGCAAGTGCTAACAACTAAATGGTGAGAGATGCCAACTAGCCAGAGCAAAGGCCTGAGTGCAAGACATGAAAGTAGGTGTGCCAGGAAGTCAGCAGGACAGCCCAGACCAGCTGGAGAAGAGCGAGTGTTCCAGGAAGTCAGCAGGTTAGCCAAGCTGGAGAAGAGCGAGTCCTCCAGGGAGTCAGCAGGTTAGCCCAGACCAGCTGGAGAAGAGCAAGTGCTCCAGGAAGTCAGCAGGTTAGCCCATACCAGCTGGAGAAGAGCGAGTGTTCCAGGGAGTCAGCAGGTTAGCCCAGACCAGCTGGAGAAGAGCGAGTCCTCCAGGGAGTCAGCAGGTTAGCCCAGACCAGCAAAAGGGTGAGCATTACTAGGCAATGGATTCCACAAACAGTATAGCGAGCAGTGGAAGAGCTTTACATTCGCAAGTGATCTTTAGTTCAGCATCCTAATGTGATGTAGCTGGGTCTGCTTAAAATGGTTCTTGCTACTGACTAAATGCCCACATGCTGTGCTCTCCACGAGTCATGGTTTGAAACACAAGGTCCAAACTTTGGGCTACAACTTATACACCGAAAATTAATATTATTTCAAAACTGTACTGTTAGACTATTGCAGACAATCTAATGGAGCAGTTGATAAATATAGAATTTATTATTGATAATCAAATACACAAGACAATTGACTTAGCTTGATAATCCAAAGAGAGACTTTTACAGAAGAAGGCTGCTCTTAAATAAGCTGGCCTCTCCTGAGGACATCAGTGGGTTTCAAAGACTAATGTTATTCATAGTTCATGACATTTTGAATGTCTCAATCACATCTTCTTCAATCAAGAATATATGTGGCAATTTTTCTCCCACACTAGTTGCATACAAGAATGTTTCCTCCAGGCCAACCATGCCGGTCAAGAAACCTCTTGGCTTTATATACCGACAAAGTTGCTTGACATAGAGTTGGTACTCTTCCAGAGTCAAACTGTTAATTGTCTAGAAGTCTATATTTAGGTTAAGTAAGTTAAGTTGGTTGTTCTTGTTAGGTTGATCTAACATCACCCCCTTCTTTTTCTGTGGTGCAAGGTGTTGGTTCATCTGGCCATTCCCGTCTGGAGAGAGCGTCCGCGTTGGCATTGGCCTTTCCTTGTCTGTAGATGATGGTGTAATCAAGCTGGCGTAGAATATCCATCCAACGAGCAAGGCGTTCACTGGTGGTGTCCTTATTGTTCAGAAAGGCCAAGGCACGATGGTCTGTTTGGATGATGAAGGGGCGACCGAGCAGATAAGGAAGGAAATGTTTGCATGCGTCAACCACCGCCAAGCCCTCCTGCTCTGTCGCCGAGTAGTTTTGTTCCCGAGGAAGCATCTTTCTGGAATAGAAAGCCAATGGGTGATCATTGCCTGCATCGTCCTCTTGTGACAGGACCGCTCCAATCCCTCTCTGCGATGCGTCAGTCTGAAGGATGAATGTTTTTTCATAGTCGGGTGCAACCAAGACTGGGCCTGTACAAAGAAGTTCTTTGAGACGTAGAAATGCTAGTGTACAGTCGGGCATCCACTCAACAGGATCTGGGCCTGCCTTTTTGGTGAGATCTGTGAGTGGAGCTGCTACTGAACTAAAGTGGGGAATGAAGTGATGGTAGTAATCTGTCATTCCTAGGAATGAGCTGACTCCTGTTTTGGTTGATGGCTGTGGGTAGTTCTGGATAGCCATGAGCTTAGCCTCTTGAGGGGTGATAGTGCCGTGGCCGACCGTGTGGCCTAGGAATTGACAGGTAGTCATCCCTAGCTGTGACTTGCCAGACTGGATCGTGAGACCCTCATCTCTGAGACGGCCAAACACTTGGCGAAGATGGGCGAGGTGATTCATCCAGTCCCTATGGTCTGCTACTGACTTCCGGACCATCTGCATTAATGTTTGATGAAATCTTTCAACGGTCCCGTTGGACTGTGGGCGGTACGGAGCCATCTTAGAGTGGAGTATGCCGAGGAACTTGAATGTTTCTTTCATCACAGAGGAGAGGAAGTTACTACCCCTGTCAGATAGTATCTCTAGAGGTACCGACAATCTCGACATGATATGTAGCAGGGCTATGGCGATGACATCTGCCGTGGTTGTGCAGAGGGGAACGGCATCCGGGTATCGGGAGCCCAGATCTATGTACGTGAGGATATATCTGTATTTGGACTTGGTCACAGGCAAGGGGCCCACCACATCAATAGCCACCTTGTCAAAGGGTCGAGTGATATGAGGTGGAGGGGATACCATAGGTGCTCTTTTGTGTGTATGCTTGGCCATTTTCTGGCAGCGGCCACAGGATCGACAAGTGGCCTTGACATCGGCGGCTAGGTGCGGCCAAAAGAAATGCTTAAGTATTTTGGTACGCTTGAGGCCTCCATGTCCAGCCATTGGAGTTGAGTGAGCTAAGTCCAGTTCCTGCTGCCGTCGGTTGGCAGGGAGAACGATTTGCCAAATTGGTTCTCCCAGTCGGTCGGTAGATTGTCGATGAAGGACGCCATGTTTGGTGACATACAGGGAGTTCTCCTTGTCTGCAGAAGACCAAGGTTCTGCCAGTGTGGGGTCATTACGTTGGTCCCTGCAGAGGGCCTCAGAGTCAGCATTGGGTTGCAAAAGGGGGTCAAAATCCGGGGAAGGGGAAGGGTCATTGTCTGGCCGGGATAGGTTTGTCTTAGGGAAGTCAAAGTCGTCCCCGATGAGGTCTGGGTGGAGTGCGAGGAGTTCTTCTGAAGCATCAGCATTCTGTTGCTGACAGTGACTTTCCTCTGCTGCTTGTTGGCGTGTTTGGACCACTAGTACGTCTCGAGGGATATCCTCAATTGCGGCCTTCATGAGTACATAGAGTATATCGCAATCTCTGCCCAGGATGACATCATGATGGATATCATCAGAGATGGCCATAGGTAGTGTAAGTATTCGTCCCAGGATATTGCAGTCCAGCTGTACGACCGGCAGGGAGGTCGCCGGACCATGGACGCCCTTAATCGTGACATCAGATTGTCGGAGTGGGGTGATCGTCCCTGCGGAATGGAGGTCATCTAGCGTCCGCTTATTTATTACTGTGAGATCTGCCCCACTGTCGAGGAAGAAACGGACCGGTGCTTTCCCGATGGTACCCATGGTGAAGAGGGATGGCAGTCTGGTGACTGTTGGTTGAGATGGTTGGGTATGTCGGATACGATAGAGATCTCTATCTGGGCAGGCTGCACTGATGTGTCCCCATTTCCTGCAATTAAAGCAGAGGGGACCTTTGACATCGTCAAAGTATTTGCTGAGATCCTTTGGACGGCGGGTGGGCTGGTCGGATTTTTCCCGCTTGATCCAAGTGGGTGGCGGGATGTGGTGTCCTGGGTGAGTAAGAGGGTTCACATCCTCACTTAGTAGTTGGGATGGAGGGGGAGGGGGATGGTCTTGTTGTTGATACATAGGCCTTGGGAGATACGGAAGACGATCAGAAGGTCGTTGTGGTCTAGGACCTTTCCAAGTGGTGTGGCTCTTCCATGCCGTAAGGCGATCAAAATTGCCTTCTGCGACCCAAGCATCTGCTGCTTGGATCATGTCCTGTGCTGTGAGTGGCTTTTGTGCACGTACAAACTGTGCCACCGACGGTTGCAGCTGGCGGTAAATAACTTCCTGCGTGATTAGAGTAGCACAGTCATTTATGCTGTGGCAATCTCTGAGACAGGTAAGGGCGACATCGAGGGTACGGTGGTAAACCTGGGAGACAGTCTCGAATGTCCAAGGATTGGGTTCTAGCCAGGCAGAGAATCGGGCAGACTGGGTAATGCCTAGTCGGGTGAGGATGGCTTTCTTGAGGGTAGAGTAACAGCCAGCCTGGTCCGTGGAAATGGAGAGTGCGACACTAGTGAGATCCCCCTGGAGCAGTGTATGGAGTTCTGCCGCCCATCTGGTTCTTGGTACATCATAGGCCATCATGTGTTTTTCAAAACGGGCAAGATCCGCTTCGGCTGCCATGCCCTCACGGAGGAGGGGGAGTCGAGGGGGGTTGGGAGGGTTGGTAACAGTGATAGGACGGGTGCTCAGTGTCTCGAGTGCCTTTGCTAGCTGGATTTGGGCAGCCTCCTGCTGGCGTTGGTTCTCCAGCTGTTGTTGTTGCATTTGCAGCAAGAGGAGAGCTACAGTGGGGTCGACAGTCGGAGTAGCAGTGGGTGGTAATCTGGTTCGTGGGTCTACTGGTCTTGGTCGATCTTGAGTTGGGTTTCTATCTGGGAGATATGGTGTCTCGCTGGGGTCTACTAGATTGTCGCAAGGAGGCGTACAATCACGAATGTAGGGATTCTCATCTAGAGGTGAGTGATAATCCTCTTTGTTTGATGGGTGTGGCCTTTCGTCTGGCCACACTTGGTTGTCGTTCTCATTGCCACTCATCGTGAAATCAAAGAGTCTGATGGCAAGGTCAGAACTCACTATAACTAAGGCAGGTCGAATTTGGAAAGGGTGTGGTCGAGGTACGTTAGTTCACGAAATTTGATGAATGAATCGAAGATCAGTAGCTCGGGC
The DNA here is from genome assembly GCA_028752905.1 of Cladorhizidae sp. MBARI D1340-BT2. NCBI lineage: Eukaryota > Metazoa > Porifera > Demospongiae > Poecilosclerida > Cladorhizidae > Cladorhizidae sp. MBARI D1340-BT2. The sequence continues at coordinate 11,995,274 of JAQNBH010000017.1, forward strand.
GTGGTCGAAATGGTAACTCGGGCATGGTCGAAATGGTAACTCGGGCGTGGTCGAAATGGTAGCTCGGGCGTGGTCGAAATGGTAGCTCGGGCGTGGTCGAAATGGTAGCTAAGGCGTGGTCGTCTCCTTGGCTGCCACCAGATGTTAGACTATTGCAGACAATCTAATGGAGCAGTTGATAAATATAGAATTTATTATTGATAATCAAATACACAAGACAATTGACTTAGCTTGATAATCCAAAGAGAGACTTTTACAGAAGAAGGCTGCTCTTAAATAAGCTGGCCTCTCCTGAGGACATCAGTGGGTTTCAAAGACTAATGTTATTCATAGTTCATTGTAAACTGTTAATTGTCTAGAAGTCTATATTTAGGTTAAGTAAGTTAAGTTGGTTGTTCTTGTTAGGTTGATCAACATGTACTATAAATGGGAGTGGTCTAAGGAGGAGTCCATATACACGTACATGCATTCTTTGCACAAATCCCCTATGTGTACATTATCTATGTGATCCCCTCTACCTTGCCCCCTCCCCCCTCTAAATGGTCAATATGCACTTACTTGTATTTTATCTTGCTTCCATCATGTTTTGGTGCTGGGACAGATATGGTGAATATTAAGGTTCTGAATGCAGGAGCATGGTCTAGGAGTTCGGACAGGATCCCTGTCTCCTTGCCAACAGAAGTAAGTAATATTAGACGTCGAGTCCTAATTGTTGTACAGATGTGTATGTGTAATGTACTCAATTAGATTGTGATATTCTATTTTAAGCTGTCCAGCTGCACACGCTATTCTATGGCGTATTAAGCATGCAGTTTGGGTAGGCGAGTAATAGATCACCTGACCTCGATCAGGTGATAATGGCTGTTGCTTATTTGTCACCTATTAGAGTTTCCTGTCTCTTCTAGGTCAGCTTTGTCCCCACAAAGGGACCAGCACCACCACCAAGCCTGTCCAGTCTTATTGTGCAGCTGGGTTGTCTCACCAGCGATAGCTACTTCTGCACTGGTTGCCACCATTAAAGGTTTGAAAGGTGCAGTCACCTTGCCGTCTGTCTTCACAGAAAAGCCTCAACTATTAAGGGAATTGATCACTCCATTGGTTGTTCCTCGGCTGGACGTCCCTCAGTTGTCCTGCCCACGTAGACATACTTCGGGTATTGAGCCGAGAATAGCGAATAGTAAGGGTTTTAGAACTTGAAATACGACTTTGATAGAAATGCACAAATATCTATGATTGCATGGGCTTTGTAATACTGGACTGGGTTCCAGCGACAGCTGTGCCACACTGCAGTACGAGTATGGGTGGGCGTGAGCATCTAATCAAGGCCATGCACAATTTAACTCAAGATTGTGGTCAAGAAGTGCGATGGGTTCGTGGGAATGCAATGTGACAGTGCATGTTTGAGTAATGTAGTGCATTCATAGATGTATACTTTGTGGTGATATAGTTGGATGACTTCATTCCCGAGTGCGAGGACTTTTACAAGAAGAAGCACAATGGGAGGAAGTTGTACTGGCACCACATCATGTCCAATGGAGTGGTGAGACACACATGTATGTACGGCTCTACCTAGCCTACTTAGAAGGGGTTATCGGCATGACCTTGAGTGGGTTAGTTCCCTTTCCCACCACCTTTACTGTAAAACTCTTTCGAAGTTGATCCACTGACAGCGTTTGTGTAGAGCTCCACTTTACTGTAAAACTCTTTTGAAGTTGATCCACTGACAGCGTTTGTGTAGAGCTCCACTTTACTGTAAAACTCTTTCGAAGTTGATTCACTGACAGTGTTTGTGTAGAGCTCCATGGAGAAGTGATTGTGAGCAATACCCAGGCTTCCATAAACAATCAGTTATGCGGGTTGGGAAGAATAAGACACTTTTGCCATTGTGAGCTTTTCTTCCCTACAGTTTAGAATGATGGAGTCGGTTGCTCATTTCCCCTTTCTCCTCCATGTCTTCCTTTCTCTCTGTGCCCCCCTCCTCTAGATTGTCTTCCAGAACCTTCTGGGCAAGTATGAATTGGAGGTGACCACTTTCCAGATGGCGGTGCTGTTTGCGTGGAACCAGCGTCCAGAGGATCTCATCTCCTTCGACAGTTTGAGGTCTGTGTGTTCCAGAGCAAGTGCATTTGTACACATTGCATAATTGCGTCCATCTATGAATGCCTCGTTTATTTCCTTTAATTATCCATAACTACGGTATTTCTTGTTTTTAGCTGGGCAAAGCCGTGTAGCCTCGTATATATGCCTCAGGCCAATCACAGTATGCTGAATGTCAATGCTGCATTAATCTCGCGATGGTTTTTCATGATGACAGAACTTGAGTTGGATCAAGCACCAATGCTTTGCAAATTGTGGACCAGCTTTTAGGCTGAGCCACCATCCAACATTTAATGTCTTGGCCCTCCCTTGACCTTCAGTTGAGGGATGACTCTTGTGCTAGCTCTAGTCTGGGGTGCTGCCTCAGCCATGCAGCTTCTCATTGTGATTTGTTCATAACATGTAATTCACATTGCAGCAAGTTATTCTTCATAGAAACCCTTTACCATGTTTATACTTCCCTCCCCCTCCACTTGCAGGCTTGCTACAGAGCTACCTGACTCAGAATTGAGGAAGACATTGTGGGTGAGTATCAGGACAACAATTATCCAAAGCAATATAAGGGCACCTCACTATTCAATGCACACTTTCTTACCTTTCAAGCTCTAATGGCACCTACTCTACTCACCTTCACCAGAAAACGTGGAAATTAATTTTTTACATTTTATTATTTTTTTAATTACCTTCTACTTTTTTTCACCCTGGCCAACAAATAACTTGATTGTCCAGAAGGTGTCAAGAAGCCCACATGGGACTCAATCTGAGCCACTGCTCTTTCCTTAGCTCCTTCTTCAGGCAAGCTACTGGTCTAAGTCTGGGTGTAGCTATGTTCGTAGCTAAGTAAATCGAATCTACAATGCCAGCAAACTGCACCAGCTACATGTAGGTTAGAAATATTTGGTAGCTATGTACGTAGCTAAGTAAATCAAATCTACAATGCCAGCAAACTGCACAGCTAGGTTGGTAGCTATGTACGTAGCTAAGTAAATCAAATCTACAATGCCAGCAAACTGCACCAGCTAGGTTAGAAATATTTGGTAGCATGACCATAGACTCTTGTTGTTTGGCACTCTTGATTGTTTAGTGCACACCAAGCTGTTCATCGATCCTCTCATTATTGTTACAAGCCATCATTTGTTAGGCTTCCATAGGGTATCTCTCTGTGAAGCGCTAATCTCACTGCAATTTTGGGGGGAAACTCTTGTGTGTATAGTAGTTTTACTGTCAAGGCAACTTATTTTGCAAAACATTGCAAGAATTACTAGTATGACCAGGTCTATTATTTAGCTACAATTGTTCTTAGTTCTCTGACAAGCTTCTTGCCCATTTGCACGGCACTTCTTCCAGCCTTCCAGTCTTCTAGCGGCTGTAATGTTCTGGATGCTGCTCATTTGCAGGGCACTTCTCCCGGTCTTCTAGCAGCTGTAATGTTCCAGGTAAATGCTGCTCATTTGCAGGGCACTTCTCCCGGTCTTCTAGCAGCTGTAATGTTCCAGGTAAATGCTGCTCATTTGCAGGGCACTTCTCCCGGTCTTCTAGCAGCTGTAATGTTCCAGGTAAATGCTGCTCATTTGCAGGGCACTTCTCCCAGTCTTCTAGCAGCTGTAATGTTCCAGGTAAATGCTGCTCATTTGCAAGGCACTTCTCCCAGTCTTCTAGCAGCTGTAATGCTCAAGGTAAATGCTGCTCATTTGCAGGGCACTTCTCCCAGTCTTCTAGCAGCTGTAATGTTCCAGGTAACTCTTCCTCCATGGCCTATGAAGTTCTACACATCCCAACAATTGCATTTGGATTGTGGAGGAAGCCAAGAATGTGCTTGTCACAAGGATTGTTCTTGTGTTTGGGGCTGCAGAGCTCTTCCCCCAGTACCTAAATAGTTTTGTAGATAGAGTGTAGTCAGCCGTAATATTTGCTCCATCCCTTAGAGTGGCTCCAGAGACACGCTCCTTCTCTCTGCTCACACTTCCATCTAAAAACAGTACAGTATGTAAAGTGTTCTTTTAGTTGTTAATCTAGTCTCTGGTGCCACTTCTTGTGCATCAATCGCCTATTCACTGTTAGCGCCGTTTTCTCAAGGTTGGGGTTAGAAGCAGAAATAACCCTAGTTTACGATAGTACACAACTAGAGTTACTCCTTCAGCAATCGCTAGCTCCTATCACGTGTGGTGTTGTAGTACTCTATAGCAAGTTCTAGGCACATGCACGCACAACCACCAGTTAATATGTGACTTGTCAACAATATCAACACATGTGTACGTATTATGTATATAACTTTTGGGGTAATTTTTTTTAATGTATATATATTCTCTTATATATAATCTAGTCTCTGGTGTCGTTCCCCCGTATCAAACGTCAAGTGCTAATCTGCCACCCTCCTGCCAAGAGTCCCAAGGATTTCACAGAGGGTAGCACCTTCAGCGTCAACCAGAACTTTGGACTCGTGTAAGCTACTAAATTACTAGTGGTGAAGTGACTTAGTGAAGCGATGGAAACGATTTGATAAAAAGCACGAAAAAGTTGATTTACCAGATCCTAAGAATTGTGTGCTAGGCAGCAACAAATACGACACTCACAAAACCAAAGTACTGTACAGCCAAGAATTAAATACAACAATAGTTACTTCACACGGTTGAAGCCACTGACTTCATTACATGGCCAGTTAGCTTTTTTATAACCAACTTGGCACTGAAGCCATTCTTTCTCTTGCATCCATACATGGCAAGTTCTACACATGCTTTGCTAGCAGTTGGCCAGACAGGAGTCCATCAAAGGATGTTGAGCTATCCCTTAATTAAACCCTGCCCATCAAATGATGTTGAGCCCCCCTTAATTAAACCCTGCCCAAAGGATGTTGAGCTACCCCCAATTAAACCCTGCCTATCAAAGGATGTTGAGCTACCCCTTAATTAAACCCTGCCCATCAAAGGATGTTGAGCCCCCCTTAATTAAACCTTGCCCAAAGGATGTTGTAAACCCTGCCCAAAGGATGTTGTAAACCCTGCCTATCAAAGGATGTTGTAAACCCTGCCTATCAAAGGATGTTGTAAACCCTGCCTATCAAAGGATGTTGTAAACCCTGCCTATCAAAGGATGTTGAGCTACCCCTTAATTAAACCCTGCCCAAAGGATGTTGTAAACCCTGCCTATCAAAGGATGTTGAGCTACCCCTTAATTAAACCCTGCCCAAAGGATGTTGTAAACCCTGCCTATCAAAGGTACCCCTTAATTAAACCCTGCCCAAAGGATGTTGTAAACCCTGCCCAAAGGATGTTGTAAACCCTGCCTATCAAAGGATGTTGAGCTACCCCTTAATTAAACCCTGCCCAAAGGATGTTGTAAACCCTGCCTATCAAAGGATGTTGAGCTACCCCTTAATTAAACCCTGCCCAAAGGATGTTGTAAACCCTGCCCAAAGGATGTTGTAAACCCTGCCTATCAAAGGATGTTGAGCTACTCCTAAATTAAACCCTGCCCAAAGGATGTTGTAAACCCTGCCCAAAGGATGTTGTAAACCCTGCCCAAAGGATGTTGTAAACCCTGCCTATCAAAGGATGTTGTAAACCCTGCCTATCAAAGGATGTTGTAAACCCTGCCTATCAAAGGATGCTGTAAACCCTGCCTATCAAAGGATGTTGAGCTACCCCTTAATTAAACCCTGCCTATCAAAGGTACCCCTTAATTAAACCCTGCCCACCAAAGGATGTGAAGCTCCCTTAATTAAACTTTGTCCACAAAAAAGGATGTTGCACAGAAAGGTGTGAAGAAGACACTGTATTTCCTCAGAATGCTCAAATCACCCAAAGTACATAAACATGTAATATCATCACCAAGTCTTCTCGGAAGGCATTGGAGCTAGTGGAAGTAGTTGAAACGAAGAAGAAAAACAGAGAACAAATTGAGTTGGGATGCAAAACATCGCGTATTGCTGAGAAAGAAAAAGGAAAAAATGGAAGGGTAGGAGAGGTGGAAGAAGAGCATGTCTGTACATCCCCCCCCCCAAACCCCCCAAATATAATAATACATGTAATAATAATAATAATAATAATAATAATAATAATAATAATAATAATAATAATAATAATAATAATAATAATAATAATAATAATAATAACAATAACAACAACAACAACAACAATAATAATAATAATCAGGCTTCTTTTGATTCCCTCCTGAACTCGAGTGTGGATCTAGCTTCACGGGTACGTATTCAGGCTGCAGCTAGGAAGGAGTCAGGGGCTTGGATCCATGCCCTTCCCATGTCATCCTTAGGCCTCCGAATGGATGATGATGTGATTAGGGTGGCTACTGGTTTGCGTTTGGGTGTTCCTCTCTGTCATCCCCACAATTGTCTGCAGTGTGGATCCCAAGTGAATCAGTTTGCCACTCATGGTCTCAACTGTCGGAGAAGTCAAGGTCGTTTCTCGAGGCATGCAGCTGTAAATGACATTATTCATAGATCACTAGCTTCCATAAATATTCCTCTCACCTGGAGCCTTCAGGCATTTCTCGCTTGGATGGCAAGCGTCCTGATGGAGCTTCCATTGTCCCCTGGAAGAATGGCCGTATCCTTGTGTGGGATGCTACATGTGTGGACAACTTTGCTCCATCCTATGCAAACTTATTACATGAAGGTCCTGGGGCAGTGGCAAACAGAGCCGAGTCCCTGAAAAAGGAAAAATACGGAAACATTGTTGATACACACTTCTTTGTCCCAATTAGGATAGAGACCACTGGAGTGTTTGGAGGGGAGGCATCTTTGTTCCTTCGGGAATTAGGTGGCCGTCTCAAAGCAAAGTGCGATGAACCACGTTCCCATCATTTTCTCCTCCAGAGAATTTCCATTGCAATTCAGCGTGGGAACACTGCAGCGGTGTTAGGCACTAGTCAGTATACTAGTGATGACTATTTCTTACTTAAATTAGATAGCTAGTTCTTTATTGGTAGTTATTCGGCATATTATTGTTTGTTTATAATAATAATAATAATAATAATAATAATAATAATAATAATAATAATAATAATAATAATAATAATAATAATAATAATACATGTAGTAATAATAATAATAATAATAATAATTATTATTATTATTATTATTATTATTATTATTATTATTATTATTATTATTATTATTATTATTATTATTATTATTATTATTATTATTATTATTATTATTATTATTATTATTATTATTATTATTATTATTATTATTATTATTATTATTATTATTATTATTATAATTATAAATGAATAAGGTGAATAAGAAGTTGTGAGAAACACTATCATATTGTTGTTTTTTGGTCTGGGCCTAGCCTACATGATCCTGGAGTAGTTTGTTAATATCCACCATGATAAATGTGAGTCAATAATTTCTGTCTCTCTCTCTCCTCTCTCTTCTTTCTCTCTATGTGTGTCTCTTCTCTCTCTATGTTGTGTGTCTCTCTTCTCTCTCTATGTGTGTGTCTCTCTTCTCTCTCTATCTTGTGTGTCTCTTCTCTCTCTATGTGTGTGTGTTTCTGCAGCAAAGGAGGCAAACAGCAAAAAAGAGGCAAGATTAATTTAATTGGCCGACTTCAGCTGACAACAGAGAAGACGAAGGAAGAGGATAATGACAGTATAGTGGCTCTTCGAGTACTTAGGACACAGGTACAGGGTCCTGGGTTTATGTTGGAATTTCATTAGTAATAATTATTATGCTAGCGCTGATCTGATCATACATAGTTATACATACCGTATTTACCAGAGTATAAATTGCACCTGTGGGTGTGAGTTGCTGCCCCAAATTAGCACTGTAGTACATCATTGGTTGCTGCACAAATGATACCATAACATCTGTTGCATGAAAATAAGTTTTGTTGCATTACACTCAGGCAGGCTAAGCTGTAGATTGCTGGACTCGAAGAAGCTACAGGCATAGCTAAGCAGAAGAATATCTCTCTGTACTTCAGTTTCCATTCTTTTCAGTGAAGGCAATAACCAGCAGCTTGAAGCTAGTGGTGTAGCTTGTGTTAGTTGTAGCTGCTACTGTGACTCACGCCTGGCAAATGCAGTCAGTACTTTGGTGGGCATAGTCTTGTGTATTGTGCGTCATAAAATGACATTCCGATTGACCCCCAACTTAATTTCTGGCAGATATTTATTTGTAGGTATAACCTTTTCTCCCCAGGAGTAGTCATTTTGAACTGTTGGATTTTAAAAAAAAGTGTTTTTTTTAGGAATATTAATTTTAAACTCATATGAATGCAATTACAAATGCAATTACAATAAGCTCAGTTTGGTAGAATCAGCTCCATTGAGATATGCTAACAAAAGCTACATCACGCTGTATGACTTACAGAAAAACTTCAGCTAAGAAATCCATCCTCCAAGAGCATTCCTTTCTCAAGGACGATTGTCCGATGCATTGCAGCGACTAAACTGAACAAACTATTCCTGAAAATTGGTAGGAAGTCGTCCATACAATGAACATGCTCATGTGTGTGCAACATTGCGTGTAGCTGAGCTGATTCAGCAGCTGTTGCACATTTTCACTGCAATGGAGTGATCAGCTTACTATTGTGACAGATGACAGCACAAACTTAACAAAACTAAGTGATTACTTATAATGCATGTGTGTACTATAGTAATTAACTTTGTCAAGAAACATCTGGTTAGTTATGGAGTTTCTTCTTGAAGGAAGTTTCTTGACGATTAATAGCAAAAAAAATTGAAGGAAAAAGAAAAAGAAAGGAAAAAATAAGAAGAAAGAAAGAAAGAAAGAAGAACATATTCTCGTATCCCATGCTTAGTGACCTTGTATAGGGTAGTTACTGTTCCAGTGAGAGGTGAGTGAACAGGTTACTGTAGAGTCAGGATTAGCATGAACTATATATACATGAAGTAGGTGGAGTTATATAATATCCAGAGCAACTTTTTTGGTGTTGGATTGAGCAACTAAATGTCTTTTCAAGTGTTCAATGGATGAAGAGTTCCATGAGAACTTCCCAGGCGTCTTGATGGAGGCCTGAATGAAGGGAGGGAAGTGGAAATTTCATGATCAAAAAAAAAAAGACGGACAACTCACCCTGCTTCATGCGTGCATGGACGTGCGTTAATAAATAAAACCTTGAACGCTCTAATGATGGTAAATCAGGTGAAGAATATCATCAATTGCTAATAAGTGGAGAGCTAGGAACTTACAAAATCAATAGGAATTTGAAGCCTTTTAAGTAAGGTCTTGCTAGGTTGTTTCCAATCGGGTATTTGCATGTACACTCAATTCCAGCCAGCATTTTCTCATAACTCAACATTGATAATTTGCCTTGAATTTTGCGCATCCTTGCAATATTAAGTGCATGCACATCCAAAATACGTGATATATATACTGACTGAAAACAGCAAGAACATGTTCATTTAAAAAAGAAGTGATGGAGGTTTGCTACAGTGATTCCTGCCTCATCTGAGCTGCTGTGTCAGCCCTTTTTTCACGAGAAGAAGTTACTTAGTGGCTGCAGTTCAATATACGGTATACACTCAAACTCACCTCATCCGGACATTCCACATCTGGACATGCCTGTCTACTGGGCACCCATGCATTGCACAATAGTATCACGTGTATCGCGCGTGGTCCTCGAGCTCTTGGAAGTGCAACTCATTCTGACAGTAGTAGTGCGGTTTCTTATCAACAGAGAGCAGTTCTTGTTTAGATTCTAGCTAGTTGCACCTGAAGATGTCTGAGACTAGAACAACGCAACAGTGAAGATGAGAGTGAAGGGGAGGACATGGAAGACCATCATTCAGTCGCACCTGGTGAAGCTTTCAATGCCCTAGAAATCTCACTGCTGTTTCGAAATCTTCTTCTTCTAGTCTGTTCCTTACCCCACATCGTTAAATCTGCTATAATCTCGCTAGCCAGGTTATTCTGACTATAAACATAACGTAGTCAGAGCTGCAGTGTGGTTACTATTTGAGAGGCGGGTTAAGCGGTTACTATTTGAGGGGCAGGTTAAGTGGTTACTATTTGAGGGGGCTGTTAAGTGGTTACTATTTGAGGGGCAGGTTAAGTGGTTACTATTTGAGGGGCAGGTTAAGTGGTTACTATTTGAGGGGCGGGTTAAGTGGTTACTATTTGAGGGCAGGTTAAGCGTTACTATTTGAGGGGCAGTTTAAGCGGTTACTATTTGAGGGGCAGTTGAAGTGGTTACTATTTGAGCGGTGGGTTAAGTGGTTACCATTTGAGGGCGGGCTAAGTGGTTACTATTTGAGGGGCAGGTTAAGTGGTTACTATTTGAGAGGCAGGTTAAGTGGTTACTATTTGATAGGCTGGTTAAGTGGTTACTATTTGAGGGGCGGGTTAAGCGGTTACTATTTGAGAGGCGGGTTAAGTGGTTACTATTTGAGGGACGGGTTAAGTGGTTATTTGAGAGGCGGGTTAAGCGGTTACTATTTGAGAGGGCGGGTGAAGTGGTTACTATTTGATAGGTGGGTTAAGTGGTTACTATTTGAGGGGCGGGTTAACCGATTGCACGCCGTATTCCTAGTACCCGCGGGCAAATTATTCATGAATTAACGAGGTATTTTACTTATTATTTTTATATCTTCCGTTCTGCATGGACTCCACCCATGAAACTTGGGTCATATTCAGCCACATGATAGCTCTACTTCCTGTAAAAAAATCGAGCCTTCCTTACCAACTGGGCAGAACTAACCAGCATTATAAAACCTTGTCATCTTCTTGGGGGTGAATATTTTCATATTTTCACACTATTATACACACATTATAATGCCAACACAAGATGGAGCATCTATTTACAAACCGTCTACCAGCTGCAAAGCCAGTGGGTTGTTTTCCCCATCAAAATGCTAACACATAATAATACAAAAAACAAATTATAAGAGAGTGAAAATGCTAACACATACTTACTAGAATAAAACCATAATATAAAACCATAATATAAAACACAATTATGTAAGGGAGTGCCTTGGGTAGAGCTCCGGTCTTGCTGTCACGGGTAGAGTAGAACTTGCTCAGTCTTGGGTATAGCTTGCTTGGTCTCCGGCATGATATTTCACCATGTTTTTATTCTACACAAACATGAGATACCAGGATAAGAATAACACTTGAATACTGGAGAGACGAGAGAAGTAGACGAAGGGACAGGGAACGAGAGAAGTAGACGAAGGAGCAGGGAACAAGAGAGAAGTAGACGAAGGAGCAGGGAACAAGAGAGAAGCACAGAAAGGAGCAGGGGGTGCATAAACATTACTGATAGTCCACCAAGGTATGGTATTACGAAAACAGTCACGGCCTGTTGATCCACCACACAAAGGAACCTTACAAAAACAACACTGGGACCTTGCCTCATGCCTGTAACCTTTACTAATGCAAACTACACAGCGCTTCTTTGCACAGCACTGTGGGAAATGACCTAGTTTTAAATTGAGGCGATCTAGCTGACTATTTGCCTGACTACAACGTTGACCTGCACGCTGCCGAGAAGAGAAAGAACCAATCAAAGATTTAGCTAGAACAATCCTAGCTTCTAGATAATTACCCTTCCTTACTGATATTGGAGCTCGGACAGAAGAAAACAAAATAAATGAATTCAATAAACAAGCTTCTATCAAATTTGTAACCAACAAACCATCAATAGAATTTACATGTACATAACGCATTAGCTCAAAAAACCGAGTCCTAGGCATTACTTTACGAACCAAAGATCCAGACAAATCCGAGTGATTAGTGGACCAGTACAATTCTAAGTATGGAAGTGTGGAAACTCCCATTATTATCAACATTCCTACAAAAGCTTTCATTTCCTCTATATTAGTATCTACCCATGGCCTGGAGAGACTAGCCATCCTAGAAACGTAACTGTTCGTCTCTGTGCTACTAGGAGTTCCCACACTTCAAGAGTAAAAAAAAGGTAAAATGCATCTAAAAATGTACTTGATGCACCAAGCAATGAAGAAGTTGGACCAGCTGTTGCTGTATAGTCCAATTTCAAAGGAGTTGGCTCCTTTATTTCCCACTTACCTGTGACCTCAGTTAGCCTAGAACCAGTGCCAGATGCTTGGGCAGAACCAGTGCCAGATGCTCGGACAGAACCAGTGCCAGATGCTCGCACACGCCTATAACCTCTGGCCCGCCTACTACCAGTACCTTTTGGAGGACCACTAGCAACACTTACGACTCTACTACCACTTGAGCTGCTTCCCCCTTGGCCAGTACTCCCTCGCCCGCCTCTCCCTCGGCCAGTACTCCCTCGCCCAGTACTCCCTCGCCCAGTACTCCCTCGCCCGCCTCTCCCTCGCACAACTCCAGCACCAGTCGTGTTCCCACGCCCTGTAGAGACTTCAGGCAAGGCTTCCTCATCCTCCAATGTAACAAAAGGAGTCATAGATGCCTCATCTCCACTCTCATCATCTGATGCTGTAGGAAAAGTAGTGGGGAGGGTGGGAAAAACAAGATATATATATATATCAAGTTTGTGGTCAACATTTGAAAATTCAAATTCAAATGAAAATCAACATCAACAACTCCAACCTACACTCTTAGCTATAACTTTTTTTCTATAACTATCCTGTCTGAATTTGGAATACCAACAGAATAAGCTAGTATTTGGCAATAGTACACTCTCAGTTGACTATGGTAAACAAAGGCTATGAAGCGCTAAGGTTAGAAGAAACTTACAATCGAGAAGTCCATCCAAGCGCGCCTCTTCTCTTAGAGCAACTGGATCCAGAGTGTTTCCTCGGTATGCATAGATGTCTTCACCTTCTTCCCCAAATGAATCTGACCCAGAATCGCCAGAATCGTCGGCTAAAAGTTGAGAAATAACGTCCTCACAGGAGAGCATCTTTGAGCAGTTTTTAAAAAAAGCTCGACCAACAAAAATGGCGTTCAACTGCAGGATTTTTGTTGCACGATGCATCAACCGGAAATAATCATTTTTGTGACGTTCTCTAGTCTACTAGGCATGTGCAGAACCCAACCGGGGCTGTTAGCTCGTAACGGTTCATTATATATTTTTTTGTGTGGCGAAGGATGTAAGGTCTCGCGCCATATGGCGCTTACGGCGTTTAATCGGTTAAGTGGTTACTATTTGAGAGGCGGGTTAAGTGGTTACTATTTGAGGGACGGGTTAAGTGGTTACTATTTGAGGGGCGGGTTAAGTGGTTACTATTTGAGAGGCGGGTTAAGTGGTTACTATTTGATGGCCGGTTAAGTGGTTATTTGAGAGGCGGGTTAAGCGGTTACTATTTGAGAGGCGGGTTAAGTGGTTACTATTTGATAGGCAGGTTAAGCAGTTACTATTTGAGGGGCGGGTTAAGTGGTTACTATTTGAGAGGCGGGTTAAGCGGTTACTATTTGAGAGGCGGGTTAAGCGGTTACTATTTGAGAGGCGGGTTAAGTGGTTACTATTTGTGAGGCAGGTTAAGCGGTTACTATTTGAGAGGAGAGGCGGGTTAAGAGTTAAAAAAATGACCTATATTGTGACTGTACTGCATGTACTTCACTGTTGGTGGAAATCTGCAGAGATGTGTATGAAAATGGTGGCAAATAAATAAATAAAAGGAGGCAAGCATGGGAGGGTGATGCTCAAGGTATGCATAAATTTGATGGATGTGGTTTTACAGGCCTAATACTCCAGCAAGCATGATAGGTGTATATATGTATCGTAGTACACAAGTGGAATATGGAGTTATTTCATCTGGGTAGATGCCTGTAATTTCATGAGCCGTAGGCAACTGAAAATAAAGCTTGCGAGTGAAATGACTTGCCGTATTGCATGACGAGTGTGATAAATTGTTTATTTTATTTCCTCTCAGTTACTATACTTCATATATATGGTTAGTCATCCAATCAGTCTGTCCGAATTGATGCCATCTACACCACACATTTAAGTCACTTCTAGTTTTCCTGACAGTATTTATAGCTGTCAATAAAATTGCTTAACTGCTTGTCACCCAAAAGAACTGCTTCAGCTTTCAGGAAAATGTTGCCATATTTAGTTCTTGTTAATGATTATTCACATTCCCAGTAAAGTGTTAAATAGCAACAGTGGAACATGGGAGACACCTGGCCCATTGGAAAATACTGCAATGAATATGCAATGAATATATATCAGGTACAGAATACATATGTATGTGTGTCAGGGAGTACTGCATTCCTTATACAGTTTTGACTCCTTATTTTAAAAGGCAGACTCAAAAAAGCACATATTTCATTGAAAACTCACTTTGACAGCCTCTTAACAAACCAGTGGTTTCAGCCAAATTGAGCTCCAAAATTATTAGTCTCCTAACAATTAAATTATAGTTATATATTATGTTATTCGTTGTGGACATTAATGCATCCAAACAAACTTACATTAGGAGGCTATAGTGAAGATCATGAAGATGCGTAAGAGGATGACCAATGCAGCTTTGCAGACGGAGCTGGTGGAGATTCTCAAGAACATGTTCATACCACCCAAAAAAATGATCAAGGAGCAGATTGAGTGGCTGATTGAACACAGATACATAAAGAGAGCTGAGGATAATAGGAACCTGTTTGTCTACCTAGCATGATTCTACTATTATTCTGATCTAAATATAAACTCCATCTGTCTCATCTTCTTTTCGTTGTTGTTTGTTTTATTTTTGTTGTAGGATATGCTTTTGTTATTCAGTACAAGTAGGTCGCTAATTTAACTATCATGACATTATTTTGTATTAACCGTATAGAGCAGTTTCATGTGACATCGCTGACTGTCACATGTCACGAGCAGTTTGATATGGTTCTTTGTATAGTAGTTGGCGATCAAGACATGACAAAGATATTTCTTTCTATATATATACAGAATTCTGAAGGTTATCATCAATAGGGGTGAAAAAGTGAAATACCTCAGCAAAAGGCAAAGGGTTGTGCAGATTCATCTCTGACACTGCAATCATCTCTGGCAGCTTCATCTCTGATAGTGCAATCATCTCTGGCAGCTTCATCTCTGACAGTGCAATCATCTCTGGCAGCTTCATCTCTGATAGTGCAATCATCTCTGGCAGCTTCATCTCTGACAGTGCAATCATCTCTGGCAGCTTCATCTCTGATAGTGCAATCATCTCTGGCAGCTTCATCTCCGTCAATGCAATCATCTCCAGCAGATTCATCTCTGATAGTGCAATCATCTCTGGCAGCTTCATCTCTGACAGTGCAATCTTCTCTGGCTATTCTCCTTTCCCGTGTATGCAATGTAAAAACTATAAAATTACCAAAGCACATGAAGATCCGAGTTAGGACTTAATAATAGGAGTAGTTGAGATAGCAACTACCATCTTGTCCTTGCTTTAAGCAAAACTTCTTATCATTAATAGCTGCTTCCAAGATGTCTGTCATCCCTATGACAAAATGGACACTTGGTCTCGAGTATATACACCTTTACCGCAGCAATTCAGTTTCTGAGGAAGTACCGAGGTGTGGCCATTTACAATTAAGAACAAGGCCACTCACTATCCATGGGAAATTGTGATGGTTCTTAAGCATAATATTGTTGAGTACAAATTTTGCTGATTTCTTATGCCAAGAGTTAGCATTAGTAATAACTTCAGGATATGATATATATTACTTTCACTAAACTTTGTGATGGATTGGCAGGATCAGTGTGACACGACATCACATATCAAGCATTATTCTTCCAGTTTTGTATGTATACCAAAGGTTTGAGGTGCTCTGATCTCATGTCTCTCCTGCCATTTCCTCACTCAAGGTTTAAGTCTACGTTCTCACATGCTTCTAGCAAGTTGATGAAACTGAAATCCGAGTACTTTTTATCGTAAAGCTCTTGTAAGGGCTGTGGAAAATTTGTTAGACGTGTTTTTCAAGTATGGCTCTATAGCCAACTGAAAGTAGGGCATGTTTTGTGCCAACAGTCGCTTAATTTCTTAAAGAAAACATCCAGCTTTTCAGAACAAGATATTTTCACATCAACTTTACTTGACCAAGATGGTGCTGAAAGCAAAGTGATGGCAAATGGTTGTCTATTCCCCCTTTGCTGATGTAAAGTCAAACTCGTAAGTAAGGGATGTTTTTCTGAAAAAGACACCACCATTGGCATCTTTCTTGTGTACACGTCATCTTTCCATTCATTCTGTCCACATAGAACAAGGTTGCTGTGACATGGCTCTTCAAGACCTGCCATGCAAATTACAATGGCACAGTTGACTTAACTGGTATATGTGCATATATCCAGCAGCTCAATCTGTGAATGTCTTGACTACAAGATGCATAAAAAGTACACTATATAACAACTAGCTAGCTATAATCCAGCAGTTTAACTCACTCTTGCTGTAACAACCGCCCTTCTATCCACGCTCCAACATCTGACATCTTTCACCCAGCCATTGACAAACTGGTTGTATGATTTTTAATTGACCTTAAACTGCTGAGTGATAAGGACACATATGACACAGTGTCACTGGCCTCAACTGGAAGAGCCCTGTAAAGAGCGGCTATCGCAGTTCCACCACCTCTACTGGTCAGTACAAATGGCCTATCAGTTCAATTTTTCTTCTTGGCTGTGTTAAACAATTATCAGCGCAGAGAGAAAGCTTGGACATTGTGTTTTCCATTGATTTTTGATACGGCATGGAAATAAGCTGAGCACCACTACGTGGCTACAGTATCGAGGAGAGGGAGGCTACTATAGATATTGTTGAGCCTCTAAGGCCACCACGTACATAGCAAATTATGACAGAAATAAATAACTTCTGTACTGGAACAGCAACTTTTTTGTGCCATTGAGTCATTGAGGCCAGGTCAATGGCTCTCCTGAAGGAACTCAGCATAAGGATAAGGCAAAGAACTGGGGAAGTAAATGCCCGTGCTCACTTCCTTCAGTGTCTCTCTCGGTGGCAGTCCACAGAGGGAAATGCTTTATCTGTATTGGGCGTCACTCTGAGTTGAACTTGTCGTTAGCTTTTTAGTGATTTATTATTTATTTATTTATTTATTAGTTGAACATTCTTCAAAACAACAAAAATATCAAAATAATAACTAATAAATTAGCTAATATATATATAACTAGAATACTTAACTAACTAATAAAAATAAATAAATACATAAATAAGTATTCTAGTTTTATAAATATGTTTGTTAATTAGTTATTTTGGAATTTTATAATAATAATAATAACAATAATAATAATAACAATAACAGTATATACAAGAAAAGTCAAGAGGTCTCCAATTTCAAAATTGGTGATCATATTGAATTTTGCTGTGATTCCAATATATAGTCACTCCAAGTTAAAGAACAAATATGCTCACACTAATCTGTGCAGGCACTCGTATTTTTAGCGTATTCCTAAGTGCATTGATATGGACCAATCAACGATAATGATTTAAAAATTTAAAAACACCTCAAGACATTTTTCTGGAAGTCATTTTTTGAGCACTTCAACTCAGAAATCATATATATGCACCTACTCCAATGTATGTGATAAATGTTTGTGATTACCCCATCCCTGAATCTATTCTATATTCTTTTGACCTCAAGGCTGCATGAAAGTGCAGACCTATAGAACTGAATTCATCTTTTACCTCTCTAACAATCTTGTTCCTTTTGTATTATAAGTTTGCAAAATAATAATAATACGACTAAATACGACTAAATGAGAATGGCGTTTTGAGGGCGAGTGCAGGCACATCGCATGGCAATGACAAGTAACAATTGACTAGGAGCCCTACGTGGGACAAACTGAACTACGACACAGCAAGAACTTTCTGAGAGCTACTAGCAGTCGTCTTATAGAACAACTTCAAATTCAGTAACATTCTGCAAGAACAGGTAGCTACTCCAGAGATGCGTTATTGTGCAAGTTATGTGCATGCGCTAAACATCTTATATATACACCTGAAGAAGAACAGTATTGAGACATTTCAACCTTTGCGGGAAGAGTGTATAGAGTGTGAGTCTGACAGAGGCAGCTCGGGCAATTTAAAAGTGGTCAGGCCAGGAAGTGTATGTGGCTATATTAATAATCATTTAATTGTTCAGTTGAGCCTTGAGATTGGCCATCACTGAGTACTTCAAGCAATAAATGACAGAAAGAAAAGGGGAAAAACAAGGGGAAAAACATGAATTAACTGATTATTACAGCAAAATAATGATTACAAAGGAGTAAGTGAATTACAAAGAGTTTTTGGGGGAATGATAGGGGGAGGTGCCAAAGACATAGGAGCCTAGGTGTCAAACATTAAGTATTTCCTCTTCTACCACCATTTGAGCACAATTTCCCATTACAATTCTGTCTACCCTATCCATTTCTTGTTGTGCTGTTGGGAGTTTGCTGGTGATCGAGAACGATTATTGGATACGGTTGAGGGCATTGAAGAGTCTGAAGAGTGGGTGGTAGAATGGAGAAATGAAGATGAAGAAGGGAGAGTAGGCCTAATGTTGGGTAGATCAGTAGCAGGGGTGAAGGAAGAGGTGTTCTTCCACAACACCTTCATCACATAGCTCACATCTACCATCCCAGCACATACCACACCTCGCCTTGTCATCAAAGAGTCCCGCTGATGCCGTTCTTAACCTAAATCTCAGCCTCACTTCCCCTGTGTTACTGAATCCTCTTACATATCTTTCTTCAAAGTCTTCTTTAGCTAATACCACTTGAGGCTTGATTTTCCTCCTACTTCTTGCCGCCACTCTTCCTTATGAAAATCCCTTACACAATTTTTCCAAGTCGCACTAGAACCTACTACTATCTCTCCAACTCCTTCCACCCCAAACTTCCTTTTCAGTTAACAAAACTCTGCCCACCAACCTGGACAATTACCTAACAGTGCCACAACTTTTTTCACTAGCCTATCTTCACTCATTCTCTGCAACCCTTCTTACCTTCTCTGCTCCAGTCCTCTCCAGCCCAGGTCTCCTCTTACTGCCACCATGCAACTGTATCCAACCAGTTTCCTACCAACGTTCTCTTGAATTCTTTCCAAATTCTTGCAGGCTGTCTTCACTCCTGTCCACCATACTTCAGATGCATGATCTAGACATGGCCTAGCTAGCAACTCCCATATTAGTTTACCTCTGTCCATCTCCATTTCTCCATTCACCCTGCTCATATAACCAATTCTTGCCCTCCATTTCTCAGCCTTTTCCTTCATCTTCTCCAAATGAACATTTCCTCTCATCCCCCTGTCAAAACTGCACACCAAGATATTTGAAAGCTTCCACATTCTCCATTCTCTCCTCATTAATCTTCCATCTCCTCCACTACACTTTCTGCCAACTGTCATTGACTTACTCTTCTCACTATTAAACCTAAATCTCCATTTCATTGCATACTCCCCCGCCACATCCAACATCATTTGTAACTCCACCTGATCTCTTGCTAACAGTACAATATCGTCTGCATACAACAACCCACCACACCATGTCCCTTCCACTTCAATCCCTAACTTTTTCCCCTCCAAATCCTTCAACAATCCCATGACATACACACTATAATTTGGAGAACTGGTGACAAAGGACAACCCTGACTGTCTCAGTCCTGCCTCCACTTCAAACCACCTGGACCCCTCTCCACCTAACAACACACTTGCCTGAATTCCTTACAAGCATTTGCACACATTCACAAATTTTTCCTGAACTCCGTACCCTCTCATCTTCATCCACAATCCTTCTCTCCACACAGTATCGTATGCCTTGCTTACATCCAGAAATGCCAGAAATATCTGTCACCTCTGTGACCTCATTATGTCACACACACACACACCTCAACACTAGGAACTGGTCAGCACATCCTCTCTGGCCTAAATCCACCCTGACCCTCTGTCAGTATATACTTCTCTGCGAACTTACTGAGCCTACCTGCCAACACTCTTGCCATCACTTTTGCCATACAACTCTCCAGAGCTATCCCTCTATAATTACTAGACATGGGATTTTTGTCAAAAATATGATGCTATAATGTCATTTTTGGGGGTAAAATATTGTGCTGGAAATGCCAAAATATGTGATTCTGAAATTCAGATAAGTAGGGGCTATATATCAGGAAAAACATTTAAACTTTTTATTACGGGTAGAACAACTAGCAGTCAGCAGCACAAGAATAGAAACAGTGTGTCACCATAATTTTGACCACATTCTCTTCAGTCAAACAGTGGCGCCTGTCGTCAACACAGTTTTGTAGACCGAAAAGGTTCTCTCCACGTCGACATTGGCGGCAGGGCAGAACTTGAAGTTGGCGACGTCTCCAGGACCAAATCCTTCGGGGAGGGAGCCTTCCTCACCTTTCAAGCACCCCACAATTGAGTGTAGCACCAGGCCATCAGGGTTTCTCTTCAGCACAGAGTTGAACTTGTTTTGTAACAGCAACCCCTTTTGGTCAGCAATGCTTCGAGGTTAGACTTGGCTTCGCCGAGGATGGCAAACCTGCTTCTTCAAGACGAGTCAGAACAGCAGGAAGGAAAGCCAAGTTTCCTGCAATGAAGGCCAAGTCTGAGGCAAGGCGGTGGTTCTTGAGCAATTTCTGACACTTTCCGATGGCTGCTGCATCTTCTGGCGACAACTGGCTGACGACAGTTTTGACTTTCTCGAAATGTTTGGCGTAGAACAAAGCTGCATCTATCCAGGTGCCCCATCTTGTCAGCACAGGCTCAGGTGGAAGGGGAACTTCAGGTCAGACCTCTTTCCAGATAATGATGCGGGAGGGGGCTTTTACAAAGATCCTCTTCACGGTGGAGATGAGATCATTGACCTCTGGAAACATTTCGCGGACAAATGCACAGACACGATGGAGACCATGGGCCAGACAAGTGATGTGAAGGAGTGTGGGATAGAAGACCTTCAGTTCCCAGCCTGATTTTAGCATGTATGCTGCAGCATCGGAGAGAAGCAGCTTCAGCAGATTAGCATCAAAATTGGGCCACAGAAACTTGAGGGCGTTGTTGACTAGGCGAGAGATAGGTGGCAGAGTTTGGTTTTCTCAAGGAAAACCACATTGGCAAGGTAAGGGGCATGGTACTTCTCATTGTCGAGCCTCCCGATGAAAACATTTGCCACGCAGCGGCCCATGGCATCCATTATTTCATCGACGCCAACCCAAATCGGTTAGTCTCCCAAACTGTCCTGAATCTCGCAAATGGCATCCTGGTAGCACTCACCTAAGTACTTCTTCTCAAGGGTGGTTCTGTCTGGCATGGAGATCCCGATGTTTGACTCCAAGAATCCGCGGAATTTGGGCACGTCCAACTTCATCCATGGAATGCTAGCAGCGAGGAAGGCTTCACAGAGCTCTTTTCCAACAATTTCAGCCCTTGATTTCTTCGGTGTCGTGGCGAAACAATCCTCAAGTTGTGCCTGGATCACATTTCTTTTCTGCTTCAATTGATGGTTCTTCTCATGTGTCTTGGACCCTACATGTTGCCCGATCTGACTCTTCTTAACCACATTTTCATAAGCCTTCTCACAGACCTTGCAGAAGAGGGTCTTCCCGTCAGTCAAGAACTTGAAGGTTTTGGTGCCTTCTTTGGAATTAAATTCCTCAAGCCACTTTTCTTTGGTGGACGAGGATGCCATCATATTCACGACAATCACGTTGAAAGAAGAAATGAGTGAAATCAACAAACAAAACCAGTTGATCTCCGTCCACAGGAAAGAGAGGGTACACAGATATTAAAGTTTTTTGTGCAGTGAAATCAGTCTTCACATTTTACCCAGGTAAAACCTATTTAACCCAACCCAGTGGACAGGTTTTAGGTATTATCCTTATTTTACCCAGGGTTTTCACCCAGTGATATAAAAGATAAAGCACTTATTTGTAGCCCTGTCAGTTGTCACAGTCCTGTCCCAGAGCCACAAGTATCTGGGTGGTGTTAAATAAATGCTGAGTGAACTCTTTGTTTAGTTCTTTACAAATGACATTTATTGAATGTCTTACTTCCTGATTACAGAGTTAATTTCTTATAGTCGCGAAAAAGGCACTTTTATGTGAAAACATATTTTTATGTGATCACATAAAAATCCCATGTCTATTAATTACTAGCCACCTCCTCATCTCCAGCTTTAAAAAGTTGCACAATATAACCCAATCATCTGGCGAAAACTTGGACTCTATCATCAAATTAACTAGAGAACATAACACTTCCACCATCCTATTCCCACCATATTTCAACATCTCGTTAATTATGGCATAATTATGCCATCATGACCAGGGGCTTTGCCCCTTTTCAATCCCTTCACAATATTGTACATCTCCTGGAATCCAACACGTTGCACCATCCAGTTAATTTCTCTGACCTAGACACACTCCCTAATCCTTCCCAATGCTTGGCCAAAACCTCCATCCACTACAACCCCATTTTCCTCTCTCACTCTCCGAATTTGATATTGCTTCTTCTTTCCCTTCAAGTCCGTCCAAAATAACTTACAACTAGTCCCTCCTTCTCTTTAATTGTAGCCTGCCTCAGTCTCTTGCTAATCAACCTCTTCACATGTCTTCTTGCACTCTTATATTCCTCCCATTGCCGTAATAATCCTTCTTCACCTACATTGTCACCCCTAGACTCTCTAAGCTACAGGACACTTGTCGTGCTTGGGGATGGCTACTTCAATATCACAAGACTAGCAGCCCTTAGATCTGTCGGTTAGTTTTTTCCTCCCTATACCCAACTCAGCTGCCCAAAGCACAATGTGTCTCCACAGTTCCCAAATTTGTTGCACACCCTCTCTGTCCTTTCCCATCCCTAGCCCTGCCACATATTCCTCCCAACCTCTGAAGCCCTCGCTCACCATATGTTGATATTCTTCCCAATCCATCTTACCATCAACCTTCCATTTAAACCGTAGAGTACTTGCTCTTTCCTCCAATCTCCCTATTCCGCTCACCATATGTTGATATTCTTCCCAATCCATCTTACCATCAACCTTCCATTTAAACCGTAGAGTACTTGCTCTTTCCTCCAATCTCCCTATTCTCAGGATACACCATATTAGATTATGATCTGACCCTAGATTAATTTCTCCACTGTCCTCAATCACCATCTTATCTATAACTAACCCCTTTGACAGCAAGATATAATCTATCACTGACCTCTTTCTCCCATCTCCCACGTCCACCTTCCACTACACTGCAATACCTTATTCCCGATACGTAAATTCCACACCCCAACCAGATCCAACAACCTCTTAACATGCAGTACCTGCCAGTATTGCTATTGTAGATGGACACTAGCTATGAACAAAGTTTACCAAA
Organism: Cladorhizidae sp. MBARI D1340-BT2; assembly: GCA_028752905.1. Taxonomy (NCBI): domain Eukaryota; kingdom Metazoa; phylum Porifera; class Demospongiae; order Poecilosclerida; family Cladorhizidae; species Cladorhizidae sp. MBARI D1340-BT2. The sequence continues at coordinate 12,018,589 of JAQNBH010000017.1, forward strand.
CTGGAAATAATCAAATAATCATCACATTGATAATGGCCTTGGTAACTGGAAATGATTGTCACTCTCAATATGGAGCTGGTTCTCATCCCAGTCTTGCCAGTTTGCAATCTGTAAGGAATATCTTCTACATAATAACAATCCAAGCAATTATGACATCAATCAATAATATACAGATCAGTGTTTAGTGTTAGGCCTGCAGCTATACTTGGCTATATAGGAGAATACCTGGAGCAATGTAGTCTAGGCTTGGGATTAAGGCAACAATGCTAGGAATTAAGTATTGGTAATCGTGCTAAAAGTAATTGTCTATCTCTCCACCACTCATTAGCTCACCACACAATGCATTGCATTCATTTCTAGTGAAATTGGGAATGGTACAAGAAAACAACTTGGCTGCAAGTGAGAATGCACTGCTTATGCAGAAAAAAGGCATGCTTATAATGATGAAGCTAACATGATTCAATATGCAGTGGATTTACTCTGGAAACCAGTCAGTTATGAATATGCTTTGTACTGAAATCTGAAAATAATTATTAACAGAAATAGCTATGTACTTTGATTTTAGATTTGATTATGGTCTGTGAAAACTGTGCTGGCCCAGTAGTTTGCTGTGAATGCTCAGTTTGGCTTTATCATCCTGCAAATGATGATGACTGCATCCTGCACTGGCTGAAGAGGAGAAATGTGTGTGTGGGGGGGGGGGCACCATGAAGGCTACAATAAATCTGTAAATCTGGAATTAGAAATGGCATTAGCTCAAATCAGCAGACAAAACTTGGCTATTTCTAGAAGTTCATCTATCTAGCCAGCTACACATTGAAAATTATTCGCAAATGTAGTTTCCAGTGGGGGCATTTTTTCCAACCAACACGCACCATCGTAACCCCTTAATCACGTGTAAGCGCTTAATGAAAACACATATCTAATAGAGTAAGGCTTCCTCTAGCCACCAATACCAATATCAACTGTTTAGCACCTTCTAATCAGGAGCCGCAAATTCAGGCCTACAAAATTTTGCGGTACCCCTTTTAAAATCAAGAAATTCATCTCTATTGGGGAGTAGTGTGTTCAACACCCTGGAAGCTAAAACACACATGCACGCATGTACAAAAAAAGGTTCGTCTTGGCTATAGCCAAAAACTCTTCCTGCATGCCTTGAATCCTTTGTGAAGCTAGTAACTGGCAGCTCTTCCCCCCCTCCCTCCACCAAAAACAATATTAAACACTGTGAAATATGTCTTCAAGATCTTGTATCCATCATCTATCTACTTCCCCCAAATTGTCCAATGCACTGCAGAGACTAATCTAATGCAGTAAACACTTAAGATTTGGTAAAATACAGTCCATACAATAAACATGTATAAAGTGGAGCTGAGCGAGTCAGCAAGCAGCTGCACGTTTTTGCTACCAAAAAGTAATTAGTTGATTTCCTCAGAAGCTTACTCTTTTGACAGTAGTTAACAGTGCAGACCTTAAAAAAAAAAACTTTAAAAAATGGATAACTACATGTATATACTTGTGATCCATGTATGTATCTGTGTGAATACATAAGCATGTGTGTAGTGGTTAATTACATTTATGATTGGTTTGTTCTTTACTTCCTGTCTTGATTGGGTGTGCTTTTGAAATAGATCTCTCTTGTACTGTTTTACTGGGATTTGCTCATTGAGTCTTTGCTTATGTGAATTAGCTCGAAGTAGCTAGACCAGCCACTACATGGTGTCAGATGCTCATATTAACTAGGGCTAGGGCTGAGAGCCCTACAGTCCAATGGCAACTTACACTCTCAACCCACCGGGTCAGTTTGACTGCTTCACTCAGTACCTCAAAGTTTATGCTTGACGAGGGAAAAGATGCCAGGAAAGCCAGAAGCATGGGGGAGGATGGAAATGATGTGCTTACTTCCACAAATATATAAATGAAGGGAGAAAAAAATTCAAGAGTGTCATTGAAAAACTTCAAGTGAAAGGACCAGGCTGAAGGAATGGCCAAAAAATATGCCACCTCATGGAAACCTATGACTAAGGAGTTCTAAAAGAGGAGATACTGCAAGACGAAATCATAGTCAGAATCAGTGACAAGATTCCGATCTAAAAGACTACAAAAGATGGATGCATACCATCCAACTGTCCCGGAAGCTCAGGGACGTCCTGGATTTGCACTTGATAAAATGTGTCCCACACAGATTTGGTGTTTGTCCTGGAAATGCTGGATGTACAATTTACAACTGGCTACAGCACTGTGAAACTATGAAACTAAAGGCTCCTCCATAGCAGCTGCCAATTTACAACTGGCTACAGCACTGTGAAACTAAAGGCTCCTCCTTAGCAGCTGCTACACCTGGCCCCTACACAAGTCAGCACTTCACTTCACAACTGACTTCACAACTGACAGCTGCTACCTGACAGTCTGACAGTCAGAGCTAATAATAATAATAATTATGATTTTACAGCATGAATTGCATTACATGAAAGGACAATGACAATATGTGATTGCTGAAGGTATACCTATATGAGTTATAAGCAACCACATTATTTAGAGTATTTCGAGGTGTGAGGGATATTCATACATTTGGAGCATGGACAGGAAAAATGAAATGTGCATGGCGAGTCTAATCGAAAGTGAGTAGTTGAGTCTTACCTCTCTCTGTTATGGCTGAGCCTGAGGAATCGGTAACACCTCCACGCAAGAAGCCAAAGAGGCAGTCACTTCACCTCTACATTGGTAAAAGAATTCCAAGGAATAGGAAAGAGTTATAGAGGTAATAGCCTGTTAGTTGACTGTACTAATGTAGATCAATTATATTTGTTATGACTTTATAGGTGAAACATTTGCACACTGCTCCTTGTGCTCTTCCGATTTTAGTGTTTCCCATGGGGGGAGAAATGATGTGACTACCCATATTACAGGGAAACATCACAAGGAAATGGCAATGGCTGCTACTAGCTACATCCCAATAAGTTTCATCATTTTTTAGACCACAAGCACGAAAGAATGTTACTGAGGCTGAGACGAGGTGGGCATTGTTTGTGGCTAAACACAACATATCTTTCCAAACTAGTGATCATGCCACTAAGCTGTTCAAAGTTATGTTTCCTGATTCGGATATTGCCAAAAAATTTGCATGTGGGCTTACCAAAACAGCAGCCATTGTAACAGAGGCTCACTATAAAAAGTCTATAACAGAGAATATGACCAATAAACCGTTTTCATCATGCTGGACGAATAAAATGATCACACTGATAAGTCTTGTATCATTCTCATAAGAATCTTTGACACTGAAGAGAAGAACGTGTGTACATACGAGGTTCCTGGACATGCCAGTGGTCAACATTGGTACTGCAAGAAACATTTTCCAAGCTCTTACAGAATCTTTGAAAAAGTATGGAATCAACAGGGCCCTAGCTTTCATGTCTGAGACACTGCCAATGTCATGAAAGGTGCGAGATCTGGAGTACAAAAGTTCATAAAAAATGAGATGCCTCATCTCTATGATGTTAGTTGCATTTGCCACTTGGCTGATCTCACTATCAAAGCTGACTTACAGACATTACCAGTGAATATAGACCAGCTATTTGTTGATGTTTTTTATTGTTTTTATCATATATAGCAGCAAGAGAGGTCAGCTTTTTGTTGACCATTGGTGCTCCCTTTTTGATTCTGAACCTAAGGCTATCTTAAAGCATTGTCCCACATGATGGCTTGTAAGTCTGCTTCGATGTGTGGCATAGATATCTCAATCAGCTTGAAGGTTTGATATCTTACTTCCTATCCTGTGATGAACAGACTGATAAAGTAATTAGCATCACTCATAGGCTACAGAATCCTCTCACCAAGCTTATTCTTCAATTCTTAGCTTTCATCTTGTCTTCAATAATAAACAATTCCAGAAGTCAACAGAAAATACTACCTGCGAACTTTATGAAGAGCTAAGTCAACTTGAAGAACTAAGTCAACTTGTAAAGCTGTATGCAATTTTTTTTTTGACGGCTGAAACTATTCTTGCTGCTGGTGACAACCTTAGACTTCTCAAGTTTGATGAAGAGTGTCAGGTTTCAGATGAGAGTCTAGGAATAGGTACTGAAACTTGGGGTTGTCTTGCAGCATTTGAAGAAGAGAGAGATCCAAAGCCATTCTTTACAGCAGTACGCAACTTCTACCTGGCAACCATTGCAAAAATGGTCAAGAAGTTTCCTTTTGGGATTTAGGTATTCTTCAGCCAGACAAAACATCCACTTATTCAACAGCTACTGTCTTGAATTTAGCGAGACAATTTCCGCAGATTGATTCTGAATCTCTGAAACAGTTGACCACATTGAAGAGGAATTTAATTACTTTCTTCTTTCCCCAGCTAAACCAGATACATACCCCATCACCAAAACTGTAGAAAAGCCTTGTGCTGGCTCTTTTTGGTGCCAGATCAAAACTTTGGCTGGGGAGTTAAGGTTTAGTTACTTGTTCCGTCTCATGGCTGGTCTGTTGACCACACCCTGCTCCAATGCTGATGCAGAGGGGCTTTTCTATAATCAGAAAAGTCCACACGGACCAGAGATCCTGTCTAAACCAGGATACCATTGTTTCCTTAATGTCAGTCAAGTTTAACAGCAATTCTCATTCTTGTTGTTTTGATGCTAAACTTTCAGATGAACTCCTTACAAAATGTAAACAAGCCACAACCATTTCTATGCAAAAATTATTTTCTATGCAAAAATTATACTCTTCATAACAATTTAATTAGCTTCATGGTGGGTGTGGTCAATGTCCCGGATTTCAATTTGGAGGGTCTGTGGATGCAAACTAGATCTTAGAGAAAACCAAGAAGCAACAGAAGGAGGCCGCGAAGGAGTGCAGACAACAACTTAAGGCAGCAACAAAGTGTAGTGGAAGGCATTGGACATAATTGGAGAAGACTACCACCAAAGAAGTCAATTAGCAAGGACATCCCACAGTCAAACTAGAACAGAAGCTAGTCACTCCCAAAACCTAACCAACTATGCAAATCATGCATGAGTGATTTGCATGAGAGCTAAAAACAAAGGCATTCAGTTCCAGACAATTGCCCCACCCAGCCCTCAGTATCACGTCACAGGTGTCAAAGGAAAAGTCACTCTACTATACTAGCCAATGCTTGTCAAGAACTATTGCAGCCATTGAGGTCAAAGTGGATAAGTGGACGACACCTTCTTAGGAGCAGTTGGAACAGGCAGAAACACTATCTGGTGACGAATACTCGACTTCGGGGAAAAGAGGTCAAGTTCAAGAGAGATACTGGTGATGAAATTCACCGTGATCTCAGAAGCAGTCTTCTATACTCTGAAGAAGGCTAAGTTGTACAAATCCTCCAGAAACCTGTCCAGCTCATCAATTCATTGGCCAGCTTACAGAGAGTATAACAAATGGAAAAAACCCATACAGATCACACCTATGTTGCTAAAAGCCTGCAGAACAACTTACTTGTTCTCCAGCCTACCCACTATCACTGCTCTGCAACGAGTGGGTGCCACATCCATCTGCAAGCAATTAAGTCTTTAACAGACTTGGAACACACCAAGATGAGTACACCATCAAACTGAAAGATAATACATGCCCATAATCTCCACACACCAAGAACAGTACCCTTCCTTCCCAGAAAAAGGTCCAGAGTAGAGTCCATGCGAGCCATTGAAAAGATTGACTATGTGGTGTGCTGTCATAAGAAAGCAATCCTGAGCTGTGCGAATATGTATGGACCTGAAACTTCTTAACGATGGTGTTTTGTGAGAAGTGCATCCAATACAGAGGACAGATAAAAGTTCTAACCCAGTTCTCAGGACACCTTCAGCAAGCTGGACGCAAACGAGGAGTTACCTGATTAAGGTTAATTAATAATGTCACAACTGAGGGTATCACTTTTGGGTTGAAAAAGACTGCACGCAGCTCAGTACGACTCAAGCACGTTTATAAAATTGGCGATCATTTACCGGTTTTGGTATTGCATTGAAGAGTTTTGAAGTAAAATCACGACGAATGGACATTGTACGCAGGTCATGTGCGTGTAGGGGGGCGGAGTAGATAGATACAAGATGAATCTTTTTAACGGTTTGGGGCTGGCGATTTATTACTTTCTTGAAAGCAAGCAGTCCAAATAGAGGAAATCGAAATCGCACTAAAAATCAGCCAAAATGCGAGATATAATCTTTTTGTCCACCTTTTGAAAATCGAAAGTGGTCCCGTTCCTTTTTGTTGTTTTTGTTTTTGTTAATAGCTGCACATGCGCACTACTCTGGGATAAAGTCACGTGATAGTTATCGGCTCAAGATGGCGCCTATGCTGTAACAGAGTGCAGAATTTAATAACTTTAGCTGAATTAGAATAAAGTTATGGAGCATTTTTTCTGTTCCATTATCTTCTGCACTTTTGACACGTATATTGCATGCCAATAGCAATAAAAATACAGATAAATGCAACTGCACACCTGGTAAGGGGAAACCTAATTATACACATGTGACTATCTCCCATGCCAATTATAGGCCGGAAATTTTTCTTTACCCTGAGTAGTGAGGACAGTGGTAGTGGATGGGTATCCTCACTACTCGAGGTACGGAGGGGGAAATTCTGTCTGCAATTGACACTAATTGCAATCGCCAATAAAGAAAACAAGAATGTGGCCCATATAGTGAAGCCGGCCCTGCATAACACTATTCAATGACCCTTTACCACCATGTGTCACAGGGCTATGTGACGGAGGAAGGTTTTGAATTATTATGGCATTGAAGGAGCTGAAGAGTTGGTGGCAGAATGGAGAAGTGAAGGTGATGAAGGATGAGAAGGTAGGATAGCAGGGATGAGGTGAGGTATTGGGTAAGGGACGGCAATGTTACAGTAAAATGTGCTCGGAGGTGCTTATTTGACACTTTTTCCTCTCTCCCGATCCCATCCCAAAGCTCCTATAATTCCATTCTTATCAAACAATATTTTATTTTTGTTAAGGTTGACTTTAAGCATTCCCTTTAAATCATTTAAATCATTTCTAATTACTTCTGTCTTCATCAGGGCAAATCAAAAAGTGAAAAAAATACAGCACATCCACACTCGCTGGCAACGCATTTCACACAACAAGTGATTCATGAATCGTCTAGTGTATGTGCATAGCAATACATCAAGATGAAGATGGGCGTGGTTTGACGTGCATAGTCTTGATAGTTGAGACCCAGCAGTCGGGCAGCTCCAGCCCTACATCTCCATTGAAGCGTTGATCCCTAGGTGTGACATGGATGTGCAGCCCATACTTCACGAGCAACTTTGTCCACTTGCTGGCTCTATCAATCACAGAGATCTTTACCCCGCAAGATTGGGTGATGTTGCATGCTCTGTGATAGAAGAATTCTCAAGCTTTCCCTTGGAGACTTCTATGAAAAGAGAACACGAGCTGCTATAGGCTCTTCTATCTCTGCCGTAGTGACCAATTTATACATGGAAGTTGTTTGAGGAGCTGGCCTTGAGGTCAGCACCAACAAAACCTGTCCTATGGAAAAGATATGCAGATGATACATTCTGCATAGTGAAGATACGTAGTGATACACTCTGCACAGTGAAGATGTGTAGATGACACACTGCACAGTGAAGATGTGTAGATGACACACTCTGCACAGTGAAGATGTGTAGATGACACTGCACAGTGAAGATGTGTAGATGACACACTCTGCACAGTGAAGATGTGTAGATGACACACTGCACAGTGAAGATGTGTAGATGACACACTCTGCACAGTGAAGATGTGTAGATGACACACTCTGCACAGTGAAGATGTATAGATGACACACTCTGCACAGTGAAGATGTGTAGATGACACTCTGCACAGTGAAGATGTGTAGATGACACACTCTGCACAGTGAAGATGTGTAGATGACACACTCTGCACAGTGAAGATGTGTAGATGACACACTCTGCACAGTGAAGATGTGTAGATGACACACTCTGCACAGTGAAGATGTGTAGATGACACACTCTGCACAGTGAAGATGTGTAGATGACACACTCTGCACAGTGAAGATGTGTAGATGACACACTGCACAGTGAAGATGTGTAGATGACACACTCTGCACAGTGAAGATGTGTAGATGACACTCTGCATAGTGAAGATGTGTAGATGACACACTGCACAGTGAAGATGTGTAGCAGACACACTCTGCACAGTGAAGATGTGTAGATGACACACTCTGCACAGTGAAGATGTGTAGATGACACACTCTGCACAGTGAAGATGTGTAGATGACACACTCTGCACAGTGAAGATGTGTAGATGACACACTCTGCACAGTGAAGATGTGTAGATGACACACTCTGCACAGTGAAGATGTGTAGATGACACACTCTGCACAGTGAAGATGTGTAGATGACACACTCTGCACAGTGAAGATGTGTAGATGACACTCTGCACAGTGAAGATGTGTAGATGAGACACTGCACAGCGAAGATGTGTAGATGATACACTCTGCACAGTGAAGATGTGTAGATGATACTACAATCAAGTCTTCCATGGAGTATGAGAGAGATGGGCAACTTCCTTTGCTTGACTGCTTACTGCATAGGAGAAGAGATGATGGCATGTTGGACTCCGCAGTTTATAGGGGGAAAGACACGTGCAGACAGAGATACCTTCACTAAGGTTCACACCACCCAGTTCATGTCAGAAGAGGGGTTGTCAAGAGCCTCTATGACAGAGCCAGGAGAGTAACCACCACTCAAGTAGAACTGAGTAAGGAGAGAATGACTACCTTCGACGAGTATTTTCCAACAATGGCTACTCGCTACATTTCATCCGCTCCACTTCAAGAAGTCACCTCGCACCTCAGGGAGGGAGGAAAGGGACAATAAAAGAAAACAAATAGAGATGACCACACCTCCTTAGTCATCATCCCCCCACCCCTACATTCACATTCGCCAGCTAGAATGTAGAGACGTTTTTTAAAAGTCCTTTGGCTTCAAATCTGCTTTTGATGATCTTAGATATTAATTAGTATATAGTGGGAGGAATACTTGCCAATTATGCCAGTTATGCACATTTTAATTGGTGGTTCATTGTGAGGATGTGAGGAACATTATCTAAAATCAAAGAATAGCCAGTCAGTCCCCTTGAGACTGGTGCAGTTAAGGGGTGTGTGTGGGGGGGGGGGACCTATACCTCAACTACAAACAGTTTGGAACCCCCCCCCCCCCTTCCTCTGGTAATTTTGGTACCAAATTGTTGCTTATTCTCTGTGCTTTCAAGTGGTATGTTGAATGTCTCTATAGGTCTTAGAAGACACACCCAACAAACAACATCAAGGAGGTGGCTCAAAAACCTGGAAGCAGTCATAACCCCAGTGTGGTGGGATCAAAGGCTCAAATTTGTTCTGTGGCCATTTAGCCATGGAATGGAATTGGCTCCACAATCCCAGTTAATTAAATCGTGGCAACAGCATGAGCAAAACCCAAAGGTCACCTCTTCTAATGACCATAACTTGGCAATGCTTTAGGAAAACAATATCTGAACTGCTCATATTACAGAGCACTAGAGGAGCTCTCAAAAGACACAAAAAAAAGTGAATGAACGAGGGCAGAGTTATGGTTGTATAAAAAAAAAATTTAACATGGATTTCCACAAATTGTGGAAATAAATTGTGGAAATAAGCCGTCAAAGTTGTAAGCCGTCAAAGTTGGGACAATGAAGTGTTTGAGTTTGGCTCGGCAAAATGTGTTCTTTGAATTGCATGGACAAAAACCACCAAAACTCTGAGTGGAGCGTCCAGTGTCTCTACAACTTTGGAAATGGACTCGTAGACATAATTATACACAATAACCGGAAGAAAAAACCAGCAACTCAATTTTCCTTTCCATCTAGTCCCTCCTTAACCGATGGATCTCAGCATGGCGAGAGGCTGTTGCACACATGTGGAGCTGAGTGATGAGGAAGGAACCAAAAGTAACTGTAGGTGATGGACTTGGTTAAGTCAGTAGTGCTGTTCTAAATGAGTACGGGATGCTCTAGAACCTTAGACACTGAGCACAAAAGTGAAATTGGTCTGTGCCATGGATTATCTCCACCTTTATATAAAAAATGGGACGAATGGAGTTTAGTGCTCTCCTTTTGAAGGACATGATTTGAAAGAGAGAGAGAAAATAGTGATGAAGAGGTTGACGGGGGGTGGGGGGGTTGAACACAGAACTTGAAGCGATGACCGTCAGGTATTATAGACATCACAGTTTCTAAAACATAAATTATTTGGCCGAGTATGTAGCGAGTTCAGGCATCCCCTTCAAGTTGTGGGAGACCGAGAGAGCTAGTGGGGAAGACAGAATGAAAGAACAATGCTGCCTTATCTTGATCAGATGATGCTATAGTATCAAAACTGACAAGATGTTGAGTAACATCATTTGAGTACAGCTCCATATATATTTGTGGATCTCTGCTTGCAGGAATGGGCAAAACTATTTTAACTCGTATTCTGATTTTGATGCAAAACTCTTGACAATGAGAATACACTTGTGTTGACCGTCTCTGAGAAATCTTTCTTCTGGAAGTATTTGGCGTGCGCCACAAGGAAATATACTGGGGGGATTTTCCATTATGCCAGCACATCAATGACCTGCACTATCTACAGGATGATTGGAAGGTCAATGACTTGCACTATCTACAGGATGATTGGAAGGTCAATGACCTGCACTATCTACAGGATGATTGGAAGGTCAATGACCTGCACTATCTACAGGATGATTGGAAGGTCAATGACTTGCACTATCTACAGGATGATTGGAAGGTCAATGACTTGCACTATCTACAGGATGATTAGAAGGTCAATGACTTGTACTATCTACAGGATGATTGGAAGGTCAATGACCTGCACTATCTACAGGATGATTGGAAGGTCAGTGACTTGCACTATCTACAGGATGATTGGAAGGTCAATGACTTGCACTATCTACAGATGATTGGAAGGTGCACTATCTACAGGATGATTGGAAGGTCAATGACTTGCACTATCTATAGGATGATTGGAAGGTCAATGACCTGCACTATCTACAGGATGATTGGAAGGTCAATGACTTGCTCTATCTACAGGATGATTGGAAAGTCAATGACTTGCACTATCTACAGGATGATTGGAAGGTCAATGACTTGTACTATCTACAGGATGATTGGAAGGTCAATGACTTGCACTATCTACAGGATGATTGGAAGGTCAATGACCTGCACTATCTACAGGATGATTGGAAGGTCAATGACTTGTACTATCTACAGGATGATTGGAAGGTCAATGACTTGCACTATCTACAGGATGATTGGAAGGTCAATGACTTGCACTATCTACAGGATGATTGGAAGGTCAATGACCTGCACTATCTACAGGATGATTGGAAGGTCAATGACTTGCACTATCTACAGGTTGATTGGAAGGTCAATGACTTGCACTATCTACAGGATGATTAGAAGGTCAATGACTTGCACTATCTACAGGATGATTGGAAGGTCAATGACTTGCACTATCTACAGGATGATTGGAAGGTCAATGACCTGCACTATCTACAGGATGATTGGAAGGTCAAAGACTTGTACTATCTACAGGATGATTGGAAGGTCAATGACTTGCACTATCTACAGGATGATTGGAAGGTCAATGACTTGCACTATCTACAGGATGATTGGAAGGTCAATGACTTGCACTATCTACAGGATGATTGGAAGGTCAATGACTTGTACTTTCTACAGGATGATTGGAAGGTCAATGACCTGCACTATCTACAGGATGATTGGAAGGTCAGTGACTTGCACTATCTACAGGATGATTGGAAGGTCAATGACTTGCACTATCTACAGGATGATTGCTACAGGATGATTGGAAGGTGCACTATCTACAGGATGATTGGAAGGTCAATGACTTGCACTATCTACAGGATGATTGGAAGGTCAATGACTTGTACTATCTACAGGATGATTGGAAAGTCAATGACCTGCACTATCTACAGGATGATTGGAAGGTCAATGACTTGCACTATCTACAGGATGATTGGAAGGTCAATGACCTGCACTATCTACAGGATGATTGGAAGGTCAATGACTTGTACTATCTACAGGATGATTGGAAGGTCAATGACTTGCACTATCTACAGGATGATTGGAAGGTCAATGACTTGCACTATCTACAGGATGATTGGAAGGTCAATGACTTGCACTATCTACAGGATGATTGGAAGGTCAATGACTTGCACTATCTACAGGATGATTGGAAGGTCAATGACTTGCACTATCTACAGGATGATTGGAAGGTCAATGACCTGCACTATCTACAGGATGATTGGAAGGTCAATGACTTGCACTATCTACAGGATGATTGGAAGGTGCACTATCTACAGGATGATTGGAAGGTCAATGACTTGCACTATCTACAGGATGATTGGAAGGTCAATGACTCGCACTATCTACAGGATGATTGGAAGGTCAATGATTGCACTATCTACAGGATGATTGGAAGGTCAATGACTTGCACTATCTACAGGACGATTGGAAGGTCAATGACTTGCACTATCTACAGGATGATTGGAAGGTCAATGACTTGCACTATCTACAGGATGATTGGAAGGTCAATGACTTGCACTATCTACAGGATGATTGGAAGGTCAGTGACTTGCACTATCTACTGGATGATTGGAAGGTCAATGACTTGCACTATCTACAGGATGATTGGAAGGTCAATGACCTGCACTATGACTTGCACTATCTACAGGATGATTGGAAGGTCAGTGACTTGCACTATCTACAGGATGATTGGAAGGTCAATGACCTGCACTATCTACAGGATGATTGGAAGGTCAATGATTGCACTATCTTCAGGATGATTGGAAGGTCAATGACTTGCACTATCTACAGGATGATTGGAAGGTCAATGACCTGCACTATCTACAGGATGATTGGAAGGTCAATGACTTGCACTATCTACAGGATGATTGGAAGGTGCACTATCTACAGGATGATTGGAAGGTCAATGACTTGCACTATCTACAGGATGATTGGAAGGTCAATGACTTGCACTATCTACAGGATGATTGGAAGGTCAATGATTGCACTATCTACAGGATGATTGGAAGGTCAATGACTTGCACTATCTACAGGATGATTGGAAGGTCAATGACTTGCACTATCTACAGGATGATTGGAAGGTCAATGACCTGCTCTATCTACAGGATGATTGGAAGGTCAGTGACTTGCACTATCTACAGGATGATTGGAAGGTCAATGACTTGCACTATCTACAGGATGATTGTAAGGTCAATGACCTGCACTATCTACAGGATGATTGGAAGGTCAATGACTTGCACTATCTACAGGATGATTGGAAGGTCAGTGACTTGCACTATCTACAGGATGATTGGAAGGTCAATGACTTGCACTCTCTACAGGATGATTGGAAGGTCAATGACTTGTACTATCTACAGGATGATTGGAAGGTCAATGACTTGCACTATCTACAGGATGATTGGAAGGTCAATGACTTGCACTATCTACAGGATGATTGGAAGGTCAGTGACTTGCACTATCTACAGGATGATTGGAAGGTCAATGACTTGTACTATCTACAGGATGATTGGAAGGTCAATGACCTGCACTATCTACAGGATGATTGGAAGGTCAATGATTGCACTATCTTCAGGATGATTGGAAGGTCAATGATTGCACTATCTACAGGATGATTGGAAGGTCAATGACTTGCACTATCTACAGGATGATTGGAAGGTCAATGACTTGCACTCTCTACAGGATGATTGGAAGGTCAGTGACTTGCACTATCTACAGGATGATTGGAAGGTCAATGACTTGCACTATCTACAGGATGATTGGAAGGTCAATGACTTGCACTCTCTACAGGATGATTGGAAGGTCAGTGACTTGCACTATCTACAGGATGATTGGAAGGTCAGTGACTTGCACTATCTACAGGATGATTGGAAGGTCAATGACTTGCACTATCTACAGGATGATTGGAAGGTCAATGACTTGTACTATCTACAGGATGATTGGAAGGTCAATGACCTGCACTATCTACAGGATGATTGGAAGGTCAATGATTGCACTATCTTCAGGATGATTGGAAGGTCAATGACCTGCACTATCTACAGGATGATTGGAAGGTCAATGACTTGCACTATCTACAGGATGATTGGAAGGTCAATGACCTGCACTATCTACAGGATGATTGGAAGGTCAATGACTTGCTCTATCTACAGGATGATTGGAAGGTCAATGACTTGCACTATGTACAGGATGATTGGAAGGTCAATGACTTGCACTATCTACAGGATGATTGGAAGGTCAATGACTTGCACTATCTACAGGATGATTGGAAGGTCAATGACCTGCACTATCTACAGGATGATTGGAAGGTCAATGACCTGCACTATCTACAGGATGATTGGAAGGTCAATGACCTGCACTATCTACAGGATGATTGGAAGGTCAATGACTTGCACTATCTACAGGATGATTGGAAGGTCAATGACCTGCACTATCTACAGGATGATTGGAAGGTCAATGACTTGCACTATCTACAGGATAATCGGAAGGTCAATGACCTGCACTATCTATAGGATGATTGGAAGGTCAAAGACTTGTACTATCTACAGGATGATTGGAAGGTCAATGACTTGCACTATCTACAGGATGATTGGAAGGTCAATGACTTGCACTATCTACAGGATGACGGGAAAGTCTCTTCCTATTTTTAACTGTTATACTTCCACTGGTGTGCACTATGAACGAATAAAAACAGATCGCAAGTGCCTTTTTATTTAATTTTTTTATTTAATTTTTTTACTTGAAATTTCTGGGAAATTCATTACAAGAAAGAGAATTTTTTTGCTGTTGCTACGACTCCAGTGATGGTGGAGGAGGCAGAATGGTGCCACCCACAAATCGAACCAGAACAATAAAGAATTGTCATCAGAAGCTGATGACAATGAACAGAATCAGTGACGGACAATGGACGAAGATCTGGACAACCGCCCACCTCATCATGAATGCAAGAGAAATCTTCACAAGAAGCGCTTCACAATCAATTCAAGCTGCTTTCATGGAGTTCAGCTTAACATGCCTCACACAGATACCCATTATATTTCCGCTGGAACAGAGAGATGGAATATTCAGAGATCATGTTTGGTGGCTGATTGGCCAGAATTGTTTCAGAACATTTTCTAGAGTGAAGAGGCTGTTCTCCATGCTTGTGGCCATGTCAGCCAACACCATTCACATTACTGGGCAAAGAATGAGCCAAGGAAATGGTTGAGAAGGTAAACCAAACAGATGGCATCCATAACGGGCATTGGCCCTTTCATTATCTGCAAGGCAAATGCAGAAAGAAACCTTAAGACAGTGTCTGGCTTGTCATTTCAGAGTGGGATGACATCGGTGAGCTGTATTTCATGCAGGGTAAAGTGCTCATTTCACCATCACAGTGCCGGCACCATCACAGTATTGGTACCATCACAGTGTTGGCACCATCACAGTGTTGGCACCATCACAGTGTTGGCACCATCACAGTGTTGGCACCATCGCACCATCACAGTGTTGGCACCATCACAGTGTTGGCACCATCACAGTGCTACCATCACAGTGCCGGCACCATCTCAGTGTTGGCACCATCACAGTGCCGGCACCATCACAGTGTTGGCACCATCACAGTGTTGGCACCATCACAGTGCTGGCACCATCACAGTGCTGGCACCATCACAGTGCTGGCACCATCACAGTGCTGGCACCATCACAGTGCTGGCACCATCACAGTGCTGGCACCATCACAGTGTTGGCACCATCACAGTGCTGGCACCATCACAGTGCTGGCACCATCACAGTGTTGGCACCATCACAGTGCTGGCACCATCACAGTGCTGGCACCATCACAGTGCTGGCACCATCACAGTGCTGGCACCATCACAGTGCTGGCACCATCACAGTGTTGGCACCATCACAGTGTTGGCACCATCACTGTGCCGGCACCATCACTGTGCCGGCACCATCACAGTGCCGGCAACATCACAGTGTTGGCATCATCACTGTGCCGGCACCATCACAGTGCCGGCACCATCACAGTGTAGGCAACCATCTCAGTGTTGGTACCATCACAGTGCCGGTACCATCACAGTATTGGTACCATCACAGTGCCGGCACCATCACAGTGCTACCATCACAGTGTTGGCAACCATCACAGTGCCGGCACCATCACAGTGTTGGCACCATCACAGTGTTGGCACCATCACAGTGCTACCATCACAGTGCTGGCACCATCAACAGTGCTAGCCACACAGTGTTGGGACCATCACAGTATTGGTACCATCACAGTGCTACCATCACAGTGTTGGCACCATCGCAGTGTTGGCACCATCACAGTGCCGGCACTATCACAGTGTTGGAACCATCACAGTGCTGGCACCATCAACAGTGCTAGCCACACAGTGCTGGCACCATCACAGTGCTAGCACCATCACAATTGGCACCATTACAGTGCTGGCACCATCACACTTGGCACCATCACAGTGCTGGCACTACAGTGCTGGCACCATCAACAGTGCTGGCCACACAGTGCGGGCACCATCACTGTGCTAGCACCATCACAGTTGGCACCATTACAATGCTGGCACCATCACACTTGGCACCATCACACTTGGCACCATCACAGTGCTGCATCTGATTGAATGGCACCTCGGAGACCTGATGAAACATGTCCTTTAATTAGATATCTTAACAATGGATATGAGTGAGGATATGAATGGGTAGTGACTTTTCAATCGTCGTCTTACACATCTCATTCCTCAGTGCTGCTTGTTGTTGATGATAGCAGGTGTCAAAGGTCGATCAGCTCTTCTAATGGGGATGAGGACTTCAGCGTGACCTTAATGCTATCGATCAGCTCTTGCAATGGGCTTCAGCGTGACCTTGATGCTATCGATCAGCTCTTGTAATGGGGATGAACAGCGTGACCTTGATACTATCGATCAGCTCTTGTAATGGGGATGAGGACTTCAGCGTGACCTTGATGCTATCGATCAGCTCTTGTAATGGGGATGAAGCGTGACCTTGATACCATCGATCAGCTCTTGTAATGGGGATGAAGGACTTCAGCGTGACCTTGATACCATCGATCAGCTCTTGTAATGGGGATGAAGGGCTTTTGATGCTATCTACGCTGGAGTAAAGTTTGGAAACCATCTTTCAATGAACAAGTAGAGCTCAATACTTCTTGAATTAAATTAGTGCTCCACATTCAATCAATGACAAGATGATAATCGCAAAGAGTCCCTAAGATACATCTTCACGGTTAACAGGAAACTGATAATATTATAAACATCGGGAGTGATTAACACTGGTCCTTGAATGATAATCTCAGCAAGAAACCATCTGGAACCTTGGGCCTGTTATGTCGAAAACTTTACAGTGGATAGGTCGAGGAGAGAAAGTACTCAAAATCTTTTCTTCTTCCCCACCAACATCTGGGATGTTTTGTGGAATGGCTCTGACACAAATAAAATAAAATATAGAAAAGAGTCAGTAGCCATAGCCAAGTTTTGTCTCTTTGTATAATATACAGACAGATTATGTATGTGTGTGTTTAGAGACCACTGGATGCCACACTAGCTTGAAAGCTGTCTAGAGTATCTCACTAATAATTATAGCATGTCAGTAATTGATTGATATCCTGCAATTGAAGTCATAATGAGATCATAATCATGTCTATGTAATTAATTCCCAAATTGTACTGTCCCAAATTGCAGCAGTCTCAAATTGCACTTTAATCTCACTAATTGGACTCACTAATTGGATAATATCACTAATTGGACAAAGGGAATGAAATACCCAGCTAAGAATTGGGGTGGAGTTTCTAGGTAAGTGGAGTTTCTAGGTAAGTGGATTATGCAGTCTGTAATTACATATAATTAATGATTACAATTGAAATCTACTCTCTTGCCGCTTCGGCTTCTATGAAGGGCTAGAGCATCTAGCGAAATGTCAAGAGAGTTAATTTTCAAGTTGATTATTGAGGTCATGATAATTTCATTATGTCAACTGAGAGATCATCGAGAGGTAATTATGATGCTTGTGTTGGGATCATGATGGGATATCAGGTTACATTATACACCTAATACATACATCATACATACATACATACATACATGTACACATATGCAAATTAGAGTTTGGCATTATTCTTTTGATTTTCAGGCCTGCTTAGTTGCCATGAACACGAGTGATCAGGGGTGCTATAGTCAGAAATCAGGAAAAGCTGCAGCAATAGTCCAGTCTCCTTGGAGCTGGGTTGTTGGCAGATATCAAGTACCATAAGAACGATTTTCAGTCCATTAGCACTAGAGCTTTCTAGAGCTAACTCTAGTAAAAGTGACACCCAGATAACATTTCTAGGGTCCATCCCATCTGGCAGGTTGGGAAGGACTCGGTGTAAACCGTACAGTATCTGTTCCAGACCTACCATGTGCATGGACCGAGAACCAGAGAGAAGACAAATCCACAATGGAGTGTCTTCAATGTGGATATCTGGCCAAGCTAGTAAACAAGGGGTGCACTATGTCCCAGTTGATTGGATTGGCATTGTGATTGATTCTCTTAGCAGTGAATATAATTATGAAATTACTTCTTCCAACTCACTGTTGATCAATTGATCGACACATTTGTCGAAGCCTGTTGGTGATTTGCTTGTTGGTTTAAAATTCACACAAAACATTTGCAATGTTGCACCCTGAGTGGTAGTTCAAGGTTCACAGTTGACTAGCAGTAGCAAGAAGGCAACAAAAAAAGACGGGCAAAAAAACAGGAATGTAACTTCTTTTTTTAAATCCAAAGACCCTTTACCAGTTATTCTTGAATACATGTACCAGCACCTGATTTGTTTTAGGGATAGGGTTAGCCACTTGGCAAGCACTTGGCTGAAAACAACATCTTGCTTCCAACTTTTTTGTAGCCCTGGTGATACTTTTGTGCTAACAATATCACATGAGTTTTCTTTTGACTTCTTCTAGTTTTTTAATACTTCAGTCTCCATCAGGCTCAAGGATCTGCTGAAGAGTTGGGAAGAATCCCAAAAGCTGATTAAAAGTAAATGAAGTCAGCTGAAAACGGCCACACCTTTGGTTTGTTTCTATTCCCTGGATTCATGGTGATACATAATGTGTATAATTATAATAGTGACAGGCTTCTAGAGAGCAGCTGGGACAAGATTGATAAGCCTCTTTCCATTTGCTACGAGCCCTGGAAGATGACAACAAAAAAGGGGGTGGAGTGCACCTAATGGATAGACATATATGGAAACACGAAAAATGGCCACTAGATTACTCGGAACGAAGTGTATCAGGACATGGTACGTGTACGTGCACACAGTACCGTACTTGGGTCTGTGCGATAAAATATTGCTCACTTGTCTAATTAGACACGCCCTAATTTCACACTGCACAAGTGAAGTGTGAAGTAGCCACAAGCGAAGTGGCGCTGGGCACTATAGTTTAGGAAGTGCGTCAAAAGACAGTCAACACTTGTCGTGGCTTGGCGGAAAGAAAACAAGGTGGGTAAGTGAATAATAACTTTGACAAGTAACGATTTTAGATGTTCGAACAAGACATCCTTTTAATTGTAGTTATTACTCCAGTTCACTAGTGCCTGCACAGTATACCTAGCTAATAGCCTCGAGGTTGGCTGACAAGCTGCAGACACAATCTGCTATTAGTCACAACCAAAATGTGATCACTCAAGAACAATCATGTATGAAACTTGAGGGCACACAAGCTAACTGGCCTGGTGAAGTGCAGATATCTGTCTTGTAAAGGAAACACAGAATCAACCCTAGTCCCATTAGTATGAATTTTCTACACTATTAGCGACCTATCCATTAGTGGAGAGGTGATGATATGTAATTGGAGCATTATTCAGTTCTTGTATATTTCGGGAGCTGGCCAGGTAGCCTATATCTAACTCTGCTCAGTCACAAATCTGACAGTTTCAAGAAAGGTGAAAAAGGGCAGGCTTGAATCTTAAGTACTCTTCTCTCTTGCAGATTATCAGGGCAAATGGATGAAGAGTTCTATGGGACAAACTCGACTCATAATTCATCCAACTGCAAGGATGGCTATTGTGTCGAGTCCACCATCTACATCAAGGTGATGGGAACTTTCATCTTTGTCCTAGTGTGGCCCTTCATTGTGCTGGACATCAAGTGGCTGCCTCTGGGTCGACCTGCAGCTGCTCTGATGGGAGGTGCTTTAATGGTGATATTTGTGGTGGTCCCCCAGGACCAGGTCTATGTCATACTTGGCGGGACTGGGAACATACAAACACTTTTCCTCCTCATCGGCATGATGCTGATGTCCTACTACTATGACCGTGAAGGTATACTCCAGTATATCACCCTCTGGATATTTGGCAAGAACAAGCCATTCAAGAGTGTGCTATGGAAGGTCTGCGTGCTCTGTGCTGTCCTCTCGGCCATCATCACTAATGACGCCACTTGCCTGGTACTCACTCCACTCTTAATGGCCGAGCACATGAAGCAAGGACGTCCCAGGTCAGAGTACTCTCCTTTGCTCCTGGGAATAGCCACTTCCGCTAACATCGGTAGTTCCTCGACGTTCTTTGGGAACCCACAGAATGCTTTCATTGCTGCTAACTCCAAAGGTCAGGTTTCTCTGATAATCTTCTTGATTACCACTTTACCCGCCGCCATCATTGGAATAGTTATCAGTACATCCTTGCTCTACCTATGCTACTTCAGGGTCATCTGGCCCAAAAGAGAACTCCTCACCCAACTCCCCAGCGATACCAAAATGAACGGGAATGCCAATGGAGTGATTAAGGTTAATCCAGTGGGTGGGGGGGAATCCAAAGATCTGCCTCTACCCATGTCCAATGGATTGATTCGGTCAGAAAACAATCCCTATGATGCTGTGTTGTCACGTTCCCGTGAAGAGCTGGCGTTGAGCTATGACAAGAGCATCAATCCGTACATCACCAGTCAGATGTCAGAAGAACGCAACAAAATGTACAGCACTAGCAAAGAGATTTCCACTAAGGCCAATCAACGTAATAACAGTTTCTTAGCGTACTCCCACAAGGTCTCTTCGGCTGAAGATGGCACAGCGTCAACAAATGAAAGCAAATCTTCAAGTCCGGAATACGGAGCTGTTGGAAAGAACTATTATGAAAATCACATCCACAACCACATCGCCTCTGGCAGGGTCTCCCGTCTCCAATTGAGGAACAGCGACAGGTTTGGCTCATCCATGTGCATGAGCGAATGCAGGCCCCTTAGCAAGGAGAATTCTGAAGAATCCACCTTGGTGGCAGGCGAGATGAATAGTCCGAAAAGTTCCATAGGTACATCAGAAATCTCTTCCAACGGCATTAATCGGAGGAAGTGGATATTTGTGGCTTGGTTGGCCTTCATCACGTTCGTCCTCGTCACCCTCCTGGCCGTCCCTCCTCCACCGACCGTCCCTGTGGGATTTAACCTGGGACTCGTCCCATTGGGAGCCGGAATCATCACTATGTTTGTTGACACAATTGTGAACCGTAAATATGCCTTTGACGCTATAATGAAGGTCGACTGGACCATGATCCTCATGTTCATGGGCCTCTTCATTTGGCTTGGAGGCTTCGAGAACACACTCTTCCCCAGCATGGCCTTCCAGTTCTTAAGCAAGCACATGGATCTCTACAGGATAGAGGGCGTCGTTCTCTTTACACTCTTTGTGGTGGTGGGTTCCAATGTCCTCAGCAACGTACCTCTGGTCATTCTCATTGTTGATCAGCTCTTTAGCTTCAAGTGCGGGGAGAACTTGTGCACAGGCCAGCTGACCGGAGTTCTTTTGGCTGGGATATCAACTATTGCTGGGAACTTCACTCTCGTAGGCAGTGTGGCCAACCTCATTGTAGCAGAAAAGGCTCGGAATATCTCTAACTACCGTTTGGGATTCTTCGAGTACCTGAAGTTTGGATTCTGTTCCACTACAATAGTGCTCATTGCTGGTATTCCCATCATGTACTTTGCTGGAGACAAAGTAAGAATCTAGTTTCTTGTTCCTATATACAGCACACCATTATTAATTATTGATGTTCTTTTATTGTTCTTGTTGAGACATTGTTTCCAGTTACAGGGATACAGAAATTTTTGTTAGGGGGGGTGGCAATTTTATCGGGGCTTTATTATGGCTAAACTACACTTATATTTAGTGTGTGGTGGACTAAAGGCATGGGTCTTAGTGGGTTGTTCAGGCAATCTGCAAGGGACTGCCTCCATTGTTAAACACTTTCACAGTCATCTGGAAATGCATGATGTCTGTCATTCCTTTTGGCTGTGTTAATGCTGTAAGCACTATCTCCAATCAGAAGTCCTCAGTACCCTTGCTCACTAAAAGTTGGTGCACTGCAGCTGAGACAGCCACATCAAAACTTGGAAACCGAGCATGGAATAAGAATCCAATGTAGTAGGGGACACCAGCAGTACAGAAATCATCCACTTTATCAGTTTCGAGTCTGGGTCGCTATTCCTTATAATTTATGATCAATAGCCACCTTTCATGCGAGGTATTTGTTCTCGACCTCAGTATTTAACCCAGCTCTTCTTCTTGATGAGGCACTTTCTCAGACCTTATGGTAACCCTCAGCTGGCTAACTTCTACAGAGAAAAAGAAGAGATGGCATTTGTGAAGGAGTTAGATATTCTTCTCATGCTATCAATAAAGAATTGCTAGTTGAACGGCAGGTTTTTAAGGGAGCCCATTTTCCACGAGGGGGTTATATGCAATGGCAAAGAACACCACAACCCTCTACAGTGCCTGCCAGCATAAATGTCCCCAAATACATGTTTCACACATTTTAGTGTTTAGTGCACAAGTCCATACAGGAATCATTGTACGGATAGATAGGAGAAACTCTGGCACACAGTCACACTAACATTTTCTGCATAGTGTTAACCACAAGTACATAGCAAAATGTTTGTGGGATACACCTTGATGCCTAGGGGGCTGTAGGGTGGAAATTCCTCAAACTCTACACACAAGTAACACTCCCCTGTGTTGACAAAGTGGTCACCGATTTAAGCAAATCAATACTTCATCCACAGAGTTTGAGGTAAAATGGTCATGACAATAAAATGGTCATGACAATAAAATTAAAAAATATTTAGTTACAACTCGAGTTGAAAAGGTGGCAGGTTTTCTATAAATAAACACTTTTGTGACCAAGGCCCATTAGTAGGCATCACAGGATACTCGAAGTGAGAACCGTCGTCAACTCAATCACTCCTGCAGTGAACTACAACTATTCCAAGCACACATTGATCAACGACATTGTTGGTTTCCATGGCAACAAGTGATTGGTTGGTTGGCTTTTAATTTCAGGATCTGGAAAATTACTATCTAGAGCAGCTAGGTTTTGAAAAATAATTAATTCCAACAAGTCTTATTTGGGGCTGACAAGCATTATATCTGTGCAAGACATTTAGTTATTATTGCAAGCTCATGTGTTGACTTTATGGCTGATTAGTACGGCGTATATACAAGGCAAAGCAGTGTCATTTGCCATCCCCACTACTATTTACACTATTTTTTTAACAACCAACCATGCTATATATCTCGTGTTAACAAAGAATGGGTCAAGAGGGGAAAAACACTTCAATTGGCTATATACATTCAGAATTGAAATTCCATATTTGGTTCCCAAAATAACTTTTACGCACGAGTGCATTTCATTTCCCCCCCACTGCTACCAATAGCATTCTGATTGGCTAACAACTGTGAAATATCACGTCCATAGCCACAGGACTCTATGGCTTTTAGTACAGGAAGCACTTTAGGTATGGTATTAGTATATATGTTATGGCAAAAAATATCGGGGTGCCCCTATGTACATATCTGATTTCATTGACAAGTTTGCACTTGAGAGGCTGTGGTGGGCTCTATGGTGCTATGATCTGGCACTGAGCTTCCTTGAAAATCTCTGCACAGCAAATCTGCTATTTAGCTGCAAATACGACTGACTTTATTAAATTAGTGATTGATGTGTAAATAGTAATCGGCAAATGATTGAGCAGATTTAGATTTGAATGTACAGGTGACAATTGTCATTATGATACAACACAAGCACTAGATACACTCAGCAACGTCATGTGACTCCGGTATTCAAAGGACTGAACACATTTCCAAAAGAGAAATCTCCATCCATAGAATCAACTGTGCCTGCCATCAAACTCAAATCTGAAATAAAATAGTCAAAAGATGGCGGGGGTTAGTGTGGGTGATTCAGACAGAGGTCAGACTGGGTGGTTAGAAATGGCAATGGACATCACCTACCAGCTGCTATCTGTTCAGCCTCTTTCTTCTCCTGATTCTCCTTCTGGATCCTTTCTTGCTCGCCCTCCAGAAACAGCTGCTCCAACTGGTACTTCATCTTTGTCTGCTCCAGCCCACCCTAATATACAGTGCAATGGAATTGGTTGACTCCTCAAACCACACCCACACACTTTTTGGTGTACAAATCCAATAACATGTCACAAACACATCTAAGTGTCATCCAAGCCACTGATGAGGGCAGCCTGGCTCATACTGTATTGCAAGTATTCATACTGACAAAGTGTTCCATGATTAAGCCAATTCCAACATCAAATTTGCTATTATGAACCAGTCGTAAGGGCTAGGGGCTAGCTTACCTGAGACTCTGTCTTGAGCATGATTCTCTCAAGCCGACTCTTCAGGCCCCTGCTACGAGAGAGCAGGACTTGAGCCACGCTCTCAAACACTGCATCGGCTATAACAACAGAATAAGAACAGCAATGCTGTCATACTCGTACACCATCACAGCTACAACTGCACACATAGACACATGTATATCACCATAGCTACAACTGCACCCACATCTATACACACACACCACCATACCACCATAGTTACACACACACACACATACCACCATAGCTAGACACACGTACACCACCATAACTACACACACACAGAGGCATATTACCATAGCTACACACGTATATCATCACTTCTATAACCACACAAACGCACGCATGCACACACACACACACACACACACTCTGTTCACAGGTGTTGTCACATCATTATGGATCAGTAGGAATTTTCAAACCAATGGACACAAGAAAAAAATTACATCACAAATAAAATGAAATGTAAAATAAACTCTGTGGTTATTGACTGTAAGCACTCCAGAAAGCCTGTGGTATAACATGCACCCAACCAACAGAGACTACAGCAGGCGAGAAGATTCACAGTCGAACCATTCTAACAGGTAAGGAAGGGGTAAGTGAAGGAAACAGACCTTTCTCTACGGCTGCTGCTGGAGCTTCAGGCTCGGCATAGATGTGGTAAGGAAGGAGTCTGGCAAGAATGTCGTGTTGGGATTTGAAGGCAGTGATAGTGTCCGGGTTCATGAGCTGAGTGTGCATCTTCTCCAGGTGAGCGCTGAACCTGTAAGCAATCCTTGCCTCTTCCGAAGTCTGGAGTGCCTAAAACACATGAAATAATAATAGCATGTCACCGTCAGTATGCACAGTTACTATTGCACAGAGGCCAGGTAGAGGAGGTAGCCAGAATGGGCCAGTGGTATTGTGGACAACCCCAGGATCATCCAGGGAGGTCCAAAGCCTTGCCAATATAATCCTAACAGTACTAGGTGGGCAGGAAGTTAGAATTTGGGATATCATGGACATACATGACTCCTTCCTGACTACAACAGCATAAGACATGTACAGTTACTAGGCAACTTCAGTGCTTGTGTGAGCTGTGTGTAAACAAGTGAGTGAGTGAGTGTGTGTGTGGTGGGGGAGGGAGAGTATATGGGAGTGTGTGTGAGAGAGAACCTTTTGTAGAGTCTGTAGTCTGTCAGAATCTGCCTTTTGCTGCTCCAACTTGAGTTTATAGCGAGTCATGTGTTGTGAAGAGTGATGCTGCTGAGTGCTTGCTGCAGCCTATGTGATGTACAGGTAGATTGATGTTATAAAACATGGCCACTCCATTACCGTAAACACACGCATACATGGAACTGACACTATCCATATAAAGATGTATGTGCATGCATACACACTGGCCATAAAGGCTAGCGCCACTTCACACTACTTACTGTGATACATCATACTTCAATCAGAGGGAGGACACTAGCATTGGTAGAACAAGGGCAAAGTGAAGTGTCTTGTAGTCACTATAGTCTGTTGTGGTAAGTAATCAACGTCAGCCTCAATGGATGCTGTCGACCACTTTGCTATAGGCTTACTTGTGGGAGGCATGCTGTGCACAACTTTGCTGAAGGCTTACATGTGGGAGGCATGCAGTGCACAACTTTGCTTGAAGGCTTACATGTGGGAGGCATGCAGTGCACAACTTTGCTGAAGGCTTACATGTGGGAGGCATGCAGTGCACAACTTTGCTTGAAGGCTTTACATGCAGATTATCTTAACGGTGGATGCCATTTTTTTAACTAAATGTTAAAAAAAAATTGTGGTTCTGAATTTGGAGCTCTATAGATTCTGCACAGTCCACTCGATCAGTCCACTCGATATATAGCTCAAAAGATGCTCTCTTTGTGTGCTCTCTTTTGATACCGAAAAACTGTAGCATAGGTATAGCCATGCAGGCAGTCAAAGTAGGGGACCTCAAAACCTGCATGCAGTTCTTGATCAAGTGCTAGACATTACAATGACAGTTGCAGAGCAGTTGACCACATTCAACGAAAATGTCCTGCTCTTGTCGGAGCAATCGCTCTGGTCTGTGTAAGAACAGGGATTCAATGCATAAGCTGTCTCCCTCTTTGTCTGGGCAACTGTGTTATGCCTACCACCAGTCAACAGTCAATTCTGCACTGGTCCAACCATTGTCTCAGCCTGTCCTCTCATCTAGAGTGGAGCAGAAGGTAGGGTCTAGCAAAGCCACCACAACTCACTAAGTACCAATACAAATCCATGAAACACCATCTCCTCTAAAGTTGGTCACAGCAAGTACCAATACAAATCCAGGAAACACCATCTCCTCTAAAGTTGGTCATAGTAAAACTCACCAAGTACCAATACAAATCCAGGAAACACCATCTCCTCTCAAGTTGGTCATAGTAAAACTCGCCAAGTACCAATACAAATCCAGGAAACACCATCTCCTCTAAAGTTGGTCATAGTAAAACTCACCAAGTACCAATACAAATCCAGGAAACACCATCTCCTCTAAAGTTGGTCATAGTAACACATCAATCAAATCTGCCCCTCAGAATTTGCGTCCCTCCTTTACCAACTCTCAATCAGCTCCAAATACCAACTCACAACCATGAGATACCTCCTCCTCTCAAGATGGGCACAGCAACTCATCACTTGAGCCTGCCCCCCCCGTCATCATTCACTTCTTCAGCACAGCCTACATTTACATGGCGGACCCTGGATGCAGGCACCTTCTCTGGTAGTTGTATCAAGCCTATTCAGAAGTGGTAGGCTGGAGGAGAGCCATTTTCTCTATTCCTTCTGGGAAAGCTGGCAAAAGTTTCATGACTGAACTATCTCGACTCTGCAGAGGGATCAGCTATTGAGTCCATCGCATTGAGAGCTGCTACAGTGATATGCATCTTGTTGTTGCAGAAACCAAGCAGGTCCTCCAAATCTCATGTCCTGTCTGGACGGACGCCTGAGCTCTTGGAAGGATGGTAACATAGATGATCCACTATTGGAAGGCAGGAGCATTCAGCAACATCTGTCTAAAGTGAGGGGAGTGCAAAAGGATGATAAGCAGCTCTCCCATGCATTCTCCAGCCTTATGCTTAATTAAGGGTAATCCAATGCTGCTCTTCGCCTCATCTCGAGCACAGACAGGTGGGATATTCCATCTGAATGATGTGCACGGCAGAATCTGTTTGGTTGTCTAGTAGGCAAAACAACCACCAGATCAGCCTCTAGACCCAAGAACCCGTGTGTGTGTGTGTGTGGAGTAATGCCCACCACAAGTCCACCCAGTGGTATATGACAGTACTAATGCCCATCCCAAGTCCACCCAGTGGTGTATGACAGTATTAATGCCCATCCCAAGTCCACCCAGTGGTGTATGACAGTACTAATGCCCATCTCAAGTCCACCCAGTGGTGTATGACAGTACTAATGCCCACCACAAGTCCACCCAGTGGTATATGACAGTACTAATGCCCATCCCAAGTCCACCCAGTGGTGTATGACAGTATTAATGCCCATCCCAAGTCCACCCAGTGGTGTATGACAGTACTAATGCCCATCCCAAGTCCACCCAGTGGTGTATGACAGTACTAATGCCCATCCCAAGTCCACCCAGTGGTATATGACAGTACTAATGCCCACCACAAGTCCACCCAGTGGTATATGACAGTACTAATGCCCATCCCAAGTCCACCCAGTGGTGTATGACAGTACTAATGCCCATCCCAAGTCCACCCAGTGGTGTATGACAGTACTAATGCCCATCCCAAGTCCACCCAGTGGTATATGACAGTACTAATGCCCACCACAAGTCCACCCAGTGGTATATGACAGTACTAATGCCCATCCCAAGTCCACCCAGTGGTGTATGACAGTATTAATGCCCATCCCAAGTCCACCCAGTGGTATATGACAGTACTAATGCCCATCCCAAGTCCACCCAGTGGTGTATGACAGTACTAATGCCCATCCCAAGTCCACCCAGTGGTGTATGACAGTACTAATGCCCATCCCAAGTCCACCCAGTGGTGTATGACAGTACTAATGCCCATCCCAAGTCCACCCAGTGGTATATGACAGTACTAATGCCCACCACAAGTCCACCCAGTGGTATATGACAGTACTAATGCCCACCACAAGTCCACCCAGTGGTGTATGACAGTACTAATGCCCACCACAAGTCCACCCAGTGGTATATGACAGTACTAATGCCCATCCCAAGTCCACCCAGTGGTGTATGAAAGTATTAATGCCCATCCCAAGTCCACCCAGTGGTATATGACAGTACTAATGCCCATCCCAAGTCCACCCAGTGGTATATGACAGTACTAATGCCCATCCCAAGTCCACCCAGTGGTATATGACAGTATTAATGCCCATCCCAAGTCCACCCAGTGGTATATGACAGTACTAATGCCCATCCCAAGTCCACCCAGTGGTGTATGAAAGTATTAATGCCCATCCCAAGTCCACCCAGTGGTATATGACAGTACTAATGCCCATCCCAAGTCCACCCAGTGGTGTATGACAGTATTAATGCCCATCCCAAGTCCACCCAGTGGTGTATGACAGTATTAATGCCCACCACAAGTCCACCCAGTGGTATATGACAGTACTAATGCCCATCCCAAGTCCACCCAGTGGTATATGACAGTACTAATGCCCATCCCAAGTCCACCCAGTGGTGTATGACAGTACTAATGCCCATCCCAAGTCCACCCAGTGGTATATGACAGTACTAATGCCCATCCCAAGTCCACCCAGTGGTATATGACAGTACTAATGCCCATCCCAAGTCCACCCAGTGGTGTATGACAGTATTAATGCCCATCCCAAGTCCACCCAGTGGTATATGACAGTACTAATGCCCATCCCAAGTCCACCCAGTGGTGTATGACAGTACTAATGCCCATCCCAAGTCCACCCAGTGGTGTATGATAGTACTAATGCCCATCCCAAGTCCACCCAGTGGTATATGACAGTACTAATGCCCATCCCAAGTCCACCCAGTGGTATATGACAGTACTAATGCCCATCCCAAGTCCACCCAGTGGTATATGACAGTACTAATGCCCATCCCAAGTCCACCCAGTGGTGTATGACAGTACTAATGCCCATCCCAAGTCCACCCAGTGGTATATGACAGTACTAATGCCCATCCCAAGTCCACCCAGTGGTATATGACAGTACTAATGCCCATCCCAAGTCCACCCAGTGGTGTATGACAGTATTAATGCCCATCCCAAGTCCACCCAGTGGTATATGACAGTACTAATGCCCATCCCAAGTCCACCCAGTGGTGTATGACAGTACTAATGCCCATCCCAAGTCCACCCAGTGGTGTATGATAGTACTAATGCCCATCCCAAGTCCACCCAGTGGTATATGACAGTACTAATGCCCATCCCAAGTCCACCCAGTGGTATATGACAGTACTAATGCCCATCCCAAGTCCACCCAGTGGTATATGACAGTACTAATGCCCATCCCAAGTCCACCCAGTGGTGTATGACAGTATTAATGCCCATCCCAAGTCCACCCAGTGGTGTATGACAGTATTAATGCCCACCACAAGTCCACCCAGTGGTATATGACAGTACTAATGCCCATCCCAAGTCCACCCAGTGGTGTATGATAGTACTAATGCCCATCCCAAGTCCACCCAGTGGTGTATGATAGTACTAATGCCAGATAGTACTAATGCCCAGATAGTTCTAATGCCCAGCCAGATAGTACTAATGCCCAGACCATCCACATTGCTGCAGTTAGAACTGAGGGTGCTGGCAGGACCTTCAGGGATTGATGCACATTCTTGCAAAAGACTGTGCACCTCCTTTCAGTCTGCTTCAGATGACCTTTGTTTGTCATTGGCTCTTGTTGCTAGGAAGCTTTGCACTGCCTCTGTTGATCCCGAGAGCACTGGACCTCTAGTGGCTTGCCAACTAGTTGCTCTTTGTGAGAACCCTGGCATGTGCTCCAACGGGATAAGTGAGATTTCTCAGAGAATCATTAATCATTACCAAGGCTGTTCTCTCGATCATTAGCTATGACGTTCAGAATGTCACTGGTTCCATCCAGCTCTGTGCAGGCTCAGAGGCCACTGTTCATGCCATGGGCAAGGCCCTGAATCACCAGACAGCACTCAGGAACATCAGAGAGTGATGCCCTTCTTTGCTATCATCCTCATCAATACATACTGCAATGACGCTGAGCTGTTTTTTGATGGGTCGACTCTATTGTCGCAGGAAGGAACCAATGACCATGTATGCCAATGCTCTTCTTCTGCTCGTTGAAAGGGTGAACCATCTCCAGCAGTGAACCCGGGTATGGTTCGCTGGTGACAGCATTCCTGCTCTGCATGATTGGTGGGACAAATTGGTGATCCTGGGTCCAGCCTATGGACACACAGTGAATGCCATGAAAACATCCAGAGACATGTCATCACTCCCAGGCCATAGAGATAGCTGAGGACACAAAAGTGAACATCACCACCGAAGGGAAGGCATGCCTGGGTGGGAGCTGCGCTTGGTTCCAGTGAGATGCATGTAAAGGAATGAGTCACACAGTAGCCTTGAGGAATTGCTCTGATTAACCACTATAGCCAATAGTCGCCCACATGCTGCCCATGAGCCTACACCCATGGCATGGTGGGAAAGTGAGTTTATTTGGCTAAGACCACTCTAGACATATGCCACCTGCCTCAACCTCTAGAAGACATTTATAAGAACAAAATTGCTCCTGCACTGAGTGGAAGGCCAACAAAATTGCTCCAGCACTGAGCAGCTCCGAGTGACCTTGGGAGAGATACTCTTGCAATCCCTAGTCGGTTAGGAGGCATTGGGGTATCATCTTTTTCCAACTCTGCATATTCAGCCTCCAAAACAACTACTGTGCCTAGCTGTATGTAATCTCATTTTTGGTCAGGATCATTCATGCCAATACGAGGAGCAAATGAATGCCAAATCAGAGATTCACCCAAACAATCACCAGCACCAAACGTCTCCTGCCAGCTTATCGAAGTGGAAGCTTACAGCATGCCAACAACGTGCTATGCAATTAGCACAAGAAAAGGGCGCTTCAAACTGGCTAGCAAGCACTTCCAGTGGATTTTCTCTGCACAAAGGTGTTTTTAGGGATACTATCGCCTTACGCTATGGCTGGCACCCCTATAAACACGCTCCTGTGGTTAACACCTTCTCAGTAGAGCTTGCTCTATCTTGTGCGAAGAGTGGTTTCCATCCATACGACATAATTTAATTAGGGACTTCACTGCTTAGCTTATGCTGACTGAAGTATGCAACAATGTAGCAACCGAGCCACGCCCACAGCCTATCATAGGTGAGAAAATGTCTTGTGTCTCTACCAATATCCAAGAAGGTCAGGGTTTGGGGGAGCAGATTCGAGAGAGTATTTTTTGGATTTTAGGGTTTTTAGCCCATTCGCACCCTCGAATCAGAAAACACAATTGGTGTCTTGCTATCGGACGCACGAGAATATCAAGGAGAGCATGTGATCAGAGTCTGTGTGAGGTATGTAGAACTTGCAACCCTCACCCCTCTTATTCTATCCTCCACAGGTGGCCTAGGTCGTGCTGCCACCTCCACTTACAAGCTACTAGCATCACTCATCGCCAACAAGACAGACCAACCATACAGTTCCACCATCGATTGGACAAGGTGTCGGCTAATCCTTCTCTCTACTCTGCACCTCAATCATGTGCATCAGGGGAGCCTGATCCTCAATGGGGCATGCAGAGAGACAGCCTGAGGCACCCATCAACCTAGTGACCCGTAGGTCTGGTGCCACCCCTCATGTGATTATGAACATAGGCATACAAGTGACTTGAAACCTTTAATTCTGCTGTAAATATCTTCTTTATCGAGAACTAGTAAAAAATCTACTGAAAATTAATCTACTGAAATTAATTTGATTTTCAATCCTCCACGTACCTTCAATCCTCCACGTACTTACGTTTTAGCGCCTAATGCTACTGTCTAGCATTTTATATTATAGGCATGCAGGTTTTGAGGTCCCCAACTTTGATGCCTGTAACTTTGGCATGGTGCAGTTTTTAGTATCAAAAGGGAGCATACAGAGAGAGTATCTTTTTAGCTATATATCAAGTTCGAAGTGAATCTATAGAGCTCCAAAGTTGGAATCACAAGTTGTTTTTGTTTTTTCACACAGAGCCTAGGAGCAGTGAAGTACTCTTGCACACAACAGAGCCTAGGAGCAGTGAAGTACTCTTGCATACAACAGAGTCTAGGAGCAGTGAAGTACTCTTGCATACAACAGAGTCTAGGAGCAGTGAAGTATTCTTGCAACAACAGAGTCTAGGAGCAGTGGAGTACTCTTGCACACAACAGAGTCTAGGAGCAGTGAAGTACTCTTGCGTACAACAGAGCCAGGAGCAGTGAAGTACTCTTGCGTACAACAGAGCCTAGGAGCAGTGAAGTACTCTTGCACACAACAGAGTCTAGGAGCAGTGGAGTACTCTTGCGTACAACAGAGCCAGGAGCAGTGAAGTACTCTTGCGTACAACAGAGCCTAGGAGCAGTGAAGTACTCTTGCACACAACAGAGTCTAGGAGCAGTGAAGTACAGTACTCTTGCGTACAACAGAGTCTAGGAGCAGTGGAGTACTCTTGCGTACAACAGAGCCTAGGAGCAGTGAAGTACTCTTGCACACAACAGAGTCTAGGAGCAGTGGAGTACTCTTGCGTACAACAGAGCCAGGAGCAGTGAAGTACTCTTGCGTACAACAGAGCCTAGGAGCAGTGAAGTACTCTTGCACACAACAGAGTCTAGGAGCATTGAAGTACAGTACTCTTGCGTACAACAGAGTCTAGGAGCAGTGGAGTACTCTTGCGTACAACAGAGTCTAGGAGCAGTGAAGTACTCTTGCGTACAACAGAGTCTAGGAGCAGTGGAGTACTCTTGCGTACAACAGAGTCTAGGAGAAGTGGAGTACTCTTGCATACAACAGAGTCTAGGAGCAGTGAAGTACTCTTGCGTACAACAGAGTCTAGGAGCAGTGAAGTACTCTTGCACACAACAGAGTCTAGGAGCAGTGGAGTACTCTTGCATACAACAGAGTCTAGGAGCAGTGAAGTACTCTTGCACACAACAGAGTCTAGGAGCAGTGGAGTACTCTTGCATACAACAGAGTCTAGGAGCAGTGAAGTACTCTTGCGTACAACAGAGTCTAGGAGCAGTGAAGTACTCTTGCATACAACAGAGTCTAGGAGCAGTGAAGTACTCTTGCACACAACAGAGTCTAGGAGCAGTGGAGTACTCTTGCATACAACAGAGTCTAGGAGCAGTGGAGTACTCTTGCACACAACAGAGTCTAGGAGCAGTGGAGTACTCTTGCATACAACAGAGTCTAGGAGCAGTGAAGTACTCTTGCAACAACAGAGTCTAGGAGCAGTGGAGTACTCTTGCACACAACAGAGTCTAGGAGCAGTGGAGTACTCTTGCATACAACAGAGTCTAGGAGCAGTGGAGTACTCTTGCATACAACAGAGTCTAGGAGCAGTGGAGTACTCTTGCACACAACAGAGTCTAGGAGCAGTGGAGTACTCTTGCGTACAACAGAGTCTAGGAGCAGTGAAGTACTCTTGCATACAACAGAGTCTAGGAGCAGTGAAGTACTCTTGCACACAACAGAGTCTAGGAGCAGTGAAGTACTCTTGCACACAACAGAGTCTAGGAGCAGTGGAGTACTCTTGCATACAACAGAGTCTAGGAGCAGTGGAGTACTCTTGCATACAACAGAGTCTAGGAGCAGTGAAGTACTCTTGCACACAACAGAGTCTAGGAGCAGTGGAGTACTCTTGCACACAACAGAGTCTAGGAGCAGTGGAGTACTCTTGCGTACAACAGAGTCTAGGAGCAGTGGAGTACTCTTGCATACAACAGAGTCTAGGAGCAGTGAAGTACTCTTGCGTACAACAGAGTCTAGGAGCAGTGGAGTACTCTTGCATACAACAGAGTCTAGGAGCAGTGAAGTACTCTTGCGTACAACAGAGTCTAGGAGCAGTGAAGTACTCTTGCATACAACAGAGTCTAGGAGCAGTGAAGTACTCTTGCACACAACAGAGTCTAGGAGCAGTGAAGTACTCTTGCACACAACAGAGTCTAGGAGCAGTGGAGTACTCTTGCACACAACAGAGTCTAGGAGCAGTGGAGTACTCTTGCATACAACAGAGTCTAGGAGCAGTGGAGTACTCTTGCATACAACAGAGTCTAGGAGCAGTGAAGTACTCTTGCAACAACAGAGTCTAGGAGCAGTGGAGTACTCTTGCACACAACAGAGTCTAGGAGCAGTGAAGTACTCTTGCATACAACAGAGTCTAGGAGCAGTGGAGTACTCTTGCGTACAACAGAGCCAGGAGCAGTGAAGTACTCTTGCATACAACAGAGTCTAGGAGCAGTGAAGTACTCTTGCACACAACAGAGTCTAGGAGCAGTGAAGTATTCTTGCACACAACAGAGTCTAGGAGCAGTGGAGTACTCTTGCGTACAACAGAGCCAGGAGCAGTGAAGTACTCTTGCATACAACAGAGTCTAGGAGCAGTGAAGTACTCTGCATACAACAGAGTCTAGGAGCAGTGAAGTACTCTTGCACACAACAGAGTCTAGGAGCAGTGGAGTACTCTTGTGTACAACAGATCGTAGGAGAAGTAATCTTGTACATATGCACACAACAGAGCCAGGAGCAGAGTAAGTAAGGGCCAGTCCACACTGCACCTAAATTGTTGCGCAGGAGGAAACTCTTCAAGTCGATGCACATTCATCTTCTCCACACTAACACCGAAATAAACTGTACGAAGCAAAAATAATAATTTAATCACGCCTATCAAAGTCAGGAGAAGTCTGTCAAGATCATATGCTGTAGCTGTAGTTGAGATGGAATTTGTTGTGTGCGTCCCTTTCTTGCTGATCAGCTACCTACAGATGCGCAGGAGACATTTTCTGCAGAGAAGGAAGAGGAAACAGCTGAGGGAAAGGCAGAACCAATGAAGGTTGCAACTGCACGAACTTCACAAGTGCAGATGCAGGACATATAAACATATTTGCAATCCTCTAGCTATGTAGCTAGTCTAGCTAGCTATGTAGCTAGTCTAGCTAGCTAGTTTGGCCACATATAGTACACAGTTAGCTAACCTGCAGCCATAGCGAAGACACAAGTGAATGAAATTCTTTTCAACGCACACACGAATAGTTATTAGAATGGTACACCTATCAAGGTGTACCAGATGAATGCGCATTAGCATGCATTATTCAAATTCAGTGTGGATGTGAATGCATATTGGCTTGTGCAGTGAGGACAGGCCTTTAGTCAACAGGGCCTAGGAGCAGTATAAAGGCCAGTTCACAGTGTGTGATCAGACTTGGTTTAAAAAACCCTCCTAAATGTCATTTTAGTTGTTTTTTTACAGTGATGCCTAAAGATCATGTCTGAAGGTTTGCAACTGTTTGAGGTGTTGCCTTTGACATAAAACTTGCCCTCCAGCAAGCACTCAAAAAAATTATTTGAGTAATTGCATTCCAAACATTGTTAGAACCCATGAGAAGTGAAGCCATATACTTCTGTGGTGAAGCCGTATACTACTTCTCTGCTCAAAGATGCGACTATTGGAGCCTCCCGTCATGTCGAGGCCTTCCTGGCCCATCTGTTGAGAGCACTGCTACGTCACCTCTGCAAATCAAGGCTAACTTGAAAAAGCAGCAGAAATCCTGATGAAAGCTAGAGCATCTAGTCGGAAGAGAGTAAATTTCAAGTTGATTATCGAGAAGGTCATTGTAATTTCGTTATGTCAACTGAGAATCTGTTTAGAGCTGAAGACAGCGCACCTAATGGCACGCTCAAAGCATGCATAGCAAATGCTTCATTCACAAAGGGTAAATATATACATCAGACCTATCTCACTGCAAGGGCATATTTCGTCCTCGAGAGTGGGTGCCTGGGCTTATAACTGCCATAGGTTTGTACATGAAGGTAGTTCTAGTTCTAACTGTTAGTACAATAACAAAGAATTGATAATAAAAACTGCCTAAGCTCTTCAAACTCGTTTAGACAGGTTTTCGCAAATCCAGTCACATGTAGCAATGGATGAGCATACCATGTGTTGTGTAGCCTAGGGCCACATATAGTAGTGGATGAGCTTACCATTATGTTGTGTAGCCTGGGCTCACATATGGCCATATGTTGTGTAGCCTGGGCTCACATATGGCCATATGTTGTGTAGCCTGGGGTCACATATGGCAGTGGATGAGCATACCAGTATAGCCTGGAGTCACATATGGCAGTGGATGAGCATACCAGTGTAGTCTGGGGTCACATATGGCAGTGGATGAGCATACCAGTGTAGCCTGGGCTCACATATGGCAGTGGATGAGCATACCAGTGTAGCCTGGGCTCACATATGGCAGTGGATGAGCATACCAGTGTAGTCTGGGCTCACATATGGCAGTGGATGAGCATACCAGTGTAGTCTGGGGTCACATATGGCAGTGGATGAGCATACCAGTGTAGCCTGGGGTCACATATGGCAGTGGATGAGCATACCAGTGTAGTCTGGGGTGCATACCAGTGTAGCCTGGGCTCACATATGGCAGTGGATGAGCATACCAGTGTAGTCTGGGGTCACATATGGCAGTGGATGAGCATACCAGTGTAGTCTGGGCTCACATATGGCAGTGGATGAGCATACCAGTGTAGTCTGGGGTCACATATGACAGTGGATGAGCATACCAGTGTAGTCTGGGGTCACATATGACAGTGGATGAGCATACCAGTGTAGCCTGGGGTCACATATGGCAGTGGATGAGCATACCAGTGTAGTCTGGGGTCACATACGGCAGTGGATGACCATACCAGTGTAGCCTGGGGTCACATATGGCAGTGGATGAGCATACCAGTGTAGCCTGGGCTCACATATGGCAGTGGATGAGCATACCAGTGTAGCCTGTGCTCACATATGGCAGTGGATGAGCATACCAGTGTAGCCTGGGGTCACATATGGCAGTGGATGAGCATACCAGTGTAGCCTGGGGCCACATATGGCAGTGGATGAGCATACCAGTGTAGCCTGGGCTCACATATGGCAGTGGATGAGCATACCAGTGTAGTCTGGGCTCACATATGGCAGTGGATGAGCATACCAGTGTAGTCTGGGGTCACATATGACAGTGGATGAGCATACCAGTGTAGTCTGGGGTCACATATGACAGTGGATGAGCATACCAGTGTAGCCTGGGGTCACATATGGCAGTGGATGAGCATACCAGTGTAGTCTGGGCTCACATATGGCAGTGGATGAGCATACCAGTGTAGCCTGGGCTCACATATGGCAGTGGATGAGCATACCAGTGTAGCCTGGGGCCACATATGGCAGTGGATGAGCATACCAGTGTAGCCTGGGCTCACATATGGCAGTGGATGAGCATACCAGTGTAGCCTGGGGCCACATATGGCAGTGGATGAGCATACCAGTGTAGCCTGTGCTCACATATGGCAGTGGATGACCATACCAGTGTAGCCTGTACTCACATATGGCAGTGGATGAGCATACCAGTGTAGCCTGTACTCACATATGGCAGTGGATGAGCATACCAGTGTAGTCTGGGCTCACATATGGCAGTGGATGAGCATACCAGTGTAGCCTGTGCTCACATATGGCAGTGGATGAGCATACCAGTGTAGCCTGGGGCCACATATGGCAGTGGATGAGCATACCAGTGTAGCCTGGGCTCACATATGGCAGTGGATGAGCATACCAGTGTAGCCTGTGCTCACATATGGCAGTGGATGAGCATACCAGTGTAGCCTGTGCTCACATATGGCAGTGGATGAGCATACCAGTGTAGCCTGGGGCCACATATGGCAGTGGATGAGCATACCAGTGTAGCCTGGGGCCACATATGGCAGGGTTTCATTTAGGGGGGGGCTTCCCCCCCTTGGAACTTTTTTGCCCCCCTTTGGAAATTGTATTATTAAAATTCTTATTGATGTTGATAAATGCTTGACATCATGTCCCCCCTTAATATCCAGATTCCTCCAGTTGCCCCCCCTTGGACAATTTCTAAATGAAACCCTGTATGGCCATACGTTGTGTAGCCTGGGCTCACATATGGCCATATGTTGTGTAGCCTGGGCTCACATATGGCAGTGGATGAGCATACCAGTGTAGCCTGGGCTCACATATGGCAGTGGATGAGCATAACATATGTTGTGTAGCCTGGGCTCACATATGGCCATATGTTGAGTAGTCTAGGGTTCTGTTATATTGCACTGCATGGGTCACAATATAGAATTACGGAAGCAATCTTGAACTTTGAACTCTAACTACACCAACAATGGACAGAGCGACAGAAACTTCAACCAGCGCACACACTATGGCGGTTGTGGACAAGAAGCTATTCTGTTACAGCCTATCGCTACTAAACTAGTTGCACCACTAATAACTACCTACAAACTAGGAGCTACTACTATCAAACTGCTACTAGTAGCAAAACCACTATATAGTTCGCTAGAAAACTATTAGCAGCTTTTGATATAGCTCACCAACTGATTCTAGGCATTGTCCTTGGCCCTGGTGTCCCTGATGCTTCAGCAGATAATGCCACGAGCAGGAGTGTTTTCATGGCTCCAATGAGCGTCTTCTCGTCCACAAATGACAGACGTTTAAAATAGCTGACAGTGCCGTTTATCACATGCTAGATTCTGCACTCTGATTGGCCCGGCGATGTTTTGTTAATGCCGGAATATAATCTTTTTTCTTCTTCGTTGTCCAGTTTAGAGTATGGCAGCAGATGGACATACATAACTGAATGCAGCAACGCAACATTCCGCTCGGCCACCACCAATATAATGAACTATATCAGACAGATCCTAGGAGCAAATGTGTGTAATCCTAGGAGCAAATGTGTGTAATCCTAGGAGCAAATGTGTATAATCCTAGGAGCAAATGTGTATAATCCTAGGAGCAAATGCGAGTATGGCAGACTAGAATTGCCAAACATCCAAACCTCAGGAATGCACTCGTGCAGGTTTTATGGTTCGCTCAGTGAGAGGGCCTTGGCAAATTACGCCACTTGAACATAAATGGAAGACCACCCAAAAGCATACGCTGGCATCATTAGGAGCAGAAATATGATTACTTCACAACATGTGAAGAAGGTTCATTGCTATTGACCTGACCTACATACACACACATATATATTATATCTATGCTCACGCAGGGCCAACTAAGCTTTCTTGTGGAAACTTCAGCATACAGGTAGCAGTCCATGAGGTATGGCACTTTTGTAGAGAACAACCACACACACTATTTACTTGCGGTCCTAAGTTGCATGGGTGCATGTACATGTACTTTGGGTGCATTCATCCATGGTGTTGTGGCTACAAACGTCTTGTTCTCAAACTTCCACAGACAGGGACTTGTACAATGACTATATGCTTGCATGTATGTGCGTAATTACGTGCTTGCATGTATGTGCGTAATTACGTGCTTGCATGTATGTGCGTAATTACGTGCTTGCATGTATGTGCGTCATTACGTGCATGCGCATGTGGTGTGCTGAAAACTTGTGTGCAAAGCATTGAGTGCTAGTGAATTTGAATTTTATACTCTGAGAATTTGTTGCCAATGCCAACTTGATGGGGTTCTTGTATAGCACATGTACAGCAAAGACATAATTGTAGGGTCCCACTTGGGGGGGGGGGGGGGATCCTTCAAAGAGTAGGAACAAGAACACTCATAGAAGGAACACACACACACACAGTGTTGCTAAGGTCCCCCCCCCCCCCCCCCCCACACACACACACACACACACACACGGCCCTCTAAGGTGTTCCACTGGTTGCCTGATGAAGAAGCACTTGACACACTCTAGCTGATTGGTTTGCACATGCTCAGCAGTGGCATAAACATATAGTACAGTATAGCCTGTAAATAACTATTAATGAGGTCAAAGTAGTTACACAAATATGGATGGCTGAATTGAGAGGGTTAATTAACCTTGCAGCAATTGTGCCAGCAGTGAAATGCCATCCACCTATTAGCAGAACAAGAACAAAAGCAATAGAGCTAAAAAGTAAATACTTTTCCAGAACTAAATAGTTGGTTGTTTAGCCCCGCTTCTAAACCTGCAAGAAACCCAGCGCTCCACAGTGCGCATAAGAGCTTACTAAACAATAGCTAAATAATACACAAAATACTTTGCATAAAAACTAAGACAGGACCGAGAGCAGACTAAGAAGGAGCTAGCGATAGCTTTGCAACTGACAAACTCTCTGAAGTATGCTGGTCTACAAACCTATTTGGACACCGTTCACGGTGAAAAAGCTCTGCTTAGCCAAGAGATGAGACCAATCCTTGTGACAAGCATGCTATTGGTACCCTCCATCAGCCAGATTACTCGTTGGGAAGTGCTTTGGAGCTTCATAAGCGAAGGAGGAGTTCTCTGAAAATAACAGCTTCTAGAAGACTGGGCAAGGGACCAGAAGTGCCATACAAATGGGAAGATGATGCTAGTCAGGGAGCCAAGGACAAGTGTAGTTAATGACTGGCACAATCATACCGGTAATTCTTGTCTCAATGTTTCGTTAAATACGTTGCCATGACAGTGAAGCTATCACGCATGCGCAGAACTGATACTCTTTCAATGACAGGGAGAGCAATGCTCCACAGTCATCTACTTACTACGTACATGGATACCTAACAGAGATGGTCTGTGATGGCAACTAGAGTTGCTTTACCAGCTTGGTGTGCACTAAACATCGAGGTTGCTAACAACTGGGAGTTTATGGTATTTGGATGCACATGCTGGATCACCTGAACCTGCTTCATACAAGGATGTCTACATGGGAGGGCTAGGAGGATCATCACCCTCCATTGCCTGTCACCTCCCCTCCCCCTCCAGAAAAAAATCCTGTACGATAAAGCTAGCTCCCAGTAGTAACACTATCTGCATACAATAGTGACTTCCATTCACATGAAACATACCTGGTGTGTGCTTGTAGACGCACTGGCACCAGACAGTCTAGGGATGAAAGCGTGGAGAGAACGAGGAGGGAAGCCTGCTCCGCTGGGGATGACATTGGGCTGGCCCACGAGGCCTCTAGAGTGGGAAGGAGGAGCGAGAGGTGAGGAGTTGGTGTAGTGGTTGACGCTGGTCTTGGTTATCATGCTCATGCCAGTGTATGCATGCACAGAAGAAGGTGGCAGCAGCTTCGAAGGAAGAGGAGGGATGAGGACTGGGATATTGTTTTTGTTGGACATATTCGGATTCTATGTAAAAACAATATATATATATATATATAAATCAGCCTCATCATAGTGTGCGCAGGAGATGCTCCTGAAGGTACTGAAAGGAGTGTGCCAATATAAATGTGTGTGTGTATACGTATGTGTGAGTATAATGCATACATACATAGTGGTGTGTGGTAGCATCGCCTGATTATTGGCTTGACCCTTATTTCAAAATGGTGGGTGGCCAAAAACCAAAGCTCATGTCTCGGTTAGCAGCTTCTTAGCTGCCTAAATGGTCGCTACGTACTCCAAAAAGACTCCCAGTGGGCCTTGAATCCTTTGCTACGGTAGTAGTAGTATACCAGTAGAGTAAACCAGCGACAAAAAAAAACTGTTCTTGATATTAAATCTCTATGCATCTCTCTCTGTTTTCCCAATCGGAAAATAATAACAATAAAAATTTAGATTTTTTTAAAAAGCTTAGTACCACAAGACTCCAAATGTTCCAAGCACGTCCATGACTACTCTGTTTCTCAAATGCAGAATAAAGCAATTGATAAGAGCATCCGGTGAGTAATTTCATCGATGATGCAATCAAGCTAATGCATGTGCTGTATTATAAGCAGAATGAATGTTGATAAGAGCATCCGGTGAGTAATTTCATCGATGATGCAATCAAGCTAATGCATGTGCTGTATTATAAGCAGAATGAATGACACACTCAGTTCTGCTGTTCAGTTTGTGGACAACCAGTTAGATGACCTTTTGTGATATAAAATCATGTACATCAATATTGCACTGTGATTTTAAATGGTAAAGG
Source organism: Cladorhizidae sp. MBARI D1340-BT2 (assembly GCA_028752905.1). Lineage (NCBI taxonomy): Eukaryota > Metazoa > Porifera > Demospongiae > Poecilosclerida > Cladorhizidae > Cladorhizidae sp. MBARI D1340-BT2. The sequence goes on from JAQNBH010000017.1 coordinate 12,061,394, forward strand.
GTCACCTAACTGGTTGTGGTCTACATGGACGCAGTCTTGTTTCCAATCTTGTCAATCTAATGTACCGTACTTCCTCGAATAGAACGCGCGTTGCCTAGTTGCACATATTATTTATGGGTGCATTCTATTATTTCAACCTGCCTGACAGACCTTTGCGCATGAGATCACCAGATCTCAGAAAGATGGCAATTATTGATAATAACAGTGTTTGTGTACTAGCTATCATCCTCTATTCTGGTTTCGTCTTATTCATAGTCGGCTTCATCGCTTGCGAAGGAATCGTCATCATCAGTCTCTCCCACTTTTTCTCTGGAGCCTGGACATCTCGCTGGCGATGTTTTCTGCTACTCGCCAGGTTTTAAAACAGATAATGTCGTCATCATGTGACCCACCTGTCTCGAAACACTACAAACTTTAAAGGATCTGATTATCACTTCAGTGGTGACACTGCCAAGCTTTCTTCACCCCGTCCAGACAGCATTTTCTCTGGAGCTTTCATACTTTCTGCTGGTGTGCATTCTCCCCCCCCCCCCCCCCCCCCCCCGATAAAGGATAAAGTAAATGGTGCGCGTTCTAATTGAGGAAATATTAAAAACATCTTTGTTCCTGTGTCTTTATGCGTGTGTGTAACACCTGTACAGGCATGCACATAATAAACATGTACAGTTATTTACCTTGCTCTTTCCTGGTCCCTGCCTGGCCTTCCACACTTTAATAGCAGAGAGCAGGGGGAGGGGCAAGTTGAGCTTGAGGAGGTCACTCTCAGGCAGTCTGCACAGCACCCCTAGGGTTTCCAGTGTCACTCCGGCTGGGAGAGGCGTGGCAACACCAGCCTGAATGCCAATCTTAGAATGAGCATCCAACTGGCTCGTCGAGGAGGAGTTGGCGAGGGGAAGTATCGGAGCAGGAGGGACTTTGTGACCCAACTGAGTCGCCGTCTCTGCTATAACAGATGGTAAGGCAGGTACAGAAATCCCACGTGCCTGCGAGTTAATGGAAACATCCACACAAGAGGAGGAAGACTGGTGCTTGGAAGCACCAACTTCACTTCCCATCAAGAGAGAGGCCATGGTGGAAGCCGTAGAAGGGACAGACAGAGGCAACCTATTTAATGCTTTCCCCCCAGCAGGGGGAACAACAGGAATAGGGGGGCTGGAAGCAACAGAAACCATCGTCATGCTGCTCCTGACTGGCAGAGTTATTGCTGTCTGTCCCGTAGCTTGTGTCTGCAGTGATAGCCCTGTTGAGGCCACCTGCGCTCTCGTTCTCTCTGTCAGAGAAGAATTGGAAGGCAAAGACGAGCAGTTTGGTCCAATGGAGGATGACTCACTGCATGTTGAGGAGGGAGTGGCCTGGTAGTTGGGGAGGAAGTTGCTGCCCTTGTTGATCAAACCGCTGTATTGCTGGACAAAATCCTTCAGTTCCAGGATGGTCTTGGGACGCTTGGAATCGGGAAGGGCAGCCATCAATAGCTGTATCCGTTTTACAGCTTTTTGTGTGTCTTCTTGAGCATTCCTTGGCACTTGGGGAAAATAAAGAGAGGGTGAGAGAAAGTAGACAGCAGATATTGCACAACAAGACAGTGTTTCCTACAATACTTGCTTGCTTGTTCCCACGTAATCCTCTCTCCAACACCACACACTCCCCTCCCTGGCACTCTCAGAACAAACACACACACACACACACATCCTTATAAGTGAACACACACACACACACACACACACATCCTTATAAGTGAATATACTCACACTGATTCTATCCTTGTAAGTGAATATACTCACTCTGATTCTATCCTTGTAAGTGAATATACTCACTCTGATTCTATCATTATAAGGGAATATACTCACTCTGATTCTATCCTTATAAGGGAATATACTCACTCTGATTCTATCCTTATAAGTGAATATACTCACTCTGATTCTGTGCAGCTGAAGTTGGCAAAGTAGTAGTGGTGGAAGTGGTCATACTAAGTGTGGATCCCCCACTACTCATGTGACCAAGCAGAGAAGGATGACTCAGCCCCTGTCCCACACCTTCAGTATGAGCTAAACTCCCTGGCATTGCTGCCAAGTTTGTCACCAGACCAACCTGTCTACCACCGACACCTTGGCCTTGAACAATAGGAAGACCAGGTCCAACACCACTGCCAGAGCTGTCTTGCAGTCCAGCAGAAAAACCTGCCATTGAAGAGGATCCGGTCTTCGACATGGCAGAGGAAACAACACACACACCATTATCACCACTGACCTGCAGTGGAGCTGCAGTGGTAATCTGTTGTTGCTGTTGCTGGAGTGGAGATGGCTTCACCACAGCAGCTAGCTGACTGAGTATTCTATCTGCTTGTTGTTGCTGCTCCCGAGCTGCTGCTGGCAAAGTTGTGCTCCTTGTTGCTACTACTGCCGATGTTGATTTTGTTGTTGTAAATGCTGCTGCTGTTGCCTCCCCTGCTGATGTAGTGGTGTTGCCTGTTCTGATAGGAAAGGTGTGGTTGACTGGCTGTTTAGCAGGTCCGTTGACAATGGCAGCGGCACTGGATTTAATGACGCTATTCTGTGCAGCGAGTATCTTCTGTTGGGCAGTCACAAGGAAGTTGATCTGTTCGCGAACTCGGGCCATCCCTTGCTGATCGTTCCCTGACTGGTACTGCTTGTAAAGATGGATCAGCTGCACCACAACTGCCTTCGAGTTAGAGTTGATGTTATCAGCGACCTGGGAGGCGCTGGAAGTGAGTGGCACTGCAGCAGGCCTGGGATTATTAATAGAGGCTGTGCTGTGGGGAAGGATGGGAGTCTGATGGGAACTGGTGGTGGTAGTGGTGGCGGCAAAGTTGTGTCTCTGAGCTTGACTTGACACTGATGATTGGGGTAAGATTGAGGGCAGAGGATACCTACTGGAGGTCTGACTGGCTTGTGGCTGAGTTGCGGCCAGTGATATAGACTGTTGTATGCTCTTCTCTGGTAAGTGGTGGTGGTTGGACATTGAATTAGCAATCAAAAATCCACCGACCTGTCTCTTCTGCTGATATTCGAAGGAGTCTGCTCGAGGAAAGGGTTCACTAGTGGAGGTCACACTGAGACTATAAGGTGGAGGATTGTGGAACGAGTGGTTGGCCCCTTTGGAGGGGTGGCTGACAAAGCCACTAGAGGACTTAGGAAAATGTTGCTGCTGCAGGTTATGTTCGGATAGTAGAGCATCAAGCAGACTGCCACTATTGCCTGAAGCAGCGGCAGAGAGATGTCGTTTTTCCAACAACGATACAACAGGGGTTGAAGAAATAGTCGAAAGGGTTGTCTGCGGTTGTAACGACGTTGACATTGATGCTAGTGGTAATGGTTGCAACTCCTGTCGTGATGGTGAAGCCACTGGCTGTACAAAACTGGCAGAGGAGGAGGAAGAGTGAGGGAGATGAAGAGGCTGAACTCTGATGTTGGATAAACTCTGGGGCAGCTGGTTGGGGCTCGTAAGACTATTGGAATGGTCCAGGCATGGTCGTTGACTTGTAGGCTCTACGACTGCATCATTTCTTCCTATATATAACACATCATGACTCCTGAATTATAAGGAAGACTATGGATATAATATCAACATTAGTAATATTGAGAAAAAGGATATGTCCCGACACTTTCTAGACTTTCTAGAGCCATAGCTCATAGTATGACATACAGATATTCAAACAACAAGGATTGACCTATTAGAAAAAAGACAACAAGACTGTACTCATGTTGACTATAACCAGTTAGATGACCCTTTACATTTAAGATCGTGTACACAAATAAAAAGAAGTAAGCATTGGTGTACATGATGATCTAATTCGTTGTGGTCTACATAGGTATAGTCTTGGTTCCTTCCTTTTTTTAAAAGGTTGAATAAAAACACGTTCTTGTTTCAAGTTGAATTTTGTTTGTTTGTTTTATAGTCGAGAGGTGGAGGACTGCACCAAGTCAGAGTTATGCAAAGTCTAAGTCAGGGCTTCAGGGTCTCCAGGGCTTTTATACACTTTTTGTAACGACTACACATATCATCAGCACATGCTATGCCTTGTTATTGTTGACTCTACCATTGTATACCACGTTGTCCACTATACAAATATCAGCACATATTATATCTTGCTGCTATTGTTGGCCATACCCATGAAGGGTCGGCTATAGCCTCCTTCAAGGACTTGGTAACAGTTGCACAGGAGAACTACACCAACCAAACAGCAGCCTCTTTGGACACAGCAATAGCTGCACAGGAGCGAGAACTCCATAACCTAACAGCGGAACTGAGCGTGGGTCATTCATTCTGCTTATACAGCACATGCGTCATTAGCCTGATTGCATTAACAATGAAATTATTCACCGGATGTTCCTTACTAACCACTTTATTACGCAATTGAGAACAGAGTAGTTGTGGACATGCATTGCAACAGTCGGAGTCTTGGTACTAAATTTTATTATTATTAGTATATGGAGCAATTGTATGCAAGTTATGCAAGGGAAAAAGAAGATAGAAACAGTTTCTTGAAGATGAATTTCAAAGGTGTTTAATTATATTTTTTCTACGGTCTGCTGGTTTACTACTAGTGAAGGATTCAAGGCACGCTGGGAGTCTTTTTTGTACTAATAGAACCATTTAGGAAGCTAAGAAGCTGCCAATGAGAGTTTAGCTGAAATATGAGCTTTGGTTGTGGGGGCTTTGCTGTCTGCCACTAATATAGTGTCTGCCACTAATATAGTGTCTGCCACTAATATAGAGAGTGCTACTGCTCCCCGATAATTTTTATATATAATTGTAAGTCATGGTGTAATTGTGCCATGTAATTGTAAGTCATGGTGTAATTGTGCCATGTATCCAAATGTCAGGACTTGAATTCGCACAAATTTGAAATGCCACCACCAGCAATTCCTTAATGAGGTGTTGTGAACAGCTGATATGTGCCTAGTGTGGCTCAGTGTTAATTCAAGTGATAGAGCCCCACATGTGAAATTCTATTTTTAATGTGAGATTCACAAACACCCAAAGAGACACACAACACATGCACACATCCATACATACAATACATACATACACATCATTTCTGGCATTTTCAACACAGCCTATCTTATATTCACTCAAAATTCCAACTGTCCATGCCAATCTCAGTGCTTGAAACCAGTAATGTGACAATTCAGTCCAGACTTACAGTGCCTACAACATTACTACACATAGTTTCAGTGCCAAAAGTTATATCTATTGCATGCTACAATGCTATGGAGCTCGCAAATCATGACACATTTCATCGACCTGTCGTCTCCCCATATTATGACTCTTCCCCCCCCCCCCCCGGCATATTAACTCATCGTTACTCCCAGTATATTTATGAGTTATCAAAGGATGATAGCTAGAACCACTGCCATCTAACCTCACAGTTTGGGTCCCTTGATCTGTGCAACCTCAAGGCTGAACAAGCTGGAAAAAAGTTCGCTCACAAAAGACCATGCCCACTTTCAACTATCTACAGTATGTTGGTAGACTTGTAGATACACTGAGGCCAAAGGCCAATGGTCTCATCATATCAGCCACTTCCATGGTATGCAAGCTTACATGGTCTAGCATGCCAAACATTTATTCCTATGCATGTACATACCTAGATTGCCAGAGTTCTTCTCCACTTCCATGGCAAGTCGCTGCAGGCTGTTCACTCCATGAGAATCCCTGAACAACTCTTTCGAAGCATCCATCTCAGAACCCAGCCCCATGGAATTGATACCAGTCACATCCAGCAATTCTTCCAGACTGGTGAAAGATTGAGGCTGATCCAGGGAGGCCAAGGAAAAGTTTGTGTCCGTGGCCCCCACATCATTCCCCCCACCGCTCCTCCCCTCCAGGGATGAAACAAACAGTGATCTAGTGTCTGGTGTCTGAAGACTGTTGGATTGCGAGTGGGAGGGTGGAGCGGCGATGGGCAGGCGGAAAGGGTGGCTACCACCCCCACCGGCCATACAGCAAACTATACAAACAAGAACAGGAGAAAAAAAAGAGTACAGCATTTAAATAATACTGGACATCAGGGCTCGCCATCCCAAGTTGAATAAGCACTTGCATTCCTAAACACATGTACCAAAATGCATACATCACACTGAAAAGGTTGCCTTCGTAGCTACACGAGTGATGCCATACCGAAATCTAACTAATTACTATTCATCATCGATCCTAATTAAGCATTGCCCTACATACCCAAGGAACAATCCATGATGTCCTATGCTACACCATAGATCCATAGATGTTACCTGCACTGAAAACCTTGTTGACACAACCACATAATTGTGTGTGTACAAGATGTCATGTGCAGGATGGCTAGGCTATACAAAAACAAAAGGAAGCTAACAAAAGGAAGTTATATACACACAGATGCTGGCAACCATAGGATTATTCAGCCCTTGACAGATCCCATGATAGCAGACTGCACCAAGGAACTAGACACTGGTTGGAATATCTTGGCCCTCTTTCCAGGGTACCATTGCATCAGTTTTACTAAGATTGTCATAGCTAGCTCCAAATCCACATTAATGTTTGCCACACCCTTTTGTAACCCAGTGGGATCCAAAAGGGGAATGAGAAAAGAGTCATTTAGCATCATGAAATTGTATTTCATGTCTAAAAATGAATTTGACCACACAACCACTTTTAATTGCATGAGCACTGCTTATGCAGTATATCATGTGTATGAACCAAATACAATCTGAACCCTTCCAGGACCAGGAACGGTCATGGAATTATGTTGGAGAGTACAGCAAGCTCCATACTCTCCTGACTGAACAAGCATTAGGCATAGTCTGCCTCATGAAGTAGAGATCAAGTTGGTTCAAGTGGGAAGAAGCATTGTAACTTCCAAGCTCTTATAGTACCTCTGGACTTCAATCAGCACTTGAACTTCACTACATGAACGAGACGACTCTGCTGATTCAGTATATTCCAGAAACATCTTCCCTTTTAAGGATAACTAGTGAACTGTGACTAGGCAATAATATTGCAAGCTCGGAGATAGTAGATGTCCAAGCTCGGAGATAGTCTGGCATAGCCACACTTGCACACATTCATTGTTAATGTGATTGTGATGAAACATGCACTCCAGTAGCTTTGATGCTAAAATTACACCCTTTCCCTGGATCCCACGTACAAAAGGGTGTGGCTACTCCAAGCTATAGTCCTGTGTTGGTGTTGGGATTAACATGGTGATGCTATTGTGCTTATAAACTTGACTTTCATTGAAGTCAAAAGTTTTGAACTTGGGTAAACATGAAAGCACTAGGCATAGGCTACACAAATTATTATAAGTTGTTGATATAGCAAGATTCAGAAGTTACTTCAATGAATATGGACATGACAATAGTGTAGATGGCAACATACAGCGGGTGATGCACATACACCACACTCTAGTACCAAGTGAGTTCTGATAATAAAAATGGTGCATCAATTGGGTTCAACAAAGACCTAGCAGACATTCCATTGTAGTGTACCAGAAAAGCCCATAGGGTTCCAGTAACAGGTCTACTTATCCACCATCCTTGATTCTCCAACAATCTGTAAATGCCTTTGAAACACCCCGATTTTGTAAGCAGCATGCAGCTAGCTATAGTAGCCATAAGAACAGCCAGAAATCTAAATATAACAGTTAGTGCAAAACTAAGCAGGCTTCGTCTGTCCTTCATGAAGGACTTACCATAGCCAGTAACTGTAGCTAGTAGTCAAGGTTCGAAGAATCGGCGAAGAAACAAGGACACAGAGGCTACCTAGGAGGTAACTAAGGCGTAATGGCGTCCACTAAAGGCGCGCAACGGCAACTGGGAACCGGTACTCGAATGACCGGTCTATAAATAGGTCACACGCACAGACAGGACAACAAAGCACATAGATACACAAAGGGCACTCACTTCTTGGAGGGTTTGGTAATTTTACTTGCTAGGGTAGCAGTCATGAAAATTCCACTCTCCTGTTTCCGGTTGGCAATTTGAATACACACACATCAAAGGAAATCATCCGCTAAATCACGCCTACTCTATTAATGACGTCATCTAGCGTCACTTAGCGCCGTTTCCAGAGGGGAAAAAAGGTCACTCTCCCCGCACGAACGTGACACGCGCCGGTAATAGTGCCGGTAATAGTCCGGATATCCCTAATGTCAGCACACATGTTCATCACGTTATTTCAGGCGACGGCGCGCGGTAGTAGTTTGCGGTTGTTGTTGCGGTTATTTATTATGAGGTCATCTACAGGACTGCAGGAAGGGGGGTGGGGTGGGAAAGGGGGGCCAGTGAATGAAGATGCAGTGGTTTTAATGGACTCTAGAAAAAAACGAGAACAACAGGAGGATGGGAGTATTATATTCCACATTTATTATATTCCTTTATTATCTTCCACATTAACATTAAAGGCAGAAATTGAGAATGTCTGTGTTTCAGGAAACTGATGGGATTCAGTCTAGGACAAGTCACTGCATTGTGTTATGAATCCTTTCAGAAACTGTACAAAGGAAGGGATACCATGCATTGCTTACTAGTGATTTATTACATGACAATGAATAAGCCACTCTCTTGGAAGCAATGTGTGTTTTGATACCATACTGTGAGATTGAATAAGTTATTCGTGAAGTGACAGTGCAAGTATTTACATTATCCTTCTATGACACTACGATCCATCAAGACATTCTCCAGAGCTGGGTCACGTGACCCTACTTCCTGAGGCAACACTGAGTGAAAATTAATATTGAGGTCTAAACAGGACAACTGGTAGAGCCTAGAAGAATGTGTTGCAACCCGTTAATTAGACTTGTAAATTTCCAGACTGATTCTCACCCAATGAACTAGCTACATTCATTAGACCTCATTAGTTGACAAACACAAGAGCAATATGGAAGAGACAACTCATTCCATTTAAGGCTATACGTTCATCAGCAAAGTGATTTTGCTGCTCTGGAGCTAGCATGCTAACCATGTTGAGAGTGCCAGCTGGATTGCAGACATAAATAAAAATGATATCTAAATAATGCTTCTCAGGCTATTGTATGGGCAAACTCTTGACAAGTGAGGAAACTCAAGTGATGATCCTTACCATTATAGGTCTAGCCCCAATGACTTGAATGGGCACTTTGTGTTAAGCACCCACACACATGTGATGGAGAGAAAAGCACATAATATGTGCTAAACACAATATTTCTCATGATCTCATGAGAAGGCTAGCATCATGTGCTCATACCAGCATCTGTAGAACTTGGGCTATAGCTTAGCAATTAACCCTTTTCAGAAATACATGATCAATAAACTTTTGTTTGTGTGAAACATGCTCATGTTCCATGCTATTCATTGGGACCGATGTTAGCTTAGTTAATTACATCCCTTCTGTTCTGTATGTAGTAAACTACACCCCTTCTGTTCTGCATGAGGTCAAGGCACGTGCTCCTGTCACATTTTTGTAGTGTATAGCCATAGATGAAGGTGGGAAATGGCTATGCTAATTAATTTGCCATTTATGTCCGGCTGTTTGTGTGCCTGTCTGTCTGTCTCTCAATCTGCATTTCTTTGTCCTCAGTGGATGCTCACATAGGGAGAGTGAGACCACGGGCGAAGGGGGGTGGGGGTGGATAGGGTAACTCGACCTGGGGAAGAATAGAGGCAGGATTTTGAGCCCATAGGCCAGCTCCCTGGCCTTAGCATGTCCCCACTTTAAAACGGCTGCACAGAACATAGAGAAGACACGAGTGCAACTTGTGCCATCTTTTTCCAAAAGCAGAAGCATTATTATCAGCATCCAGCTGTATGTGTGATGCATCCAGCACATTTTGTACTTGCCAAAGCTAGGGTGTCTACACTGTGCATCCACTGGGAGTACACAACACCCCTCACCCTTCACCCTTTGCAGAAAATAAAGCATGCAATGATACTCAGCTGACTTGAGCACAGACACATGCACACAGCACGCACACCTTATCTCAGTAATAATCAATTGCTACCAGTATTCATTGTGCTGGATGAGTGCTATGGTTTAAGGGGGTGGGGCTATGTGTGTATATAGCGTCCGTGTTGCAGCCCTGCTACAAAAAGTGCAAGGGACTGGCTCTATTACAATGTCTGGATGCTATAAATCTTCAGCTGAACCGTTGGGTATGAAATCATTCACTTCTATCAGCAGCAACCCCCTGCCACCTGCAAGATCTACTCTTTTCTTCCCGACAGACACTTCCAGGCCCAACCTTCCCCCTGCAGTTGCCAATGTCCCCCCTGATCACATCAGAGGTTACTTGCACCATAAAAAGGTCAACCATTACTTGGTTGGCAGCACACTAGGTGAGGGCTCCTTTGCTAAGGTGAAAGAAGCATTCCACGTTCTAGTTGGAGAAAAAGTGAGTTTCTAGATACATCAGCTTCATAGAATGGGCGAAAGATTTGCATAAAACCAGCTCCACCAGATTTTATGGGCTACTTATTGCGTGACAAGCAAAGTGGAATAAATAGATTAAATAAACATTGTGGTTGCTATACAGCAGCCATATATTGCTATGTTGAATTATCACCAATTAATGATTAACTATATGTTTTTTCCCCCTTATTAAAATCTTTAATTGACCAATTATTGCACAGGTTGCCATGAAAGTTATAGACAAAAAGAAAGCTCAGCAAGATCCTTATGTTGCAAAGAACTTCCGACGAGAAGCAAAACTCTTGCAGATGGTTAGGCATCCCAACATCCTCCAGCTGCTAGAAGTGATCGAGACAGATACAAGCTTCTACCTCGTCACTGAATTGTGCTCAGGTCAAAGGCAAAGATACATTACGCAAACATGCTTCCAGTGCAACATTGTAGCTGGCTGGCTTGTTATTAGATATATTCTGTGCATGATCCATGCAGGAGGAGAACTGATGAAGTATATATATGAGAAGGGCAAACTAGACGAGAAGGAAACTCGCAAGTACATGCGACATATTGTCTCTGCTGTTGACCACTTGCACAAAGCAGGAATCATACATAGGTATAAACTATTTTATTATTATGTTCTAATTATTTATGTGTGTATATATATATATATATATAGTTAGAAGGTAGTTTGCTGGCGAAGGCTACAAATAGTGCTCAATGCTGTATTAAAGCAGAGACTATATATATATATATTGAATTGGAATGATAATAGAGAGCAGCTGTGTTTTTATATAAACTTGGTTGTTCGGTAAAGCAAGAGAGCAGTCATTATTTTGGTGCAGTCGTGATTTCTGTTGAGGTAGTCTTGTAAAAAAAAAAGGTCCACTTAGAGTGCCAGGAGTTCAGAGTGTATCGAGTTTACTGGATGCAACATGCACTATGATGATTATGGAAGAGTCCATGGGAGGGAAAATGTTCTAAGTCAGCCAACACGAACATAATTTATTCATAGACAAAAATGAGCACTTGCTCCATGAATCCAGCTACAAGTCTACATTCCTATTATGTGGATCATGATTACACTTGACCTGTCTGTTGGCATTTTATGCACTCGTGCATAAGAAATTCACAAGTGCAATGCTGATGTGTTTTGTTGTTGTTGTTGTGATAGGCTTAGTGAAGTATCTATTTTCTGTTGAGGGTGCTGTGCTAATACGCATTAAGTGTTTTTGTTGTCGTCATTTTTGTTTAGTTGACTTACATTTGTGTACTGCACTCAAAATAGCATGTGGTCTGAATAGGCAACATCCTCTGTGGTGTGTATTATATAAATGATCTTTGTATGCAGAGACCTCAAAGTGGAAAACCTACTCTTTGATGCAAACATGGATATCAAACTGATAGGTAATGATTAGTGAATCGATTCAAGTGCCAGCCATGTGACCACAAGCATCTGATTGGCTTGAAGCCACATGACCAGTACAATAATTGATGTTTTCATTTCCTCAGACTTTGGTCTGAGCAATGAGGAGTTTCTGCAAAGTGAGAATGGCATGACTCGTTGCAGCACACAGTGTGGCTCTCCAGCATATGCTGCACCCGAACTCCTTGGACAAAAAAAATATGGCCCTCAAGTTGACATCTGGAGCATGTAAAAATCTATCCGTATCAATATATACACGGAACTTCTATCCGTCTGTCAATATATACACTCACTTTGAGTAAAATAACAAACAGAACCTTAAATGATACTACTACCATGCAGTGGTGTGAACATGTACGCCATGCTGACCGGATGTCTGCCCTACACTGTGGAGCCTTTCAACATCACTGCACTCCACGCCAAGATGCTGGAGAACAGGATGAACCCCATTCCAGACCACCTGTCAAATAGTAAGAACTAAACTAATGGCAAGTGCAGATATGCATAGAATACATTTCTGTAAATTCTTGCATTGCGACAGATTGCAAAGATTTGCTCAAGAACCTGCTCAAGTCTAACCCCGATGATAGGATGAACATGGCTAATATAATGAAGCATCCTTGGATGAACGAAGATCATGCCCTCCCATTCGGGCCTGTCCCTTTCCCAAACAAACTTCAGATCTTGGACCTCAACAATGACGTAGTCCAACACATTGTCCACGTCCTCAAGGTCAGCTCAACTAAAAAGAGACAACTCTTATTTACGTAGCAGCTACAGGTCAAAGAGAGTGAAGACCGGCTCAGGCAAGAATTGCTTTCCAACAGGGCAACCCAAGCAGCTGCTGTCTACCATCTGTTGTTGGCCCGACTTGCAAGGTTCAATTATAGAGAAGCACAATTCTGATAGCTACCTTAGTAGTAGTAGTGGTGGTAGGGAGAATTAAATTTTGTATTTTTCACTAGCAATAGAGAATGCAATTGATGTATTATTACAGGTACAAGAAGTTGAAGTTGTCATCTTCTCATGTGCGTCACAGGACTAGTCGATTACCCAGAGGCCAAGAAGATGACGATGATATCCAATCTGTAAAGAGCATGCCCACAAGAATAGTAAGAAACTTAAAATATAAAAGTGCATTGCAGTAGTGTGGTGTATGTGAATGACAAAGAAAACATTTCCCGTATCGTTAGTCAGGACACGTTCCGGTGAGAAGTACTCGTCATGAAGCACTTCCCAAGGATCGCCCCATTTCTCATCCTGCAATTGAAACAGTGGTGGAAGAGGAGGATAAGATTAGGAGGAAAAACTCGAGCTCAATGCCTGAAATGATGTTAAAGGACAACCTGGAACAGCTTCGTGAAATGAATCGCAAAGGTGAGCTTACGTAGCAAGATCCATTGTTGAGGCAGTGCAATAATAGTTGAGGGG